>JAOWLH010000002.1:23412500-24652500 GCA_027405865.1 Salix purpurea
TTTCTTTAATTTGTGTGCACCTGAGCTATGAGGAAATGGATCGGTAATTTGTGGGTTGTCTTGTTTGTTGTTCTTGTTTGTGTTGGTTTACTGTAAATGAAGATAAAATATTGGAACTTGAGCATGATAAAGAAACGGGTTGGCTACTGAATAATTTGGCCATAGTATGCTTAGGAGATAATTTGTTTAGTGGCATTTTGGAAATGAAATATTTTGATTTGAATTGTGAAAATTGCAAGCAAGTAGCAGTAGTTAATAAATGAGTGGAACAATGTCTAGAGATGTAGGTGTTTCCTTTTCTGGTGGCTCTTGTGAGCTAGAAAAGTGTAGGTATTTGAGAGATTTTTTTTATATTGTGGATGCTGAACTTGGATCTACTTTCTCAGATCATTTAAGCAACAAGAAAAATTCACCAGATACATCTTTGACGAGGTGAAGATGGAAAATCTGTAGTAATCCAGCCCAGGTTTCAATTCTTAATTTCACGAGAAAGATGAGCCACTGGTTATGGAAGGGTAGCCATGGCACTTCGATGGAGATCTGTTAGTTTTGAATGAGGTGAAGGGAGACACATCCACTGCTAATTTCTCCATGTTTGCAGAAAATTAGACCAAGTTATGAAGATTTCAGTGATTCTGATGTGAGCAACTTGAAAACATGAAGTATGGAGAATGGTTGAGGGCTTCACCATTGAAACATCTTCGCACTGAGACTGATCATGAATTTCTCAGATCATTTAAGCAACAAGAAAAATTCCTCAGGATAGATGAAGATGGAGACTGGCAGATGAGTTCTTTGACGAGGTTTTACCAGATACATCTTCCAGTGTTGATGAGCATCACAAGCCTCTGCCGAGGCTTGAAGTGAAGTACAGTACTCGGCCAGCTAAAATCAAGAAACAGATGATGTCACATGATGGAAAAATTCAACTGCATGTGGAACATCAGGGGAGACTGCGGTGGATATAATGGATCTTCATGTTCAGGGCTCTTGGGTGGATGGGTTGAATTTTTAAGGTCAATAGGTAGGTTTGCTGCTGGGTTGTTCTTTAAGAATAGATTTACGTTTTGTTTTTGTGGCATGAACTGTGAAGACCCTGGACCCAACTGTATTATTGTTCATGTTACAAGGCTTTGTCCAATTGGTATACAATATTATAATTCAGATCATCTAATCAGATAAACCTCACAGATGCTCTAGAAAACTGACTCTGTTGGAGCTGAATGAATGTACCAATTGATCCATGTTGTTCCATGTACTTCCTCGTATATATATATCATCTCATTCTTCCCTTTGAAGAGGCTTTCGTACCCGATCTTCTTGCACACCTGGTTTGATTGTTCACATTTTCTTATTCCCGGATTTGTACATGTTGGTTGTTTGCACACAAAGTTGAATACAGGGATGTTCCAATGACTTGCATGTTGTGCAATTGCCTGTTTACATGTATCTGTTATTTCACCTAAAAAAATATTTATCCAACATACCCATCAAAATATTTTTGTATCTATTTATCTTTTAAAAAATACTTCATACCAAAAAAAAACCCAAATATATAACTCTAAACATAAACTAATTTGGCTTTCTTCATATGAAAAAAAAAACTTATTTTAAGCTTTTAAAATTGAAAAAAATATATATTAATAAGTTTTACTTAAAAAATATTTCACAAGCTTATTTCTCTATAATATGATATGATATATATTGTTATATTTTATAAAATAAGCTATGTATGAATATAGGATATAATAAAAAAATTCATCATTATACTTTTTAGATTTCATTTTTTTTTAAGTGATTAAATATTTTATATATATTAGATAAACTTGAAAAAAAAATTAATTTATTAATATATTATTTTCCAATTCATTTTCCATAACACAAACAAACACTGGAAAGTGCTTTCCAGTTCATTTTCCATAACACTGCCAAACATCGGAATTCAATTTCCAGGAATTCACTTTCCAGGAATTCACTTTCCAGGAAACCACTTTCCATCAAACAAACGGGGCCTAAGATCCACTAGAAACGCTTTTAGCGTGAAATTTCTTATCATTGTATATCACAGTGTTTTTAATAAAATTTATTTATTTTTGTTTTCAATCAATGTTTTTAAATTATTTTATAATATTATTTTATAATATTATTTTAATATATTTTTGGTTTTTTAGAAAACCATCTTAATAGTACGCTCAATCAGAAACATCGACACGATATACGATGAAATGGTGACAGAAGATAAGCAAATGGGCAGTCATGATATATATGATTTCAATAATTTAATTATAGGAAAAAAGAAAAAGAAAAGAAGAACAAATGATTGGGATTGGGCAATGATTTGACATGGGCCGGAAATTATTATTTGAAAAACAATTTAAAATTTTGATATTTTAATATATTGATATAAAAATAATTTTAAATATTATTTTAACCCATTTATGATAGAAAAATATTTGACAAATAGTGACAATTGGTGAAGAAACTATGACGCTTCCACTTCTTGTATTCGTTTTAAGCTTTACGCCGCTAAAATGAAAGGATTATCCCTAAAGTTGACAAGACAAGACACTAGAAAGCTAGACATCCCTATTTATGTTAGCCTTGACCTAAAATTCTTATCATATCCTTTTGCCAGAGCATCTGTAATATAACTCCAGTCGATGATGACGCACTTCAGTCGATGTTTGGATACAAAATGGGGTGTATACCGCAGATTTAGTAAGAAATATTGTGACTCTCCCGGTAAGAGTAAAGCTTAAGGTTATTCTATTCTACTTCGATGATGAACAGGATCGCTCTGCGAAACTTGAAACTAAGACCTAAACGCTGAAATGGCCTTGTTCTTGCCACGTGGACCAACCCACCCACAGAAAGCGAGTTGCTGATGATAAGCAAACCTCGTTTTCAACGCCCAAGACCAAAAACCCAGCATGGAATCCACGCTTGCCCCTAGGAAATCACAAGATATCCTTTTCTATTCATACTATTTATTGCATGCCCAGTAGCCAGTAGACCCACCTGAAGAAAATGTCTTCTCGTGAAATTGTTGTCCTTACTAGCTCTCCTGACGGCCCCGTTACGGCTTATGACATCTTCTCAGGCACCGCCATAGCTCGCTTCGCTGGCAGCAGGTCGCCACGCCATGGCCTTGTCCTTGCAGGGAAGGCTTATGTTGCTGCCTCTCATGTCTCCTCAGCCACTGCCTCAGGCTCAATTCACCTGTACAATTGGTGGTCCCCAACAGCTTTTCACCATCTGCCTGTCCCTGAACCTGTGGCTCCACTTGCTGCCACTCCTGATGGGTCATTTTTATTTGCTGGTGGCCTTTCTGGGAATATCTATGCTCTCTCCATCCCTTCAGGTAACATTCTGAAATCATTTCCTGCCCACACCAAACCTGTATCCTGCCTCACAATCAGCAACGACGGGTCACTCCTAATTTCTGGCGGTGATGATGGTACCATACTTGCTGCTCCAATCTTTCAACTTGTTGAGCAAGCAACGGGTGAGAATTGCAGCGATTTGATGTTGCATAGCTTTGATGCACATGATGGTCCAGTTACGGCTATCACTAGTATTGGGTTTTGGCACAGTACTGTAATTTCATGCTCAACAGATTGCACTTGCAAGTTGTGGAGCCTTTTGGATGGAACAAACCTGCGCATAATTACATTACCATGTGCAATTTCAGGGATTGCTCTGGACCCAACAGGGACAGAATTCTATGCTGCAGGGGCAGATGGTTTGATTTACAAGGGATTTTTGAAAGCAGGAAGCAGAAAAGAAGCGAGCCGCATGCATGAACTGGTGATCTTGGCTGACAAACATGGTGGAGCAATCATATCTGTGGTGATGATGAATGAGGGGAAGAATCTGGTATCTGCTGCAGAAGATGGGAGGGTGTATGATAGAATTAATCTTGTTGTTATTTCAGTTTGTTTTATTTTCCAGCAGACGTAACCTTTCTCTTAGGGGACATAACCATTTAGTGGACATGTCTCTTCATGTAGCAGTTATGTTTTAGAGAGGACGTAACCTTTCACATTTGTTTCTATATATAATCAGAAAAGGATGCAGTCAAAAAAGCATCACAAAGAAAAAGCCTTTGTTCTTTCATTATTTGCTATCTGTTACGTGAGTTTCTCAAATTGGCTGATTGGCCGTAAGAAAGAAATACCAACATTTGGTATCAGAGCAAAGGTTGTCAAAGCAATGGCTGGTGTTGAAGGAGATCAATCTAATACGCTTGCAGTCGTCAAACCAACGGCAAGAGGAGCCTCAATCCCGATCCATTATCCAATGTTAAGCGAAACGAACTACGGCATATGGGCTGTCAAGATGAAGATAATCTTGCGTTCGCTAGGAGTATGGTCAGTGATCGAAGGTGCAGACACAGACGACGACAAAGATCAAGGCGCCATGGTAGCCATTTCTCAAGCCGTGCCAGATGACGTGATGATGGCAATCGCGGAGAAGCAGACGGCAAAGGAGGCTTGGGACGCACTCAGGGAGATGCGAATTGGCGAAGATCGTGTCAAGAAGGCACGTGTACAAGTACTGAAACGACAATTGTACAAGGTGCATATGCAAGATTCAGAAACCGTAAATGAGTATTCGATGAAGTTGACTGCCTTGGTTGGTGAGATCCGATCACTTGGCGCGAAACTTGAAGAAAGCGAAGTTGTTGAAAAGCTGTTCAGTTCGGTTCCAGATCGATTTCTTCAAATCATTGGGACAATTGAGCAGTTTGGAGATGTAGACACGATGTCGGTTTCAGAAGCTATTGGGCGTTTGAGAACATTTGAAGAGGGATTGAAGGGGCGATCTCATACAGAGAGTACAGGAGAGCAGTTGCTATTCACCCAAGCCGAATGGGAAGCTAAATACTCAAAAGGGAAGAAGGATGAAGGCTCGGGCAGTACCAAAAGAGGAGGTCGTCACTGGAGAGGACATGGTCGTGGGCGTGAATATGGTGGAGGTCGAGGAAATGGTGAACGCACTAACGAAGACCGAAAGCCACGAAACTTCGACAAATCCAAGGTTAAGTGTTTCAATTGTAATGAATTTGGACACTTCGCAAAAGATTGTTCCAAGCCAAACCAAAGAGAGAGGGCTAATTTTGTTACAACACAAACCGATGATGAACCGGCACTACTGATGGCCGAAACTTGTGTTATTAGCCACTCAATACAGAACAAGCATGTGTTACTGCATGAAGACAAGGTGGCGCCAAAGATTAAAGGCACCCGAGAGAAGGCTTGGTATTTAGATACCGGCGCAAGTAACCACATGACCGGATGTATTGAAAAATTTGCTGAAATTGACACGACTATTACAGGGTCAGTCAAATTTGGGGATGGCTCGACTGTAAAAATTGAGAAAGAGATGTTGTATCCTGATATGGCGTCTCCACAGCCAGGGTTCTATCAATCTGGTGAGCCTGAAAGTACATCTGCTGGTAGCAACAGAGAAGATGAATTTGGTTCTGGAAATGCACAAACTCCAGTGTCGTTTCCTGTTGAGCAGAGGGCATCCGAATTCATCCATCCAGAGGCATCAGAAGTGGGACCAGGAGGGAAACGAGACCTAAACAGTTTGTACGACAAAACTACTCCTACTGAATTGGATTATTCGGGGCTATGTTTGCTAGGAGAGGAGGAGCCCACGAGTTATGAAGAAGCAAGAACCGATTCAGCATGGAGAAAGGCTATGGAAGAAGAAATTTCCAGCATACAGGAGAATGCAACATGGAGGTTAGTTGCTTTACCAGAAAATCAAAAGCCAATTGGTTTGAAGTTGGTGTTTAAATTGAAGAAAGATACTCAAGGGAGAATAATCAAACACAAGGCGAGGTTAGTAGCAAAGGGGTATGTTCAAAAGCACGGGATAGATTTTGACGAAGTTTTTGCTCCTGTTGCTCGATTGGAAACTGTACGGTTGTTGATATCAATCGCTGCACAAAAGGGGTGGCAAGTGCATCACATGGATGTAAAATCCGCTTTCCTTAACGATGAATTGGAGGAGGATGTGTATGTTCTGCAGCCACCGGGTTTTGAGATAAAAGGAGAAGAGTATAAGGTGCTGAAACTATATAAAGCCTTGTACGGTTTGCGACAAGCGCCTAGAGCATGGAATTCCAAGTTGGATAAGTCGTTGAAAGCACTCGGTTTTGAGAGGTGTCTTCTAGAACATGCAGTGTACACGAGAAAGGAAGGAAATTTAACTGTTGGAGTATACGTAGACGATTTAATTATCACTGGAGGATGTATTCGAGACATTGACAAATTCAAATCTCAGATGAAAAGGGCTATTTAGAATGAGTGATCTTGGGTTGCTTAGCTATTATTTGGGAATTGAAGTGTGTCAGACTCCAACAAGAATCACCTTAAAGCAATCGGGTTTTGCAAAGAAGGTGCTGGAGAAATGTGGGATGAAGGACTGTAACTCAACACAGACTCCCATGGAGCCTCGTCTGAAATTGAACAAGGACAGCCTTGAACCTCCTGTAGATGTAACTTTGTATCGAAGTATTGTTGGCAGTTTGAGATACTTGCTGCACACACGTCCAGATTTGGCGTTTGCTGTTGGAATGGTAAGTCGATTTATGGAAAAACCCACGTTGGAACACATGGCAGCAGTAAAGCACATACCGAGAAAAAGCACTTCAGGATTGATATTTTTTCTTGGGGCAAATCCGATCAGCTGGTGTTCACAAAAGCATAAAGTAGTGGCGTTATCTTCATGCGAAGCAGAATATATTGCTGGTTGTGCGGCAGCGTGTCAAGGTGTGTGGCTGAGTCGATTGTTAGGAGAATTGTTAAAGGCTGAACCTAAGAAAATGGTGCTAAAAATGGATAATCAATCCGCAATTGCTCTAACCAAGAACTCAGTTCATCATGAGAGGAGTAAACATATTGACACTCGTTTTCATTACATAAGAGATTGTGTGACATCGGGATTGGTTGAAATTCAGTATGTTCGTACCGAGGACCAGCTTGCTGATATCTTAACGAAGTCACTGGGAAGGATAAAGTTTCAGGAGATGAGAGGAAAGATTGGTGTACTGGACATCAATAAAGAACAACAAGCTTAAGGAGGAGAATGATAGAATTAATCTTGTTGTTATTTCAGTTTGTTTTATTTTCCAGCAGACGTAACCTTTCTCTTAGGGGACATAACCATTTAGTGGACATGTCTCTTCATGTAGCAGTTATGTTTTAGAGAGGACGTAACCTTTCACATTTGTTTCTATATATAATCAGAAAAGGATGCAGTCAAAAAAGCATCACAAAGAAAAAGCCTTTGTTCTTTCATTATTTGCTATCTGTTACGTGAGTTTCTCAAATTGGCTGATTGGCCGTAAGAAAGAAATACCAACAGTGTATCTGTGGGAAGTTGAAAGAGGGCAGGTGATTATGGTTCTTGGCAATAACATGGAAAGCATAAGTGATCTAGTTGTCGCCAGTACTGGGATTGGAGATTGTACAAGACAAGGTGTTAGAGCAGGCGATGATATGAGTAAATCTGGTGGTGGAGGTATTGTGCCATTTGGAAAAGAGTTTACCAGATCAGTAAGGGATACAGTAGAGATAGAGGATGTTTTATCTGTGGCAGCAAAAGATAGGAGCAAAGCCATTGATATGCTGGAGTCTGCGATTGGAGTGTACGAGAGACTATTGGAACTCATTCTTAAGGAAGCCAAGGGAGGCACTAGCAGGAATAACCATGAAGACAAAGGTGACATGTAAGCAGATTAGAAATTACAAACCCTAAATGGAGAAAGGAAACCCATAGGCCATAGCATTTATCATGTGTTAGCAGCGCTAAATTAGGTGTATTAGCTGCTTAATAAAAGCTTAGTGTGTAAGACGTTCCCCTGATTATTATTATTACTATTTGAATGTGAGGAAACCATCTTCCAAAAAATATATTTTGTAGTGCAGGTGAGCAAGTAAAATCTTGACTATTCCAAGTGCATGTCTTGACTTGAATTTGAAATTTACTGTGCAAATTACAAATTCTCTATCGCATCAACATTCTCCTGATTATTTGCACTGTTTCATTTGTTCAAACTTTTCGAGGTGGTGAATTCAAAATTACATCATCAGAAAATATCCATAAAAGAAGATTAAAAAATCACTTTGTCTAGTTATCAGCCTGACCTCTTAACAAAGGACTAACGCTTCAGCTAATAAGAATAGATATACCAATAAAAACCAAAACATTTTGTATCTGACAACTATACAACGAATATTATCCCAAACAGATCCAGAAGTGCTTATAAACACCTCCTTGTTTGGCGCTCTGTTGCGAAGTAGCAGAGAGCTTTGTATGCAGATCACCAAACAGCCACTCTCAAAGCTCAAAGTGAAACAGGGCATTAAACCTCATCTGCACCTGATCATGCTTTGTTCATCAATGGAACTTTCATGGATTTAAGTACTCCAGTTTTGGAGAATGACTAGCTGAATCATATGTTAACACAGAGTCAAACATCCTATCATATGATTGATGAAATCCTGAACCACAGCAACATCGAGTCAGGAACACACTGGCTGCAATCGAGTGCAACCCACTCTTCCACACAACTGGTCAGAATTCAGAACATATATTGGAAATGCCAGAGAAACAGAACAAGTACAACTGCTGGCTGTATTCCATAGGTTGGTCCACCAGTGACTACTGAGTTTGAGCCTTATACGGCCCCTGGAACAGGGAAAACGGGGTGTGTAATGGGCAAGTAGTCCTGTAAACTCTGTATTATGAGAGATTAAGTGATCTGTTTTTTGCTTGCTTACCCGTTGAAATCCTTCTGTATCCTGCAGGGCACCACCAATTATGCTCTCACCTACATTAGAGTTTTGGGAAGCTATCACACATATAACTGCTTCAGGTGCATTTATCTGATCCACAGAAAGGAAAAGGAGAGATCAGGAATATGTTACTCAATAAAAGAGTGTGGCATGATATGAATGGGATTAATAAATAATTTGAAGAGACAGCATACGATTCATGCCCAATCGACATCTGAAAAGGCAAAAATATCAAGTGAAGTATAGGCAGTAAAATGGAGTCCTATGTTAAGGTTTCCTTAAACATATCAAAAGATTCGTATTGTTGCAGGATATGTTGTAGAAAATCAGAATGGTAGATGAAAGTAATCAATGTGAAGAAATTCAGAGTTGTTCTCTGTTACGTTTCATTAATCTATATATAGGGATTTGTACAAGTGTATAGGTATTAGAGTCCTAGTCTATTGCCTACCATTGAGCTGTATAATAAACGGTAACATTTACATTAATGTGATCTTGACAAGTCTCTGACTATCTATTCTAGTTTCTATAGTCTGTCTTAACACTCCCCCTCAAGTTGGAATGTATGTTAATTACACCCAACTTGCCAAGTAGTGTTTCAAATTGTGTGGAGCTTAATGGTTTGGTAAATAAGTCTGCTGGTTGTTCTGTAGTTCGAATGTAAGCTGTCTGAATCATTCCTTCTTGAATTTTTTCTCGAATTAGGTGACAATCGATCTCTATATGTTTGGTTCGCTCGTGGAAGACTGGGTTGGATGCTATGTGCATTGCTGCTTGATTATCACAAAATAAGGTCACTGGCTCTCCGTGGTCTATCTTCAGATCTTTCAAGATGTTCTTCAACCATGTGATCTCGCAACAGGTGGTTGCCATGGATCTGTATTTTGCTTCTGCACTTGAACGAGATATTGTTGTTTGCTTCTTGGTCTTCCATGAAACTGGTGCATTTCCAAGTAAAATGCAGTAACCTGTGACTGATCTTCTTGTGTCTCTGCATCGAGCCCAATCAGCATCACAAAATGCCTGTAGTTGGAGTGAACCTGTGGATGGAAGCAGGATTCCTTGTCCAGGGGTTCGTTTGATGTACTTTAGCACTTTATGAGCTGCTTCTAGGTGTGGTTGTCGAGGCTTGTCCATGAACTGGCTTAGTATGTGCACGACATATGTCAAGTCTGGTCTGGTTATGGTGAGGTAGATTAATCTCCCGACTAATCTTCTGTATATTGACCCATCTTCTAGGAGTTCTCCATCGGATTGTGTGAGTGATATATTCTGTTCTAACGGAGATTGAGATGGTTTGACGCCCAAGAATCCAGAATCTTCCAAAATTTCCAATGCATATTTTCTTTGTGATAAGCTAATTCCATGTTGTGATCTTGCAACTTCAATGCCAAGAAAGTATTTGAGTTTTCCCAAGTCTTTAAGCTTGAATTGCTTAGACAAGAGTATTTTAGTATCTTCTATATCCTGCAAATTATTCCCAGCCATTATCACATCATCAACATATATAAGTAGGGCTAGAAAATTACCTTGATGACTTCGGACGAATAACGAATAATCAGATAGGGATTGATGAAATCTTGCTGTCTTTAGTGCGGTGGATAGTTTGATGAACCATTGTCTAGAAGCTTGTTTTAAACCATATAGGGATTTATGAAGTTTGCAGACACGTGTCTCCCCCTTTCGTCCGAATCCCGGAGGTAAGGTCATGTAGACATCCTCATGTAGATCCCCATTCAAAAAGGCATTGTTGACATCGAGCTGGTATAAATGCCAACCACGTAAAGCTGCCACACTTAGTAGTAACCGGACAGTGACCAATTTAGCTACCGGAGCAAAAGTTTCCTGGTAATCAAGCCCTTCAATTTGATTGTAGCCTTTAGCCACCAATCGGGCCTTATAACGTTCAATCTGTCCATCTGCCTTCATTTTGACTTTATAAACCCATTTGCAACCAATGGGTCGTTTATTGGGTGGTAAGGGTACCAAACTCCAAGTTTTATTCTCTTGTAGAGCAGCAAGTTCGTGTTGCATTGCTTCACGCCATTGCGGATGATGGACAGCCTGTGAAAAACTTGACGGCTCTTTAAGTAGAGTGAGGTTAGTAGTAAATGCTTTATGATTGGGAGAAAGATTAATATAAGATAAATATTTAGAAAGAGGATGAGCAGTACCTGGAGAAAATACCGAGTTCGTAGATGATGTTGGGTCAGGTCTTGATGGAAGGGTCATGTTGAGATGAAAATCCTGCAAATATTGGGGTGTGGTTATGGGTCGGCTGCTTCGGCGAGGTGGTGGGTTAGGTGCGGTGGGGGGTGGTGCGATAGTTTCGATTGTGGAAGATGTTGGTGTAGTAGTTGAATGCGGGTCTGTATGGGAGTCATTTTGTGGAACAGAAGGAAGTGGTCTAGTTGGGAAGTCAAGGCCAATGTCATACTGGGGAGAAGTAGTATGGGTGTGGTCCCAAAAAAATGGGGTATGAGTTTGGTCATGGAAATTATTGTTTGGGAATGGAAAAATATTTTCAAAGAAAATGACATCTCTAGAGACAATTACTTGTCTTTTGTGAAGATCGAAAACGCGATACCCTTTTTGGCCATATGGGTATCCGATAAAAATACATCGTGATGCCCTAGGGTCAAATTTTGATCTATTTTGTGAATGAGTAGAAACAAAACATAAACAACCGAAAACTCGTAAATGTGAGTATGATGGAATTTTGTTAAATAATTTCTCGTATGGTGATTTACCTTTAAGGAGTGGGGTTGGTGTGCGATTTATGAGGTAAGCGGAAGCAAGTATGGCATCGCCCCAAAAATGTTTAGGGAGATGCGATTGAATAAGTAAAGCACGTGCCATATTTAACAAGTGTCGATGCTTGCGTTCGGCAACTCCATTTTGTTGTGGAGTGTTAACGCAACTAGTTTGATGAATAATTCCTTTTGTTGCAAAAAAATTATGAATTTTAAACTCAATGCCATTATCACTACGAATTATTCTTACCTTAGAACGAAATTGATTTTCAACCATGTTGATGAAATTGACTAGGAGTTCCCTAGCTTGTGATTTGTGTTTCATAAGGTAAATCCATGTGCATCTAGTGTGATCATCCACTATGGTGAGAAAATAATTTGCACCTGAAATAGACGAAACTTTATATCCTCCCCAAATGTCAACATGAATTAATTCAAAAGGATAAATTGTATCAATTGAACTTAAAGGAAATGAAAGTCTTGTTTGTTTAGCTAACGGACAAATTAAGCATACGTTATCATAGCAAGATTTTTTCTTAAAATGAGTAAAAGGAAATAACTGGGAAACTTTGTCGGAGGGATGACCAAGACGTTGGTGCCAAAGACTTGGATTGTTTGTTTGAGCATGGTTACACAGTCTTTTCTTGGTTTGTTGGAGATGATAGAGACCCTCCCGTTCAATTTCCGTCCCAATCATCTTCCCCGAACGTAGGTCCTGAATTATACAAAATTTTCGGAGAAAAATAGTTATGCAAAATGAATCATAAGCCAATTTACTAATAGAAATTAAATTTAAACGAAAATAGGGGACGCATAAAACATTATCAAGAATCAAATCAGGGGATAAGTAAACTTTGCCAATGTGAGTTACTTGAGTAATTGAGCCATTCGGTAATTCCACGGTGCGGCCAGTGACAGTTTTTGAATATGTGAGTAGATTTTGATCATAAACCATATGATCAGTGCATCCACTATATAATATCCACGTGTATTTATTCTCATCAGAAATAAGTGAGAAAGCCTTACCCGAGAGCTCTTCATGAGCTGAGCAATTACCAACGTGATTAGCAGAGGAGTTCGTTGTCTTCAGCATATTTAGAATCTGTCTGCACTCCTCCTTAGAAAAAGGAAAATTCATTTCCCTTTTCTCGGGAAAATTAGTTTCCCTTCTCTCGGGAAAATTAGTTTCCCTTCTCGCGGGAAAATTGATTCTCATTTCTTTTCTCTCAATCAGCTGCGATGCAGCTTGATTTCCTCTGGGCATTGACCCATTGATTTCTCCCTCCATCGCTGCCTTCTTCTTGCGACAAAATTCGACTGTGTGTCCCTTCCATCTGCAGAATGTACATCTGAGGTGTGCACGGCAGTCCTTGGATGCGTGGTTGTTTTTGTTGCATTTGATGCATCTTGGTCCTCTGTCAAATTCACGGTTGCTGGGTTCTCTCACGGCAAAGGCAGCGGCGTCTGGTCGTCCATGGCTTTTCCCGGCGACAACTTCCATTTGCTTCTCATGACGAAGAACCAGTGAGTAAGCTATGTTCAGTGTGGGTAATGGGTCTTGGAGCAGTGTATTGCTTCGAACACCTGCGAACGAATCATTAAGCCCCATGAGAAATTTCATGGTTTTCTGAATGTCCAGGTATGCTTGTATCTCTTTGATTGATCCACATGTGCATGTTGGGAGGTTACAGAGTACATCCCGTTTATCCCACAGCGCTTTCAATTTCGTAAAATAGGACCCTACTGTTGTGTTTTCTTGAACACAGTTGTGGATTTCACTTTCAATGTTGAATAATTGAACAACATTTACATGCGAGAATCGTTCTTGCAGATCGACCCACATCTGCCTTGCATCCTTGCAATTGATGACACTGCCTGCAATTTCTTTGGACATTGATCCCAGCAGCCATGTCTTCACCAGGTTATTGCATCGATTCCACTGTTGCTGTTCTTCTTTCTTTTCATTTCCAGGGTCAGTAATTGACCCATTGATAAACCCAATTTTATTTTTGACTGTTAAAGCCATGATCATGGATTGGCTCCATGTACTGTAATTGTCTTCCAACAATGGTTGTGGCACAAGAATGGCGCCAGGCTGGTCTGAATGGTGGAGGTATAGTTGATTATTGGGGTAGTCCCATTCTGCTCCTCTGGCCGTGCTTCCTTGGTCTGTGGTTGCCATGGGAGTCGGCTAGGGTTTGATTTGTGTTGAGTTTTGATGTTAAGATTGCAGCTCTGATACCATGTAGAAAATCAGAATGGTAGATGAAAGTAATCAATGTGAAGAAATTCAGAGTTGTTCTCTGTTACGTTTCATTAATCTATATATAGGGATTTGTACAAGTGTATAGGTATTAGAGTCCTAGTCTATTGCCTACCATTGAGCTGTATAATAAATGGTAACATTTACATTAATGTGATCTTGACAAGTCTCTGACTATCTATTCTAGTTTCCTATAGTCTGTCTTAACATATGTTACAAAGACTATTGTATGGTTTGATGTTGCCTCTCTTGTTATAAGGACTAATTGTTCTTGTAAGTATATTTCATCTGTTGAAAACTCTCCCTTAACCTATAATGGCACAGAAGAACTTTCAGGTTGTGGCCTGTTATGAACGAAGTATTGTGTTATGAGTGCTAGTTAGAAAAAAAGAGAGGAAGAAAAAAGTCGTTAAATTGTAGTAATGAGAAATAAACTCATCATTCAAGCCATTTTCAACCACTAAAATAATTTGTTTTGGTGCTCATAGTGAACCTGAAAGTTTAAACACAATAACTAATTTTGCTTCATTTTTAAGGGATCTAAATTGTATAACTTGACTTATTTTTAAACTTTGAGGATCCAAGTGTATTTTTCACATAATCTCTGACACGTCATCTATGTTCGATGACTCTTTAATCTTAACTCCTATTTTTGTAGTTCCACCATTACTTAAGAAATCCATGTCAATTGGCATTCAATTAGAATTAAATTGTCCAAATTAAAATTTTGAGAACCAAAATAAATTTCTTAAAAAATACACAATTATCTATACAGTTAAATCAGTTCGTGGTTTTACTATGCATGTACTGTAGCGAATTACTGTAACTCTAGACTCAGATTATTACGGATTATAATAATAAAATTACTATTTCATTGATGTTTTCAAGGAAACTGCAAGCTCAAGTGGTAACGTGCTCGCTTTGCATGCGAGAGGTGCATGGTTTGATCCCTGCATCTCGAACCCTGCACTTCCTCTGATTTATCTCCTCAAATATAGCTCCTTTCTTTTTCTTTTGTAATTTATTTGGATATAAGTATTAATAAATAAAACAATAAATTAGAAGCATTGATACATAATCCTTCCACCTGCTTTTGTTAATGGTAGCATTTATTATTATTATTATTATTATTATTATTATTATTATTATTATTATTATTGATTTAGCCAAAATTAAATTGTACTTAACGAATTACTAAAAACTTAATCGAATTAAATGCATTATGTTTCAATTATTAATCCTCAAAGTGAATTGAGATTGAGTAGTTTTTATTTTCTAAGTATTTTTTAAAAGTATGTTTCTATTGAAAAGATATAAAATTCATCTATTTGGTGTTTTTTTTAAGAAAAAAATTGATTTGTTGATATCATAAATAAAAAAAATAAATAATTATTTTAATATATTTTTAAGTAACAAAATACTTTTAAAACCAATTACACTATGATACTAAAGATACATTAAAACAACTTAAAATAATATTATTTTAAAATTAAACCATATAAAAATAAAAACAATTTCTGTAGAATCAACATGGCTAAATTACTAAGAAAGCTAAAAGAGATTGAGAAGTTAAACAGTAATGAACACTGATTTTTCACTGTTCACCTAAACTCAGAAGCAATGTGGATTGAAAAGTAAAATTATAATTTTGCCCCTCCATTTACTGCGTTTTTAGCCTTGGATCCAGGGGTATTTTTGATTTTTTATATTTTTATACATAGTGAAATAACCATAATACCCATGAATAAGACAAAACAGCGCAGGAACTGTCGGGGACATTAAGGTCATTGTACATTTTTTAAAAGTAACTAAATACTAAAATACTCCATAATAAGACAAAGTTCACATTAAATTATAGGGTCAGAACGGTAACGATATATTTTTTAAAAATAGCCAAATACTTATATGCCCCCATATAAGACAATATCCGAGAGTTGGATGTAGGGGTGTGCTGATAATTTAATATTTTTTATAATATATTCTGACGCGGTACTGTGTGCACTTTGCCGAACATCGTTTCCGCGCTCACACGACTTTCAGACGGCGCACGTGGTGGTGTCTGACATTCAAAAATGCCCAATCAGCGTCTAGAATTATTCTCCATCATGTTTTCTTCCTCCTGATGCGGCGTGTGTGATTCAACAATTGCCAGAGACGTGTCATTGGACAGTTGAAGTTTCCCCCCTTCTCTCTCCCCTTCATGCGTATGTACACATCAGCCCCTGTTGTTTATTGAATTTTCATTTTAGTCTCTAATGTTTTGATTGTTTAGTATGGTCCTTGATCCTATAATATAGGTTTTGATTTGTTTCAATTTTGCTCCTCAAATGAGATTAATTATATATTTTAGTTTCATTTCGGTCCTTAGTCTTTTAATTTCTAGATTGTTTGAAATCCTTAATTGTGACGCCCCTAGCTCCCTTGCCAGTTACCTAACTGGCGTGACCAGGTTCGCCACACTGTTGGGACTAAGTCCCCTGTTTCCTCCATCATAAACAACAAAATACATAGATAACTACATTGTTGAAAACATACGGAATAATTTACAACATCCTTAGAACAATTCTATAATTTACAAAATACTCAAATGCCTACATATTTAATTTACAAATTTGGCTCGTACCCTTTTTTTTTCACAAAAGATATTTCTATTTTTATCAGTGACACATGAGCCTCTTTTAGCGAGAACCGGTAGCATCCTCGATCAGCTTAACCTTACCCTTGCCTGAACAACACACAAATACAATAACAGAATGAGCCAAAGCTCAGTAAGTAGGGTGATGCACATGATATGCAATGCTATTGTGTTTCCCACATTTTCATCTATTTTTAACCCGGGTACCCTAGGTATATGCAAGTCCGTGCGAACTATCACTCGGTGATCATGTTATCACCTACTGCTCTATTACTTTCTCTCAGTGATCTCAATATCACCTACTGCTCGCAACGGCATTATCCCTCGTTGTAGCACACGGTTAGCGGAATTATCCCTCGCTTAACGGTGTTAGTAAATAGAGCTCGCACTATGGATTCCTTGCTATTACCCATTCCACTCAATTCGGTTACCAAACCGTGTCAATTCAAGACTCAATGATTTCTCTCAAATTAATTTCTCCCAATGCACGTGATGCACGTGATGACATGTTTAATCACATTCAAACAAACTCAAGTACCAATTCTTATTTCTTAAACCATACTCACGGTCCAGCTCACACTCGGGATTCACCCATCGTTCACATACCAATCATGGTACTCATAGCGGGGACACAACCTCCGCTCATTAATATTGTTCATTAATTCCATTAATATTAAGATCTAAATATTTCCCTTATTAAAAGAATAAATTTATTTATTATTATTTATTTATTTATTTGTCTAAGCTCATTTCTTTTAATCTTAGCCCATCCATTTTTAAAACCAAGCTTTTTACTTGTAGTCCAAGTCCATTTAATTTATTCTAGGCCCATTAGCTTGATCCAAGTTTATTAACTTTATCTTAGTTCAAACTCATTTCTTTTTAATCCAAGCCCAAATCCATTTGTTTTGATCTAAGTCCACCTTAGTTATAAGTTTAAGTCCATCTTGTTTTAACTTAAGTCCATTTAATTTTACACATATTTTTTTTTCCAGCAATGGTATGCCTACATAACCCATACCAATTTGACCATAATTCCTTACATATATATCTAAAAATTACGAAATTTTAAGGAGAAATAGTAGACATATATATCAACAACTTTCCTTCTTTGTATTTTTCCTAAAAATCAATCTAAGATTTCGAAATAACTCACACACAATTTCGGATGGAAAATATTTTTCCAGCAGGTATCCATTTGAGCAACCCCTGCCATATCAGTCATAACTCCATGTCTATTTTTCTCAAAATCACTAAATTTCACAGGGATGTAGTAGACATATATATCCACAACTTTCATGCTTTGCAATTTTCCTAAAACTCACTCCAAGATCCCTAAATAGTTCACACACAATTTCGGACAGAAAATATTTTTCCAGCAGGTATCATTTGAGCAACCCACGCCATATCAGTCATAACTCCATGTCTATTTTTCTAAAAATCACGAAATTTCACAGGGTTGTAGTAGACATATATATACACAACTTTCATTCTTTGCTATTTTCCTAAAACTCACTCCAAGATCCCGAAATAATTCACCCCAAATTCGGGATTTTCCATCCCTAAAAGAAATTCAGAATTTTCACACCAAGCACACTTTTCATCATGCATGCTTAACCATCCATCATCAACATCAAGAGTCAAAATCATTACAAAACTATCATAATCACATTTGAAATTAATTAAACAACTCATAAAAATAGAAAGCATAAACAAACAAAAATAAAATGAAACCTACTTACCTTAGATTAAGTTTCCCTAAAATCTTTTAGCTTTTTCCTTTCTTTTCCCTTCTTCTTCTTCCCTTTTGCCTTTCTCTTTCACTTTTTTTCTTTTTCTTTTTGTAAGGTTACGGGATGCATAACTCAATGTCTCATTCTCCATATTTGCTTTACTTAAATATCTTTTACAATTCATGCTTATGCCATGTGTCAATGAGTTATGGTGAAATGCAAAGTTAAATTATGCTTAAATTGTAATGGATTTCAAGGCAATTCATTTAGGTATATATATTGTTTTATTATTATTATTATTATTATTATTATTATTATTATTATTATTATTTTTGGCTATCATCATTTTACATACTATAATTTATACTTATTACATATACAAAGGATTTACTAATTAATTCATCTAAAATTATTTTCCTAAATATTTACATACATTAATTAATCCCAACAATCACGTACATAAACGCCAATTACGTACATACCATATATTCTAGCACATATTTTTACCTGGTTACAGATTGTCACGTACGTACCCTATATGCTATATACTTACGTACGAATATAATTATCCCGATCAGTACACTTATACGGTTACAAATTTTACGGTAGTTACATTAATATTTTCAGAATCAGAATTATGATTTATTTCAATTGTATCCTTGAATTCAAATTGATTATATATTTTAGTTTCATTTTGGTCCTAAGTCTTTTAATTTCTGATTTTGTGTTAAATTCTTTAATTTTTTTTTTGTATCAAAGTTTAGATTTGTTTCAATTTTGTCTTATAAATGAAAGTTTTTATATATGTATATGCTCTTAATTTTTGTTTCTGATTTTTATTATTTCCACTGTTATTAAATTTTTTAATGTTAAAATTTTAATTTCTATTGGTGATCATTTGACAATTGATATTTATTATTTTTTATCTTTGTTTTTTTAATATTTTTTTTTATTCTTCAAGTCAAATAATTGTTTAAAATATAATAATATTTATTTTTGTTTTGTCATTTTTTTTATTGCTTTTTTGTTAATATTGTCGGGCATTGAAATTTCTAATTATTATAGATAAGACATTCAAAAGAATGATAATGATTATTTGTAAGTTTTTCTTCTTCTTATAAATATGTGAGACTAATTATATATTTTGATATTTATTTAATATTAACGCCTTACTATATATATATATAAATGAACTATTTGTTTTTTTTTTAAATTATTTACTATTAGTGTTATGAAATACTTTTAATATAATAATATGAGGAATAAATCTTAAAAAATAAAATAAAAAATTCTTTTTTTAACAATATATGTGGTGCCGTTGATAGTATGACTAATAATAATTAGAATATTTATTATGTATAATAATATTTATAATGACAACTATAATAATTGTGACAAAAAGTCATTGGTTAATGTTATTTTTGTTAAAAATAACTTCTGTATTTTTTATGTATGATATTTTAGATCTCATATCACGAAAAAAATAATAAGAAACCACATGTAGAAAAGACAAGTAGAAAAATCGTGTCAAATTATCTACAATAATAAAGTAAGAAGTTGTCATGCGTTTCACCATAGTCAACACCAAAAATTTTAACATGTAACAAAATTATTAATGATCCTAATTTTGTTTTAAAATGCCATACATTTGAGCTAAATAATCAACTTAAAAATTTTAAGATTATGCTATATTTATATGTATTTTTTTTACTATAGATAAAATATTTAGAATAATGATAATAATTATTTTTGGGACTTTTTTCTTAAAAAATAGGAGAGACAAATTATATATTTTGATTGTTTTTATATTAACGTCTTAAAATATATATAAACAAATAAACTCACTTTTCTTTATAAATCTCACATTAATTTAATCCTAGTGCTCTAATTTTTTTTAGTATAATAATATGAAGAAAATATCTAAAAAAAGTAATCTTTGACAAAATTTAACAATTGCATTTTTTTTCTATATGTCAAATAAATTATTAATCAAATAATTAAAACATGCTCAACAAAATATTAGTATGTTGTAGGCAACAAATAATATATCTTTAGTTAATTTGATCAATTGCAGATTTGTTATCTACCAATTAAATTATTACCAAAGTACTTAAAACAAAACCACAAATCTAATTGTTTACTGTGTAAACACAAATCACTCATCTATACTAAAATTCATCGATTAAATTTTACTATTTGCTAATAAAATAATTCATGAAATAAATAAAACATACACAACAATCAATCAGTATGTTATATGGAGCATGCAATTCATTTTAAAAGATTTTTTTTATTCTAATTGTACAATCTATCGATTAAATAATTATCAAAATAATTTTAACAATATCAATATTCAATCAATTTTAGGCGGAAAAAAACCATTTCTAAAAGATTTTATCAATTTTAATTTTACTAATTAAATATTACAATAATCAATTACAACATACACAAAATCAATTAGTTTCTTATATAAAAAATAAGCCTAACGCAACGCGCGGGCAAGTTAACTCGTGTTATCTATAATATCTTGTGTATATGTGAACAATGTTTTAGTTTCTATTCTTCCTATTCCACCATTTCCTAAGAAATTCAAATCAATTAACTTTTAATTAGGATCAAATTGTCCAAAATAAAATTTTAAGGATCAAAATAAATTATTAAAAAATAAATAGTATCATTATAATTTTCTGTTTGTATAAATAGTCCCGACTTCACAGTAATCAGCCTCATGTTGTAGTTTTTCAAGTAACGGTGTAATGGAAAATTTGTAACTGTAATTTTTATTTGAAATAGGCTCCACTTGAATGTATCGTATCCATTTAACATGGGCTCATTAATATGTGGGCTTGGATAACCTCTCTTGAAACTCAAATCCATCTTACATGGGCCCATCCAAGCCCTAACCACAGCTCGAATGAAAATACAAACCCCATCTTATCCAGTCGCATGAAACAGAACCAGAGGACAGCAGCAAGGACTTAGCAGAGAGAGGGGGTGAGTGAAGTGTATGAGAGAGAGAGACGAGAATGGCAATGCTCTGTGCCTCATCTTCTTTTACTTCAGCAAAACCCTCTTGTTCTTACTCAACAAGGAATGGCACTAGTATTTGTACTACCCCTTTTGTTGTTGGGTTCTCATTTTCACAATCAAAATTTAAACCATGTGTAAAGACATCTTTAGTTCCTTTGAATAATAGCAGCCGTAGTTTTGAGGTTCGGTGCGAGAAGAAAGAGATAAGCGTCGTCACTCGCGTTCCTCTAGACCAACGCTGGTTGTTTGAAGAATCTGAACTTGATGGCCCTGTAATTGCATCTCTTTCTCTCTCAAGTTTCTTTAATTTAAGTGTTATAACTCCCGATGTATAATTATTTTATTTCTTTCGGTTGTCCTTTTTTTTTTCTTTTCTATTAAACAAAAAATTGCTGATTGGATTTTTTTCCTTTCTGATATTTGCCAAAGCTTTGAGTCCCTTTGTAAGATTTTTATGGCGGTGCGTGATGTTCAGTTTTGCTTTATTACAACCTTTCGTTTTGGTTTTGTTTTGAATAGGATATTTGGAATACGACATGGTATCCTAAAGCAGCAGATCATATTAACACGGAGAAAACTTGGTATATTGTTGATGCAACTGACAAGATTCTTGGAAGACTGGCATCTACAATTGCCATTTACATTCGTGGAAAGAATTTGGCTACTTACACTCCTAGTGTGGATATGGGGGCTTTTGTGATCGTGGTATGTGGATCGAATCAGGACGCATGTTCCATGCCTTTCTTTAACCATTTGCAATGAATGTTGAATGCGTAACGCATCACTTTATCTTATT
This sequence comes from Salix purpurea, assembly GCA_027405865.1. Classification (NCBI taxonomy): domain Eukaryota; kingdom Viridiplantae; phylum Streptophyta; class Magnoliopsida; order Malpighiales; family Salicaceae; genus Salix; species Salix purpurea. Next base: position 23,434,524 of record JAOWLH010000002.1, read on the forward strand.
TTCATATGCTAAATATTGCTGAAGTTGGGAGCTTTTGCTGTTTTCATGTAGATAGAACTGCTATATATTTCTTGTTGTGTCACATTACATTGCATTTGATTAGTTTCTACTAGATTATATCCTTAAAGCTCCTGGTATGGTTTCAAACCTCAAATAGCTTTGTGTCTAATGCACTTTCTGCATCAGTCAAAGTGAATTTGAAAAATATGGACCATGATAAATTATTTGTTTCACCTACTTTAACTTGTTTCTATCTTAATTGTGTAACTTGCAAGCTCATTGCTGCATATTTGGAGTTGAATGGTTCATAAAATCTTATCAAAGCATCAGAAGAATGTTCTGAAGCACATATATAGAAAGTTATAAAATTGTTTAAAGAATTAGCATTCCAAATTAATAAAAGCAATTAAAAAGTGTACTGTCGATTATGTATAGGTTTCGAGGTTGTTTTCCTCTAGGAAACCATTATCTTCCAGTCAATTTAGTACCATAAGCATCAATTGGTGGAAATGGGTTGATACTGAAGGCTTAATGCAGCACCTAGGTTGCTGAATGTTTATCCTCCTTAAGAAAAATCTTGTTACATTATGGATTATTTACTAACTTTATCATTATGGTGGCATAATATAATGTATCTCTTAACACTCCTACTGATAAGATAATCAATTGCTTAAAGTGCTTTGTAAGAGTTACTGGTGAAAGAATTAGTGGGACATTTCTACTTCATCCCTGAATGACAATTGCTGTACAGTGCTTCGTATAGTATCGATTACATTTAACTCGTGCTAAATTTCTGAAAGCTATTGCTTTATCTGAACTCTGAAGGTAAATGCTGAGAAAGTTGCTGTATCTGGTAAGAAGAGGACCCAAAAGTTATACAGAAGGCATTCAGGAAGACCAGGTGGTATGAAAGTGGAGACATTTGATCAGCTACAACAGAGGATTCCAGAAAGAATTATTGAACATGCTGTTCGTGGTATGCTTCCTAAAGGAAGGGTGAGTGCTTATGTTCCAACTCAGAATGAGTATGAGTATTTATTTACTTTCAAGCTTTCTCATTCCTTAAGATTGTCTTATCCAGCTATCCTCTTAGCTGTACTGAATTCTTTTCCCATTCTCAATAAAATTGCTTATATAAACAAAGTACAGATGTTGACCTTTATATATTTAGGATTTCTGTTTTGCCTATATTCTTACAGCAAAGTTTTTCCATGAAGTCTGATTATATTCTGTAAATAAATTCTTGGTTTTCCTTGGTGCTTTTCTCTGCTGTATAAATATTCATATTTTGACATAGGAGCTGTAGTTTTTTCTTCTCACGTGCTTTGATCTTCACTCTCCAGTTGTATTGCCTTTTTTGCTCAGTCTTACACAAAGCATCTTGTGTACATAGTTTTGCAACGATTTTATTTAAATTGCTTTGAATTTAAATCATTGGCCTGTCATTGGACAAGTTGGAATCATAGAGCATAATTCATAATTGATATCCCATTCTATTATGGTATTGCATGTAATTGGGTTGCTAAGATAACACTGTTAGGGAATAGTGCTGTATGTAATTGGGCTGCTAAGATCAGCATGCTAAACTAGCTGATGCTAAAAGATTGAGGGGATGCAGTCCTCGTGATGCTAACCTAACATGTGCATGCACATGATCAGAACGATCTTTGGGGATATGCCCACAATGTGAAAATGCTGAAAGGATAGTGAGTAGCCATAGAGGCTGAGCATAAGTTGGCGATGTCCTCATAATGATTTTGGATTGTCAAGCACAGGTGATTTTGAGATTTTAGAAAATGTATGCAGCTGAGAAGAAAAAGTAACAAGGATGGCTTATTGAGTATTGAAGAGTACTTGCTGTATGCTCTTGTTGACTTGGACGATAAGGTTAAATTCCTCATGTTACTATAGAACAGATTTTGGATGAATCAATTTGTTACACTTCCAAAAAAACCCGGCTTTTCCTGAGTTCATTGTCAGGTTATGTTATACCTGAAATAGCTCCCACTTTGTCCCTGGCTAGCCTTTTGCCTATGCTGCCATTGTGTCAGAGACTGCATTGCGGTTCATATACTCGGAAAGAACTCGCCAACTCTCAGCCGTCCTGATGATCAGCCGTCGAATAAAACTATGGATACAGATCTCTTTATCCAACTCCAGAAGATGTGCAATGTCACATTAGGGTTTGGATTGCAGGATAGTTGATTTGGTCTCTGTAAAATATGAGAGGATAATTACAGAGTCCAATTAGAAATCAAAAGCGAAACTCTGACAAATACTTTTTTCTCTTAAAACATTTAAATGCATGTGGAATTTATATGTGCTGGTATGCTTGTGATACAGTGTGTTAACTTCATGATTTTTAGTTAAATACATCTATTTCATTTCATTTCTGAATGATTCCCCCCCCCCCCCCCGCCCCCACCCCTTTTAATATCTATTTGATGTCTTGTCTAAAATGCTTGTACCTGCTTGTTTCCCAATGATGTGGTTTTGACGTCTGTTTCCTGCAGCTTGGCAGAGCATTATTCAATCACCTTAAGGTTTACACAGGCCCAACGCATCCACATGAAGCTCAGAAGCCGATCGACTTGCCGATAAGGGACAAGAGAATACAGATGGAGAGATAAATTTGCTTCACAACCCTGGCTTTAGATAGGGCTATCAATCTATCTTTGCCCCAATGCTTCCCATGTTTGTGGCATCAGGTTTTCGCTTCGTGCATAGCCTTCCTATGAAGAAAAGCTTTTTGTTCACGTTTCTCTTTGATAATAGAGGTAATTGGAATTGATCTTGCCTGTCTCTTGCCAAGGTTCAGGGGGGCATCAAGGAAGTTCATTTTGTAGTTTTCTGTTGTTTCATGCACTTTACCTGAATCTACAATGTATTTTGTGTCACAGTTTATTGTTTTGCTTAAATGGAAGGAGTAGACTGCTTCTTATTATAGAAGGAGACTAGCTTTTTACGTGACAATTTGGTTTATTTGTTTTTCCAATCTAAAAAAAATGTTTAAGACACAAGGAAGTTAAAAATTTGATGAATAATGTCGAAAAACATTGAAATGATGATATGTTTATGTTAGATCAATTTAATTTTAAATCTAACTCAATCGAGAAGCTCACATTTTTAACAAGTTTAATATTGAAAACGATGTATTTTATCTTTTTTTTTAAATTGTTTGTTTATTCTTTTTACAAAAATTGTTTGTTTATATATATAAAAAATAATACATGAGTCGACGTGTTATCCTTCCTTGGGCCAAGGTGTGTGGTTATTTTAGGGAGGCGGTTGAGCTCTTTTGTATTGCTTTTTTTCTTTCATTTAGTTTTAATTTTATTATTTAGTGTTAGTTTTATTTTTAATCAAATTTTACTATTTAGTATTGACTAGATATTTTAATTGTTATATTCTTAGATCATATAATAAAATGAATTTAATTTAATTCAACACAATAAAATTAATAATTTAGATCATGAGTTTGACTAAATATAAATCAAAAAATAAAAAAGTCCGATTATGATTTTTTAAGTTGGAGATGTTGTTCCAATAAATAAACCTGTTACTCAAAATAGAGATCTTAGATATTTAAGTTAGATGGAATGAGAGAAAATGTTTATAAGAAAAAAGAAATGCATGGTGTGATTTAAGGGTATTTATAAATCCATGAATCAAAATGAACTTGCGTTCCTCCACGTAATATGTATCCTATTTATATAAATAATTACCTATGAGTAGTAAAATAAGTCATTTATAGGAAAAACTGATATAAGTACTTGGTTAACATAATAAAAAAATGTTGGTGCACTAGAATTAAAAATAATAATAATTTATGTACTCAATTGAAATAAAATCTAAGCTGGTGTATCAAAAATGGACCAAGGTTAGAGGACATGTCATCAAATAATTGAGTTACTGATAGAAAGTGGAAGGAAGAATATGAGTGGAAGTTTTGAAAATGCTAACATGGTGTAGGATATGAGAAATTGTTTTTTTATTTAAATATATATATTAAAATGATATAATTTTTAATTTTTTAAAAATATTTCTGATATCAATATATCAAGTACAAAAAAAAAACATTATTATAAACAAAAAATAAAAATACAAAATTTATAATTTCTTACAAAAACGTGAACACCCCAAATAAGTTAAGTATCAAAGTAATAATAACAAGGCAACAGAACATGCTTTAAAACAAAAGTAATAAGATGGTGGTGCTGGCGGCGGCGGCGGCGGAGGATGGAATGTTGATGAAGCAAGTTGGGGTACACATCTCTAATCTCTGCCCTTCCAATAGTCAGAATCCAAAGAGACTGGATAAAGATCACCATCAGATGTAGAAGCAGCAGTCCAGGGTCCATCCATTGACATGCTCTGAGTTTGAGTCTCACTTATTTCCTGTCTGTTGATGACTTGAAAATGCTTCCTCATCTCTTCAATCTTGTGCTCATCCATTGACTTACTTTCATCTGGAACGTCAAAATCTTGAACAGCAGCCTTCCCTTCCAGCATGCTTACTACTGCAGACATCGTAGGCCTGACTGCTGCAGAGACATTACTGCAGAGGAGAGCTACATTAATCATCGTTATCACCTCTTCCTCGTTGTAGTCTTGTCCGAGACTTGGATCAACAAGCTCCAGCAAAGCCCCTTCCTCTTTCAAATACAATGCCTAGAAAACAAGATACATATCGTAATCAAGTACCCGTTAGAGAATAATATAACTTATATCTGATATCTCACCTAATAGCTTAACTTTTTAGGTGAGATGATTTTTTAAACATGGTATCAGAGCCTTGTTAACCCAGCTGTTACGAGTTCGAATCTCACCACCCCATTCTATTTGATAAAAATTAAGCACAAGGTAGTGTGGATTTGTGTCCAAGTTTCAAGTCAAAGGATTTTCACTTGAGGGGATATGTTAGAGAATAATATAAATCATATCCTGGAGTCTCATCTAATAGCTTAACCTTTTAGGTAAGATGGTTCTTTAAACAGTAACGACAAGGAAAAAAAATTGAAGACGGGGAGAAACTTCTGTTACCCAATCAAGAAGATAAATGGTGTCCTCCTTTGCTCGATGACTAGTATTGCTCTTCCCACTGACAATTTCCAGGGCAACAATTCCAAAGCTGTAGACATCTGCTTTGTCAGTCAAATAACCCCGCATTGCGTATTCAGGAGCCATGTAACCGCTGCAAAGATACAGAGATACCATATTTAATCAGGTAGTGTAGAATGAGTTCTATTCTAAGGACAAGTTCTGTAACAGACATTAGCAGCACCTATTCATTATCTTTGTAATTTTTGGTTGCTGACCAAATCTGTTTGTTTTTCCTTTCTTTTTACTTTTCTTTCATTGTATTCAACTTAAAAATAAAATAAAAAAGTATTAACAGGATACAATATTAGAGAGCAGACTCACTAGGTTCCGGCAACTCGGGTGCTTATGTGGGTGTTGTCCTCTTCATCAAGTTTGGCTAGCCCGAAGTCAGATATCTTTGGGTCTAGATTCTCATCAAGCAGCACATTGGTGGCCTTGATGTCTCTATGCACGATCTTCAATCTTGATTCTTCATGAAGATAAGCTAAACCTCTTGCTATACCAACACAGATTTTCTGCCTTGTAGCCCAATCCAAATTCAGCCGGTATTCTTCAGGACCTTCCAGACAAATCAACAGTAATGTTAAGTAGAAGATGAGTGTTTTGTCCCTTCCCGTACAAAAGTTTTACATGTATGGAATCATCTAAGAGCCAAAAGTTTGCAGTCAATTAAATTATGTTCTTTGAATTTACCAAACAAAGCACGAGCAAGGCTGTTATTTTCCATGTACTCGTACACCAGCAATAACTGATCGCCTTCAATGCAACATCCATGAAGCTTTACAAGATGAGGGTGTTGCAGAGCAGAAATCATGCCAATCTCATTCACGAATTCCCGGTTTCCTTGTTTTGATTTGGAGGAAAGCTGCTTTACAGCAATTATGGTTCCATCTAATAGCAGACCCTGCATCAAGGCAATGTAAAATATTTTCGCAAGACCAATATTGCATGATAAGTAAATAAGTAAAATTCATGTTGAATACCTTGTAAACAGGACCAAAACCACCTTCTCCAATTTTGTTTGCAGGATCGAAGTTGTTTGTAGCAGCTTTAATTTGCTTCAATGTGAATTTACCTGTATTTAAGTCCAGGCCCTTCAAATCTGTTGGAGAAGTGAATTTGTATCAGAAACGAATCCGTTTCGTGGAGCTAATCTCCCTTCCCTCTCTATCTTTCCAGTTTCAGTTTAACAGGTGTGATTATATATATATAGTTCTACAAAGTTCATACCGAGAAATCATATGCAGAAATAGAAAAAATAGAGATAAATCTTTAGAAAATACCATGACGCATACTGATCTTCTGTCCAAAACAACCTTTCCACCAGAGAATTCCTAGAATCAGGAAGACGAAAACTACTGCAGCAGCCACAATGCCAACCACGGTGCCAGCAGATGTACTACTGCTATTTTCTGAAGGAGGTTTAAAATCTGCAGAAAGCAAAGAATTTATAACAGAACGACATAACATCACATTAAGAGTAGAAAATAAGATCCAATAGCAAATAATGGACAAGTTCATAAAATTTCGTCAACTTACCAGGTGTCACAGAAATAGCCGATATGAGAGGTCCATAGACTCCTCTAACAGGCAGTCCAGTTGTCCCTTTTCCAGCCCAATAAAAGCGTATCTCCAATGCACCTCCAGTTACAGTAGCAGTAAAGTTTTTTATAATTGTCTTACCAACACCGCCTGCTTCATTCTGGATACTGAAATTCTTTTGTACAAGCTTCCCCTACATTTTTGTTGTCAGATTGCTATTAATAAAACTGAAAGAAAATAAATTCTGTATGTTCATTCAGACCTTTAATACTGAATGAAAGAATAAAATTTTGATCAGTCACCTGAATATAGATATCAAAAAAACGCCTGCCAAGGCTGCTGGATGTGTTGTCATTAGTAAACATTATCTCTGCAAAGTGAAGGGAAACGGTGTAGTTCCCACTTTCCATACAGAGACCATAATAAGTCAGAGAGAGTGGAGAAAGGCGTGCATCCATGTAAAGTGATGAAGTATTTGCAGAGAGTTTGGTGGAATTCGTCCATGTGTAGGAATCTGGATTCCTATCATCGTCCATGAAGTGACCAGTGGTACTAACTGCCCAGTTAGTTCTCTGGTAGAAGCTTGATGGTCCGGCTGGATCTGTATCCTCTTCGTATAAGTTCCCTTCAATAGTTGCTGCTTTTCCTCCACAATTTATGTGGAAGGAATAGAATTCTGTTTCCAAAGCAAAAACATATCAATCCCCATGGAATAGGAACAACTTATGTATGTTGAAAATACTCTTGCTACCTTGTAGAAGCTTAATTTTGTTAAGCTACAATGTGAATGCTTCTTTTACAACTAATCGTATTCTTATGCAATTATATTCCTTCATAATGACAAGAACCATGACATCATAGTACACTCGATCTTTAACTTCCAGAACAAGACTGCTGGTTTATAGATATATGGTACGCAAAAGAGACAAATAATTTTCTATAATACAATCATAAACCTGACTTACTTTTTTGACAAGGAAGGCTTCTTAAGCAGGGAACAGTTATTCCGCTAAGATACAAAAAGAAAAAATAAACATATCTGATTAAAATTTAAAATAGGAAAGGCCTAGACCAAATTATCAAACATCCCTCTAGAAATAGATAAGATTAATTTTTCAGGAGTTCAAACACTTACGAGACGTTTCCCATTGAAGCGCTGCCAAATAAGTTTCTGTAGGGATTCAGAGAAGTGAAATAAATTAGCTCTTACGCAAATTGCAAGTAAATGCAGGGGAATGCGGGAATGATGGATAGGAAAAAAGTGGAGAGCATAAAACTTCACTTTCTTACATATTGCGCTGTTGACATGAGCTTTCATTTCTGAAATTGTTGTAGGAAAGATCACTGCCAGAAGAAAGGCAGATGTTCAGTTCAAAATCTACATTAATCAAACAATTTGTTGATCGCATATTTGGTGAGGTGTGCTAATTAGCCTTAGTGGGTATGAACCTTTCTGCTGTTCTTTTTTATCCCTTAATGCATGGAAGTTTTAGTTTTAGGCATCAAATCTAGAAAAATTCGCTAGATGTCTTGGTTTTCCAAATGCAATAGATCATCAGTGAGCTGTAATAGAAACCCCAAACCAAGTTTATTATCTTCTGAACACAATCTATGGATGGTATGGAACTGTGTTCCTCAAATGGCTTCTGTAGCAAGAGAAACAATAGGTAAATTCTGTAGCATATTTCTAAAACTAAATAAATATCTTCTAGAAGTATCGGAAATAAATCTAGACAGGAAAAGAAACCTTACACAGATTTTCCATCCTTAAATATCCAGGCTGGTACGGTTCCATTTAGCTGATTCCCCGTTAAATATCTGAAAAGAAGCTGTGCATCAATGAAAGTGGATTTCAAGCAAAGGTAACAAAATTGATCCAAGAGGTAATCTATATTTTGATGAAGGAGTGGCTTCCACATAATTTGTGACTCTAACGTATAGAACAATTGTTCCTGTAGCTTATACAGTAGTTGCAAGACTTGGTTTGAAATATGAGAACTGCTCGGGATGTTCAAGCTAAATGTAAGAAGGAACAAATATATAAAGCCATTTGCTTACATGTAAGCTGCTTTTTTTACACCCAAAAAGCTGTCTGGAATTTCTCCGTCAAGTTTGTTAAAGCTGAGGTCTCTGCAAAGAAACCATAAGGAGAGCTCAAAACATTGCTGCATATTATTAGAGAATGAAGAAGCAAGTGTATAGCCAAAATGAGGAGGAGTCAATTTCCATATAGAAATATTTTCTTGCTAAATTTTATATATGATCTTATCAGTCTTACAGTAAGTCCCTGTTAATTCCACTAGTGGAGTAACTATTTTGAGAGCAGGAGAAAGTTCAAATTCTCCCTTAGAGATTTGATGAACTTCATAAGCCTCTCGGGATGAAATCAACATATATAGTGGAAAGAAAAATGGTCAAATAACCAAGAGAAGAAGTGGTCAAACAGGAACAGAACATCAGTGTATCACCGCCAAGTACGCAAATACAAGACAGGGTAAACGCTAACAAAGTCCAAAACAAGAGGTATATATACAAACACTTGAAAAAAGCTGATAGAAGGAACTGACAGGGTTTTCAAGCTGGTCAATTCACCAACAAAGTCAGGTATTCGTCCAATAATATTGCAACTCCTCAGTATCCTGCAACATAAACATTAATTTTCAGAATCATATAAAGAAGAAACAACAAAACAAAAAACTAATCACATGATGATTGATAAGAAAGCATCTAACTCACAAAGTCACAAGTTTTGTCATATTAGCTAATGGCGGGAATGGGGCTCCCGTTCCATTTTCCTGCAGATCACTGATTCTCCTGCATACATGCACGGTCAAGGATAAGAGCTTTTATTATGGCTCTTATGAAAGTTATCAACCAGTAGAGCTTTACTCACAGATCAGTCATCTTTTCCAGAACAGCAATGCCTGGTGGGATCGGCCCGCTAAGACCGCTGCCTTGTATCACTCTATCATGCAGTCAAATATTGTTTCAAGTGAATAATCTGACAGGCCACACACAAACTGTAAAATAATTCATACAATTATTGTCACGGGATTTGATTGTATTCAGTTACGGGATCGGGATTTGATTGTATTAATTTAGAGATTTGTATTAAATACTTGTATAGAATATTTTGAGATCTATATAATACAGATAAACCCCAATAACAGGGGCATTCAGACCAATTTGACATGGTATCAGAGCCACTACTGATCTGTGAATCATCGTGAGCATAACGGAATTTTTCTTCTTCTTTCCTTATCTGTGTCAAGCCTTCTGTGTGGGTTCTTGGGTTGTGGTTGTCGGCATACTGGTTATGTGATTGTGATGAAGATCGGTTACTGTTCTGACATGTTTTTTTGTGGTGGTCATGTGGCTGTGTCGTCTGTTCTGGCATGGTTTTCTGTTGTGTCTGGGTTGTAGTGAGCATATCGGTGCTCTCTGTGGTGGTTGGAAGTCCTGTGGTGGTTGGAGAGGTGGTCGACATTTTGAGCATCGTCGCCGACGCCTGGTCTGTTCCATGCATTGTTGAAGACGAGGTATCCAACGACGCTGTTTCTGTCCCTTTTCTTTATCTTGAAACTGAGTCGAATGCTTTGATTCGTGGACTTCTAATTAATTCTGATATGTGAACTGGTGTGGGCTTCGTTTGTATTGTTTCTTGGGCTCTGTTAAGTGGGCTTCTATTCTCTCTGTTGTGGGCCTCTGTCTCTGTGGGCTCTCCTGTTGTGGGCTTCTATTCCTGCAACCTTTCACTTGTGTCTAATTTCTTTGGGACTTCTTAGTTGGGCCAATTTTATTAATCAACTTAATTTTTAGGTTGCTTTTCAGGGATGTACATCATGTCTATGGAAAATAATATCATTCATTTTACTGGAAAGAATTTTCCTATAAGGGCATTCTAATTTAAAATGTTTTTGAAAGGGAAAGAATTATCAAATTATATTGATAGCTCTACCCCAATTCCCACTGATGAACAGGAATTTGCCCAATGGGAGGTCCAGGATGCTAAGATGATTTCTTGGCTTTTAGAGACGATTGAGCCTCATCTAATTACCAATCTTTAGTGTTTTACTACGGCTCAAGCTATGTGGGCCTACCTATACCGCATTTATCATCAAGATCACGGTGCTCAGAAATTCCAGTTGGAGTTGGAGATTAGCTGTTACAATCAAGGTAACTTAACCATTGAACAATTTTATTCTAGTTTTATTAATATCCGGAGTGAGTAATATGCTATTGTTCATGCTAAGATTCCTACCGCGGCTCTCGCGGCTCTTCAAGCGGTTCATGCCGAGAGTCAACGCGATCAATTTTTGATGAAACTTCATCTTGAATTTGAACATGTTAGAGCCGATTTATTGAATCATGATTCGGTTTCTTCCTTGGATATATGCTTGGGGGATTTATTGCATGAGAAACAATGATTATCCACTCAGATGGGTATGACCTCTCAGAAGGTTTTTTCTGAGCCTGTTATTGTAGCCTATGCAGCGCAAGGAAGAGAAATGCGCAAAGAAGAGAAAGGCACAAGTTGCAGTGTTTTCAGCTGCAAAGAGCTTGGTCATATTGCTCGTAACTGTCCAAAGAAAGTTTGCAACTACTGTAAGAAACCGGGTCATTTCATCAAAGACTATTGGGTGCGACCTCAGAATCGCCAATCTCAAGCTTTTCAAGCTATTGTCCAGGCCTTGTCTTTTGCGCCTCCCACTGTAAGCTTTGATTCATCTGTTCTCACACCTGTTATGGTTCAATAGATGATTGTCTCGACTTTTACGACTTTAGGCCTACAAGGTATAACTCCTACATCCAATCCTTAAATTGTTGATTCGGGTACTTCTAATCATATGACTGATAGTAGGATGGATCTTCATGATGTTCATGAGTATGACGGCACACAATCTATTCAGATTGCTGATGGTAGTACACTTTCTATTATTGTTGTTGGTAATTTGGGTCCTTCATTTAAAGATATTTTTATCTCTCCTAAATCATCTACTAGCTTGATTTCTGTTGGACAATTGGTGGATAATAACTGTGATGTTCATTTCTCTCATGGTAGTTGTGTTGTGCAGGATCAGGTGTCGGGAATGGTGATTGTGAAGGGGCCTAAGGTGGGACGTCCTTTTCCTTTATATTTTTCTATTCCTAATGTTTTTTTTTTTTGCTTGTATGGCTACTACCAATAACAATGAGGTATGGCATAAGAAATTGGGTCATCCTAATTCTATTGTCTTAACTCATCTTTTGAAACATGTTTTTTGGGTAATAATAATTCTTTTTCCTCATATTTTGATTGTGCCACTTGTAGTCTTGGTAAAAGTAAAACTTTACCTTTTCCTATGTATGATAGTCGTGCTTCCATTTCTTTTGAAATTGTGCATACTGATGTTTGGGGGGTCAGTCCTATTATTTCTCATGGACATTATTATTATTTTATGACATTTATCGATGATTATAGCCGATTTACTTGGACCTATTTTCTTCGCTCTAAAGCTGACGTGTTCTCTGTTTTTCAAAGATTTGTTGCACTTGTCGAGACACAATTCAATACTTGTATCAAAATCTTACGCTCCAACTCAGGGGGGAATACAAGTCTCATTCCTTTCAGAATTATCTTAAGCAAAAAGGGATTATTTCCTAATGCTCTTGCCCTTACACCCCTCAACAAAATAGAGTCGCTGAGTGTAAGAATCGTCATCTCTTAGATGTTGTTCATACTTTGCTAATTGATTCGTCTGTACCTTCTAAATTCTGGGTAGAAACATTATCTATGACTGTTTATTTGATTAATCGCTTGCCTATGGTCACTCTAAATTATGATTCTCCTTATCTTCGTTTATTTGGTATATCTCCAGAGTATAAATCACTTCATACTTTGGGTGTATTTGTTTTGTCCATATGCCACCCACTGAACATCACAAGCTTGCTGCCCAGTCTGTCACATGTGCTTTTATGGGATATAGCCCTACTCAAAAAAGATTTATATGTTATGATGCTCATGCAAATAAATTTTGAATCTCCCGAAATGTAGTTTTCTTTGAAAATCAATATTTTTTTCAATCTCATGTTATTTCTGATCCCCCTACTGCCCCTCTTCCTCCGTTTGATGATGTCCCTCCTTCTATTAAGCGATTTAAACCAGGTATAGTGTATCAAAGATGTCCTCCTCTAGTGCCTCTTCCAAACACCACTTCGTCACCTGATTCTACACTACAGGTACCTCGATGATCCACTCGGGTTCCACATCCACCAGATAGGTATGACGTTTCTCATACCTCACTTATTGCCACTCTTGATACTATTTCTGTTCCTCACTCTTATGCTCAGGCAACCACCCAAGCTTGTTGGCAACAAGCCATGCAAGAAAAAAAAATTCAAGCTCTTCAAGACAATCACATTTGGGATCTTATGACTTATCCGCCTAGAGTCAAACCTATTGGGTGTAAATGGGTATATTCAGTCAAGTTTAGGTCTGATGGCTCCCTGGACCGGTATAAGGCCCGTCTCGTGGCTCTTGGGAACCAATATGAGTATGATATTGATTATGAAGAGACATATGCATTAGTGGCTAAAATGACTACTATACAAAGCCAATTTTATTCTTCTCTGTTTCTTCGCAAGACATCTACAGAAATTGTATTGCTTCTAGTTTATGTTGATGATCTTTTCACATGAAAGATCTTGGTCCCTTGTAGTATTTTCTTGGCCTTGATGTTCAGATTACTCCAACTGGTACGTTGTTACGTCAACACAAGTACACAGAGGAAGTTGTTTCATTAGCTGGTCTCCAATTGGATAATTCTGTTCTTACTCCATTGGAGGTCAATTTTAAACTTCTCCAGGAGGGAGGCGAGTTTCTGTTAGATCCATCCTTGTATCGGTAACTAGTTGGGAGTTTGAATTACTTGACGATTACTCGTCCTGATATTTCTTTCTCTGTGCAGCAGGTCAGTCAATTTATGCAGGCCCCTCGACATCTTCACCTTGCTGCTGTTCGCTGCATTATCCGATATTTGAAGGGTACCTCTTCACGAGGGTTGTTCTTTCCTAAGGAATCTTCCTTACAGTTGGAAGGACATAGTGACGCTGACTGGGTCGGATGTGCAGTCTCTCTGTTATTGGATGGTGCATGTTTTTTGGCAATGCACTCATTTCTTGGAAGAGTAAGAAGCAAGATAGAGTTTTCAAATCCTCCATAGAATCTGAATATCGTGCTATGTCTTCTGCCTGCTCTGAAATTACATGGCTTCGTGGGTTATTAGGGGAGCTTGGTTTTCCTCAGCTTCATTCAACTCCTCTTCATGCTGATAATACCAGTGCGATTCAGATTGCTGCTAATCCTGTATTTCATGAGCGTACGAAACATATTGAGGTTGAATGTCACTCTATACGTGAATCTTTTCATTAACATGAAATTACTCTTCCTCACATTTCCACCGAACATCAAACTGTAGACATTTTCACTAAAGCTCTCTCTCCGCAACGGCATAAATTTTTAGTTGACAAATTGATGCTTCTTGATCGACCAACATCAATTTGAGGGGGGATGTTACGGGATTTGATTGTATTCATTTACGGGATTGGGATTTGATTGTATTAATTTAGGGATCTTGTATTAAATACTTACCTTGTATAGAATATTTTGAGATTTATATGATAAAGAGAAAACCCAATTTGACAATTATGAACCATCGAAAATCTTACAGTTTTTGTAGGTTTGTCCATTTCTGAATGAGATTCGGTATCTCACCAGTGAATTGGTTATCACCAATTCGGCTGCAAAAAAAATAATATATAAAAAATCATGCCATTAACATTTAATTTGTATCATAACAGCAATACTTCAAAAACTTACAAATCCTTCATTCTGGTGAGCTTTTCAAATGCTGCCGGCAACTGTCCAGTAAACTTGTTTGAGGTTAGATGCCTACAACATCAAAGCAAAAACAATGATGGAATATCATTCTTACAAGATGTAATTAACTACAAGCAGCTTAAAATTGCATAAAACAATCAGGATAGCACACAAAATTGTAGCGAAAGGTCTTACAATTTTTCCAGGAGAGACAAATTTCCAAGTTCCGGTGGCAAAACTCCTGAAAACTGATTAAACTCGACTGTGCTGCATGGTTATTTCACTCAAAACATTACATCCACCGAGACTATTACCTGGTAAATAGCTTAACGGAGAAAAGGATCGATCTTATTTATCTTACAAGTTTACAAGAGTGCTGATGTTTCCAATTTCTTTGGGGATTGGACCGGTAAATCGATTTCCTATAATAGAACTGCATATGATATAATATAAACTCAATTTTTTAGTGAATTTCCTGTGTAACTAAATACTATTCAAGAATTCATACATGTATATTGAGAGGACAAAAAAGTAGCGTACATGGTAGTCATTTGCGTGGCACCCCATTCTCGAGGGATGCTACCGTTGAGGTAGTTCCGCGAGAAGTCACTGTAAGTGTTGCAGACATGTGTTCATACATGTATAATATTCAGACATGCAAGTTATAAAATATTTTGGTACAAAATTTAAGAGGCAATGCTTACATTACTTGGAGGTAAGGGAACCTGTTGAAATCCGGTGGAAGACTGCCTTGAAGATTCTGGGTCTTCAGAACTCTGTGTTTCAACAAATTATAAAGATTTTAAGCTTTATTTAAAGTAATTAAAAAAACTCTACATTGTTTCAAATTATTGTAATATGTACATTATTGCAAATTTATAGTACTCGACATGTAGAACACACACAAACATATGTATTACGCGGTTGTTAAACCTGGTATAACTTAATAAACTGATTCAAAACTTAATTAATCCATCTCTTGATCCGAGCTGGATCTCAAAAAAAGAATTAATCTAGAATTAATTTGGTTTGATCCTGTTGACCTAATAGATTAACCCACGACTTAATAAAAAAGACCAATTACTTATTCATATTGTAGGTGATCCAGTGGTAAAAGCTTAATACTAAAGGGTTTGCTTTTCCTGTGGTCTTATGTTCTAGTTCTGTGATTACTAATATTATAATCAGTTAATCATTGGAGATTTACATGATCGTTAATTTCAAGATCTATGAAATTAGTCGAGATACACGTAAACTATCCCGGACATCCATGTTAATAAAAAAAAAAACCAATTACTTTTTTAAGAGTTTTTTTTTTTTTAAAGCAACTTTGCTTCACTTTTTTTTATTAAAAAAAACAATTTTTTTCAATTGAATTGGGTTTTGTGCGGAATCAACTACTTAAAGTATGATTTAGTATCCCTATGAATTAAGTTTCAAACTATTTATTTTGTGTTAAATATTAAAATATTCTCTCTTAAAATTTCTTAGATATATTTCACAGGATGTTTCATATTGTATTTCAAAAGCGTTTTTGAAATTGAAATTTTTTATTTATAACTTTATATTAATTTTTTTAATATTTTATATCATTTTCATGTGTTGATATCAAAAATAATTTTTAAAAAATAAAAAAATAATTTAATATATTTATAAATAAAAATATTTTAAAAAATGACTTCAATTATACTCTTAAACATGCATAATAGTGATAGTGGAGGTAATAGTGATAGTGAAGGAGATATTGATGAGGTGACCATGATGATAGTGAGAGAAAAGATGGTGGTGGAGAAAGTGGGTCGTGGTGGTGATTAAAAAAAAAATAATAATAAAAAGAGAGTATATGTTAATAATGGTTGAAATAATTGAATTATATTGTAAATTGATTATTATTTGTAGAATATTATACGGAATTTCATAAATAAAAAATATTATTTATCCATTGGAATGAGTTTAAATGTTAATTGTAAAATATTTTTAAGTGACTCTTTTTTTCCTATTTGATAATCTATGGAAAATAAATATAAAAGATATTTTCCAGAATTAATGACAGAAAAAAATGAAAAAGCTTTGTGCAAAAAAAAAAGGATCTAAGAACGTATGAATTTATATATAAAAACAAAATAAGTAATCTTATTTATCAAATAAAATAAAAAAAAACAAGAAGACCAAGTTGAAAGAAGCTAGAACGTTAATATCACACAGTGTAAGGAAGATGTAGCACACATTAAATTCCTATTTTGCTCCTTTTTATTATACATTGTCGTGTTTATAAAACCCAAGCGGGTCCGTTGTCACGTGCATATTTAAAAAGGTACTGGGTTTTTCATAAATAATATATATATATATTTTTTAAAAATTAACTTGATCAATACCATGTGTGGTGGAAACGTTAACACGAGCCCTGTCCTTGACCATGTCAACAGTTTCACCAGCTGTACCCAGAACGTAGTCGTGGGAGATATTTAAATCATGAGTCAGTATAATAAAATTCTTGTCCTTGCCTTGACAAAAAGTTTCTAAATTCTAGTGATCATCAAGCCAAAGGTTTAGATTTGTGAATTTTGTGCCGGTTTGACTGTTCGACATAATGATTGTTATTGTTTTTGATTTTTTTTTAAAATATATTAAAATAATATTTTTTTAATATTTGTATATAAATAATATAAAAATTCTAAAATTGTTTATTTTGAAATAAAAAAAAATTAAAAAGTTTTTAAATTATTTTAAAAATTATTTTAAAACACAGTGTCAAACAAAGCTTTCATCGTATAACATAAAAATAAACACACTCAAACAAACCTAGTAGGAAAATTATTTACTTTTTAAGGAAGAATTATGAGACAATAATTTCTATAAAATGAGAAAAAGACAACCCTATTATATAGATTAAGTATACATTTGGAAGTATTTTGGCAGAAATGATTTTTTTATTTAAAAATATATTAAAATAATGTATTTTATTTCTTTTAAATATATTTAATATCAGATATTAAAATAATTTAAGAGAACAAAAAGAACATAATAAAAATTTAATTTTTTCACGAATAGTTATTTTAAAGTTTTCCCAACACCCTGCCTTGAAGAGATCATATAACATATAATATATGCCATCCTAAGTATTGTCATTTGCACCTAAAAGTCAACACTTGCCCATAGGTATGACTGCGATCTAATCCACATCGATAGCTGTGACAGAAAAATAAAAACATGTAAACAAACCAGTGTTGTAAGTTCCGTTCCGTTCCAGAAGCAAATCCGGAACAAAACGGCGACGTTTTTGTTCCGGTAAAAATTCCGGTCAGTACCGGTAAATCCGGCCGAATTCCGGCCGGAACGCCCCGGTTCCGTACCGGGCGTTCCGTTCCAGGTCCATAATAATGAAAATCAACCGCAAATCATCCATAATCCCTCAAAAATCAACCCAAATCTCAACTGAAATCTCAAGTTTTCGAACCCATATATATATTGAACAAACTTGCAGAGGGGAGGGAGGGGCGGGTCTGAACTCTGAAAGAGGAGAGAAGCAGAGGAGAGGGAGGCTGGAAAGAAAGAGAGGGTGGGGCGGGTTCTGAAGATGGAGAAGTTGAGAAGGGGAGGGCTGACCAGAGAGATGGCGGGGAGGGAGGGGCTAACCATAGAGAAGAGAAGCAGAGGAGAGAAAGAGAGGGTGTGGGTTATGGAGATGGAGGCTGAAAGAAAGAGAGGTGGGGCGGGTTAGCAAGTGGGGCGGGTTAGGGCTGGAAAGAAAGAGAGGGTGGTTATTTATATTTTTTAATATTAAAATATTGTAAAAATCTAAGAACTTAATTAAAATATAAATAAATATATTAAAAGATATCAGATCAAGATCCTTATTTTTATATTAATGATGTAGAAGATGTTTGATGTATATTTCTTTTATTTTAGAACATTTTACTTTCATAATATTTTGGAAATTACAAACATCTTTAACAAGTATAATCTAGTCATGATTATATATAATATTTTGGAATTTCAAAGATGTTTCTAATTGTGAGATTATGTTTGTATTGTATAATTTAAATTTCATTTATCTTGAATTTAAATTATACTTGTTAAATTAATATTTTATTTTTTTCATATATATAATTAAATAAATATGAACAGTAACCGGTACCCGGAACGGTACCGAAACCGGAACGTTCCATTCCAAACAAAAAACCGGAACGGTACCCAGAACGGATTTTACAACATTGAAACAAACAAACAAACCAACCATTATTCATGACTACACAACTTGGCCACTGGGCCGTCCTCTACGCGGTCCTCTTCTTTGTCGAGTCAACTTTTTTATTTTTTATTTTTTTAATAAAACACAGCCTACGTTACACAGCCCACGTTGTATTGTACGGCGTGTTTGACTTGTAAATGCACTTCTTTGTTTGGGTGTAGCCCAAACAATAAAAGAAAAGAAAAGCCAGTTGCTGGATTTAGAAAGTTAGTAATATTAATGACGTGGACCAGGAGTATAGCTCACAGGATTTAACATCCAGTTTACTTGTTCTAAGAAAGAGATTTAAGTTTTGTAGCTTTTAGAAGGGATTTTCGAGCATAACCCATTCTCAACTTTTGACATTTATCATGTCTTCATTATTGGGATCTTAATTTCTTGTTTGTGCTCTTCCTGGAAACGCAGAAGAATAGCTTCATTTTAGAGGATATAATAATAATAATAATAATATTATATAGTTGAGTAAGCTCATATTGAATATTAAATATACCCTCTCTCTCCTTCTCTGTCTACTTTAAAAAAAAAAACAATAATGTTAAAAATACTTCAATTTTTCAATGCTTTCCAATTATTATTTCAACTATAATGGAGCTCATCTGTCTATCTATCTGTCTATATATATATATATATAGATCGAGGTTTGTAGCAAGTTCAATAATATTTTCAAATTATCTGCCACATAACTTGCATGTGCACAATTTTCAAGAGCAATTTATCCTTTTAAGGTAAAGTTTCTATCAATATATAATAAATATAAATTATTGTTGGTAAACTATTACCATGTAGCTAAGAGGATGAGGATAATCTGCAGAGGTAGAGTTTGGCCAGCTGGGATAATTAATCCGCAGCTTCTAACAAAAGACTTTCAGATATGATCCACCAGCTAGAGAGAGAGAGAGAGAGAGAGAGAGAGAGAGCTTACATGCTGGTGACATGGCAGATGGTGCCATTTGAGAAGGTGCAGTTGCAGGATACGGCATTTTCACTCCCTTCCACTGCACTTGGATTAGCCCACCCCCATTGACCACCGCAAGGATCGGCACTGAAATTCCAATCTGTCTTGCCCAACGTCTTTGCTATGTCACGTAGAGCTTTAACTGTAGATTTTTTAATATAACCATATTTAATAAACATTAAACTATATTCCAGAATAATGATCTGTGATTAAATCGAAGAGCTTCATCTGCATAGCTATGATTGCTGGGAAAACATACAGCCCAAAGAAAATAAAAACTCTAAAATCATCCCAATCTTGCCTTGAACATACCTTCATCAGCGGGTAAAACAGCAGCCCCAAAAGCACATGCTGCGAGGCCAAAGGCAATGAGTGAAGCAAAAAGAAGCCTCGAGAAGGACATGATAATCATCAGTTTATCAACCTTCACAGTCGAGAGAGAATATAACTAATCTTGATACAAATATGGGAATGATTTGCAGTGGGAAATGATATTGGAAAGTCCTGTGTGGAGTGTGAAAGAAAGGAAGAAAGAGAGATCGAGGGACTTGCTTTGTACGTGAAGGGACAGAGTGTACTTTGAAGGTGATGCAGCAAGCCAAGTCAACTATCATGCCAACCTCTTTCTTTCTTTTTTTTCGTTTAAATATGAATAAAATAACAAAACCACGAATAAAACCATGGTTTTTTTTTTAATAATTTAAATTTATATATAAGGAGAATTACTCTCATTGGGTAACCCAGATGCCGTGTAAACTTAAAAAGACAAAAAATGCAGAAAATAATTGAATTATAAATATATTAACGACTTTGCAGAATTAAATTTATGGATAGCGAGGATGCCCAATGACTATCATGTAAAACTTTGACTCGAATTGGCGGTTAGGTAACATCTTTTTATCCTCGTTTAATAGACACCTCCTCTTGTCGGTGGCTCTGAAGAAAGTCAAGGTGACATTGTTAAGTAAACTTTTTTACAGAATTATACTAATACATTTGTGATGGTTTCGAGACTTTGAACATTGTATAACAAAACCGTATGAGATGGTAAAAGTAATATGTTATCATCATGATTATCAATTTTATTTATTTTAATTAGAAAAATATTTTTTAGTTGTGGAGTATTTCAACTTGTCATTTCAAGCTGTCTTGTTATATATGCATCCATCCATCCATCCATCCATCCATCCATACATATAATTTAAAATATTAATTCAATAAATATAGCTTTTACTCAAATCTAAAGTGACACTAATTTGAAAGTATATAATTTAAATTTCAAACATAAATAAAAAACTAGGAGTTGAATTGATATGACCCGATTGACTCTAAAAACAACGAGTGGAAATATAGTTTGAATTAATGAAATAATTCATGACATATTTTTTTTAAAATATTGAGATAATAACATAGTGGATAAACACAGGTCGACTCGAGTTAACCTTTAAAATCTATGACCCTAGTCATGAGATCATAATAACCCTAAATAAAATAAATCAAAACAAATTATAAAGCTCAATTATAAATAATTTTTTTTATTGAATGATGAAATTTGAAAAACAAATCCAATCTAAAAAAGAAAAATAAAACCTTTTAAAAAATCATGAATTTGAATAAAATTACAAGAATATCATTAATAGTCTTGCAAGACCTTTCTAAGCTCCGACTTCCCTAAACTTTAAACCTAAGATATAACAATATTTCAAGAGACTTGTCATAAAATTTTAGTCTAATCCAACAATCAAATTAATATATATGATTAGTATTGTAAAATTAAACAATATATTTTTTAAAAAAAACTATAAAAAACACTATTTGGACAGCTTTGAACCTGTTTCTCTTTCTACGCTGAAATCTAGCTAGCCTTTTTTCTCTTCCACAAAACAAAAATTGTAAAAATAAAATAAAATAAAGTTTGGCACCGAAATTAATTTTTGAAAATTAGAGGGGCCAATTTTCATAATATCTAAAAAAGACGGTGTACTAAAATGAACGTTTTAAATGAATTTCAAAATCGTCACCTATTTTATTATTATTTTTGCTTTAGTTGTCTATCTTTTAATTCAACATTTACTCTTAAAAGATATGTAATTGGATGCTAATTTGGGGTCAAAAGAGCTCCATTATGTAAGAAAAAAGTTCAAGGACTAAATTAATTTTTTGAATAAATTAATTTTTGAAATCCATAATGACAATAAGTATGGTTAAACAGTAATGAATAGGAAAATTATCAACTCGTTTAGTTTATACTTGATAGGTAGCCTGCGCTACATCGCATGCCAAGCTAAACTCTTTCCAATGCTAAAAAAAAATATTCAAGCAAAAATAACCCAATATGGCCTAGGTAATTAAAACATGACATGAGATATGAGACCAAAAGAACCTTAAAAAGGAAAATAAAAAAAAAATATAAAGTTCAAGGCCTAATAACATTATGTCAAAGATGAAAAAAAACTCAAAAAATACAAAGCTAAACAAGAAAATCCAAGTTAGCTTAAGATAACTTGAAAAAACTTGCAATATGAGATCTGGATAAAAAAAAAACTTCAAAAGGATAACCTAGCAAAAAAAATCAAAGTTCAATAAAAAAACATCAAGAAACCCCTAAACCAATATGGATTAACTATACGAGCCTACTCTTGAAATAATCAAATAGTAAGAAAAGTTAGAAAATGACAAAGCTCAAGGGTAAATAATTTAATGTAAAATGATGAAATTGAAAAAAAATCTAATAAGATATTAAATCTGTCAAGGAACCATAATAAATTTAATATAAAAATAATAAATTGTGGAGAAAAGAAATTCCAACATAAGAATGAGAAAATTACAAAGAACTTTTCAATTTATCAGAACAAGATGTTATATTTGTCAAAGAATTATTTTTTCTAAAAATTTAAACTGTTAGGTGAAACTCCAGAATATGATTTATATTATTCTCTAACACACTCCCTCAATTGAAAGTCATTTGGGCTTGAAACTTGCATAGACCCACAATATCTTGTGTTTCATTTTTTTTTTATCAAATAGAATGAGGGTGATAGGATTTGAACTCATGACCACTGGGTTAACCTGACTTTGATATCATGTCAATGAATCATTTTATCTAAAATCTTAACCTGTTAGGTAAGATATCAAAATATAATTTAAATTATTATCTTTATAGCTATGAGTTGTTAATATCTTCGAATGATTTTTGTATATATGATTTCTTAATTGCATCTTATTGATCTATAATATTCTTTATGTTTTATACACTAAAAAAAGCGTAATTAAATTTTTGTTAAGAAAAGGTGTGGGGTTGATAAGTTTATAAGATGAGAAACAAAGTTCATCCTTTTCTTTCGAGTCGTCATTGTTTTTTCTCCAGCTACCAGAGAGTACTTTCCGACGTCATTATCCTCATGCAGCTCTCACTCTCTTATAAAAGTTGACGTTCATGTTTCGCCAACCACCCGGAACAATTTCCACAAGCAATTTAAAGCAAACCGTGTTGCTGTTGATCATCTTTAAAATCGCTTCTCCTCTTTCCCTCAAACAACCCGACTCTCATTATTGAAAAGAAGACACAGAAACACTGTTCCTGTCGTTGAACGACTGCTGGTCTGCTGTTCTTCGAATCGTCGTTCCAAGATTTCCCCAGAAAATACAGCCATTACCAAGAGAAGGAGTTGCTTGAACATGGCGTTGTGGCCATCGCTACTGTCGAAGACTTCATCTGTTTTGGTGTTTGGATTTGTGGCGCTGAATTGCTTTGTTGGGGACAGATTTGGATCTCATGCTCAAGGACTCTTGCCACTCCATGAAGGTCCGTCCGTACTCCTAACATTTCAATAGTCTCACCTTTTTCTTTAGTGTGATTGGAACTTCCTTTTTTCCTGGAAAATAACTTACATAGATTATTAAATCACACTTTGGCTCAAGGTTTTTATTTATCAGAAAATAAGATATATTTTATAAAATAAGAATTATCTCCATGAAAACTTATAAATATACATAAGAAACAATAATAATAATAAAAATATATATTTTAAAATTTTTAGTCTATCCGTTCTATTCCAAGTTGGCTTGAAATGTTCTTTCTGAAACTATGTGCGGAACGACGTTTTAATTGTTGTTTCCAAAAAAATTGTTTTTTTTTTTTTTTTTTGCATTTTAAATGAATTTTTTTTTGTATTTTTAAATTATTTTGATATGCTGATGTCAAAAATAATTTTTAAAAAATAAAAAAATATCATTTTGATGTATTTCTAAATAAAAATCACTTTCAAAAACAACCATAATAGCCCTCCCAAACTCTCTCTATATAAGCAATTATTTGAAGGTTGAAAATGACTAAAATATTCATATTGTGATACTTTATTGCAAAGTGTTTTTTGTGAGGACTAATAATAATAATAATAAATATAAAAATAAAAATAATAATATTATATTATTATTATTATTGTTGTTGTTCTTATTATTATTATTATTATTATATGGTATGTCGACGTCATCAAAGCAATTATTGCTTTGATAATCCTGGTTTATTTATTGCACACGTGGTATTGCTCTATGCCTTTAACTAGCTATCTACACCGCAGACTGATTTTGTTTTCCCATAAAAACTGTTCAGTGTAGTAAAAAAATTATATTATTACTCAGATTATATACTAAATAACTCCGTCTAGATATATAAGAGAAGAAAATAAATATTTACAGTAGATGGACATAATATTAAAAAAAATGATCACGATACACTTTATAAAAACAATTCTAAGAGAAACCAACAATGTATTTAAATTCATAGTTTATTAAACATAAAGGGATGAAATAAATCATAAAATTGAAATAACCTGGTAAAAAAAAATAAAAACATTATAAAACCTATTTTTTTTTTAATTAATGTGTTTAACTTTTTAAACTCATAACCCGAATAATTATATCACAAAGTTAAAAAGAAGATAAGTAAAAAAAATAATAATATCAACAAGTGCTAACTTCTTAAACCCATAATTCAAGGCATTAGACTAGAAGCATCATATCTAGAAAAACTATGAAACGTGATTCCAAACCAATTAAACAATGAAGGATTAACTTAGAAAAATAATTGTTAATTACACAAAAGGATCCCAAACAAAAAATGATAATTAAAAGAATGAAGATAAAAAGTTGAAATACAAAATAAAATATTTTTTTATTGATGGGTGTGATTAAACAAAAATAAATAATATCATTTTGGCTTCATAAACATGCATCTTATCATCTTAACAGGTCATGATAACACATAACAAAACAAGTGGATCAAAAAAAAAAAAAACATCAAAATACCAGATTCAAAAATAATGAAACATAACACATCTTTTGTGTTCATGCAGCCTGATTCAAAAATTGTTTTTTCAAGCCCCTTTGTTCATGAACAAACTTAGCTATGATGAGGGATGAACATCCAATCATTAGCTAGGCATGGCTTATGTTCAAATATCATACTAAAACAAAAAAAAAGAACAAAACTATATATTTAAACAACAATGATTTGAACAACAATACAAGAACTAAATAAAAGGTAAATAAAACTTTGAGAGTAATAAACATAAGCAATAAAAACAAACACAAACAACATTTAAAACACAACATCAATTGTTAAGCATCCAGACCATTTTTCTATTGCTTTTCTTACATAAAAGCATCAAAAGCAAGGCATAACAAGGCAACATACAATGAAAAGGCCTGCCATGAAGTCTGCCTTTGATTAGAACAATACCTAAAAACACTATTTCTTTTCTTTTCTTTTCGGTATTTATAGGGATTTTCTAAGATCTTGAGATGTTTTGAATCCAAATTTGACCAATTGATCTTGATGTAGACATTATAAACTTTTGATATAAAGCAAATGGAGTGTTTCAGAGTATAACCAAGTGAAGAACACATTGGTCTTTACGTAGGAGTTCCACCATCGAGGTTGATCGAGTGACCTACTTTTAAGGTGTTGTCGGAGAAAGTATAACGTTGTTGTCATCGAAAAACATCACAACATGACATAAGAGACACATATTTGTCATTTGAATCCATTCTAGCTTAATTTTAAGGTTTGTAACTCCATATTCATGCTTTCAAAGTTGCAAACTCGATCAGCCAAAACAGCTAAAACAAAGTCTTAATGACATGTCATCCACTTTTCTTCTTTACATTCGAATGACTCGTTGTTTATGGGGATTAAGGTTTATAGATTGAGATACTGGATAATTTTAATGAAGTCTCTATTTTAAACTTTCTTCTAATTACACTCCTAATTATCTTTAAACTTTCAATTTTACCCTGTCAAACTAAATTTCAACCCGTAAGTTGGCCGCCATTTTCATTATAGTCCTTAGTTATGAATTTGTACTATTTGATCTTTATTGGTAAACAAACTTTTAATTTCTTTGATTTGGTCCATGGTTCATATTAAATATGACCCCTATGTTTACGCGCCTTTTCCAGCTTGGTCCTTGGTTTTTGAATTGTGCAATTTGGCCTTCAATTGACCAACAAACTTCTAATTTCATGCAATTAAACCCTAATTAGACTAAATCATTTTTAAAATTACAAATTAAACCCCAAATTTGAATTTCTTGCAATTCAAGACCTAAATTGGACTAAAAAAGGTCTTTCAAAATAATTTGAAAATTATAGTAACTAATTGTTTGAAGTAATCAGAATAAGAACAATTTCAAAAAAATATAAATAAAATAAATAATTTGAAAATTTAAATAAAGTGTTTTGTCATTTTGGTTTAACAATAGTTATGAAAGGGAGTAGCTGAAATGTTTTGCAAGTTCTGATATCAAACATGTGAGAATTAAGAGGTGGCAGAGAGCTTTGCAAAGTATGATTGCATGAAGGCTAGGAGAGTTAGTAAATTTTGTTAGGGCATTAAGAATCATTGTACATAATTATTTGAAATTAGAGAATTCCAATGAAATCCAAAGGAAAAAAAAAAAGTTTGAGGATAAAAACGTTATCAATTATTAACGGATGAAAATAAATTTAAAACTAACAGCAGAAACTGGCCACTACATATGATAAATCAATGAAATGCCAAAATGCAAATGGATCAAGCATACGTTTTCACTTTTTTTTGTCAAATGTCTCAAACGTTGTTGGGTATCCAATTAAGAGTGATGCTTATCCGACTAATTTGCTGAAAAATATAATCTGACATTATTGTCAGCATTTTCTTTACCTATTATTCTATTATTATTATTATTATTATTATTATTATTATTATTATTATTATTATTATTATTATTATTATTGCTACTATCTAGTTGTGTTTTAGCAAGGCCAATATTTTTATGGATAATTAATATTAATATTATTATTGTTTTTATGGATCATTTATGTAACAGTACAAACGCTTCAAAACATATCCGACAAGTTGAATATCAGGAATTGGGGCACCATCAATCGAACTTCTTGTGGTATGGCAGAGTGGTGGAACTACACCACAACCGACAACAATACTCAAAGCATTGTTCAATGCAACTGTAAATTCGAGAATGAGACCGTTTGTCATGTCACTAACATGTATGTTTTTATTTATTTATATATATATATATAGGAAATATTCAAGAATTGTAATTCTCCCCTCGTGCAAAAACCATGAGATTTATATATAATTTTCAGAATAAATTTGATGTTTTGTGAAAGAGTAGAATAAAACACTACTTTTCTATTTTATATATTTATTTTAACAAGTTCATGGTGATGGCGATACGTTTTCCTATTTTAAATATGAATTTATGCTCTTCTTTTAATAATAAAACCACCAGCAAAAATGTGTTCATGCAACAGCTAGTGAGTAAAAATAATATTTAATGGAGAGCAGAGTCTCTGTGTAGTTTATACAATGGTGATCGATACTTTCATTTTCTTTTCTTTTTATTTACTACTAATTCTTATATTTTGTTTTTGACAGAAACGTGAAAGGTTTTAATTTGAATGGAGTTCTACCAGAGGAACTAGGAGACCTTCCCGAACTGGTTGAAATGCAAGTGATGAGTGCATTTTCTACGACTCTTAGTCAAGTTCATTAATATCATTATTGAATAGATATCAATTGCTATATAGTTGTGTATCTTTTCTTCACATTTCCTGGCACCTTCACAGAGGATTTTAATTAATTAATTTATTAAAACAAATAAAAGTTTTATGATGATTCAAAAGGGAATAGGTTTTTGTCCAAGTGGCTAAGAGAAACAGTGACTTGTAAACTATAAGGAATTACAGAATGACTGAGATGAAGCATTTTTCGTTGGACAGTGATCTGACTCGCAACTATATTAATGGAACAATCCCTCCAAGACTTGGACAGCTTCCTAAACTTAAGATTTTGTAAGTTTTTTCGTGCAATCTGTAAATGTGAGGGGGGTTTTATCATGTTCATGTACAAGTTAACCTGTTCGCCAATTTTCTCATGTCTTAGGTCCCTCATCGTTAACCGTCTCACCGGTACAATTCCACCGGAAATAGGCAACATTACCACACTGGAGCAGCTGTAAGTCACAAAACGAACATCTTAGATTAAACACTAAGCTAGAACGTTAAATCTTGAATTTGACAAGCTTGCAGGGTCCTGGAAGATAACCTGCTGGGAGGGTCTCTTCCTCCAGATCTTGGAAATTTGACAAGACTAAGAAGACTGTAAGACAGATGCCTTCATAGATATACTTTATATACCATGTCTTGTTGATGTGTCTGTCTGTCCCGTAACATTCAATATCATTTTTTTTTATTTATGGTGCTGATACCTATTAGTGATTTTAGAGGAAGTTGAAATTTGTTTTTCTTGTTTCTGCAGTGTTCTTTCCTCAAACAATTTTACAGGAACAATACCAGACACATTTGGCAATTTAAAGAGTTTAAATGATTTGTAAGTCACAATTTTATTTATAGTACATACTATGCTGAGCTTAAGCATCCATCTGTTTCATATGCTCTTGCAGTAGGATAGATGGAAGTGAACTGTCAGGGAAGATACCTGAATTTATCGGGAACTGGATCAATATTACGAGATTGTGAGTAATTAGTTTTTGTCCATTTATCTTCTCATGGTATCCTCTAGGACAAGTTAATTTAAATCTCATTTTCGTTTCTATTTCGCATTCCTAACAGCTTCACCTTCTTTCTCAGGGATTTGCAAGGAACATCCATGGAGGGTCCTATTCCATCTAACATTTCACAGCTAACAAGTTTAGAGTCTCTGTGAGCACAAACAAGTTCATTCATTCCTGTAGCTTTCTAATCATCTTGCAATTTTCTGCCCTTTTTCTGTTAAGAAAGTTCAGACGCATGAGTAACCGATTTTTCTCTTCCAGGAGAATTTCCGACTTGAGCGGATCAAGTTCAACTTTGCCTAATCTACAGGCCATGACAAAATTGTCAAATCTGTGAGTTGAATAACCCTGATCAAGATTCCTATGTATTGAAAAGACTTTCTAATTACTTTTGGATTGCCTTAACTATAGTAAATTGATGATTGTTCACAATTTTGCGACAGCATTCTGAGAAATTGCTTAATTACTGGTTCAATCCCAGACTACATTGCAAATATGTCGTCTTTGAATATTTTGTAAGTTTTTCTAACAGTTATCCTTGTGGAAATGCTTAATTTCATGGATTGTTCTTCTTCCCTACAGATGTTACTTTGAATTCAAAGAAACCAAAAGAGGCAAATGATTGACATAAGTTTATTCCATCATTTGGCTTTCGATTGAAGATGGATAAAGTAAAGTGCATCAGAATGGTCTAGCGATGAGCTGATCCCTTTATTTATTTTTGTAGAAATAAGAGAGAGTTGCCATAGGTTGTGCATATTTATGAAACAGGGATGGCTGATTTGAACTCCTTTTACATATGATCGCACAGTTAGGACTTGGGACTCTCTCACCATTTCCTTGAAACCTGAACCACAATCTAGCAATGTTAAGATTTCATTAATCTGTATATATTTCCTTACAGAGATTTGAGCATCAACAGGTTGACAGGCAATATCTCTATCTTCAAGAATTTGGAAAGCAAAACGGTGTAAGTCAATACGTGCACATGCTGAAACACATAGGACCTTAACTAATTAATTACTTTTCTTCTCGTATTGGCAACTTGTTGATTGAATTCTTGTATAATATATGTGTAGATTTCTGAGCAACAACTTACTAACTGGAGAAGTGCCTCCTTGGGCATTGACCAAAAGGAAGCAAGCGTGAGTCGACAATGATGCTATCAATCTTTGTATTACTATTTGGTTACCATGTTATTCATACTCTTGATAGAATTTTCAGAAATCTTTTGTGTCCCGTCATACAAGAAATACGTCAATCTTCATTTTTCACCAATCAAGAACTGTATTAACCATACCATGGAAAATCTATTTCAGGGATCTGTCCTACAACAATTTTAACAATGTTACGCGGCCAAATTCTGGTGGATGCCAAGAACAGCAGAAAAACCTGTAAGCATTATTTTGCTCATTATTTGTTCTCTCTTCCTGGTTTGTCTCATGTTGCTCATACTTTAAAATTCAACAGGAACTTAGTTTCTAGTTATTTATCAAATAACAAGTAAGTTCCTCTTTCACTGAGATGCTTTGTGAAAACTCTGGAACCATGAATTGCTGACAGCTTGAATTCTTGTCTTTTAGTACTGATGAGTGGTGCTTCACGAAAGGCCTTCCTTGCAAACAAAACCCTGAACGTAAGTATGAAAGAAACCACACAGTAGTGATGTTCTATGAAAGAGTCATTACATAAAATCACCATGTTTGATATTGATTGTTCTGCAGATCGTTCCTTGTTCATAAACTGTGGAGGGGGCAGTGTGGCTTTTAATGATCGTACATATGCAGAAGACTCAACTGGTGGTGGGCCAGTATCATTTTTGTTCTTTCAAGGAGGATGGGGTTATAGCAGTACTGGGATTTATTTGGAAAATAAGACGGCTCAATTTTTAGCAAAAAATGATTTTAATCTGAGTGTGGAAGATGTTTATGCGACTGCTCGCCTTGCTCCTCAATCACTCAAGTACTATGCCCTGTGTTTGGCAAAGGGAAAGTATAAAGTTCAGCTTCACTTCGCGGAAATTATGTATTCTAATGACCAGACATATAAAAGCCTTGGGAGGCGCATATTTGATATATCAATTCAAGTAAGCAAAATGATTTTCGAAAAGCATGCATATTCGTCTAATTTTGTTTGGTTTTTATGATTTTAATCTCTATATTTCCTCATGAGGCCTACCTACCATGTGTTTTGTTTGGTCCCTAACAAGTTTAGTATGCCAATGAAAAGATTTTATACTACTGTTTGAAACTTTTTGAAGTTATAATTTGAACTTTTTGGCCCAGGGTATCACACTTCGGAAGAATTTCAATATTGCTGAGAGAGCTGGCGGAGTTGGCATAGGCACCACTGAGGTTTTTGATAATATAATTGTTAACGGTAGCACACTAGAGATACACTTATATTGGGCAGGCAAAGGTACTACCTTCGTTCCTGACAGAGGTGTCCATGGACCACTCATATCTGCCATCGCAGTGACACCATGTAAGTCATGGAATCTTCAAAGTTTTATTGATTTTCAACCACGAACTTCTCATCTAACTATTTCTTTCTCTACTTGTAGACTTGAAGAATGGAGGATCATCAGTCGGAGCTGTAATCGGCATTGTAGCTGCTTCATGTGTGCTTGCTGCGCTGTTTTTGCTACTGCTGCGAGCGAAAGGTTACCTCGGAGGAAAGGACCTCGAAAACAAAGGTAGGACTGAAGGCACAGGTATCTCGCTTGTTTGATTGTGCGTATGTTATAACACTTTTGAGTTTGAGATTCTCTTTTTGTAACAGAACTTCGCGGTCTGGATCTCCAAACGGGTTATTTCACGTTAAGACAAATCAAACATGCTACCAATAATTTTGACCCTGCAAATAAGATAGGAGAGGGAGGATTTGGGCCAGTTTACAAGGTATTCTTGCATTTTCAATTTATTATTAACTACTTGGTGATGCACGCGGAGGCATAATCTGACTATATTACTGAGGCTTTGCTCTTGGTGTGCATTGGAATGTCTTGGGCCATGAATAAAATCTACCATGCTTGCAAAATAATTTTATACAAAAGAAAAGCATATCATCTTCAAAGATTCTAAAATTTGCGCCTTTGATTTCAGGGTGTGTTGTCAGATGGTCCTGTAATTGCTGTTAAACAGCTATCATCGAAATCGAGACAAGGAAATCGTGAATTTGTGAATGAGATAGGCATGATATCTGCTTTGCAACATCCCCATCTCGTGAAGCTTTATGGCTGCTGTATTGAGGGAAACCAGCTGCTGTTAGTCTATGAATACTTGGAAAACAATAGTCTTGCGCGCGCACTTTTTGGTACTTGCTTAGTTGACCACCCACTTCACATACAATGAGAATAAGATCGAGCTGTTCGCCCTATTCCTCTGTATCTTTGTTTTTCAGGTCCCGAGGAGCACCAGCTTCAACTGAACTGGCAAACAAGGAAGAAGATATTGTTGGGTATTGCGAAGGGGTTGTCATATCTTCATGAAGAATCAAGGCTGAAAATTGTGCACAGAGACATAAAGGCAACCAATGTGCTGCTTGATACTAATCTAAATGCCAAGATATCTGACTTCGGTTTAGCCAAGCTTGATGAAGAGGAAAACACTCATATAAGCACGCGAATAGCTGGAACAATGTCAGTTCTCCCCTCTCCTTGCTCTCTCAATTTAATAGAGTGTTACAAAGTTGATATTAATTTGTAAAAATTGTAAAAAACAGACTTATAATTTCTTGTAGTGTATGTTTTACTGGGAAGAACTAAACTACATACAGATTTACTCTGCTCTATCATGACCAAATGCTCACCATACAATTTCTCTTCCAGAGGTTATATGGCTCCAGAATATGCAATGAGGGGTTACTTGACAGATAAAGCCGATGTTTACAGCTTTGGAGTTGTTGCTTTAGAAGTTGTCAGCGGGAAGAGCAACACGAATTACAGGCCTAAAGAGGACTTCGTTTATCTTCTTGATTGGGTAATATATCTTTTACTTTCAGAATTTCGTCCTACCTATCTTATATTTGATGGAAAATGCATTGACTTGATTTTGTTAAACATTTCTTGAGCTATCTATCTTTTTCATGAATTCTAACTGCGTAGTTTTCCCCCATGACTTTGAATCGAAGGCTTATGTCCTGCATGAGAGAAACAACCTTCTAGAGCTTGTGGATCCAAGGCTAGGTTCAAGCTACTCGAAAGAAGAGGCAATGAAGATGCTTCACTTGGCTCTCTTGTGCACCAACCAATCTCCCTCTCTCAGGCCATTAATGTCTTCCGTGGTGAGAATGCTTGAGGGAAATATTCCAGTTAAAGCTCCAATAATCAACCATGGTAGCACGGACCAGGAGGCAAGGTTCAGAGCCTTCCAGCTTCTATCACAAGATAGCCAAACACAGGCCTCCACTTCCTCTCAAAGCAGTGAGGTGCAGAGAAGCAGATCAAGGGATGGACCATGGATCGATTCCTCATACTCCCTCCAAAGTCAAGACGAGGCCAAAGATCTTTATCCCATCAGCATAGATTGACCGATGGAAATCAGATGAAAAACCCGTGCTTTTTTTCAAGGTGAAACAATATTATTGTTTCTAAGAGAAGAAAACGTTTTCTAATTATTTAGAATTTTATTTTCAAGGTGTAATAATAGACCGGATTGTTTTGGATCAATAAAGTTAATTAAATCTACACAGTTCAATTTTAAACCTAAGTTAATCAATTAGTTGGGTTGAAAGATTTCAACATTCTGATGAACCTATAACAATGACAAGCCCTTTTAGATACCAAGATTCTGAATTAGCCGTGGTGCTGTACAGGTATGGTGTAAAGCAAAAACAGCAGCCTGTAGTTTTTAGTACTCCGTTGCTTCATATCAAACAACTATTTTCATATTATTTTAAAAGCAATCAGAAGTAAGGTTTAATGATTCTTCGAGCTTAGTGCTTCTAAACATGTCTTTTGATGATATCTCTGGTTCCATTCCATCCAACAATGTGTTTAGATTGATGGGTAGCAGTTCCGCTAATGACGGAAATCCAAAGCTATGTGAAGCACCCTTGGAACCATGTTCAGCTTCCATTGTAATATTCGACAACAAAAAGGTACGAGAAAGATTACATGGGTTATGCTACTCTGCTCAGTGCTGGTTGTCTTCACAGTGGCATAAAGTGTTAAGGAACCATCTCACTTAAAAGCTCAAGCTGATAGGTGAGGCTTTAGAATATAATTATATTTTACTCTAACACACCCCTTTAAGTGAAAAACCTTTTGGGCTTGAAACTTGCATAGGCTTATATTACCTTGTGCTTGATTTTTTTATCAAATAGAATAGGGGTGGTGAGATTCAAACTCGTGACCGCTGGGTCAACAAGACTCTGATACCATGTTAAGGAACCATCTCACCTAAAAGCAAGCTGACAGGTGAGGCCTCAGAATATAATTATATTATACTCTAACATAAAGAGTGCAGTAGTTTCATGGATGTTAGGATAAACTCAATCCACAAAAGTCCAGAATTGCAACCACCGGCTTCCATCAATTAAAGCCCCTGATAGCCACTATCCACGACCACCGCCTCCTGCAAGCCGCTTGCAACTTGCCAATCTTATCTTCAAAAATATCAAGTTTTCATTTTGTGTATAAATAGGAAGCTTAGTTAAGGTGAAAGGGTAGTGGGAGATATTAGAGAGAAAACATGAGAGAAAAGAGAGAGTTTTGACAGTGTTCAAGCTTCTGTGTGTAAGTTTTTTTGTTGAAATAAAACAGTGTGTTTTATCCCCTTTGAGTGTTTACAAGCCACCACCAGTGGCCTCTCCCACCAACAATTGGTATCAGAGCCTCGTTCGTCAAAAACAGAGAGGTTTTTGGGGGTACATCCGAATTTTCAAGTTTGTCGAAAACAAATTTTGATCATTTCAGAGTATAGAGATCTTCAATACAAACTCGTCGGTGCAAAAATCAACTCAATCGGAGCTAAGGGTGAGTCACACTCTCCCTCTGAAAATCGGACACTATTCACCACTCTCAGCCACGCGCCACGAGGAAGAAGACGAGTGGTCTTCAGGCGCGCCATATTTGAGCCGTTGAGCCGAGCCGAGCTGATAAGCCGAGCCATTCATCCGAGCCGAGCCGCTACCGACAAGCCGAGCCGCTACTATTCAAGCCGAGCCACAAAGAATATTCCCTAGAATATTCCCGGTTCAATCGGAGTGAACCGACCAGCGCCCAGAAGTGATTTTTGGACCGGTGCATCCGATTTTGGCCTCATTTCGAACCAACTTAGACCGATTCCTTACTATTTGGACCATTCCGGATCCATCCGTGGTGTCCGTTTAGTGAAAAGAGAAAGAAAAAAGGTGATATAGTCATTTTCAAATACAATGACTACAAAAATGCTCAGACACTCATTCCGAAGCTGACCAGAGATAATTTTGATAATTGGTGCATCCGAATGAAGGCATTTCTTGGCTCACAAGAATGCATAGAGATTGTGGATTATGGTTATGATGAACCAGAGTCCAAAGAAGCAGAGGAAGCTTTACAAGAAGCGCAGAAGCAAGTTCTCAGAAACAACAGAAAAAAGGACAACAAAGCCAAGACCATCATTTATCAAGGTCTTGATGAAGCCACGTTTGAGATTATCTCTTCTGCAGAAAAGTCGAAGGATATATGGGAAGCTCTCCAACAAAAATACAAAGGAGCTGACAAAATCAAGAAGATTCGTCTTCAATCTTTGCGAGGTGAATTTGAATCCTTACAAATGAGACCCTCAGAATCTGTTTCTGATTATCACACAAGAATTATGGTGATAATCAATCAGATGAGATGAAATGGAGAAGCTCTTTTGGAAGCTCGGATTATAGAGAAAATTTTGAGATCCCTAGATCCAAAATTTGATTATGTTGTTGTTGCCATTGAAGAATCCAAGGAAGTGGATAAATTGATGGTAGATGAGTTGATGGGTTCCTTACAAGCTCATGAACAAAAGCTTGTGAGAAGAAATGGAGATAAGGCAATAGAGCATGCCTTGCAATCAAAACTGTCTCTGAAGGAAGACAAATATGAGCAAAGGGGGACTTCAACACATGAATATACCCCTCGAGGAAGAAATCAACAAGGAAGAGGAGGCTTCCAACAATTTCAAGGAAGAGGATCTTGGAATACAAGCTTCAGAGGAAGAGGTGGTAGAAACACCACCAGAGGAGGACGAGGACAACAACCTTTGACTCCTAGAGGAAGAGGAGGCGGTTACAATAACCATGATAAGAGAAATATTCAGTGTTATAAATGCAATCAATTTGGGCATTATAGCACTGAATGCCGAAAAAAAGCTCCAGTAGAGTTGCATGAGCTAGCTAACTATGCAGACGAAGATGCCATCATTAGTGGATCAGCTGCATTATTTATCCAACAAGGACTGGGCAAAAATGAGGAGCATGTATGGTATCTAGATTCTTGAGCTAGCAATCATATGTGCGGGCAACGAGACCTCTTTAGTGATCTCGATGAGACCATACAAGAACAGGTCACATTTGGAGATACTTCCAAAGTCCCAGTTAAAGGGAAAGGCAACATCTCGATAAAGTTAAAGAATGGAGATGATAGTTACATTGCTGATGTGTACTATATTCCAGCTATCAAACACAACATGCTGAGTATAGGACAACTTCTGGAGAAAGGGTACACTCTCTTCATAAAGGATTGTCATGTTGCAATCAAAGACAACAATGGGAGATTGATTGCCTTTGTGAAGATGTCTAAGAACAGGATGTTCTCACTAAACATCTAGTATGATGCAGCAAAGTGTTTGACTGCCATCACCAACAGTGAAGAATGACTTTGGCACTTAAGGCTTGGACATCTGAATTTTACAAGCCTGAAGATGCTTGCAAGTAAGCAGATGGTCAAAGGATTGCCTCACATTGATCATCCAGAAGAAGTCTATGAGAGTTGCGTTCTCAGCAAGCACCACAGAGCTAGTTTTGCCAAGGAGGTCAACTGGAAAGCGAAGAGGCCACTGAAGTTAGTTCACACAGAAGTGTGTGGACCAATAAAGCCTATGTCAACTGGACATAACAGGTACTTCCTCACTTTTACTGATGATTTTAGTAGAAAGACCTGGATTTACTTTCTGAAGATGAAGTCAGAAGTGTTCAATTACTTTAAAGATTTTAAAGCAATTGTGGAGAAGTAGAGTGGGTATAACATCAGATCTGTAAGATCTGATCAAGGTGGTGAATTCACATCTAATGATTTTGAAGCCTTTTGTACACAACAAGGCATCAAACATCAGACAACACCTGCTTATACACCACAGTTAAATGGGATAGCAGAAAGGAAGAATAGAACTATCCTTGATATGGCAAGAAGTCTTCTTAAAGCTAAGAAGTTGCACAAACAATACTGGGCTGAAGCCGTATCTTGTGCAGTATATTTACTAAACCGTTGCCCAACAAAAAGTTTGCAAGCCATCACTCCAGAAGAAGCATGGAGTGGCCACAAACCAAGTGTGACTCATCTTTGAGTCTTTGGTTGTGTGGCTTATGCAAAGATCCCAGATGCAAGAAGAACAAAACTCGATGATAAAAGCGAGAAATGCATCTTTGTGGGATATGGAGATAGAAGAATGGGATACAAGCTGTATAATCCCATCACAAAGAAGGTGATCATCAACAGAGATGTTATCTTTGAAGAAGATAAAACCTGGGAGTGGAAAGAGGATCAAGAAGAAATCAAATGGATCAATGCAAATTTGATCCTTGAAGATGAAGCAGAAGTACCAACAGTACTTGCTGAAGATCCAAGAGTACCAGAAGAGGAGCCACAGTCTCCGGTACGCAGTTTTCCTATATTCAACAGGAGAAACTTTCCAACACCAGGAACATCATCAACATCACCAGAAGCATCCTCATAATGAGAAATCTTGAAGATTTATACGATGCAACTCAGGTTATAGAAGATACAACATTATTTTGTTTCTTCGCAGATAGTGATCCAATTAGCTTTGATGAGGCTATTAAAGAAGAGAAATGGATCACAACAATGGATGAAGAGATACATGCCATTGAAAAGAATGATACATGAAAGTTAACCAATCTGCCAGAAAGTAAGAAGGCAATTGGTGTGAAATGGGTCTACAAGACCAAGAAGAATGCAAAAGGTGAAGTACAACGACATAAAGCACGATTGGTGGAAAAAGGCTACAAACAGAGAGAAGACATAGACAATGGAGAAGTATTTCCTCCTGTAGCCCGTCTAGAGACAATCAGACTAGTTATCTCACTTGCAGCACAACATAGATGGAAGATCTATCAACTTGATGTGAAATCAACATTTCTGAATGGCTTCCTGGAAGAAGAGATTTATGTTGAACAACCACTTGGCTATATTGAAGAAGACAATGAAGGCAAAGTATACAAGTTGAAGAAAGCTCTCTATGGTTTGAAGCAAGCTCCGCGTGCTTGGAATACCAGAATTGACAGGTATTTTCAAGAAAATGGATTTGAAAAATGTCCATATGAACACGGCATATATGTGAAGAAAGAAGATGATGGGAGCACACTATTTCTTGCTTATATGCTGATGACTTGATATTCACCGGCAACAATCCTACCATGTTTACAGACTTCAAGAAAAGCATGGTACAGGAGTTTGAGATGACAGACATTGGTCCGATGACACATTTTCTGGGTTTTGAAGTTACTCAGAAAGAAGAAGGGATTTTTGTGTCCCAAAGCGGCTACGCCAAAGAAATTCTTGGAAAGTTCAAGATGGAAAGCTGCAATCTAGTATCAACTCCAGTTGAAAATGGAGTGGAATTGAGGAAAGTAAAGTAGGAAATGTTGATCCTACTTACTTTAAAAGCTTGGTGGGAAGCTTGAGGTACTTGACATGTACAAGACCGGATATACTCTATGGAGTAGGACTTATCAGCAGATATATGGAGACACCAGATCAGACGCACTTGAGTGCAGCTAAGAGAATTATCCGCTACATCAAAGGAACAATAAGTGAAGGTATGTTCTATACATCAAGTAAGAGCTTTAAACTTATTGGCTATTCAGATAGTGATTGGGGTCGAGATTTGGATGAAAGGAAAAGTACAACAGGGTTTGTATTTTTTATGGGAGACACATCTTTCACATGGTCATCCAAGAAGCAATCGATAGTGACGTTATCAAGTTATGAAGATGAGTATGTTGCTGCCAACTCAGTTGTATGCCATTTAATATGGTTAAGGAATATGCTGAAGCATCTGGGATTTCCTCAAGAAAATCCAACGGAGATTTATATTGATAATCGATCAGCGATTGCATTAGCAAAAAATCCAGTGTATCATGAAAGAAGCAAACACATCGATACACGTCATCACTTTATCCGGGAGAATGTGAAGAACAAAGAAGTTGAATTGATCTCTTACAAAACAAATGATCAAGTTGCAGATATCTTCACAAAGCCATTGAAGGGAGATATATTTATCAGATTGAAGTTCATGCTTGACATGACATCTCCCGATTGAGTTTAAAGAGGGAATTTGTTAGGATAAACTCAATCCACAAAAGTCCAGAATTGCAACCACTGGCTTCCATCAATTAAAGCCCCTGATAGCCACTATCCACGACCACCGCCTCCTGCAAGCCGCCTGCAACTTGCCAATCTTATCTTCAAAAATATCAAGTTTTCATTTTGTGTATAAATAGGAAGCTTAGTTAAGGTGAAAGGGTAGTGGGAGATATTAGAGAGAAAACACGAGAGAAAAGAGAGAGTTTTGACAGTGTTCAAGCTTCTGTGTGTAAGTTTTTTTGTTGAAATAAAACAGTGTGTTTTATCCCCTTTGAGTGTTTACAAGCCACCACCAGTGGCCTCTCCCACCAACAATGGAGATGCTACTCTGTCTTGTAGTTTCATGGAAATCTCTTGTAGTGGAAATAGAAAATGGTGAAATATGACTTCTCAGTAGAGTGCAATGTCTCAAACAGAATACGCCTAAGGATAGAATGGAGTCGGCATAAGATTCACTTACGCAGCCCAACTTCGTGACATCTCTAAGAGAGTGGGATTTGAATACATTTATGATTGGCATATTTTTCGACTCGAGATAACCTCAGATGCAGGCTCTTTTCATCAACTTCCCAATTTTGTGCTCTCTTGGTGCTTGGGCATGTTTTACAAATATTTAGTCTCATTCGCTACAAGCACTCCGCACATGTTTTACAGTTAGTCATGGAAGAAAAATCTTGTACAACCAGGAATCATCCTTCAATCATATCTGTGGCCAAGTATTGTGCTAAAAAACTACCACAGGATTGTTGATTTCTTATTGTCATTGATGAGAAAGTTGCGTTTCAAAGATAGGATGGTTCATGCAAGGAACCAATAGGAAGGGGAAGCTTTGGCAAATGTATATTTTTACTTAAATGCATTTTGTTCCAAGACTAGCAAAGTATGAGACAACAAAGGAAGTATGAGAGCAACTGGAAAAGTTATTTACTCAATTGAATTTTGCAAAATAATATCAATTGGAGAGCATTATATGAGCTCTTCACCAAAAGATGGGTATTCAGAAGTTTTATTTTGCTATGAGACAGATTTTGAGATTAATTGGCTCTTACAGAATCAAAAGAATTAAAAGCATGTGGTGCCTATATTGAACATAAAGAGCAACAACGATTAATATTGTTTTTAACAACACTTTTCAATGATTTTGAAGGACCGACAGGTTCAATTCTACATTGTTTCCCACTTCCCTCTGTTGATTTCGTTGTAAGTGAGCTATTGGTTGAAAAAAACATGTCTCCATTCTTTATCTGAAAATGGCATTCTCTCTAATCCTTCTGTGCTAGCAGCTCCTTCCAAACTATTTTTCAGTAATCAGTCTAAGCCTTACACAAGGGTTGCTTATGATGATTGCAGTTTCTATAAGCAAAAGGGTAGTTGGAAAGCTCAGTGTCCAAAGTTGAGACAATAGAATCAGTTATGAAAATCTAGCAACCAGTCATAATCTAATTCCCATAAATTAACTCAGGGTTATAAACCACCACAAAAAAATACAGCAGTAGTTTCCCTAACTTTCTTTATCGATCACTATACTCTGGCCGAAAAGTTTCAGAAGTTTTTTACCTTACAACCATAAGCTATGTTTGCCTCTTCTTTTGTATCCGCTTTGCCCTCTATTCATGTCATGACTAGTGATGACTTTCCTATG
Organism: Salix purpurea; assembly: GCA_027405865.1. NCBI lineage: Eukaryota > Viridiplantae > Streptophyta > Magnoliopsida > Malpighiales > Salicaceae > Salix > Salix purpurea. Next base: position 23,475,511 of record JAOWLH010000002.1, read on the forward strand.
CCTTTAGCAAGTCTTATTTCTGTTCTTACACCTCACATGTCCCTTTCTAATGTCTATCTCATTCCAAACATATCATTGAATCTTGCTTCTATTGGTCAAATATGTGATTCTAGTGATTATTTATTCATATTTTGCTCTTTATTTTGTTGTGTGCAGGATTTGCAGTCTCAGAAGATGATTGGGACAAGCCGTAGAGAAAGGGACTATATATTCTAGATGAGTTAAAAATCTCTTGTTGTTGTTGCTGCTATTACTGGTGTTGATTTGTTTTCTTTTTGATGGAGTCATTCCTCTTCTAGTTTTTATTTATGGTATTCTTTTCTAGGTCATGCTTTGTCTTCTCATTTGAGATTTTTAGCATCCACAGGAGCTTTAGAAAGTTTACAAACTTGTGATATTTCTGATTGTAGTGAATGTAAACTAATGAAATTTTCTTTTTTACTGAATCATAATAATTATGTTTCTTACTCTCCATTTGATTTGATTCATTCTAATGTATGGGGAACTTCTCTTGTTGCCATTAAAGGAGGGGCTCAATATTATGTTTCCTTTATTGATGATCATACTCATTATTATTACATCTATTTGATGAAACATTAAAGGAGGGGCTTAATTATACTTTAAACAGGTCAAATTAATTTTATTAAGGGCTTAATTGGTGAGAAATCAAGTTTAAAAGTCTAATCTGGATTAAATTGAGAAGATTAGAATTTTCAGAGACCCAATTGATTTTTTCCTTTAATTTGGTCATCAAAATATATGGCCAAGTATTGAGCTAACAAACTACCACAGTTTTGTTTTCTTGCTGTCTTTGATAAGAAAGTCGTGTTTCAAAGACAAGATGGTTCATACAAGGAGCTAATAGGAAGGGGAAGCTTTGGCAAATGTAGATTTTTTTACTTAAATGCATTTAGTTCCAAGATTAGTTTTCATTTTGTGTTTATGAAAATTATGAAATTGAGGTTGGTTTTGTATTGTAGACAAAGTGTTTGGTGAAATAACATGTTTTAATTCTTTTCTATTTTTTAGCAAAATTGTAATATTATTTTGATGATAATTTTATAAACAATTCGATATTTTTTGTTAACTTTATTTGCAAAGAAGATATAGAGTTTAATTTTCTAAACTATAGTGTATAATCGCAATATCAATATCAATCAAATTATAGGGATGTTAATGGTACTTAGGTTTTCCAATAAAAAAAATTAAATAAATAGACCATGCATTTTTTATGATATTTATCCCCACTTTTCCTTTTAGCTAGTTTACATCAAAAACAAATAATTTTTATTCTTATAAACGCATCATGAAAATAAAGTTTGTTGATATAAAATATAGATAAAAAACTTGTAGATAAATAAAAATAATCTCTTTGAAGTATTATATATATATATATATATATATATAGTTCTTTTTAAAAATAAATAAAATAAATAATTTAAAAAATAAATAAAGTTTTAATTTAAATATAGATTATAAAAATTAATTCAAACAAATAAAACACAGAAAAAAAATATTAGAGTATCACTTAAAGATTAAAAAATAATTATATAAGAAAAAAGGTCAAGCATTACCCATTTAAAAAATTATACATGATCCTATGCATGTAGGATCCCCTTCTTTTTTCTTTTTTTTCCAAATAGGATGTATGAGTCCTCAAACATTTTTTGAAAAAAAAAGAGATAAATGATACATCATTTTGCTTCCTATTTCCAACTACTATAGAGTTTGTCAAAAAATTGGGCAGGGTGTTTTCTTGTAAAAATGGAATTTTCACTACAAAACACTTAAAATAACCCTATTATGTGAATAAACAAAAAAAAAACTGTTCAAAGAAAAAAATCTTCTCTCAGGTTTGATCTTCTTTTTTAGCTCAATATAAAAGGAAAACATCTCAATACAACTCTCATTAAATGAAAATGATTGACATTGACATCAATATCGGACCTTTTAAGTGATCAAAATTGATCTCAATTGAGACTCTCTCTCTTGCAGCACTTCCCTTCTCTTTCTACGACGACCACAGTCCACCTTCCGATGCCACCACCACAGGCAGAACAAGCTCGACCTCCTCTATAGGGCGACAATAAAAGGTAATCCTCTCTCCCTCCTTCTCATACTACTACTGTTCACTGCAAGTGAATAGTAGGCTTGGCTAGGCTGGCCACTACCCCCTTTATGCAATTTGGGCAATTTCGGCCCATTTGGTTGGGCAACAACCTTTTTAAGCATTTTAGGCCATTTTGGCCCATTTTGTTGGGTAGCCCAACCCCTTTAGCATGTCGAGCCATTTCGGCCCATTTGGGTAGGCATTCGAACCATGAATATGAATAAAAAATATAAAAATTGCATCTAAAAAAATATTATGTTTTTGTGCATACATCCGAACTCCAAGGTTTTTTCAAATATATTTTTTGTAAAAAAATATAAAACATCTTTCTTATGTTTTAAAACAAAAATGAGATATCGTAACCGATTTATGATTATCCATTGGAATTTGGCCAAACGATAAAAAAAATTAACATTTTTTTTCTTTTAGGTATTGGGGTGTAAATTTACGTTGTAAATTACACTTGTAGATAGTAAAAAAGGGTTTTCTAAATGTAGTGAATTTTTTTTCGGACTTTAGAATGGTTAGGTTTTAGACTAAATTATAAAGACAACTTTGTTAATTACTAATTCATATTTTTAAAAAACTTATTGTACACTTACATTAATCCCAATTATGTATCATAAATACTTATATCTTTTTTCCATCAACAATACACAATACTCCAAAATAACTAGATACATTCAAAAGCAAGAGATCATAAATTAACAATTCTACAGAGCTTAGTTCCAAACTTACTTGGAAAAATAATTATATTGAGCAGACCAAATACATACTCAAAGTGAAAAAATGCTAAATGAATCCAAAAGCCAAAAGCCTGGAATAAGAAAAGAACAATTCAATTAAAATGTTGTTTTCAAATGTCTATAAGAAAATTCAATTATGATTTAAATAATAAATCTTTTTTTAGAAGTCACATCAGATAAAAGAATTATCTCTTTTATATTGCTTATTGAATTACATGAAAGGAAATCACTAGAACAGAGTAGCTGAAGCCTGAAATTAAATCAGTAACATATTTGGATTTTTTAAAGCTTAAAGAATGAAGAGTGGAGCAAAGGATTGAAAGAAACGCAAGGCAATTAAGATTAAAGCAGAGAAAGCATATATGCAGATGCAATTGAAGCTATCTTTCCCTCCACCCTTATTGATCTATAAGCACTTCCATTATTCTGGCCATAACCTGAAATCCTATACCAGGAAAAGAGGCAAGAAGATCCGAGCATAATATTCTAAGATTAAGTTTGATGTTCATAACAGGGCCATTTCATAAATGTAAAGCTGAAAGCACAAAAAAAAGGAAAAAAAAAAAAAGTTTAAAGTAGACCAAATATAACCAAATAAATCTTAAAGATAAGCATGAGATGCCTATCTATGCATATCTACGTGATATCCTGTTCTTATTAAACATGTTTCTGCAGTGTTTGTGTTCAGAATGAAGGTTAATTTTTGAGCTTTAATGCAACTCAAACATCTTGCTGCTGACTGGAACTTCAATATGAAGCTGAGTAATATTCTTTTTGAGCTTACAATTTGGTTTAATTTCTTAATGTTTGCAAGAAATGTGAGAATATTCATACTCATCCGATTTCCAGCCTTCCGAACCCTAGAAACGGTCCCCTTTAAACCATAATCACTGCACGATCAACTTCAAAAATTAACCTTCAACTAAAATTACTGCTCACAATACAAATCTTGCACTGTGAAACAGCTTCGTATTCATGCACCGTGAGTTGATTTGCTCATGCAATTTGGGCTTAGCTTGTTTCCAATGAATCAGCAAAGAGCTAATATATTTAAGTTTTTATGTCCACGCCTACATCTGCTTAGGACAGAATTTATTATGATTTAGTACCTCAGTATCGCATGCATGGATAAAATGCCTTTTCTGATTCTGTAAGCTTACTAACAACCTCCCTTGCCATGGAAACATTATCAACAAGCTGAACCTGAAATCCTATACAAGGAAAAGAGGCAAGAATAGGGTTTGCCGCAAACAGAATTTTTCCCTCTTGTCACTCACCACAACATTATATAATTCGGAACAAAAAAAGGTTCTTCTAACTCAAGATACTCAGAACAAAATGAAAGAATAAAATTTAGAATTATTCGGTAGGCAATTTAAGCAGCAGACTGATCAAACCAGATCAGATGGACTGGAACCACAGACCCTTGGTTCGCTGATCGACTGCAAGGAAAATAAACCTAGAAATATAAACATAATTTCTGGTGAGCAATTAGCTAGAAAATCTAGAAGAAAATATAATTTGTGCAAAGAAATACGAAATCAGTAAACGGAACCGAGAATTACCTGTGAACTTGAGGAAATGGCAGATCAACGGTTGCGTGAGGAGATCTGAGGAGAGGAGGCGTGATTGAGATGAAGAAGAGAGATTTAGCAGGTTAATTACTTTGATTTGTTTTTGTTTTTAATTGATATCAGAGAGCGGGGGAGAGTATAAATGATCTTGTTAAGCTATCAAATTTTAAATGATTTTTTTAATTAGTATCAGATAATCCGTTGTAAAGTTTTCTCAATCAATAACAGATTATTCATTGAAGATTTAAAATAATTATATCTACAACAGATTTTCCGTGGCTAAACACAATCCATTGTTAATCCATTGCTAAATCAGCAATGACATTATTCCATTGTTATAATATAAATGATGGTTATACAATTCAAGAAGTGAGCAGGTGATATTGTTGAGAATATTATTTTCTGATTCTTCAATTTGGGATGTTTTTTGTATGTTCATCGAAGCAAGTAGCAACTACTGCTTGAAGTTGCATCTGCTCATCACGACTTCAATTTACGGTGGAAGCTTCCTGAATATGAGGGTGAGCCAACTCCGGAGGGCAATTGAATTTGCATCTTTATCACAAAGTTTAAATTTTTAGATTAGACCCAAAATATAATTTATATTGAGATTGAAACTTACACATACATCAATACTATTTTGTGCTTAATTTTTATCAAATAGAATAAGGGTTGTAAGATTTGAACTTGTAACCATTGAATCAATAAGGCTTTGTGAAGGAACCATCTAACTATAGAGTATGTTTGAGAATGTAGTTAAAGTTGCTTTTTAAAATGTTTTTTTTTTTTGTTTAGAAATGTTTTAGAATAATATATATTTTTATTTTTTAAAAATTATTTTTAATATCATCAAATCAAAATGATCTAATAGTACAAAAAAACATTAATTTAAAACAAAAAATAAAAATATAATTTTCATTTTTTTAAAAAAATATTTTTACAGCAATGTCAAACATTTGTAATTCACCCGGAATAAGTTAACAAGTATGAACCAAAATAATAATAACAAGGCAAGAGAACATGCTTTAAAACAAAAGCAATAAGATGGTGGTGGTGGTGGTGGTGGTGGTGGATGGACAGTTGATGAAGCAAATTGAGGCGCACATCTCTAATCTCTGCCCTTCAAATAGTCAGAATTCAGAGAGACTGGATAAAGATCACCATCAGATGTAGAAGCAGCAGTCCAGGGTCCATCCATTGACATGCTCTGAGTTTGAGTCTCACTTATTTCCTGTCTGTTGATGACTTGAAAATGCTTCCTCATCTCTTCAATCTTGTGCTCATCCATTGACTTACTTTTGTCTGCAATGTCAAAATCTTGAACAGCAGCCTTCCCTTCGAGCATGCTTACTACTGCAGACATCGCAGGCCTGACTGTTGCAGAGACATTACTGCAAAGCAGAGCCACATTAATCATTGTTATCACCTCTTCCTCGTTGTAGTCTTGTCCGAGACTTGGATCGACAAGCTCCAGCAAAGTCCCTTCCTCTTTCAAGAACAATGCCTAGAAAACAAGATACATATCATAATCAAGTAACAACAGGGAAAACAAAAACAATAATGAAGACGGGGAGAGACTTCTGTTACCCAATCAAGAAGATAAATGGTGTCCTCCTTTCCTCGATGACTAGTATTGCACTTCCCACTGACAATTTCCAGGGCAACAATTCCAAAGCTGTAGACATCTGCTTTGTCAGTCAAATAACCCCGCATTGCATATTCAGGAGCCATGTACCCGCTGCAAAGATACAGAGATACCATATTTAATCAGGTAGTGTAGAACGAGTTCTATTCGAAGGACTTGAATCTTACGGTGGATTGCTCAGGGATAAGTTCTCTAACAGACATTAGCAGCACCAATCATTATGTTTATAATTTTTGGTTGTTGACCAAATCTGTTTAAGGCTGTAAAATTTTAAAGAATAATATAAATGATATTCTAAGGCCTCACCTACTTGCTTGAGGTGAAGTCCTAGAATATCATTTATATTATTCTCTAATACATCCTCTCAAGTAAAAGCTCTTTGGACTTGAAACTTGCATACAAACACACACTATCTTATGCTTGGTTTTTCATCAAATAAAAGTTTAAGTTGTTAGGTAAGGTCCCGGAATATAATTTATATTATTCTCTAGGTACTTAACATTGTATTCAACTTAAAAATAAACAAAGTATTGGCAAGATACAATAGTAGAGAGCAGACTCACTAGGTTCCGGCAACTCGGGTGCTTATGTGGGTGTTGTCCTCTTCATCAAGTTTGGCTAGCCCGAAGTCAGATATCTTTGGGTCTAGATTCTCATCAAGCAACACATTGGTGGCCTTGATGTCTCTATGCACGATCTTCAATCTTGATTCTTCATGAAGATAAGCTAAACCTCTTGCTATACCAACACAAATTTTCTGCCTTGTAGCCCAATCCAAATTCAACCGGTATTCTTCAGGACCTTTCACACATAATCAACAGTAATGTTAAGTAGAAGTTTTGTCCCTTCGCATACAGAGTTTTACATGTATGGAATCATCTAAGAGCCAAAAGTTTGCAGTCAATGAAATTATGTTCTTTGAATTTACCAAACAAAGCACGAGCAAGGCTGTTATTTTCCATATACTCGTACACCAGCAATAATTGATCGCCTTCAATGCAACATCCGTGAAGCTTTACAAGATGAGGGTGTTGCAGAGCAGAGATCATGCCAATCTCATTCACGAATTCCCGGTTTCCTTGTTTTGATTTGGAGGAAAGCTGCTTTACAGCAATTATGGTTCCATCTAATAGCAGACCCTGCATCAAGGCAATGTAAAATATTTTCGCAAGACCAATATTGCATGATAAGTAAATAAGTAAGATTCATGTTGAATACCTTGTAAACAGGACCAAAACCACCTTCTCCAATTTTGTTCGCAGGATCGAAGTTGTTTGTAGCAGCTTTAATTTGCTTCAATGTGAATTTACCTGTATTTAAGTCCATGCCCTTCAAATCTGTTGGAGAAGTGAATTTGTATCAGAAACGAATCCGTTTGGTGGAGCTAATCTCCCTTCCCTCTCTATCTTTCCAGTTTCAGGTTAACAGGTGTGATTATATATATATATATATATATATATATATATATATATATATATATATATATATATAGTTCTACAAAGCTGATACGGAGAAATCGTATGCAGAAATAGGAAAATAGAGATAAATCCTTAGAAAATACCATGACGCATACTGATCTTCTGTCCAAAACAACCTTTCCACCAGAGAATTCCTAGAATCAGGAAGACGAAAACTACTGCAGCAGCCACAATGCCAACCACGGTGCCAACAGATGTACCAGTACTACTGCTATTTTCTGAAGGAGGTTTAAAATCTGCAGAAAGCAAAGAATTTATAATTGAACGACATAATCATAGAACTAGCCGGTTTTGTGCTGTACGAACAGAATCCTGATGATTAAGCTCATAAAATTTCGTCAACTTACCCGGTGTCACAGAAATAGCCGATATGAGAGGTCCATAGACTCCTCTAACAGGCAGTCCAGTTGTCCCTTTTCCAGCCCAATAAAAGCGTATCTCCAAGGCACCTCCAGTTACAGTAGCAGTAAAGTTTTTTATAATTGCCTTACCAACACCGCCTGCTTCATTCTGGATACTGAAATTCTTTTGTACAAGCTTCCCCTGCATTTTTGTTGTCAGATTGCTATTAATAAAACTGAAAGAAAATAAATTCTGTATGTTCGTTCAGACCTTTAATACAGAATAAAATTTTGATCAGTCACCTGAATATAGATATCAAAAAAACGCCTGCCAAGGCTGCTGGATGTGCTGTCATTAGTAAACATTATCTCTGCAAAGTGAAGGGAAACTGTGTAGTTCCCACTTTCCATACAGAGACCATAATAAGTCAGAGAGAGTGGAGAAAGGCGTGCATCCATGTAAAGTGATGAAGTATTTGCAGAGAGTTTGGTGGAATTCGTCCATATGTAGGAATCTGGATTCCTATCATCGTCCATGAAGTGACCAGTGGTACTAACTGCCCAGTTACTTCTCTGGTACAATCTTGATGGTCCGGCTGGATCTGTATCCTCTTCGTATAAGTTCCCTTCAATAGTTGCTTCTTTGCCTCCACAATTTATGTGGAAGGAATAGAATTCTGTTTCCAAAGAAAAAACATATCAATCATTCTTATGCAATTATATTCCTTCATAATGACATCAAACAAATAATTTTCTATTATAAAATCATAAACCTAACTTACTTTTTTGACAAGGAAGGCTTCTTAAGCAGGGAACAGTTCTTCCACTGAGATACAAAAAGAAAAAATAAACATATCTGATTAAAATTTAAAATAGGAAACGCCTAGACCAAAACATCACTTTGAAGTTTAAACACTTACGAGACGTTTCCCATTGAAGCGCTGCCAAATAAGTTTCTGTAGGAATTCAGAGAAGTGAAAAAATTAGCTCTTACGCAAATTGCAAGTAAATGAAGGGGAATGCAGGAATGATGGATACGAAAAAAGTGGAGAGCATAAAACTTCACTTTCTTACATATTGCGCTGTTGACATGAGCTTTCATTTCCGAAATTGTTGTAGGAAAGATCACTGCCAGAAGAAAGGCAGATGTTCAGTTCAAAATCTACATTAATCAAACAATTTCTTGATCGCATATTTGGTTAAGTGTGCCTAACTAGCCTTAGTGGCTATGAACCTTTCTGCTGTTCTTATTATCCCTTAACGCATGGAAGCTTTAGTTTTAGCCATCAAATCTAGAAAAATACGCTGGATGACTTGGTTTTCCAAATGCAATAGATCATCAGTGAGCTGTAATAGAAATCCCAAACCAAATTTATTATCTTCTGAACACAATCTATGGATGTTATGGAACACAATATATGGATGTTATGGAACTGTGTTCCTCAAATGGCTTCTGTAGCAAGAGAACAATAGGTAAATTCTGTAGCTTATTTGTAAAACTAAATAAATAACTTTTAGAAGTATCAGAAATAAATCTAGACAGGAATAGAAACCTTACACAGATTTTCCATCCTTAATTATCCAGTCTGGTACGGTTCCATTTAGCTGATTCCCCGTTAAATATCTGAAAAGAAGCTGTGCATCAATGAAAGTGGATTTTGATAAAGGAGGGGCCTCCACTTAATTTATCCCAGAGGTAACAATTGTTCCTGTAGCTTATACAGCAGTTGCAAGACTTGGTTTGAAATATGAGAACTGCTCGGGACTTGGTTTGAAATATATAAAGCCATTTGCTTACATGTAAGTTGCTTGTTTTACACCCAAAAAGCTGGCTGGAATTTCTCCGTCAAGTTTGTTAAAGCTGAGGTCTCTGCAAAGAAAGCATAAGGAGAGCTCAAAACATTGCTGCAAATTATTAGAGAATGAAGAAGCAAGTGTAGAGCCAAAATGAGGGAGAGTCAATTTCCATATAGAAATATTTTCTTGCTAAATTTTATATATGATCTTATCAGTCTTACAGTAAGTCCCTGTTAATTCCACTTGTAGAGTAACTATTTTGAGAGCAGGAGAAAGTTCAAATTCTCCCTTTGAGATTTGATGAACTTCATAAGCCTCTCGGGGTGAAATCAACATATATAGTGGAAAGAAAAATGGTCAAATAACCAAGAGAAGAAGTGGTCAAACAGGAACAGAACATCAGTGTATCACCGCCAAGTACGCAAATACAAGACAGGGTAAACGCTAACAAAGTCCAAAACAAGAGGTATATATACAAACACTTGAAAAAAGCTGATAGAAGGAACTGACAGGGTTTTCAAGCTGGTCAATTCACCAACAAAGTCAGGTATTCGTCCAATAATATTGCAACTCCTCAGTATCCTGCAACATAAACATTAATTTTCAGAACCATATAAAGAAGAAACAACAAAGCAAAAAACTAATCACATGATGATTGATAAGACAGCATCTAACTCACAATATCTTAAGTTTTGTCATATTAGCTAATGGCGGGAATGGGGCTCCAGTTCCTTTTCCCTGCAGATCACTGATTCTCCTGCATACATTCACGGTCAAGGATAAGAGCTTTTATTATGGTTTTTACGGAAGCTATAAACCAGCAGAGCTTTACTCACAGATCAGTCATCTTTTCCAGAACAGCAATGCCTGGTGGGATCGGCCCGCTAAGACCGCTGCCTTGTATCACTCTATCATGTAGTCAAATATTGGTTCAAGTAAATAATCTGACAGGCCACAAACAAACTGTAAAATAGTTCATACAATTATGAACCATCGAAAATCTTACAGTTTTTGTAGGTTTGTCCATTTCTGAATGAGATTCGGTATCTCACCAGTGAATTGGTTATCACCAATTCGGCTGCAAAAAAAAAAAAAAAAAAAAAAAAAACAATATATAAAAAATCATGCCATTAACATTTAATTTGTATCATAACAGCAATACTTCAAAAACTTACAAATCCTTCAGTGTGGTTAGCTTTTCAAATGCTGCCGGCAACTGTCCAGTAAAGTTGTTTGAGGTTAGATGCCTACAAGATCACAGCAAAAACAATGATGGAATATCATTCTAACTAAATAAAGCTTCATAGGCTTTTTCCAGCAAAGTTCTTACAAAATAGCACACAAACTTGTAGCGAAAGGTCTTACAATTTTTCCAGGCGAGTCAAATTTCCAAGTTCCGGTGGCAAAACTCCTGAAAACTGATTAAACTCGACTGTGCTGCATGGTTATTTCACTCAAAACATTACATCCACCGAAACTATTACCTGGTAAATAACTTAAAGGAGAAAAGGATCGATCTTATTTATCTTACAAGTTTACAAGAGTGCTGATGTTTCCAATTTCTTTGGGGATTGGACCGGTAAATCGATTTCCTATAATAGAACTGCATACGATATAATATAACTCAATTTTTTAGTGAATTTCATGTGTAACTAAATACTATTCAAGAATTCATACATGTATATTGAGAGGAAAAAAAAAGTAGCGTACATGTCAAGCATTTGCGTGGCACCCCATTCTCGAGGGATGCTACCGTTGAGGTAGTTCCGCGAGAAGTCACTGTAAGTTTTGCAGACATGTGTTCATACATGTATAATATTCAGACATGCAAGTTATGAAATATTTTGGTAAAGAATTTAAGAGGCAATGCTTACATTACTTGGAGGTAAGGGAACCTGTTGAAATCCGGTGGAAGACTGCCTTGAAGATTCTGGGTCTTCAGAACTCTGTGCTTCAACAAATTATAAAGATTTTAAGCTATATTTAAAATAATTAAAACATTTCTACAAGTAATTATTGACATGTACATTATTGCAAATTTATAGTACTCGACATGCAAATTTATAGTACTCAACATGTAGTCACATAATTTGATTATTAAACCTGAAATAACTTAATAAATTGATTCAAAATTTAATTAATCAATCTCTTGATCTTAGTTGGATCTGAAAAAAAATTAATTTGATTTAAGCTATAAAAACCAATGATTTTCTTTAAAAAAAAATTATTGTGTTAAACTATGATTTAGTATCCCATGAATCAAGTTTCAAACTATAAAATAGTGTATTTATTTTGTGTATAATATTTTATAAATAAAAAATATTTGACATTTAAAATATTTTTCATATTTTTTTATATATTTAATATCATACAGTGACCATGATGACAGTGAAAGAAGACCAAGTTGAAAGAAGCTAGAACGTTAATATCATACATTGTAAGGAAGATGTAGCAAAAATAAATTTCTTTTTTGTTCATATTTAAAAACCCAATCGGGTCCGTTGTCACGTGCTGGTTTTTTCGTAAATAATAATAAAAAAAAGTGTTTAGTCTTTCGACCATGTGCGGTCGAAACGTCAACACGAGCCCTGTCTAGCAGTTCACAAAGTTCTCGTCCTTGACCAAAAGTTTCTAAACTCCAAGGTTTAGATTTGGAACATAAAATAAACACACTCAAATAAACTTGGTCTGATAATTATTCACTTTTTAAGGAAGAACAGTGACAATAATTTCTACAAAATGAGAAAAAAGTAACCTAATTATATGTTTCTTTGGGAGTGTACTTCAGTTGTTTCGTAAAGTGTTTTTTTTTAACCCAGAATGAGGATAAGAGGTAGAGTTTGGCCTGGGATAATTAATCAAGGGCCATCCGCAGCTTCCGACAAAAGACTTTCAGATCCACCAGCGAGAGAGAGAGAGAGAGAGAGAGAGAGAGAGAGAGAGATTCATTATATAACATAAAATAAACACACTCAAACAAACCTAGTCGGAAAATTATTTACTTTTTAAGGAAGAATTATGAGACAATAATTTCTATAAAATGAGGAAAAAAAACAACCCAATAATATAGATTAAGTATACATTTGGAAGTATTTTGACAGAAGTTATTTTTTAAAGTGATTTTTTATTCAGAAAATATTAAAATGATATGTTTTATTTAAAAAAAATATATATTTTTAACATCAGATATTAAAATGATTTAAGAGAACAAAAATAAAATAATAAAAATTTAATTTTTTCAAGAATATTTTTTTAAGAGTTTTCCCAGCACCCTGCCTTGAAGAGATCATATAACATATAATATATGCCATCATAAGTGTTGTCATTTACACCTAAAAGTCAACACTTGCCCATAGGTATGACTGCGATCTAATCCACATCGATAGCTGTAACACAAAAATAAAAACATGGAAACCAACAAACCAACCATAATTCACAACTTGGCCACTGGGCCGTTGTCTACTTTAATAATAATAATAATATTATATAGTTGAGTAAGCTCAATTGAATATTAAATATACCCTCTCCTTCTCTATCTATTTTTTTTTTAAAGCAATAATGTTAAAAATACTTCAATTTTTCAATGCTTTCCAATTATTATTTCAACTATAATGGAGCTCATCATATATATATATATCGAGGTTTGTAGCAAGTTCATTAATATTTTTAAATTATCTCCCACATAACTTGCATATGAACAATTTTCAAGAGCAATTTATCCTTTTAAGGTAAAGTTTCTATCAATATATAATAAATATAAATTATTGTTGGTAAACTATTACCATGTAGCTAAGAGGATGAGGATAATCTGCAGAGGTAGAGTTTGGCCAGCTGGGATAATTAATCCGCAGCTTCTAACAAAAGACTTTCAGATATGATCCACCGGCGAGGGGGAGAGAGAGAGAGAGAGAGAGAGAGAGAGAGAGCTTACATGCTGGTGACATGGCAGATGGTGCCATTTGAGAAGTTGCAGTTGCAGGATACGGCATTTTCACTCCCTTCCACTGCACTTGGATTAGCCCACCCCCATTGACCACCGCAAGGATCGGCACTGAAATTCCAATCTGTCTTGCCCAACGTCTTTGCTATGTCTCGTAGAGCTTTAACTGTAGATTTTTTAAAATAACCATATTTAATAAACATTAAACTATATTCCAGAATAATGATCTGTAATTAAATCGAAGAGCTTCATCTGCATACCTATGATTGCTGGGAAAACATACAGCCCAAAGAAAATAAAACAAAAAAACTCTAAAATCATCCCAATCTTGCCTTGAACTTACCTTCATCGTCGGGCAAAACAGCAGCCCCAACAGCATATGCTGCGAGACCAAAGGCAATGAGTGAAGCAAAAAGAAGCCTCGAGAAGGACATGATAATCGTCAGTTTATCAACCTTCACATTCGAGAGAGAATATAACTAGTCTGGATACAAATAAGGGAATTATTTGCAGTGGGAAATGATATTGGAAAGTCTTGTGTGGAGTGTGAAACAAAGGAAAGTGTATAGAAAGAGAGAGGGACAGAATGTACTTCGAAGGTGATGCAGCCAGCCAATACAAGTATCATGCAAAAGTCTTGCGGTTGTATTATACACACACTAGCCACTTACTTATGTAGCGACAGAAATCATATTTTTTTCAATATAAAAAAATATAAAATATTAAAAGTGTAAGATTTTTTTTATTATATTATAATTTAAGTGAAATAATAAATTTGTGTAAAATTCATGCGGAATGCAGGTTTCTAATAAAATATATGAATTTTAAATTGATATAAATTTATTTGTTCAACGAAATCACCAGTATAAAATTATCATCATCATTAAAAAAGCTAGAAGATTCGGATACCCGAATCACCGAATTCACTGTATTAGGATTAGTTCATTTCATAATCTAATTTAAATTAAACACAATAATAAAATATAAATTGTGGAAACACCTACGATAACTAAACAACATCAAAAACTCGATAATTTTCCACCTATAAAAAAAAGAAAAATTCATTGAAAATCCATTGCTACATTACCATCATTATCATGACTATAACAGCTAAAATTATTATCACCATCGTTGCTCAAACAATTAGAATCATTAAATTGTCTCCAAGAATAAAAAATACATTCTTACAAAAAAAAAAAAAAACAAGCAAGAAACCAATAAAAAACACTAAAATAATCACTATTATTGCTTAAACAATGAAACCATAAAATTATCTCAAAGAATAAAAAAAACTTTAACAAAAGAGCCAACAAAAACAACAGCCAAAAAAGAAAAAAACGAAAATAAATATTATGAGCATAAAAAAAATATGATCCAAAGAACATTTAAAAATAACAAAAAAAAACAAAAAAAAAAAGAAAAAAAGGGAGAAAGGGAAGAAATATTAGTTTTAAATGATCACCAACATAAATTAAAATCCAGAACTTAACCAAATAAAAAGAAAACCCCAACAAAAAATAAAAAAAAACAAAAATTTAAAAAAAAAAACTAAAAGCATCAATGCATAAATATGGACAAAAAAAAATATTGTCAAAGAATAACCGAAAAAACCAAAGGAATTAATACTAAATAAAAAATTAAAACAATAAAGGCCAAAATAAAAGGCAAATTATATAATTAATTTTAATTGAAGGACAAAACTGTAACAAATTAAAACCTTGGAACTAGAAAAAGTAAAGGGATTTTTAAAAACAAAATTGCAGTGTTATTGTTTTAAACAATTAAGGGAATAAAGACTGAAATGAAAGTATCATATATGACCAATTTCAAATGGAGAACAAAATTGAAACAAATTAAAATCTACAAACCGAAATAATTAAAGAAACCAAAAATTAAAAATCAAAAGAATAAGGAATGAAATTAAAAACAACATATATGATTAATTTCAATTGAAGGGCACAATAGAAAACAATGAAAAATCCATTGAAGAAAATCAGGAAGAAAAACAAAATCAAAAGAATAGGGATTTAAATAAAGCCCCAAAAACCCCAAAGGATCGTATTGTAGTTTGCCTCTCCAGGAGAGAGAAAAGGGGGAGAAAAAAGAAAATTTGTCCACCGATGATTCCCTAACCGTTGTTATAGACACACGCCACACTGGGAGGAAAAGGACATGGTGGTGTACCCTCTGACAAGGCAAAATGACATTTTCAACCACTGTGAGACACCGAAAATGCACCCTAAAAGGTGCGTCCGCGTAAAAAGTGACAGTGCTCTCCACTAAATTCAAAACAAAATAATTAAAAAGTGCTTAATTAGCAAACTCCTAGACCCATCGATCATTGCGAAAAAAACTTGGCATGAAACTACCACCATCCCCCAGCTCCAAGCTTTCAGTTTTGTCTTTTATAGGGATATTTTACACTATGCACATAGATGTGAAAAACCTAAAATACCCTCACCTCCAGCCGCCTGCACTGCATCCTGCTCAAGGGCACATATGTTATTTCACTGTTCAATATCAGGTAAAAAGCCGAAAATACCCAAGGTTCCAAGGGTTATTTTTTTTCTTCTATGGGAAAATAATAATTTTACTGTTGAAATCCATAATGAACATATACAGTGAAACATCGATGCATTATATATATATATATATATATATATATATATATATATATATATATATATTAATTCAATAAAAAATAAATTTAAATTTAAATATAAACTTATTAGAAAATATGTGATTCAAATTTCAAACATAATTAAAAAACTGAGAGTTGAATTAATATGATTTGATTAACTTGATGACTCCAAAGATAACCTGGATAACTGATAGAAATATAGTTCGAGTTAAAAAAAAATCAAAATGCATGTTTTTTTAAAAAATATTGAGACGACAACATATCAGTTTGATTTAGGTCAACCTGAGATAACATTTTAAATCTATAACCTAGGTAATGAGACCATAACAACCCTAAATAAAGCAAATCAAAACAAATTATAAAGCTTAATTAGCAATAAACTTATTATTGAATGATGAAAATGAAAAAAAAAATCTAATCTAAAAAAAGGACAAAAAATAACCTTTTAAAAAATTAGGAATTTAAAGTTAGAAAATGATAAAGCTTAAAGACAAATAATTTAATGCAAAATAATGAAATTGGAAGAAAAAAAGGTCATAAAAAATTAAGGGGAAAATTTTTAAATCAACTCGGGTTATAATCAACTATATACAACATAAGATTTGGATATAAAAAAAAAACAGAACTTCAAAAAAAGAGTAACAAAAAAATCCAAGTTAAATAAATAAACCATTGTGAATAAAAATTCAAGCAGTTAGAATGACCACACTACTATTGAAATTATAAAACAAAAAAATAACAAAACTAGGGTAAATAATTTAATATAAAATTTAAAATTGTGGAGAAAAGAAATTCCAAGGTGAGGAGGAGAAAATTGCATAGAACTTTTCAATTTCTCGGAATAAGATGTTATATCAACTTATAGCTATAAATTGTTAGCAAATTCAAATGATCTTGTATGATTTCTTAATTCATTCTTATGGCTCTATAATTTTCTCTATGTTTTATACACTAATAAAAACGTCATTAAATATGTTTTAAGAATAGAAAGGTGTGGTATGGAATACGTTTTAGTCAATTTACATGCAAAGAAAGTAGTGTATTTGATTTTACGGTTTGAATTAAATAAATAAAAAATAACTAATCTCTTTAACCTTCGCCTTCGAGTCGTCATTGATTTTTCTCCGGCTGCCACAAATGACTTTCCGGCGGCAACAATATCCATAAGAAGACAAGCAAATTAGAGCAAATCGTGTTACGACGAAAGTCTTTAAAATCCCCTCTTAAAAAAGTTTAAGAAAAGGTGTGGGATTGATAAATTTAAAAAATGAAAAAACAAAGTTTATCCTTTTGTTTGGAGTCGGCATTGATTTTTCTTCAGTTGCCACAGATGACTTTCCGACGTCTTTGTCCTCATGTAGCATGTGGCAACGACAGTTTTTCCCGTGATTCGCGTTCTGCCATTGATAAAGGAATATCTTGTGTCATTCCTTCTCTATTTTAATTGGATTTTTAGCAAGTTGTCTCAGTTTAAAATATCCTCCCTTAAAGCATAGTTTGATCCTTTTTCTTTTTAATATTTTTTTTGGTATTGTTTCTTTTTGAATGTTTAAAGTTATTTTTCAATTTTATTTGTTAATATTTGATTGATTAATAATTGAGTTTCATGGTTTTTTCATATAAGATGCTTCTAGTGTAATGACTTGACTCATGAGTCAAGATTGTCAAAATCACGATTTTGACATGACACGGAAGCCGATCCTAAAACTCGAATCGTAAGATTAGATTGTAAAATCGCAAAATCATACCAGAAATTTTTTCATACAAAAATTATAAAATTACAGCTAAAATCGTGTAGGTAGAAAAATCATAAAATCATAAGTAAAATATTTTCGAATACAATACAACATTATTATAACCATAAAACTTAATTAGTTAAGGTTTATACATGATTTAAAATAACTTAAAAATAAATTACAAAATAATTATGTCCATGGAATTTCATTAGGTAAAAACTAAAAAATTTAAAACAAATATTCTGCTGGTGTGCTATTTAAACTAAAATCAGCCTCATTACCGTCATCTTCCTCACTATTTCTAATACATTCATCAAAAACATTGCTATTGAAAGGATTATTAGTATTACTACTGGTATCAACACCTAGTATTAGCTCTAACTCTACCAAAATTATTTCAACATGAACACATGAAAATTATATAAAAACATAAAAAAAAATAATTTAAAATAAAAAATAAAAATAAAAATTTTATTTTTTTCAAAAATTTCAAGTATAAATTTTAAAGTTAATATTTAAATTAATACATGAAATCAAGATTTTTTTTTCTAATACTGTGTGTAATGGCTTTTTTTAATTTTTTTTTATTAAGAGAGAGAAAGAGAGGAGGGGGCTAGGCTAGGTCTAGCTTGCAAGAGAAGTGGGGGCTATGTCTATTGCTTAGCTTTGCAGAACAAAAGGCAAAAAAAGCTTGGGGGCGGCTTTGCAAATAGAAAATTTGGGATTGTAAAATATTGTAAATGTGTTTTAAAGAGAGAATAAATTCAACTCAAGTAGTGAAATAAATTAGTTTAATTTTAATTAAAAACAGCAACACCACCAACAAAACCAAATTAAGGAAAAAATATATCACAGTAACTTGATATAGCTCAATTTCTGAAAAGCTTTTTGGCGAACCTTTTTCCAGTAGCCTCCATGATGCAAAAATAGGGCTAGCATCGATAACAGCAGGATAACATTTGTCTTGCAAAAGAAGATGATTCGCTGCAATCCCAAAACCCAGAAAAGCACGTTGAACTCTGATGATTCTGATAATTTCCAGGCGATTTCACCATTCATCGTATCGAAGAATGATTTCAGGTTGGCTCACATGAGCAAGCATGCATGGACAGCCCATCTGACAACCTGGGATTTTAAAAAAAATGAAATGATTTTAATATAATAATATGAAAAATGAATCTTAAAAATAAAAAACAATTAAATTTATTCTGATAACAATAATGATGGTGACATTAATAGAATTACCAATAATAATCAGAATATTAAATATTTACAAATAATTTAAAAATATCAATAATGACAAAAACAATTATAATAATGATAATAATATTAATTATAATTGAAATAATATTAACAAAAACAACGATGTTGGTCATCGTGATAATTATTGTTGTAATAGTAACAATGATCATAATAATACTGCTAATAATAATCAGAATATCAATTATTTACATTAATAATTATAATAACATTTATAATTATTATGACAATTTAAAAATAATAATTGTTAGAATGTAATAATAATTAAAATAATTCATTGGTCGATATTATTTTGCTCAAAATTGATCTCAATCAAGACTCTCTCTCTCTTCAAACAAACTATGTCGAGTCTCTTTCTCTCTCTTTTTACTTAAACCAAAGACTAAATAATAATAATAATAATAAAATTATATCAAAATTATATTTTACAAAAACCGAGGGATTGAGAATGTATCAATTAAATTTTCTCAATTTGATTTTTAAAAAAATTCTAAATATACCTCTATCTATTTTTTTTCATTATATTTATAGGAAAACACCAGTCATTCAACTTATCCTGAGAAGTAGAATCATTGATAACAAAAATTACCTTTATTATTTCAAAAATAAATATGATTGAATGAATTTTCTCCTTTCCTTCATCGTTTTTCATTAACATTTTCTTCTCCTTCGAATTCAATGACTGATATGCAAAGAAAATAAAATTTTGAACTAAAATGCATAATTGAAAAACAAAAGGAATCAAAAATAGAAAATGTAAAGATTTTTATGCAATTTGTGTTTGATATGGTGTTGACAGCACAATAGCAAAAAAGAGTTACATGTTTGTTTTATTGTACAATTTCATTCCTAAAAATGTAATTTTGTTAACCAATAAAAACAAATCTTATTTTGCAAACTTAAAGTTAAAATATCTTTTGAACATCTCAAGAATTTTATAAAAATCAATTCAAAATAAATCATAAATATATCCTATTTAACTCAATTTGTAAGGATGTAATAAAAAAATGATTTAAAAAAATAAAAGATATGAAAAAAATATTCAAAACAATGTGAAATGTTTTATATCTTGGTGAATAGTGGAATGATGAGATCTTTTAGTTTTTTAAATAGTAATAATAATTAACTAGCGTAGATAAATGTAAATAAAGAGTGGAGATATGGAATATAAATTAATAATTTTCGTAATTTATTTGAAAAGTCATACATGAGAATCTATTTGGGACAGAGAATGTAATGAATACTTAGTTTTATATATATATATATATATATATATATATATATATATATATATATATATATATATATATATATATATATAGCACTTATTTAATAAAATTGATTTTCTTTATATGTGATTTATGTTCTTTTACAAACTCAATCCAACCATAAAATTGACTGTAACTAATTGTGAATTCGATAATGTGCTATATAGTGCTTTTTAATTGAAAAATAATATTTATTTTATTTTTAATATTATTATATTAAAATTACTAAAATAATATTAAATTAATATTTTTTTAAATAAAAAATATTTTTTATATAAAAAAATACTCGAGAAGCAAAAACTACAGCACAGTACGCCTACATTATTGATCCAAGTGATAGCGAGGTAGTAGATTCATCATTAGTCTGTGTTCTTAGGTTCTAGTAACTGAGTAACGCTGACATGTTTATTTACATATGGGTATTATTATTAAATTATTTTTTGTATTTTTTTTTATCATTTGTATATGATACTGTTAAAATAATTTTAAAAAATATTTTAATATATTTATAAATAAAAACATATTTTAAAAAACAAAATCAACAATACTATGTAACATTTTAAATATAAAAATATTTCAAAAAATAATAAAGAAGCTAAAAGAGAACGAAAATTTGAACAGTGTTCCAAACTCTTCACGCACACCCAGCTCCACTGTGGACTGGGGTGCGTGATCTGATGTGGTTGGTTTTTTTTTTTTTCTTACAAGCTTTTCTTTTGTTTTTTTTAAACCGATATATCTGTGGTAGCTTACGCGCACCACGAATAATCTCTAGATTTATTTTTTTTAACATTTTTTTCCACTTATATTTTTTTTCTCATGATCGGGGTGTCCAGGTTAGTTTACGCGCACAATGATTTTTTTCTTATTGTTGTTTAAAAAGGTACTTTCCCCTTGCACTTTTTTTTTAAAACCGGACTTTTTTTTTTGTTTTTTTAATAGATGGGGACCTTTTTTTTCATTTTTTAATAACCGAGGTTTCCTGATCAACTTTTTTTCTTCTTTTAACCAGGTTTTTTTTTGTGTGTTTTTTTAACCGGCGTATCCGTAGTAGCTTACATGCACCACAACTAATCTCCGGATCCACTTTTTTTTTAACATTTTTCCCCCTTTTTTTCCCACTTATACATTTGTTTTTTTTTTCATGACCGGGGTGTCCGGGTTAGTTTATGCGCACTATAATTTTTTTTCTCATTACTGTTTGAAAAAGTGATTCTTTTTTTATAAACCGGGCTTCTATTTTTTTTCTAAATGACCAGGGTGTCCGGGTCAGTTTATGCGCACCACAATTTTTTTTCTCATTATTATTTGAAAAAGTGATTTCTTTTTTTTTTATAGACCAGACTTCTGTTTTTTTTTTCTAACGAGGTGTCTGGGCTAACTTACGCGAACCACAATTAATCTTCGGATGCACTTTTTTTTATAAAAATTCTTCCTGTTTTATTTTCAATTATACATCTTTTTTTTATAACCAAAGTGTTCAGGCTAGCTTATGGGTACCAAAATATTTTTTCCCATATATACTTTTTTTATCTCTGGACCCACGTTTTTTTTTCATTTTTTTCCTATTTTTTTCCAACATATACATTGTTTTTTGATAACCGGGGTATTCAGGACAACTTACGTGCGCCACGAATAATCCCCAGAACCACTTTTTTTGACATTTTTTTCTGTTTCTTTTTCCCACTTATAATTTTTTCTTTTATAATCGGGGTGTCCGAACCAGCTTACAGGCACCATGACTATTATTTTATAGAATGGCTAAAAGAGATAGCAATTTCAAACAGTAATTAACGATTATTTCAGCTGTGGTTTTCGTTTTTCATTACTATTTGAAAAAAAAACCCTCTTTTTTTATATATTTCTTACATAATTCTTATTTCTATTTATGTTTATATGTATATGCTCTTAGTTTTTGTTTCCAATTTTTTTTAGTTCCACTGTTATTAAGATTTTTTTTAATGATGAAATTTTAATTTGTATTGGTAATCATTTAAAAAATAATGTTTGTTACAAATAATATTTATTTTTTATTAATATTGTTATGTATTGAATTTTCTAATTATTACAGATAAAAAATTCAAAATAATAATAATATTTATTTGTAAGTTTTATTTTCTTTTAAATATATAAGACTAATTATATATTTTGATATTTATTTAATATTAGAAACTTAATATATATAAATTACCTAAGTTTTTTTGAAAAAGAAAATTAATATCATTGTTCTGAAATACTTTTAATATAATAATATGAAAGTAAAAAAAATTATGAAATTTTTTTTATCTAACAATAATTATGGTCTCACCAATTTTTATTATTTCCACTGTTATTAAAGTTATGTATTTTTTAGTGTTTACATTTTAATTTTTGTTCGTTATCATTTCAAAAATGATATTTTCTTTTTTTTCCTCTTTTTTTATTCTTCCATTCAAATAATTTTTTAAGAGCTAATAATATTTTTTTTTGTCATTTATTTTGTTTTTTAGTTGTTTTTTTTTGTTAATATTGTTATGTCTTAAATTTCTTATTATTATAGATAAGACATTCAAAATAATAATAATTATTATTTGTAATATTTTTTTCCTTATCAATATGTAAGACTAATTATATATTTTGTATTTATTTAATATCAGCATCTAAACACACACACACACACACACACACACACACACACATATATATATATATATATATATAAATGACCTATTTATTATGATTCTAAAATATTTTTAATATAATAATATGAGCAATAAATTTTACAATCAGTTTTCTACATAAAAAAATTATTTCTAACAGATTTTATCAAAAAAGTTTTGGCAGTAGCAACATTCAATCACTTTTTGATGGGAAAAAAAAATTTGTTTTTAATAGATTTTATTAATTATAATTTTACGATTAAATATTAAAATAACAAAATACAACACATATAAAATCAATCAATTTCCTACCTATATATAAAAAAAAAGCCCAGCGCGATGCAAAATCGCTCGTTAGTTCTAAAATAAGTTATCACGCTTGATTTTTAACTTCTTAACAGCTAAGCAAGCGTATTAATTAATGTTACTAAACCGGATTAAGACAGATCCAAATCAAATCATTGGGTGATTTAAGTCAAACTGTCACAAACAACAAATGATAATGATAGAGTAGCAAGAACATCATTTTCTTAAACTTGCAAAAGCTGCAAATTTTTATTAAAAAATTCATGTCGAAGCTAAACTTATTAAACTAACTACATGGGTTCGGTCAAATTTGTCGAATATATAATATTTTACATCAATCACGACTGATTGAATGACTTAGATCATTGAATTTTTAATTAAATCGGATGGCTCAAATTGAATAATATATATTGTTTTAATCTGATAATAAAAAAGTCATTAAAACTAAATCTATTTTTAAACCATCTTTATATTTTCGCATACCTACTAGATAACTATTACTAGAGAAGTCAATTTAGCTCTGTCGCACCCCATCGCGTGAGCGCGGCGTCGTGACGACCCTCCCCGTGGACGGGGATTCAATGTTTGGGGTATCATCTTATTTTCGTGAAAAAGGGAGTCGACACCTAGTATTATGGTTACTAGGAAACCTAAACTGGTCTTTCAGAGATTCTGGGTGACCTACCCGGTTAGATATGGGTCTCATTTTTCTGGGTGACCTACCCGGTTAGATATGGGTCTCATTTTTCTGGGTGACCTACCCAAGTTAGATATGGGTCTCATTTTTCTAGGTGACCTACCCGGTTAGATATGGGTCTCATTTTTCTGGGTGACCTACCCGAGTTAGAATAATTATGACGTTCTCATTTTTCTGGGTGACCTACCCGAGTTAGAATAATTATGACGTTCTCATTTTTCTGGGTGACCTACCCGAGTTAGAATAATTATGACGGTCTCATTTTTCTGGGTGACCTACCCAAGTTAGATATGGGTCTCATTTTTCTGATTGACCTACCCGGGTTAGAGTCTCGATAGTGACGGGTGACTTACCCGGGTCTGATTATGACGGGTGACTTGCCCGGGTTAGTAGAGTCTCGATAGTGACGGATGACTTACCCGGGTTTGATTATGACGGGTGACTTGCCCGGTGGAATGGGGTCTCAATGGTGACGGGTGACCTGCCCGGTGGAATGGGGTCTCAATGGTGACGGGTGACCTACCCGGGTCTCATTATTACGGGTGACCTACCCTGATGGAAGATGGGGTCTCATTGTTACGGGTGACCTACCCGGATCGAAGATAGTGATAAAGGTCTTATTACGGGTGACCTACCCAGATGAAATTGGTGAGGAGGTGAAGGTCTCTTTATAACGGGTGACCTACCCGGTGGAAAATGGAGGAAGAGGATGCAATGCATGATGATGCATGTATACTTACCTGAGAAATATAGGTCCCCTTTTTTCGGATGCTCCATTGTCGTAGGACGCCTTTGCCTAATCTCCAAAACTTTGTTGTCATCCGTCCACCGAACTTAAGCACACTGCTTATTCTGGCTATATGCGATAATCTCTGCTTTCACTGTTCATCAATTCTGAACTTGCCCCCAAGTGTGGTGTTGCTTGATTCATCATGATGGGGTGTAACAAGTCATCCATTTTCTTTGATTCTTTCAATAACAGTTCTTCGATTTATGTGTGTTCTGCTAAGAATCATTTGCAAGACCTGCTAAATACTGTCCTCAACTTATATTGTCAATCAATCACGGAGTTTATCATCAATTGAATCATATTTCTTCTACTATATGTCATCATCGACCTTCATGGATTTGTCAAGTTATCCAGAAATGCATCCAAAACCCATCATTGCATGCTCAATGTTATCTACCATACATTTCTCTCAGCTCATGAGAAAAGATGTAATGTTATCATCATCCACAATCATGCAATGAATTGTACCTTGAATTGATGCAACTGCGATCATGAAATCTGAAACTCTTCGTTATAGACTCAATTCCTTCTGAATAAATTCTTCTTAGTCCATGCGAAGAATTATAATGTTGTCATTAACAAGGTTATTATTTTTGAACCTTTAGTCGATGTGCTGTTAAAGTCAATTATTCCCCCTATTAGTCTTGGTGGCACATATACCTTTCAACATTTATCAATAATGACTCATGTGATGACATCTTTCTTTTTATCACGCACATTCATGTAGTGAAGCGGAGCTTGAATCAGTAACTTCAAAACATATTATCCCCTAGTCAACTTTGATGGCATGCATATTCTTTAACATTTATCCAAATGCACCCATGTTACAATATCTTTTGGAGACAACAAAATCTGCGGGTAAGCCAAAATCTGACGATGCCCTTCAAAAACAATTTTAGTTTCAACCGTTGTTGGAGCTTGTTAAACCATCATTCTCCACTAAGCAATTCTGCCTTGAGTTGATCTGTTGATGCTCATTCATTTGTTCATCACAAAAACATATTTGTTGTCGCTATAAATTTGATGAATTTCACCAGGTCATTATTTGCTTCTTCTTTTTTGATGTGAAATTGTTTGCATCCTTATCAAGATCCATTTCATGTCCGCTGACTGTTGGGCTTTCTAATCAAAAACTGCCAATATTAAGGATTTTGCAAATCCAATCAGTTCTCTTTGTTTGCCAATCTTTCTTGTTTTGAAATTAAGTCACCAATTTCAAAAACCATGTGCATCCAAAGTCTAATCCTTGAAATAAAATCAAAGAGGTGTCATTTGTTGAAAATCAAATTCATTTGGTCAAATACCCCATATACGATATTTAATGCATGCAAACCTGTAATCATCTTGTATTTTACAAACAGTAATTGACTCATTGTGAGATTGCAATCATTTTTTTTATGTGTTTTTGTTCAATTCTAATCTTTGATTTTGGGTATGTTATTTGACAGTACATGATAATTTGTGGTTTTCAAACCATTAGAGTGTCGAGTAAAGACTCGAGATTTAGTTGGAAATTTGTCTCCTTTTCCATTACTTACTTTATCAATATGAATAACAACTTGTAACTTTCTTCGTGAATTTATAACCCTTATGGAAAAACTCTAGCAAATTTAGAGAGCGCCACTTATCAGTTAAGATTGCTTGCTTGATCAAGAAGGACTTTTACAAGCATGTAATGAGGCTATGGTTCATGGTTATAAAAGAAAAGGGATATTCATAGGCTCAAAAAGGTGTTTAAGGGTTTCAAAGACCTAGGATCACCATTATGTAGTCGTTAACTCTTTTTCTCTTGTTGTCTTTACATTAATTATCTTAACGTGATTTTTTTATCAATCAACCAATGCTCTAAGAATCTCCACAACCATGTCATTACTTTTATTGACAATTTCAGACTTAAAAAGGAAATTCAAACCATCATTTGTCTTCTAATGTTATTCCATCTTTTGTTGCACTCGATATAGTCTAACAAAATAATTTTGCAAGATTTTCATTTGATGGATAACTTATCTTGGAGACTCGATAATCTTAATACCATTTCTTCTCACATGAGGTTTGACCAAAGATACTAACAGACATGGCATAGTTCAATATTTCCTTCCTTTTCTTTTTCCTTGTCCCTTTTCATTTTTCTTTTTTTTTTCAATTTTTCTCTTTTTTTTTATGAACTTGTCCTTAGCGTCGACTCTTGGTTTTTGTCATGTCCTATCTCAATTTGATTGTTCTCCCATGTTGGGGTTTTTGTCCTATTAAAACTTAGTTCTATGATGTGGTTTAAAAGACTCGGTGTATGGGCTCAAAAAACAGTTTGGTCGCCCTGATATTGCTCATCATGTCATTTAACAAAAGCTGGGGTAATTTTGTAATAAAAAAACTTTAATTTTTAGGAATGATAAACTTTAAATTTTGCATGTTGAAGTTTGATCAAAATGTTTTGTCAAAAATAAGGATGTTAAACATCTCTTGATTTCACAACAATAAAAAGACAAGGAATACACATGCTTCAATGAAATGATGATTTAGACCCCGAAACAAAGTGATAACCGCTGAGATTCCGTAAGAAAATTATTGACAATACGATACTTTTCTCAGACAATCATTTCTGTATTATCGTTGTTCATTGATCTTGCTTATGCTCGCGATGATTTATTGCTGACATTGTCGATGATAACATCCTTCACAAAACTTGACTTACCGATAGTTAACTTTTACGCTTGATTACTGAAATTCTTGCGACTATTCATCTCTCATCTGGATTATGTCGCAAAAGGAAGGGTTTTTTTTGGCGCTCCACCGCGCTCCTCATTGGACATAAAAAGTGAATCAAGCTTGGAAGCACTCTTGTCAAAAACACCGAAGTGCGCAAATGATAAAAAATTTCGTCATACGACGAAAAGACTCCTTTTGCGGCAAATTCGCTTCTTCGAGCAATGTAATCTTGTAGTGCACATGCTTTGACCTCTCAGATACCGGAATAGATTCAACAATCCCATATTATGTTTCCACACTCGGGATATTTTATCTTTGCTCGCAAAATAACATGGTTTAATGTGCGTGGCGGCATAAAACTCCTTAATTTGACAGTGCCGCAAGAACTCCACATGATTAAGAGAGAAATCAACTGATACTTAAATGGGCTGACAACTTCTTTGACCGATGCTCGCTTTCTGAAAATAGACTTGTATATGGATTACCCGCACTCCTTCAAAGAAAACCCGAATTTCCACAATCTTTATTTATGAATGCATTAACACTTTGCAGATGATATCTGGGCATATGTTCCATCTGATTTCAGTAGAGAGCATAGAACTTTGTTGTTGGCTTGCAGAAGAAACATGAATGATGGCTCTGTATCGGTGTCAGTTCTTCTCAGCAATGTCAAATGTCCATGACTCTTGACCCTTCGAATGACGATAGATTGAGGGACCCCTATTTCAAACCATGGGAATGCATGTTGAAATATATATTTTTTTTTACAGACTCGACCTTCGAGGAGGGGCACATGATTGAAACAATTGCATACTAAAACAACTGTGCGAATGCATGTTGAAATGTATATGCATGTTTTTTGTTTTTTTTTTTACAGACTCGCTCTTCGAGGAGTGACACGTGATCATAACTATTACATGATAAATAAAAACTGTGAGAATGCATGTTGAAATGAATATGCATAATTCTTGTGTTTTTTTTTTTTGACAGACTCGCTCTTCGAGGAGTGACACGTGATCGTAACTATTGCATGATAAATAAAAACAGTGAGAATGCATGTTGAAATGAATATGCATGTTTCTTGTTTTTTATTTTTTTTATAGACTCGACCTTCGAGGAGGGACACGTGATCGCAACAATTGTATGATAAACAAAAATTTGATTTTTGCTTAAGCCCTACATTGAAAATTTCCTAAGTGATGGCTACTGTGTCACCCAAAAGTTTTGAATTCAAGATGCTTCGAGAAGAGTTTGTCTTAATGCAAAAGAAAATGGAGGGAGCATACACCCTAATGATTGGTTCTAGTTTCCTCGTACGTGAGACACGAGGTAGGTTTACTACTTGGTCTCTAAAGAGGGTCTCTTGCTGTCCCAGTGATCACCCTCGTAAAGATGATATGGGGGTTTAGCAGATAGCGGGATGACACGTATACCAATCACTACCAGTCTAAACACTCAGCAAAGAGTTGGGGTTTACACAAACTTCAACCTTGACTCAAGTCATAGGTAAGCTGCTAGTCCCCCACTTATCTTAAAGTTTAGTGTGTGCTCTCGAAATAATAACAGTGATGCATGACAAGGCATATTATGATGATAAGATGTATAGATACATGTTAAATACTTTGAACAAAATAAACCATTCATAACAATATGAAAAACAATAACATATCATAAACAAAGAAAATTATCAAGCCTAGTCCAAAGTCCCCAGTGGAGTCGCCATTCTGTCGCACCCCATTGCGTGAGCGCGGCGTCGTGACGACCCTCCCCGTGGGCGGGGATTCAATGTTTGGGGTATCATCTTATTTTCATGAAAAAGGGAGTCCTCACCTAGTATTATGGTTACTAGGAAACCTAAAATAGTCTTTAAGAGATCTAGGGTAAGGGACTGGTTGCGTAATGGGAAGGTTTTAGCACTCCTAGTACGCCCTACCTAAGGTAAGCTGCTTGGTGTTTTTGTTTGGTTATGATTTGTTATGATTTTCATCTTTCAAAAAATACGTTGGTTAAATGATGAATGGGATATTACTCCGCCGAATATTTTGGATATTAACCCCTTAGGATTTATTTATCCAAATACCAACAGTGAATAATAGCATATCATTCCCGTCGAATATTTTGGATAGTAACCCCTTAGGATTTATTTATCCAAATACCAACAGTGAATAATAGCATATCATTCTCGTCGAATATTTTGGATACTAACCCCTTAGGATTTATTTATCCAAATACAAACAGTGAATAATAGCATATCATTCCCGCCGAATATTTTGAATATTAACCCCTTAGGATTTATTTATCCAAATACCAACAGTGAATAATAAATTCCCAAAAATAAGATTTTTATATTTTTGAAATATTGGCCAATACCCTTTGAATTTTTACAAACATGTTGTAAAATCTCAAGATCCAAGAAATGATTTTTCTTCTTTGCGAAATTCATGCTAAAACTCATTTTCTCTTAAAAACCCAAGATGATATATATTTTTTGAAAGAAAAACAATTTTTAAAATATGCTAGTGTATTGGCCGTATGCAAGAAAATAACACTTTTTTTTATCTTTTTTATAAAAATATTTTTTTGCAAATTTTGTATTTTTTATATTTTTATTGTAATTTTTATATTTTTTATATTTTTTTATTTGGGGTGGGCTGCTGCCCAGCCCCATTGCCTAGGGCTGGGCTGTCAGCCCACTCGCTGGGATGGGCTGTCAGACCAACCGCAGGGATGAGCTGGCAGCCCAGGCTGGGCCTACTAGACTTTCGGCCCCAATCATTCTCGGGCCAGGTTTAGGCCCATGTAATTTTGGAAGGGGCTTTCAGCCCACTTATTTCCAGACTGGGCTTCAACCCTTTTATTTCCGGGCTGCGCTTCCAGTCCCAACGGGCCGGGAGCCCGCCCTCCTCAGGGGGCAGGCCGGGCACAAAGCCCGGCCCGACCAGCCCACGCGGGGAGTGAATTAATTCACTCCCCGCATGCAACAACAGAGATGATGAATAGTAACATGGGGGATTTTCGAGTTTGATGAATGACTTACCTGTTAAAACCTTTAGGTAGAGGACGTCGAGGTGGTTCTCTCTGTCGTGGTGGCGTCGGAAATGGTGGCCTGTGGTGGCAGGAATGGGCGTCGGAACGGGGACGGTTCACGTTGCAGTTGCTGTCGTTTGTTGCTTCTTCTTCGCCGGAGCTAGCTGTCTGGGTTTCTGGAGTGGTTGGGGAGAGGATGGTGTCTTCTAGACGAAGTGTGGTGGCCGGAGTCGATAGCTGTTGGAGGAGAGAGAGACACGCCGGTCGACTGGTTTTGGAGAGAGGAAGAGGCTGCTGACCGAGAGAAATGAACGTGGACGAGGGAGCTGAAGCCTGAGGCGAGAGGGAGGAAGATTAACTCAAGTTTTTACGTAAAGCTGGCTCTGCAGGTCTCGATTTTTCTTTGTTTTCATTCACGTAAATTTCTTCTCCTCTCCTGTCCTCTGTCTCCGTTCATCTTCTTCTCTCCTCCCCTCTGTATTTCTCTGCACTCTGCTCCTTCTTCTTTTTTTTTTGCTCTCAGCCTTTCCCAAAATTTCCCTTCTCCATGCTCACTTTCTCTTCTTTTTTCTTTCTTCCCCCCCCTATTGCTCGTCCCTGCCTCTGCATATTTATAGCAGAGGAAACAGCCCCTTCGGCTACCCATGGCGTGTAGCCGAGAGGGCACCGCCTGCCTTGCCCAGTAACGGGGTTGTGCAGGCAGCATGCGTGCACTGTTCAGGTGATTGAACAGTGCACGCTAATGATTTTGCAGAGAAAGAAGAAAAAAGCGATTCGG
Organism: Salix purpurea; assembly: GCA_027405865.1. Classification (NCBI taxonomy): domain Eukaryota; kingdom Viridiplantae; phylum Streptophyta; class Magnoliopsida; order Malpighiales; family Salicaceae; genus Salix; species Salix purpurea. Next base: position 23,506,990 of record JAOWLH010000002.1, read on the forward strand.
TTCCCTTTTTTTTTTATAATTGTTCAAATTGCACCCCCATTGAATTTAAACTTATGATTTTGTGCAATTACACCCTCGGTCATAATTTCAATACTAGCTTAGCTTTGCGCGACCTTTTTATTTTGGTCCTTGGTTTCTAATTTTTGCGATTTAACCCTCCATTGGCCATTAAACTCTCAATTTGTTCAATTTTGCCCTTGTACCAAGATATATATTTTTGGATATATTTTTTCGAAACATAAAAATAATGATTAAAAAATTGGGTAGCAACAAGCTCAATCGAAAGAATTCAATCAGATCATTGTTATTTGTTGAAATATTATTAGAACTGAACTAAAAACTAGTTCAAACTAAGTGATTGTTTGATAATATTTTTATATTGTTTTTTAAAGTGTTTTTCATTCAAAAATACAATAAATAATTTTTTTTTATTATTAAAAAATTATTTTTGATATTAACACATCAAAATAATCTAAAAACACCAAAAAATTTTAAATTTGAATTTTTTCAAAAGTATTTTTGAAATACAGTAACAAACACCCTAAACCGGTTCGGTTAAGTTTGTTTTTGGCATACAAAACTGCAAAATCATATATAGATAGAAAACCATATGACCATAAATTTATGATTTCAATAAAAAAATCTACATGAGTAGAAACTTAAATTAACTCGTAATTCCTCCATCTTCAGTGTGTCCTCAGGCCGAGTTTGGAGGCAAAAGTTGACTATTTATTTAAGAACAACCAGCAAATATTGACTTCATTTTGATGTATTTCAGCATAAAAAACACTTTAAAAAGCTTACCGTAACCTCACTCCCAGACAAACCTTTTACCGTAAGACCACACCGTGTGTCCCAGTTTCAAAGAAAACCATCCATGGCTAGCGGCTTAGCCAAGGTAGTCAAAATCGCGAGCCAACTCGCAAACTCGTACGAGTTTCCGAGTTGGCCCCGAAAACCTGGTTGAACCGGTAGAAAAACCGAATCCGGTCAAACTCGGTCAAAATCGGGTTGACTCGTAAAATCGGACCGAATCGGTCCGATTTTACGAGTTCAAGAATTCGGCTCGAAATTCGCTTCGCTCTTCGACAATCGACAGTTCGACTCTTCGTTCATTTGAAATTTTCATTTCAAACACACCCGTTCTCTTCTTCGGTTCTTCCCCAAACGCAAGAAACCATCACTTGCAGTGCACTATATCGTTGAACTGAAGAGAAATCAGAACAGCTTCGTCAGAAAATGATGAGGGAGATGGCTGATGAGGTGGGCGGCAGCGTGAAGAAGAAGAATAGAAGATTAAGGATTTAGGGTTAGTAAAAGGGCCCTTTTATACTAACTTTCTAGGGGGGGTCAGGGTTGTTATAAATTAATAATAATAATAATAATAATATATACGGGGGGAGGGGCTGATAGCCTGATAATAATAATAATAATAATAATAATAATAATAATAATAATAATAATAATAATAATAATAATAATAATAATAATAATAATTAGCATAAAAAATAATTTTTAAAAAAATTCTATTAATTTAAGATAATAAATAACATTAATTAATTTCAAATACAACAATCATAAAAAAAATATACAATTACTTGAAAAACATAAAATAAATAGTTTAAATTTCAAATCTCAAATACTGTGGGTCTTTTAATTATATTTAAATTCATTTTTTAAATTTAAATATAATTAAAAATAATAATTTTTGTACGGACATATTAGGGTACGATCTTTCTACGATTTTACGATCCGATCTTACGATCCGATTTTTCGGAGCCCTTTCCGATTCGTGTCAAAATCTTGATTTTTAGCTGCTTCTTGTACACGAAATCATGCCTGCCTTTTCGGTTTTTTTTTTTTCTTTCTCATGAGCTCTCACCGTTTTTGATTGGTACGGAATACACCCACGTTCTCTTGAATTCACTCTCTTTGATTTTCCATCTCGTTTTTTCTTTATGAGCTTTGTTGACCCTTTCTCAATATTACATTACAACGACAGCGTTTTTTCAAGAAAAAGGTACACAAAACATAATGAAAAATGCAAGGAAAAAAAAAACGAGTAACTCGTCATCTTTAAAACCCCTCCTACGCATGGTTGTCAAAATCATGATTTTGACACGACACAGAAAGGGTTTCGGAAACTCGGATCGTAAAATCGTACTTGAATTTTTCCGTACAAAAATCGTAAAATCATAGCTAAAATTGTGTAGGTAGAAAAATCGTAAAATATTTGCGAATAGAATACAACATAATTATGGCCATAAAACTCCATTAGTTAAGGTTCATATATAATTCAAAATAACTTAAAAATACATTACAAAACAATTATGTCCATAGAATTTCATTAGGTAAAAACTAACAAATTTAAAATAAATATTTTGTTGATGTGCTATATAAATTAAAATCAGTCTCATGATCGTTATTTTCCTCATTAGTTTTAATACATTCATCAAAAGCATTATTATTGAAAGGATTATCAGTACTAATACTGATAGCAACACCGATATTACTAGTACTAGCTCCAACTCCAACAGATTATTTTGACATCAGGACATAAAAATGATTTAGAAATATCATTTTTTTTTAATTTAAAGTAAAAAATTAAAAAATTTAAGAATAAATTTTAAAGTTAATATTATTGATTTTAAAGAGTGATTCCATGATATATATATATATATATATATATATATATATATATATATATATATATATATATATAATTTTTATTTTTTTATATAAAATCAACACAACAATTTTAATTTTTTATAATATATATTTTTTATAATTTTTTTATAATATATTTTTTTATTTTTTTAATATATATATATATATATATATATATATATATATATATATATATATATATATATATATATATAACACAATTTGTCCAGTGTAAATATATATATATATAACACAATTTGTCCAGCGTAAATGCTGGACAAATTGATTTGTCCGATATGGGACAATGCATTTGTCCCACATCGGACAAATATCATTTGTTCCAAATGTTTGTTCAGTATAAATAAGCTTCACTCTTCATCCATAATCTTTACTCTCAGCCAAGGCAAGAAAAATTTTCCCTGTCTCAATTTATCCCACATCGGATAAATAATTGAGAAGGTAAAATTTTTTGTGTATAAATATAAGAGGAATGAATTGGCTTGGCTTGAAAAGTTTGAAGCATCTGGATCGTAAAATCGGACCGATCCGGTCCTATTTTACGATTTTGATCGAGTTTGACCGAGTTTGACTAAAATCGATTTTTCTACCCGAGTTGACAAGGTTTGAGGAGTTGGCTTGTAAAATCGGATGATTTTACAAGTCAACTCGTTATTTTGACAACCATGCTCCTACGTACATTATCCCCCCCCCCCCCCAACTGCCCTACTCTCTTTCTTCTCTCTCTAAAAAGATACAGTTTCTAGAAACTTTGTTTCTGTGCCTGAATTACTACTGTTCTTTTTCGTCTCTTTGATTGTATTTTTGGAGATATCAATAACCCGCAATTAGAGAAACAGTAACTGTGTTCTGCATGCTTCAAACATTGCGTTTGCTCAATCACTGTCAAAGACTGCATCTGTTGAGATACCCAGTCATCACCAGCTGCACAATTGTCTTAATTGATTCTTGTAATTGATAATTACTTAGTATAGAAGATATGATTGCAATAGTTTAGGAATCCAATTTTGGTAAATAATTAGTTTACGGGATATTCATTACTGTATAGAGCCTATATAAAGGCACCCCTGTATCTTTGGCAAATACATCAATGAAATATAATTACTTTATACAATTTTATATGGTATCATAGCATACCAAAAAGTTCTACACCCATCTCATACGATTGTCATGGCTGAAGATGAAGCTAACCAAAGGAGCAGCGCATCAAATTCTGCTCCATCCATTGACTCCTACACAAATCTAGACCATCCATATTTCTTATTTCAATCAGACCACCTAGGAGCAATTCTTGTGAAAACACCTCTTTCCACCGACAACTATGGCAACTGGAGTCGGCAGATCAAAACATCTTTAAGTGCGAAGAACAAAACCGGCTTTATTGATGGCTCCCTTGAACCACCATCAGAGGCCATCAAACCCAATGAATACAACCGCTGGAAAAGATGCAATGATATGGTTCTATCATGGATGATCAACTCATTAGAACACGAGATAGCAAACAGTGTTGTCTACACAACTTGGCATATGATCTCTGGGTTGATCTCGAAGAGAGATTCTCAACCATCAACATACCCAAAATTTTTCAAATAGAGAGAGAAATTGCAACCCTAATATAGGGTCAAATGTCCAACACATCCTATTACACAAAGCTTAAAAGCTATTGGGATGAATTATCATATTACAACTAGATAAATGCATGCCCATCTAGGAAGGCAAGTGGTGCTGCACAATCAATTATGGATCATGCAGAACAACAACATCTAATGCAACTCTTGATGGGACTAGATGAATCATATGCAAGCACCCGGAGAAACATATTGATCATGACACCACTTCCTACTACTCGACGAGCCTACAGTCTCCTCCTCCAAGATGAAAAACAACATCAAGTTGCTACCATCTTAAACAGTAACCATGAAAGCATGGCAATGCTCAACATTTCCAACAATGGTGGCAGGAAGAATAGCTCCACAAATTGATCACCTTACTCCAACAATAATGGGAACATGTCACGAAACAATCAAAGAGAATCTAGACATTGTGTTTACTGTAATGGTGACACACACTGTGGAGAAATGTTTTTTTCTCAAAGGTTTTCCTCCTGGACATAAGTGGCATGGTAGGGAGCCACCTATCCCTCCACCACGATCTGATGGGAACAACCGTGCACATCAAGGAAGGAACAACCAGTTCAACCAAGCTAGTACACGACAACAATTCTCCGCCAACTATATACAAGTCTCGGAACCACCACATTAGCTTCAGACAATAGCACCCCACCTCTCTCTTGAACAATGCAAGCAAATAATGGACACTTTCGGTAAGGAGGATGTTAATCCAACATAAGAAAATTTTGCAGGTCTGAATTCTCCATCTTATTTTAGTTTTCATGCCAGTATATGTCTACCGAATGTATGGATCATTGATAGTGGTGCTACTGATCATATTACACATTCTTCAAATCTTCTCACTAATATTTCACAAACTTCCCTTCCACAAGTTGGGTTACCTATTGGTGAAAAAGCACAAATTACTTCAATAGGCACTATCCAATTTGATGACCTTTTTCACCTCACTAATGTTCTATGTGTTCCCTCCTTTAATGTTAATCTCTTGTCTGTACCATGACTTACTAAATCCCTCCATTGCTTTGTTTGTTCTTTCCCCACGTTTTGTTACATACAGGACTTATGCACGTGGAATATGATTGGAATGGGTAAGACATGGGAACTTGTATTACTTCGATCCATACCACCTCGCTCTACACCTTCGCTCTTCTTCCACGTACCATGTGACAGTTCAAAATAATACATGGCACCTTCGATTGGGACATCCCTCTGATGCCAAACTTCGCTTATTATTTACATAATTTTCTGACATTTCCCTTCCTAAACATATATGTGATTTTTGTCGTTTAGCTAAACAAACTAGACTACCAATCCCTTCTAGTTCAATAAAAAGTATTGCCCCCTTTGATTTAATTCACTGTGATATTTGGGGACCACACAAAGTTGCCTCTTATTCTGGTGCAAAATATTTTTTTAACATAGTTGATGATTTCTCACGAACTACATGGGTTTATTTAATGAGTTTTAAATATGAGACGGAAACCTTGATTACATCTTTCTTTTCCTTTGTGAACACACAATTTCACACCAACATCAAAGCCATTCGTGTTGATAACAGGGGGGAGTTTGCATCATTGAAACCATTTTTTTCTAAACATGGTGTCATCTATCAACACCCTTGCACTTACACACCCCAACAAAAAGGTGTTGTCAAGCGAAAACATCACCATCTCTGTCGCACCCCATCGCGAGAGCGCGGCGTTGTGACGACCCTCCCCGCGAGGCGGGGGAATTCATATGTCGGGGGGATTATCTTTAATTTTGGAAAAGGGAGTCACCACCTAATATTATGGTTACTAGGAAACCTAAACTGGTCTTTCAGAGATTCTAGGGTAAAGGACTGGTTGCGTAAAGGGAAGGTTTTAGCACCCCTAGTACGCCCTACCTAAGGTAAGCTTCTTGGTGTTTTTGTTTGTCTTATGATTGCTATGATATCGATTTTTTCAAAAATATATTGGTTAAATGATGATGATGTATTATCCCCACTGAATATTTTGGATATTAACCCCTTAGGATTTATTTATCCAAACACCGACAGTGAATAATAGCATATCATCCCCGCCGAATATTTTAGATATTAACCCCTTAGGATTTATTTATCCAAAGACCGACAGTGAATGATAGCATATTATCCCCGCCGAATATTTTGGATATCAACCGTTTTAGGATTTATTTACCCAAATACCAACAGTGAATAATATGAATCACCAAAAAAAAAGTTTTTTATAAGTTTTGGAATATTGGCCAATACCCTTTGGATTTTACAAACATGTTGTAAAATCCAAAAATACGAGAAATGATTTTTCTTTGCGAAATCCATGCTAAAATACATTTTTCTTCAAACTTCGAGATAATATATATTTTTTGAAAGAAAAGAAATTTTTTAAAATATGCTAGTGTATTGGCCGTATGCACGAAAACAACACATTTCATCTTTTTTTTAACAAAAATATTTTTATGCAAATTTTTGTATTTTTTTATTATATAATTTTTATTATTATTTTTTCAGTGGGCTGGATGCTCACCCACCTCAGGCTGCCTCCAGCCCACCTTGCCTCAAACTGGGCTGTCAGCCCAGATGGCTGGAAGCCCAGACCTTATCTGGACTGAGCTTCCAGCCAAGACGCCCGTCTTCAGTAGAGGGTCAAGCCGGGCACAAAGCCCGGCCCGACCAGCCTGCGGGGAGTGAACCCGCATGCAAATGCAGAAGATGCTACAGTGAAATGCTAAATTTCCGAGTGTAATGAACGGAAAAACTGTTAATACTGTTGTGTAGAGAAGGTCGAGGTGGTTCTTTTGGTCGTGGTGGCGTCGGAGATGGTGGCCTGTGGTGGCCGAAGTGGGCGTCGGAAGTGCCCCGGTCGGTTTGCTGTGCTGGGGGCTGTCACCGTTTCTTCAACAGAGAAGACGACTGACCTGCGGGATTCGAGAGGAAGACGCCGGTGGTGCTAAGGAGGGATATGGGTGGTCTACGGTGGTGGTGACTGGCTGGCCGAGAGGGAGAGAGAGAGAGAGAGCTTTGGGCCTGTTATTACGTTTTTAGAGAGAGAGAAGAGGAAAAAAAACGAAGGTAGAGAGGGAGAGTGAAGGGGAGCAGATGAGAGGGAATAGAAGATTCAAAATTTACGTGAAATTTTCCTTATCTTCTCCAGCTTTTTTCTCCGTCCCTTTTCTCTTCTGCTCGTCGGTTTTTATAGCCATTTGCAGGGGTTACCGTTGCAAACAAACGGTCGGCTACCTCCTACGGCAGTAGGCTTGCTGGTGGCGGGCAGGCGGCTGGTCGGCAGCGAGCGCAGGTTGCTGGTCGGCGGCGGCTGCAGGTGTGTCAGTCGGTGCACGCGAGGAAGGGTTGTTTTTAGGGGTGAAAATGCAGTTTGGTCCTTCGATTTGTATTTGCTCTTATTGCACCCCCAATCAGATTTATGCAATTGTACCCCTGACTGAATTTCAACATTAGCCTTACCTTTGCGCGCCTCTTTCCTTTTGGTCCCTTATTTCAGATTTATGCAATTTGACCTTCAATTGATCATTAAACTTTCAATTTGTTTTTAATTTGAACCCTAAGTTGCGCAATTGGTTTGAAAAAAATTCAATTGGGTCTCCAAAAATTTTGATTTTCTCAATTGAGCCTAAATTAAATTTAAGAACTTGATTTCTCATTGACTAAGCCCTTAATAAAAATTAATTTGACCAATTTAAAGTATAATTGAGTCGCTACGCTTAATTAAACCCTTCAATTGGACCTAAATTAATTCTCGAACATAATTACACTTTTATATTAACCAACGACTAAATCAAATTAGCCCATAAAAATATAATTATATCTTACAACTTAGTTTTTACGCAGGTTTACCCGATAATAAATTATTTTAGCCCTGAATCTGCGATTTCCTTCATTTTCAGGTACCAAAAGAGGTACGATCGAGCTCTCGAAAACATCCAAAATTTCAACTTGATTTTCCTACCGACACCAGCCCCTTTTATTTTATTTTTTTGTCATTTTTGGGTAGTTTTGGGGGATAACCCAAAATTGGGTTATGACAATCTCCTTGAGATGGAACGAGCACTTTGTTTGCATGCTAACCTCCCTTTTCAATTTTGGGGTGAATGTATACTCACCCCTGCTTACCTTATCAATTGTCTTCATACACCTGTCTTAAACAACAAAACACCATATGAAATCCTTTTTGGACAAACACCCACTTACAAACACCTTCGCGTGTTCGGTTGCTTATGCTATGCCACTAACCTTCAACCCACCAATAAATTTGATAACCGAGCTCGAAAATGTATCTTTGTGGGTTATCCTTTTGGACAAAAAGCATATCGCTTATATGATTTCAACAACCATAAATTTCTGGTTAGTTGCGATGTTGTTTTTCATGAAACCATATTCCCTTTTATCACAAACAACATCACTCAGCCCATCTCACCAATACCCCAGCCCATTCCTCCTATACTTCAGCCTATTGACCCCACCTCCACATCACTCCGGCCCACCACACCTCTTGCACCCGTCATTACACCTCTTCCCAGCCCATTACCTACCACCAACATCGACACCCCTTCTTCACCTCCTATCGACTGTCGAGACATCATTCCCACACCAACCCCATCTCCTGCCTTTCAATGCTCTACCTGCATCCCTCAACCCTCTGTGCTTCTTCGTGACTTTGAATGTTACAATACCATGTCCCCTGCCCATTCTAACTCACCTTCTACCATCTCATAAGGTAAGGCTTCCCGGTATCCCCTATCTAATTTTCTTTCATACCATAAATTATCTTCTGCTCACCATTCCTTTGTCACAGCTGTTTCCAAAATCATCGAGCCACACTACCTAAGCCCAGGCCTCCATGGATCCCCTTTGGTGTAAGGCTATGGCAAAGGAAATTCAGGCACTTGAACAAAATAATACTTGGATTCTCACCTCTTTACTTGCAGGCTAACGCCCTATTGGCTATAAATGGGTATTCAAGGTCAAATACCATTCTGATGGTACTGTCAAACGCTTTAAGGCCCACCTTGTTGTAAAGGGTTACACAAAAGGAGGGTCTCGACTACACCGAGACTTTTTCTCCCACTACTAAACTTGTCACTTTCTGTTGTCTCCTTGCCATTGCCTCTACTTTTGACTGGCCGCTTCATCAGCTCGATGTGCAAAATGCTTTCCTACATGACAACTTGGATGAGGAAGTCTACATGATTCCTCCTCTCGGTCTTGTCCGACAAGGGGGGAACTTAGTATGTCGGCTACAAAAGTCACTTTATGGTTTAAAGCAAGCAAGCCGTAATTGGTTTGCAAAGCTCACTACGGCTCTTCGAGAAGCTGGATTTGTTCAATCTATGGCTGATTATTCCCTTTTTACCAGGTCTAACACAAATTCCTTTACTGTTATTTTAGTTTATGTTGATGATATTGTGATTACAGGAAATAATTCCCAAGATATTCAATCCATCAAGGACTTTCTCAACCATTGTTTCCGCATCAAAGATTTGGGTCTCCTGAAATATTTCTTGGGCATAGAAGTGGCAAGATCCAACAAAGACATATTCATTTCCCAACGCAAATATGCACTTGAATTGCTTGATGATGCTGGTTTGATAGGAGCACGTCCCTATTCCTTTCCCATGGAACAGACCCTAAGACTCAAGCCAAATGATGGGAAATTGCTCCATGACCCCACTAGGTACCGTTGCCTGGTTGGCCGTCTCATATATCTTACAGTGACCAGACCAAACATAGGCTTCGTTGTCCATATACTCAGCCGCTATATACATGAACCATACCAACCACACCTTGGTGCTGCCTTACGGGTGTTGCGATACATAAAGAATTCACCTGGACAAGATATCTTCTTTCCAGCACAAAACGATCTCAAACTCAAAGCTTTTTGTGACTTAAATTGGGCTACTTGCCCATCTACAAGATGTTATATGACAGGTTACTGTGTCTTTATTGGTAATTCTTTGATTTCATGGAAAACAAAGAAACAAAACACTATCTCATGATCATCAGCTGAAGTAGAGTATCGAGCTATGGCAGATGCCTGTTGTGAGATCAAATGGCTTGGACACATACTTAGAGACTTGAGCATTCCACACTCTAAACCAACAACACTTCACTGTGATAATCAATCAGCTCTACATATTGCCAAAAATCATGTCTTTCATGAAAGTGCAAAACACATTGAACTCGATTATCACCTAGTCCACCAACATCTCACTTTTGGAGTAATTTCCACAGTATACACTCCCACAAAGATGCAACTGGCATACTTGTTCATGAAGCCACTAGGCAAGGCACCATTTTCCTTTTTTACTTGGCAAGTTAGGATTGTATGATATCCACTCACCAACTTGAGGAGGCGTGTTGAGATACCCAGTCATCACCAGCTGCACAATTGTCTTAATTGATTCTTGTAATTGATAATTACTTAGTATAGAAGATACGATTGCAATAGTTTAGGAATCCAGTTTTGGTAAATAATTAGTTTACAGGATATTCATTACTGTATAGAGCCTATATAAAGGCACTAGGGGTGAGCAAAAAAACCGACCAACCGATTAAATCGAAAAAGCCGAAACAAAATTAAACGAGAAAACCGAACCGAAAAAAAAACCCAATTAAACCGATTAAAAAAATCCAAAAAATGTTTGGTTCGGTTCGGTATCGGTTTTCTAAGGCAAAAACCAATTAACCCAAACCGAACCGAACCGGTTCTGTTAAAACCCTTTATATAAATACAAACGTTTCACTACTTTCCCTTTCCTTAGTTACTTTTTAAAGAAACCTTAGCCAGCCGCCAGCCCCCTCTCACCTCTCGGCCTCTCCTTCCCCCTTTGACTGCAACAATTTTTGCTAATTTGCATTTCGCCTGCAACTACAAACTCCCTCCTTCTACAAGTGTTATTTGAAATACTGGTAAAAGACGCAATAATGTAAGTTATCTAGGGTTTTTGATAAACAAATGTTTTTGAGCTCTTTTTGTTTTTTACATGATTTGAGATATGAAGTTATTTGATTTCGCTCAATGGAGGTGGGTTGTAAGCTTGTAATGTTTGTATTGGCAGTATTGCAATAAATTAAGGCTCATAATGTAAGAGAAATTCATTAAAAAATAGTTTTAAATGCATGAGAAGTGTGTAAAGGGGTTTTGATAAAAAGATGTTTTAAATTCATATAAATTATCATTCTTAGCTTTGTTTGTGGTGGATCATAATGTAAGAGAAATTCTTGAACTGAACCATTTATTGCAATCATGCATGCAATATTGTATCCAGAATCCAAGAGATGTTGGTTTTGCTTCTTCCTGTTTCTTGTAGTTTTCGTTATTGAGCTAGTTATAATGGCTACGTTGTTCTACGATGGAAAACAAATCGGTTTTTCCAATTTTTTAATCATATAAAACCGAACCAAACCGAACCGAAAGTAGTCAGTTTTTACTAGGTTCAGTTCGATTTGGTAATTTTTTAAAAAAAAAATCGGTTTGGTTACTTTTTTTAATAAAAACTGAACCAAACCGAAAATCCTCACCCCTGAAAGGCACCCCTGTATCTTTGGAAAATACATCAATGAAATATAATTACTTTATACAATTTTATAGCATCTGTTTTTGTTTTTGGTTTTGTGGTATTGAATTGCTTTGTTGTGGATAGATTTGGATCTCATGCTCAAGGAGTGACTCAACTCTTGCCACAAGATGAAGGTAAAGGGTCAACTATCTCCATTTCTTTTTGTCAGCAACTCGAAATATTTGGCTGTTTTTTCTTTCTATGTTTTCTCTGTGTAGTGGCCAAGTGCTCTTCTTCTTAACATTAGTTGAAAGGCATGCTCTTGTCTTGTTCGTTGGAGGAAACTGCTGTTTTGACTTTCAGATTTTTCATCTCTCTTTAAAAACCTTTTTTTATCTCATCTTTTCAAAAAGAAAATGTGTTTTATCTACTTCTGAAGATTAATGAGTGTAATATACTGCATGAATTGAGAAATAGTTAATAGGAAAAGAAGAGGAATTCGGTTTCTGTGCATTTTTTTATTTCTCTTCCTTCGCCATCTTCGCAACCAAACAGAAGAGGAGCTAAATATATATTGTGTTATTTTAGAATAATTTGTTTCACGGTAGTCACTATTAACGAGGAGGAAAACAACAGATGATGAATCTATCAAGGTTAGGCATAGTAGTCATGAAGGACGGCTGGGCTAAGTGTCTGTTTTCTTAAGAAAAAAGAACATGGCATAACTCCTTTGTCTTGATCTTATTATTTGAATCGTGAATTATTTGTACGTATGTATATATATATATAGATAGATATAGATATATAGAGAGAAATTTGATAAAATATAAAACGATGGTTATACATTTCAAGAAGTGAGAAGGTGATATTGTTGAGAATTTTATTTTCTGATTCTTGAATGTGAGATGTTTTTGGTATCTAGCAGCAACTACTGCTTGAAGTTGCATCTGCTCATCACGGCTTTCATTAATGGTGGAAGGTTCTTGCCCCACTGGCATGTTTGTCTTGGAGATGGAGAGGCACGCATGTGTTCCCCAAAACATGCTTGAAGCAGCATTGGCTTTGCAAACTTTGCAAATCATTCCCCATGGAATGTATTTGTTGATTTAGTACTTTTACATAATAAGCTTTTGCTATCTATTGTACAGGGTCCCAAGTTAGAATTGAAACCTTTGCCCGATAATTTGAAGTATGTATTCATTGGCGACAATAATACACTTCCTGTTATCATAGCAAAAGGTTTGACAAGTGCGCAAGAGAAAAAACTTGTGAAGTTGTTGTGTGAACACAAGACAACCATTGGATGGACTTTAGCCGACATCAAGGGCATCAGTCCCTCAATGTGTATGCATTATATATTATTGGAGGATAATACGAATCCAACAAGGGAAATGTAAAGGAGGTTGAATCAACCTATGATGGAGGTCGTGAAAGCTGAAATTTTGAAACTGTTAGATGCTGGAGTCATTTACCCCATCACAAACAGTAAATGGGTAGCACCAATCCATGTGGTGCCCAAAAAGACTAGAATCACGTTGGTGAAAAACAGAGATGATGAATTCATTCCTACTCGCATCTCGAGTGGATGGAGAATGTGTGTTGATTATAGAAAGCTTAATCTTTCTACGCTTAAAGATCATTTCCCGTTACCATTCATGGACCAAATGCTTGAATGTCTAGCAGATAAGTCTTTTTATTGCTTTCTTGATGGATATAGTGGATACAATCAGATTGTTATTAATCTTGAGGATCAAGAAAAGACTAAGTTTACATGTCCATTTGGTACATATGCATATAGAAGAATGCCCTTTGGTCTCTGTAATGCACCTGTAACTTTTCAAAGATGCATGATGAGTATTTTTTCTGACTATGTTGAAAGAATAATTGAGGTTTTCATGGATGATTTCACGGTGTATGGTGATTCTTTTGATAAATGTCTAGAAAAATTATCTTTGATCTTGAAAAGTGCATTGAAACTAACCTTATCTTGAACTATGAAAAGTGTTATTTTATGGTAGATCAAGGAATAGTTCTTGGGCATGTTGTGTCCTCACGTGGATTGAAGGTTGATAAAGCTAAAATAAATGTTATTTCATCATTACCTTACCCCTCATGCGTGAGGGAAGTTCATTCTTTTCTTGGGCAAACAGGTTTCTATCGGCGCTTTATCAAAGACTTCTCGAAGATTACAGCACCCTTGTGCAAACTATTATCCAAGGAAGTGGATTTTGTGTTTGATCAAGCATGTAAAGATACCCATGATGAGCTTAAAAGTTGTGTCACATTTTCCCCTATCATCCAACCACCAAAATGGGATGAACCTTTTGAGATAATGTGTGATGCGAGTGACTATGCGGTAGGGGTTGTTCTTGGGCAAAGAATTGGTAAGAATTTGCATGTTATAGCCTATGCTTCTCGCATGTTAGATGGAGCACAATGCAATTACCATACAACTGAAAATGAACTTTTTGCAGTAGTGTTTGCTCTAAAAAAATTCAGGTCATATTTACTTGGTACAAAAGTAATTGTTTTCACTGACCATGCAGCTTTGAGGTATCTTTTGAAGAAAAATGAGTCCAAACCAAGATTATTTAGGTGGATCTTGCTTTTATAAGAATTTGATCTCGAAATCAAAGACAAAAACGGTGTTGAAAACCATGTGGCTGATCACTTGAGCCAACTAAGGACCAAGGATATACAAGTTGAAACAATAAGAGAGACATTTCATGATGAGCAGTTGTATGTGTTACATTCCTCCACAAGATCATGGTATGCTGATTTGGTGAACTATTTAGTCACCAAAGAATTCCCTCCAAGTTTGTCTACATCCCAAAAATATAAGCTACGAGTTGATGCTAAATATTATTTCTGGGATACTCCTGAACTATGGAAATTTTGTGTGGATCAAGTAGTTAGGAGATGTGTATCAGAAGATGAATTTCATTCCATTCTCACCTTTTGTCATTCTCATTCTTATGGTGGACATTTTGGAGCAAAAAGAACAGCCCATAAGGTACTTGAAAGTGGTTTTTATTGGCCTTCTATTTTTAAGGATGCATTTCATTTTTGCAAATCATGTGAAAATTGTCAAAAAAAACAGGTAATATCACTCATAAGAATCAAATGCCTTTAACGAATATTCTTGTAAGTGAAATTTTTTATGTTTGGGGTATTGATTTATGGGTCAATTTCCTCTTTTTTTTGGCATTCCTTATATCCTTCTTGCAGTTGATTATGTGTCCAAATGGATTGAGGCAAAAGCCACACGAACTAATGATGCTAAAGTTGTTGTAAATTTTTTCAGGACTCATATATTTAACAGGTTTGGAATCCCTAAAGCTATCATTAGTGATCGTGACACACATTTTTGCAATCGTTCAATGGAAGCATTGTTACGCAAATATTACTTGACTCATAGGACTTCTATGGCATACCATCCTCAAACGAATGGCCAAGCTAAGATTTTAATTCGAGAAATCAAGTCCACACATTAACAGCCCCTTCAAGACGTCCAACTCTCCAATTTTCCAATACTCTTGAGTAATGTTTATCGTATAAAGTTTATTTCTTTTTAATTTTGTTATGGAGTAGTTTTTTTTTTCTGAGATTTTTTATGTAGCCTATCTATGAATATGTGAACAATTTATTTGATTGAATTAATCTAATACTTGTTGAGTGTTTCATTTTATGCTTAATGTTTGTGTACGCTTGATCACCATTTGCATAATTTGAGTTCAATTTGAGACTGAGAAGTGATAATTGTTTCAGCATGGAACTTGTATAATCGTGCATGGTTTTATCGTTCCTAATGTATTTTGAGGAGTTTAGAATTTTCACCGAAAGGTAAGAAGTTTGCTTATTAAAATAATTCATTGATGCTCGAAAAAGATTAGTGATTAAATTAGTAAAACCTGATTATCAACAATAAGAAATAAATTTTGAGAGGATTAATTCAATTGAGAAAATTCATATAAGATTAGTTACGGTGAAATCAGAAATCCTATGATCCTTTAAACTTGATTTCAACACCATTTAATTATTTGCTTGTTTGTTTTAATTATTTTTAATTTTGTGAACCTTTATAATCGAATCATCAAATAGATAGGGTTTTGATAATTTTTGTACTTATTGATATTTTTTACAAATTATGTGGGACGATACTCTACTCATCACTTTATTACTTGTTACGATTCATGCACTTGCAATTTCTACCGACAGTCTTCACACATCAGAATGAATCAAATCAATCGGGTCCTTACACATTTTATTAATTCAAACTCGAATGCTAGTTGTTTTTAGAGTCATCAGGTCAATTAGGTCATATTAGTTCAACTCTTACTTTTTTATTTATGTTTGAAATTTAAATTGCATACTTTCAAATTAATTTATTTTTAGATTTGAGTTAAAATTAGGTTTATTAAATTAATAATTTGAATTATATATGTATAACAAGACAGGCTTGAAATGACAAGTTGATACACTCCACAACTAAAATATATTATTCTAATTAAGAAAATAAAACCAGAACAATATTGATAACCGTGATGATAACAAATTTATTACTTTTACCATCTCTCACGGTTTTCTTTATACAATGCTCAAAGTCTCATACACATCACAAATTTATTAGTATATTTTTGTAAAAACGTTTTCTTAACAAAAATATGTTACCTATCCGCCAATTCGATTCAAAGTTTTACATGATAGTCATTGGGCATCCTCGCTATCCATAAATTTAATTCTGTAAAGTCGTTAATATATTTATAATTCAATTATTTCGTGCATTTTTTTTCTTATTAGGTTTATATGGCAATTACAGCCATGAGGTCTGCAGCATCAAATAAAGAAGTGCCATCTGGGATGAGAGGAGAAAACCGACCGTTTGTCTACACAGGGCAGCCCTTCTGGCTGCTTTTCAATCAACAACACCATTGGCACCATGATTATCAGCGTTAAGACACTATGCACGCTTGATCATGCCCACATGACAAAGGATACTATGTATCAATCTTTTATGTTTTTTTCTTCTCTTATTGGCTAATTGATAGTGAATATTGGACTGCACTTTGGCACCCTATAATATATAGTCAACTTCCAATGATTGATGCGAACACAGAGAGAGTTTTACAATAATAATTTCTGGATTTTGTTTTCATGCCATGCTATTGGAAGCTCAAGCCTCAATCCTACCCCTTGGCCCGATGACTGTGCTTTTATGGCAGATTCAAGACGTACCACTCTGCTGCTCTAATTGCAAGCTTAATTGTTAATACAGCTGAAATTAACTTGGAGCTAGCAGAAGATAAATAAACAGGATGAGAGAGAGAGAGAGAGATGTAAAAGGTAGGGTTAGCCCCCGGCCCACCATGAAGGCTTTCATTATAATTCAATCTTGGAATGACGATTCGAAGAACAGCAGACTACTAGTCGTTCAACGACAGAAACAGTGTGTCGTATTCTTTTCAATAATGAGAGTGGGGTTACTTGAGGAAAAGACAAAAGGCGATTTTAAAGATGATCAACAGCAACACGGTTTGCTTTAATTAGCTTGGCGAAACTTCAACGTCTCTTACAGAGCGATTGAGAGAGAGTGAGAGCTGCATGAGGCTAATAACGTCGGAAAGTCCACTGTGGCAGCTGGAGAAAAATCAATGACGACTCGATCGAAGAGTAAAGAGATTAGTTACCCTACTTTTCTTTGGATGTTTATTTTCTTTTTTATTTAATTCAAACTTTAAAATCAACTTTTTAAATACACTACTTTTCTTTGGATGATTTTTTCTTAGCATGCACATTGACAAAAAATATTCCATACCAAAATAAAAAGAAAAGTCAATGACGACTCGAAAGAAAAGTCAATGATTGGATGTTTATTTTCTTTTTTATTTAATTCAAACTTTAAAATCAACTTTTTAAATACACTACTTTTCTTTGGATGATTTTTTCTTAGCATGCACATTGACAAAAAATATTCCATACCAAAATAAAAAGAAAAGTCAATGACGACTCGAAAGAAAAGGAATTTCTTTTCTCTACAATTTTATTATTTTATATCAAATTATTTACCCTAGTTTTGTTATTCTTTTGTTTTATAATTTCAATAGTAGGTTGGTCATTCTAACTGCTTGAATTTTTATTCACAATGGTTTAATTATTTAACTTGGATCTTTTTTTGTTAGACTCTTTTTTCAAAGTCTGTTTTCCATATCCAAATCTTATGTTGTGTCTAGACGGTTAGTCAAGTTTACTCGAGTTGATTTAATTTTTTCCCCTAAATTTTTTATGACTTTTTTTTTCAGTTATTATGGTCTCATGACCTGAGTTATAAATTTAAAATGATATCTAAAGTTGACTTGAGTTAATCTGATATGTTGTCGTCTCAATATTTTAAAAAAAAAACATGCATCTTGAATTTTCTTAAACTCAAATTATATTTTTATCAGTTATCCAAGATATTTTTAAACTCATCAAGTCAATTAGATCATATTAGTTCAATTCTTATTTTTTTAATTATATTTAAAATTTGAATCACATATTTTCTAATAAGTTTAATTTTAAATTAAAATTGTGTTTATTGAATTAATATATATATATATATGACACAACCGCAAGAGGTTGGCAGGATACTTGGCCTGCCCCATCACCTTGGAAGACACTCTGTCCCTTCACGCTCAAATCAATTGAATTAATTGGTAAAATCTGTTAAAAATGTATGTTTTTTCCCATCAAAAAGTGATTGAATGTTGCTATCTCGAAAAAAAAATTGATAAAATTTGTTCAAAATATTTTTTTTTCTATGTAGAAAACTGATTTTAAAATTTATTGCTCATATTATTATATTAAAAATATATTAGAATAATAATAAATAGGTCATATATATATATATATATATATATATATATATATATATATATATATATATATATATATATATATATATGAAGGTGTTAATATTAAATAAATATCAAAACATAGAATTAGCCTCACATATTGATAAGGAAAAAAATATTACAAATAATCATTATCATTATTTTGAATGTCTTATCTATAATAAGAAGAAATTTTAAGACCTAACAATATTAACAGAAAAGCAACTAAAATACTAAATAAATGACAAAACAAAAAAAATATTATTAGATTCTAAAAAATTATTTGAACGGAAGAAGAAAAAAAATATCATTTTTGAAATGATCACGAACAGAAATTAAAATGTAAACATTTAAAAAATAACCTTAATAACAGTGGAAATAATAGAAATTGGTGAAACTATAATTATTGTTAGAGAAAAAAATCCATAATGTTTTTTGCTTTCATATTATTATATTCAAAGTATTTCGGAACAATTATATCAATTGTATTTTTTAAAAAAAAACTTAGGTCATTTATATATATTAAAGCTCTAATATTAAATAAATATCAAAATATATAATTAGTGTGATATATTTAACAGAAAATAAAGCTTACAAATAATCATTATTATTATTTCAAATGTTTTATCTGTAATAATTAGAAAATTCAATACCTAACAGTATTAACAAAAAATAAATATTATTATATTTAAAGAAATTACTTAACTTGAAGAATAAAAAAAGAGAAATAATAAAAAAACATTATTTCGTTAAAATTTCAACAATAAATAGAAAAACTTAATAACATTGGAACGAAAAACTAAGAGCATATACATATAAACATGGACAAAAATAGAAAATATGTAAGAAATATGTATAAAAAATAAAGGAACTAAAATAAAATCCAATAACGGATAAAAAAAACATATGTAATAAATTTAATTTAAAGGACAAAATTGAAATAAATCAAAACATTGAAATTAAATAATTAAAAAGAAAACCAGAAATTAAAAGAATTAGGACCGCAATGAAACTGAAATCCATAATTCATTTATATAGAAGGATAAAATTGAAAGAAATCAAACTTTGATACCGAAAATATTAAGGATTTATAATAAATTTGCATGGAAGGATGAAATTGAAATCAATCAAAACTTTGATACCAAAAATATTAAGGATTCCAGGCCAATCTGAAAAATTAAAAGAATGAGGACCTAGTTGAAACTACAATATATCATCAATTTCAATTGAAGGACAAAATTGAAACAAATCAAAACCTATATCATAGCAATAAGGGCCAGAATAACAAATTCTAACGTTCAGAGACTGAAATGAAATTTGTCAAAAAGCAGCTGCGGTGACATCATCTGGCGCATGAAGGAGAGAGAAATGGGGGGGAGGGATTCAAACGACCATTGACATATCTCCGGACACCACATAGTCACGCACATCACTAAGTGGAAGAGAACATGCCTGAAAATCATTCTAGACGTCGGTTGGACATTTTTGGACGCTAGAGTAAGCCGCACGCACCGTCTAAAACACGCTTGAGGAAGGAAACAGACGGCGTGTTCGGCGACATGCCAACAGTAAACCGGCAAAAAAAAGAAAAACAATTGGTTAATTACCGGATCGCCTCTCCCTCCTTGGGATGGTTTTTATCCTTTTCGAGGGACAAAAAGGTGTTTGCACTGTTCACTGAAATATAAAAAAAAACTGGCCAGACGAACTGGATCGAAAAGGTGCAATTACCGTTGAGCCCCTCAACCCAGGCGGTGTTTTTTGTCCTTTTTGAGGGACAAATGCGTGATGACATTGTTCATCAACCCAAAAAAAAAAAGACTCACGTACGCACGCGAAGCACCGGAGCAAATGTCCAGTCCACAGTGCCAATGGGTGTAGGTGAGCAGTAACGTCCCAAGCTCTTTTAGCTCTTTTGTAATAATAATTAGAAAACATTGAAAAATTGAAGTATTTTTAACATTATTGTCTGGGCAGCGATGGTGATAATAATTTTAGCTGTTATAGTCATGATAATTATAGTAATCTAGCAATGGATTTTTAATGAAGTTTTCTTTTTTTTGTAGGTAGAAAATCATCAAGTTTTTTTTGTTGTTTAATTATCATAGGTATTTCCACAATTTATATTTTATTATTGTGTTTAATTTAAATTAGATTATGAAATGAACTAATCCTAATACAAAGAATTTGATGATTCAAGTATCCAAATATTCTTGTTTTTTTAATGATGATGATAATTTTATGCTGATGATTTCATTGAACAAATAAATTTAAATCTATTTAAAATTCATATATTTTATTAGAAACATGCGCTCCATAAAAATTCTGCAATGATTTATTATTTCATCTAAATTTATAGTATAATAAAAAAAATCTTATTTCTTAATATTTTTTTTACGTTTAAAAAATATAGTCTCAGCTGTGACGAGAAGTAAATAAGTGGCTAGTATATATATATAAGACAACCGCAAGAGGTTTGCAGGATACTTGACTTGGCTTGCTGCAACCTTTCGAAGTACACTCTGTCCCTTCACGCTCAAAGCAAGTCCCTCGATCTTTCTTCGTTCCCGTACACCTTCCTTTCTTTCACACTCCACACAGGACTTTCATATATCATTTGCCACTGCAAATTATTCCCTTATATTCTCTCTCGAATGTGAAGGTTAATACGCACACCTCCTAATAAACTGACGATCATCATGTCCTTCTCGAGGCTTCTTTTCGCTTCACTCATTGCCTTTGGTCTCGCAACATATGCTCTTGGGGCTGCTGTTTTACCCGCTGATGAAGGTATGTTCAACGCAAGAATGGGATGATTTTAGAGTTTTTTTTTCTTTTTTTTCCTTGGGCTGTATGTTTTCCCAGCAATCATAGCTATGCAGATGAAGCTCTTCGATTTAATTACATATCATTATTCTGGAATATAGTTTAATGTTTATTGAATATGGTTGTATTAAAAAATCTACAGTTAAAGCTCTACGTGACATAGCAAAGACGTTGGGCAAGACAGATTGGGATTTCAGTGCCGATCCTTGCGGTGGTCAATGGGGTTGGGCTAATCCAAATGCAGTGGAAGGCAGTGAAAATGCCGTATCCTGCAACTGCACCTTCTCAAATGGCACCATCTGCCATGTCACCAGCATGTAAGCTCTCTCTCTCTCTCTCTCTCTCGCTCGGGGATCATATCTGAAAGTCTTTTGTTAGAAGCCGCGGATTAATTATCCCAGGCCAAACTCTATACCTCTTATCCTCCACAAAAAAACATTAACTACACTCACGAAATTCTCAAATCTAAATCTTTGGCTTGGATGATCACAAGAATTTAGAAACTTTTTGTAAGGACAAGAACTTGATTATGCTAGTGAAAATGTTGACATGGTCAAGGACAGGGCTCGTGTTAACGTTTCGACCACACATGGACCCGATTGGGTTCTTAAATATGAACAAAATAGGAATTTATTTTCGCTACATCTTCCTTACACTGTATGATATTAACGTTCTAGCTTCTTTCAACTTGGTCTTCTTTCACTGTCATCATGGTCACTGTATGATATTAAATATATAAAAAAATATGAAAAATATTATTTATAAAATATTATACACAAAATAAATAAACTATTTTATAGTTTGAAACTTGATTCATGGGATACTAAATCATAGTTTAACACAATAATTTTAAAAAAAAATTAAGCGAGGTTGCTTCGAAAAAATCTCTTATGAAAATCATTGGTTTTTTTGTAGGTTAAATCAAATTAATTCTAGATTATTTTTTTTAAATCCAACTAGGATCAATTACTTGTAGAAATGTTTTATTTATTTTAAATTAAGCTTAAAAGCTTTATATAATGTTGATGCACAGAGTTCTGAAGAACCAGAATCTTCAAGGCAGTCTTCCACCGGATTTGAGCAGGTTCCCTTACCTCCAAGAAATGTAAGCACTGCCTCTTAAATTCTTTACTAAAATATTTCATAATCGTCCCCTTTAAAAACGACCTGAATATTATACGTAACACTTACAGTGACTTATCACGTAACTACCTCAACGGTACCATCCCTCGAGAATGGGGTGCCACGCAAATGGTTAACATGTACGCTACTCTTTTTTCCTCTCATTATACATGTATAAACTCTTGAATAATATTTAGTTATACATGAAATTAACTAAAAAAAATGAGTTTATATTATATCATATGCAGTTCTATTATAGGAAATCGATTTACCGGTCCAATCCCCAAAGAAATTGGAAACATCAGCACTCTTGTAAATTTGTAAGATAAATAAGATCGATCCTTTTCTCCTTTAAGCTATTTACCAGGTAATAGTTCCGGTGGATGTAATGTTTTGAGTGAAATAACCATGCAGCACAGTCGAGTTTAATCAGTTTTCAGGAGTTTTGCCACCGGAACTTGGAAAATTGTCTCTCCTGGAAAAATTGTAAGACCTTTCGCTACAAGTTTGTGTGCTATCCTGATTGTTTTATGCAATTTTAAGTTGCTTGTAGTTGATTACATCTTGTAAGAGCTTTGCTGGAAAAAACCTGTTAGAATGATATTCCATCATTGTTTTTGCTTTGATGTTGTAGGCATCTAACCTCAAACAACTTTACTGGACAGTTGCCGGCAGCATTTGAAAACCTAACCACACTGAAGGATTTGTAAGTTTTTGAAGTATTGCTGTTATGATACAAATTAAATGTTAATTGCATGATTTTTTATATATTAATTTTTTTGCAGTCGAATTGGTGATAACCAATTCACTGGTGAGATACCGCATCTCATTCAGAATTGGAAAAACCTACAAAAACTGTAAGATTTTCGAATTGTATGAATTATTTTACATTTGTGTGTGGCCTGTCAGATTATTTACTTGAACCAATATTTGACTGCATGACAGAGTGATACAAGGCAGCGGTCTTAGCGGGCCGATCCCACCAGGCATTGCTGTTCTGGGAAATATGACTGATCTGTGAGTAAAGCTCTGTTGGTTGATAACTTTCATAATAAAAGCTCTTATCCTTGACCGTTCATGTATGCAGGAGAATCAGTGATCTGCTGGGAAATGGAAGTGGAGACCCGTTCCCGCCATTAGCTAATATGAAACAACTTAAGATATTGTGAGTTAGATGCTGTCTTATCAATCATCATGTGATTAGTTTTTTGCTTTGTTGTTTCTTCTTTATATGGTTCTGAAAATTAATGTTTATGTTGCAGGATACTGAGGAGTTGCAATATTATTGGACGAATACCTGACTTTGTTGGTGAATTTTCCAGCTTGAAAACCCTGTCAGTTCCTTCTATCAGCTTTTTTCAAGTGTTTGTATATATACCTCTTGTTTTGGACTTTGTTAGCATTTACCCTGTCTTGTATTTGCGTCCTTGGCGGTGATACACTGATGTTCTGTTCCTGTTTGACCACTTCTTCTCTTGGTTATTTGACCATTTTTCTTTCCACTATATATGTTGATTTCATCCCGAGAGGCTTATGAAGTTCATCAAAACTCAAAGGGAGAATTTGAACTTTCTCCTGCTCTCAAAATAGTTACTCTACTAGTGGAATTAACAGGGACTTACTGTAAGATTGATAAGATCATATATAAAATTTAGCAAGAAAATATTTCTACATGGAAATTGACTCCTCCTCATTTTGGCTTTACACTCGCTTCTTCATTCTCTAATAATATGAAGCAATGTTTTGATCTCTCCTTATGGTTTCTTTGCAGAGACCTCAGTTTTAACAAACTTGACGGAGAAATTCCAGCCAGCTTTTCTGGTGTTTTTTTAAGAAATGCAGATTACATGTAAGCAAATGGCTTTATATATTTGTTCCTTCTTACATTTAGCTTGAACATCCCGAGCAGTTCTCATATTTCAAACCAAGTCTTGCGACTGCTGTATAAGCTACAGGAACAATTGTTACCTTTGCTTGAAATGCACTTTCATTGATGCACAGCTTCTTTTCAGATATTTAACGGGGAATCAGCTAAATGGAACCGTACCAGCCTGGATAATTAAGGATGGAGAATATGTGTAAGGTTTCTTTTCCTGTCTAGATTTATTTCTGATAATTCTAAAAGTTATTTATTTAGTTTTACAAATAAGCTACAGAATTTACCATATGAGGAACACAGTTCCATACCATCCATAGATTGTGTTCAGAAGATAATAAACTTGGTTTGGGGTTTCTAACACAGCGAATTTTTCTAGATTTGATGCCTAAACTAAAACTTCCATGCATTAAGGGAAATAAGAACAGCAGAAACGTTCATAGCCACTGAGGCTAGTTAGGCACACCTAACCAAATATGCGATCAACAAATTGTTTGATTAATGTAGATTTTGAACTGAACATCTGCCTTTCTTCTGGCAGTGATCTTTCCTACAACAATTTCAGAAATGAAAGCTCATGTCAACCTTTTTCCAATATGTAAGAAAGTGAAGTTTTATGCGCTCCACTTTTTTCCTATCCATCATTCCCGCATTCCCCTGCATTTACTTGCAATTTGCTTAAGAGCTAATTTTTTCACTTCTTTGAATTCCTGCAGAAACTTATTTGGCAGCGCTTCAATGGGAAACGTTTCGTAAGTGTTTAAACTCCTGATAAATTAATCTTTTCTATTTCTAGAGGGATGTTTGATAATTTTTGTCTAGGCCTTCCCTATTTTAAATTTTAATCAGATATGTTTATTTCTTCTTTTTGTATCTCAGTGGAAGAACTGTTCCCTGCTTACCTTGTCAAAAAAGTAAGTCAGGCTTATGATTGTATTATAGAAAATTATTTGTTTCTTTTGCGTACCAAATATCTATAAATCAGCAGTCTTATTCTGGAAGTTAAAGATCGAGTGTACTATAACTGCATAAGAATACGATTAGTTGTAATTTGCTATGTTCTTGTATGAAAAACACATGTATAAGAACTTGAAAATTTAATCGAACCAGCCCAGATATCCTGAATATAAAAAAACACTTTAAAATATAAAAAAAACACGCCATCTTCACAGAGGTCCACACGCTTTCGTAACCTTGCATTCATCGGGATGTCGAGACAAATGAGAAAGTCAGAATTATTGTGTTGGTTATGCTGCTGAATGCATTACATGTATGCTCTTAAACAATTTCAACTTTTCAGATTCCGAGTGTCACCTGAAAGTCATTAAGCCTGTCTCATGGGTTAATCCGATACCTTAAACAAAAAAATTACAAGTTAAATATAGCTACCAATCAGATCAAGACTTGTTTTGATCTTTCTAATAAAAAAAATATTATATAAATTGATCTGAGTTAATTTATTTAAATCGAGTTTAATAGTTGCTATGAATAGGAAATTAGGAGGGAGAGTGAGCATGAGACAACGTTAAGTATTAGCTAATGTATTGGTGGAGAATTTTGGATATTTCATATCATGAAAACTTTGGGGTTCCTTCCTTAGTCATTAACAAAATTAAGCTTCTACAAGGTAACAAGAATATTTTCAACATCCATAAGTTGTTCCTATTCCATGGTGATTGACATGTTTTTGCTTTGGAAACAGAATTCTACTCCTTCCACATAAATTGTGGAGGAAAAGCAGCAACTATTGGAGGGAACTTATACGAAGAGGATACAGATCAAGCTGGATCATCAAGATTCTACCAGAAAAGTAACTGGGCAATTAGTACCACTGGTCACTTCATGGACGATAATAGGAATCAAAAGTCCTACATATGGACGAATGCAAATACTTCATCACTTTACATGGATGCACGCCTTTCTCCAATCTCTCTGACTTATTATGGTTTCTGTATGGAAAGTGGGAACTACACAGTTTCCCTTCACTTTGCAGAGATAATGTTTACCAATGACAACACATCCAGCAGCCTTGGCAGGCGTTTTTTTGATATCTATATTCAGGTGACTGATCAAAATTTTATTCTGTCATTCAGTATTAAAGGTTTGAATGAACATACAAAATTTATTTTCTTTCATTTTTATTAATACCAATCTGACAACAAAATTGTAGGGGAACCTTGTACAAAAGAATTTCAGTATCCAGGATGAAGCAGGCGGTGTTGGGAAGGCAATTATAAAAAAGTTTACTGCTATTGTAACTGGAGGTGCATTGGAGATACGCTTTTATTGGGCTGGAAAAGGGACAACTGGACTGCCTGTTAGAGGAGTCTATGGACCTCTCATATCGGCTATTTCTGTGACACCTGGTAAGTTGACGAAATTTTATGAGCTTAAGCATCAGGATTCTGTTCGTACAGCACAAAACAATTATTTGCTATTGGATCTTATTTCTACTCTTTTTTATTATTGAATTTAGGTATAAAATGGTACAGTTACTGCACTTTTATACGAATAATGTACTGCACAACCAATTTGACTTACAATGTGATGTTATGTCGTCTGTTATAAATTCTTTGCTTCCTGCAGATTTTAAACCTCCTTCAGAAAATAGCAGTAGTACTGGTACATCTGCTGGCACCGTGGCTGGCATTGTGGCTGCTGCAGTAGTTTTCGTCTTCCTGATTCTAGGAATTCTCTGGTGGAAAGGTTGTTTTGGACAGAAGATCAGTATGCGTCATGGTATTTTCTAAGGATTTATCTCTATTTTCCTATTTCTGCATACGATTTCTCCGTATCAACTTTGTAAAACTATATATATAATCACACCTGTTAACTGAAACTGGAAAGATAGAGAGGAAAGGGAGATTAACTCCAAGAAACGGATTCGTTTCTGAAACAAATTCACTTCTCCAACAGATTTGAAGGGCCTGGACTTAAAAACAGGTTCATTTACATTGAAGCAAATTAAAGCTGCTACAAACAACTTCGATCCTGCAAACAAAATTGGAGAAGGTGGTTTTGGTCCTGTTTACAAGGTATTCAACATGAATTTTACTTATGGCCTTCCTAACGTTTTTAAGATTCTTAGCTTGATGCAATATCTGTCTACATTGCCTTGATCCAGGGTCTGCTATTAGATGGAACCATAATTGCTGTAAAGCAGCTTTCCTCCAAATCAAAACAAGGAAACCGGGAATTCGTGAATGAGATTGGCATGATTTCTGCTCTGCAACACCCTCATCTTGTAAAGCTTCATGGATGTTGCATTGAAGGCGATCAATTATTGCTGGTGTACGAGTACATGGAAAATAACAGCCTTGCTCGTGCTTTGTTTGGTAAATTCAAAGAACATAATTTTATTGACTGCAAACTTTTGGCTCTTAGATGATTCCATACATGTAAAACTTTGTATGCGAAGGGACAAAACTTCTACTTAACATTACTGTTGATTCTGTCTGAAAGGTCCTGAAGAATACCGGTTGAATTTGGATTGGGGTACAAGGCAGAAAATCTGTGTTGGTATAGCAAGAGGTTTAGCTTATCTTCATGAAGAATCAAGATTGAAGATCGTGCATAGAGACATCAAGGCCACCAATGTGTTGCTTGATGAGAATCTAGACCCAAAGATTTCTGACTTCGGGCTAGCCAGACTTGATGAAGAGGACAACACCCACATAAGCACCCGAGTTGCCGGAACCTAGTGAGTTTGCTCTCTAATATTGTATCCTGTTAATACTTTTTTATTTTATTTTTAAGTTGAATACAATGAAAGAAAACTAAAAGAAAAAGAAAAACAAACAGATTTGGTCAGCAGCCAAAAATTATAAAGATAATGAATAGGTGCTGCTAATGTCTGTTACAGAACTTATCCCTGAGCAATCCACCGTAAGATTCAAGTCCTTCGAATAGAACTCATTCTACACTACCTGATTAAATATGGTATCTCTGTATTTTTGCAGCGGGTACATGGCTCCTGAATATGCAATGCGGGGTTATTTGACTGACAAAGCAGATGTCTACAGCTTTGGAATTGTTGCCCTGGAAATTGTCAGTGGGAAGAGCAATACTAGTCATCGAGGAAAGGAGGACACCATTTATCTTCTTGATTGGGTAACAGAAGTTCCTCCCCGTCTCCATTTTTGTTTTGTTTTTGTTTTCCTGCTGTTACTTGATTATGATACGTATTTTGTTTTCTAGGCATTGTATTTGAAAGAGGAAGGGACTTTGCTAGAGCTTGTCGATCCAAGTCTAGGACAAGACTACAACGAGGAAGAGGTGATAACAATGATTAATGTGGCTCTGCTTTGCAGTAATGTCTCTTCAGCAGTCAGGCCTGCGATGTCTGCAGTAGTAAGCATGCTCGAAGGGAAGGCTGCTGTTCAAGATTTTGACATTCCAGATGAAAGTAAGTCAATGGATGAGCACAAGATTGAAGAGATGAGGAAGCATTTTCAAGTCATCAACAGACAGGAAATAAGTGAGACTCAAACTCAGAGCATGTCAATGGATGGACCGTGGGCCGTTGCTTCTACATCTGATGGTGATCTTTATCCAGTCTTTCTGAATTCTGACTATTGGAAGGGCAGAGATTAGAGAAGTGTGCCCCAATTTGCTTCATCAAGTGTCCATCCACCATCACCACCTCCATCTTATTACTTTTGTTTTAAAGCATGTTCTGTTGCCCTGTTATTATTATTTTGGTTCATACTTGTTAACTTATTCCGGGTGAATTACATATGTTTGGTACTGTATTTCAAAAACATTTTTGAAAAAATTTGAAAATTTTGTATTTTTATTTTTTATTTTAAATTAATGTTTTTTTTTGTATTATTAGATCATTTTAATGTGATATCAAAAATAATTTTTAAAAAATAAAAATATATATTATTTTAAATCATTTCTAACAAAAAAAAACATTTCAAAAAGCAACTTTAATCACATTCTCAAACATACCCTATAGTTAAATAGTTCCTTGACATCGTATCAAAGCCTTGTTGATTCAGCAGTCATGAGTTCAAATCTCACTACTCTCATTTCATTTAATAAAAATTAAGCACAGGGTAGTGTTGACCTATGTGCAAAATTCAAACTCAAATGACTTTCACTTTAAAGGATGTGTTAGAGAATAATATAAATCATATCTTGAGGTCTCATCTAAAACTTAAGTTTTATGATAAAGATGCAAATTCAACTACCCAGATGCAACTTCAAGCAGTAGTTGCTACTTGATTCGATGAACATACCAAAAGCATCTCACATTGAAGAATCAGAAAATAAAACTCTCAACAATATCACCTTCTCACTTCTTGAAATGTATAACCATCGTTTATATTTTATCAAATCTCTCTCTCTCTCTCTCTCTCTCTCTCTCTCTCTCTCTCTCTCTCTCTCTCTCTATATATATATATATATATATATATATATATATATATATATATATATTAGTTATATTGCTCGCACATTGTTACGGGCATGCATGTGCATATGGGCTTATATTTGCAAAATTAAAATGATAAGTCTACATTATATAATTGCTATTGCAATTACATATAGCGAGCAAATAAGAGTAAATTTAAGTTAAATTTTGTTGCGCTAACACAAATTACTTTTTGCAAGTTCAGCTTTTGCCTTGCAAGATATCACAAAAAGTAAGCCAATTACTACTTGACAAAGACTCAATGAACGCCAGCAAAATTGGTTACAGATCGTCGCAGGAAACAAAGTAATTTTGAGGCGAACAACGAAGCAAAAACTCCTTTTCAAAATAAGATCCAACCCATTCCCTGCTATTTTCATTGTGCCAAAAGAAAATGCAAGCTAACAAATTAAATGAAAAAAAAACTGATATTCTTCAACCACAAATTGTTATAAATAAGAAAAAAGAGGTAGCGTGCAAAGAAACCACTGCTGGGGGAGAAAGTGTGACTTCTTATTTTTTAGTTGATTGTCCAAAATTCTTCATCAATAATGATTGCTTTCTACTGGAGATGGCTGGAATATTGAGAAAGGAAAAAATATAATTATATAGGCAACCTTATTTTAAAAAAATACAGTAGATATAAAGAAATGAAATGTTATGAAAGGCTCCTGAAAAGATTAAAAGCATTCATTTCGATTTATAAAGAGTCGTAGAATCAGATTGTTAAATAAAGCTCAAAGATGATTGCAAGAGAAAAAATGTATGGTAAGAAAAGCAAACTCTATGAAAAACTTTATGTGTCTCGTTGTATTATCTTTCTAGAGTATATACCTTTCTTTTCTATTCCATTCACTCCACAAAGCTTCATTAGATCTAATCTTATTCGTTTAGATCCTTTTTTCTAGGAATTCTAGCAGTTTATCATCTTAGGTTCCTAGTACCTTAAATGCCTCTGTACATGTTTGATCAATTCATCCTAACCATTTTGCAGGTAATGCCACTTTACTCTCCTGTCACGACCCGATTCCCGGATCCGTGACCGGCACATAGGCATGGTCCCCCTCCAAGGTTCCATACCTATGCGAACCCAAACTTACACACACAAACATATCCTTCAACTTTCAGAGTTCAACGCAGCGGAAATATCAAAGTGAACTTTATAACATAATTCGATTGTCTTAATACAAGAGTTGCTTATATACAATTACAATTGTGGAGCACTAGCTAGATATAAGAACAAAAATATCAAATACAACCAAAATAGCAGGTTCCAAGAGTAGGAAAAAAATGACCTGCTAGCAAGCTACGACCCTGAAAATGATAAATAATGAGGGAGTGAGTTCAACAACTCAGTGAGTAGATAATATCCAATATACACATACGAGATAATACATCAAAGAGAAGTATATTAACAAATCGGCTCAAGGTTCTTAAACGAAGTTTCTCAAACAGGTCATACAAACATATGATAGGTTCTCAAATTGGTCATAACAAGAAGATATTAGGTAAAGCTCGTCAGAAAATCAGAATGCAATGAGCATGAGGCTCAGTACTGTGGGATGATCAGTCCACACAGGTTGGTGACTCCCCCGACCAACTAGGGTTTCAGATACGATGTGCACAAAGGCTAACACTACCCTGTTAGCATGGGTATTCTGACTGGCATACCATAGACATATCTTATAATCAAACAAACATATTCAGATCTCAAGGCTCAACTCATGGTATCAATCAAATGAGGAGCTATCAATTCACAAACAGATATAGGCTCATATCAAGAACGGATATTCAACAAATGATTATGCTTTATCATATCAAGAATATAATCAAGGTATATATTATCAAAAAGCATAATCCGATTCATACTAGCAAATTCAAATATTTATACTATTTCTCATGCATATTAAATATTATCCACTCACATGACTTAAGAGCAAACGAGGTTCAGAAGCAGGATGATGACGAAATCTTACTGATGTCCCGTAGGTTGAATATCGGGATTATCTGAATATATAAAAGAAGATATACTCAATAATGACTCAAAAGAAGTAAAATACTTTCAATAATATATCTAAGTGTTCAACTCATAATCCTATGTGTTTTTGAATCAAACTATCCATTTCTTCGCAAAAACCTAAAACAAAGATTTCTTCCGAAATCTAATTCCAAAATACACAATTCGTAAAATTGATACTAATCCATCAAATGAGCTTCAATTATCCATCAAACCAATCTGAAATACTAATATTTCATCTAAGGACCATTCTGAAATTTTCTTATATTTTTAGGGCCAAATCGTAATTTTACCAAATTGAAGGACTAAATTGAATTCCTCTTAAATTCACAACTATACTGAAATTTTGTCCATAATTCATCCTCAATTCTGTCCAGAATCTCGAAATTCATTCCAGGGACCAAACTGTAATTTTTCCAAATTTCGGGGACTAAACTGAAATTTTCACCAAAAGGACCAAAATGAATTTTTTGTCATCTTCAACCTCAACCCAGAATTTCCAGCAAAGGATTTTCGAATTTATCAACATTATTCACCATTTTTCTCAATATTTTCTTAAACCAAACATCTCAAAACTTCAAAATCATCTACAATCAAACTAATTAAACTATTACCCAACACATTCAACTCTTAACATCTCTCCTAATTCATCAATCAAACCCAAATAAAATTCTCAAACCCTAACAACCCATACAAGCAAAAATCATAACTACTAATCACATTTATACATAATAAAACACACACATTACCTTAACAACTTATTTCTCCTTCTTCTTTTCTCCTCCTCTTCTCTTTCCCTCTTTTCTCTTCTTCTTCTTCTTTCTTCCTCTCTTCCCGATTCTCTCTCTCAATTTCAGACCTAATCCTTTCTTCTTCTTTTTTTTCTTTTTCTTTTCTCTTCTCTTCTATTTATATTTATAAGCTTATGCAATTACTACCCTACCCTTAATTTATTTACACACCTACTTCTAAGCCACCAAGGGCACTCATGTATTTTCCTTTTTAATTAATTTCAGAATACTACAATCTCCCCACCTTATAAAAGTTTCGTCCTCGAAACTAAATAAATGTTTGAATACATACCGGGATTATAAAAAAGATGAGGGTATTCCTCACGCATCTTATCCTCAAGTTCCCATGTCGCTTCTTCAATTGAATGACCTTTCCACTTCACCTTCACCGAAACTATATCCTTCGACCTAAGTTTTCTCACTTGTCGGTCTAGTATAGTTTCTGGTTGCACCTCATAAGTCACATCATCTCTTAACTCAACTAGATGCACTTCTAACACATGAGATAGATCCCACATATACTTCCATAGCATAGAAACATGAAATAGATGTATAGTCGACAAATTTGGCAGTAAGGCCAACCTATAAGCAATTGCTCCAATTCTAGACTTGAATAAACCAAAATATCATCAATAAAAACTATCACAAATTGATCAATAAACTGTTTAAACACACTGTTCATCAAGTCCATAAAAGTTTCTAGCGCATTCGTTAATCCAAAAGACATCACCAAGAGCTCATAATGACCATACCAAGTTCTAAAGGTGGTTTTTGGAATGTCTTCCTTCCTTATCCTCTACTGATGATACCCATATCGAAGATCAATCTTAGAAAAGAATTGAGCTCCCTGCAACTGATCAAACAAATCATCTATTCGAGGGAGTGGGTATCTATTTCAAATTGTCACTCGATTTAGTTGTCTATAATCTATACATAACCTCAATGACCCATCTTTCTTCTTCACAAACAACACCAGGGCTCCCCAAGGAGACACACTTGGCCGAATGAACTCCTTATCTAATAAATCTTGCAATTGTTCCTTTAGCTCTCTCAATTCTGTTGGTGCCATTGATATTGGTTCAATACCCGGAACCAAATCAATAGGAAAAAAAAATAATCTCCCTATACGGAGGCAATCCAGGTGACTCATAAGGAAATACATCAATGAACTCCTTAGCTATAGGAACTTGGTCCAACTAGGGAATTTCCTTATCTATATCCACTATATGTGCTAGGTAACATTGTACCCCTTTTTCGTGTCAATCTCCTCTAGATAGTCAACAATATAATTAATGAACACACAATCTTATCTCCTTGAAAAACTAACCTCATTTCTCCATCTAAATCAAACACTACTTCTTACCCTGACAAATTTCTGAAGCCATATGCTTTGACAGTCAATCCATTCTCAAAATCACATCAAAATCAATCATATCTAAAACATTTAAGTCTCCCATAAGGATTTTATCTCCAATTTCTATCTCACAATTTTGATACACATACTTCACTAATATTAATTCTCAAAATCACATCAAAATCAATCATATCTAAAACATTCAAGTCTCCCATAAGGATCTTATCTCCAATTTCTATCTCACAATTTTGATACACATACTTCACTAATATTAATTCCCAAAATCACATCAAAATCAATCATATGTAAAACATTCAAGTCTCCCATAAGGATCTTATCTCCAATTTTTATCTCACAATTTTGATACACATATTTCACTAATATTAATTCCCAAAATCACATCAAAATCAATCATATGTAAAACATTCAATCTCCCATAAGGATCTTATCTCCAATTTCTATCTCACAATTTTGATACACATACTTCACTAATATTAATTCTTCATCCACGGAGATATAAACAGAATGAGTTGTCTATCTAACCTCATGGCAATATATATGGACATAAACAAAAGGGTTGCACCCGTATCAAACAAAACTTTTGATTCAAAAGTGCAAACAAAAGAATATATTCAAGTGCGAATACATCACCCCTCCTATAAGGAATATACCTTGCATTTCTTAACTACACAATACGGACATCTTTCTGATCATCACGTACTCCAATAGCATTAGCTATATGTCTATTCCTCGACATATCATATAAGGACGAACATTTTTGTCATGTCAAAACAATAGCACAATAGTTATCGTATAATTATCGGAAAGCATATCTATAGAAAACATAAAGAATCAAGAAGATATGCTCGATGAGAATTCAGAATTTCAAGGATAAAAAACAAGACAAAAGGAATCAAGAAGACATGCTTGATGAGAATTCAGAATTTCAAGGATAACAGACAAGACAAAACGGATCCTAATGCTCCACAATACGAATCCTAACTTTACTATTATTCATTTTATTTATTTATTTATTTTAGCTCTGATACCATCTCTGTCACGACCCGATTCCCGGATCCGTGACCGGCACATAAGCATGGTCCCCCTCCAAGGTTCCACACCTATGCGAACCCAAACTTACACACAAACCTATCATTCAACTTCACAGTTCAACGCAGCGGAAATAACAAACATAAACTTTATAACATAATTCGATTGTCTTAATACAAGAGTTGATTACATACAATTACAATTGTGGAGCACTAGCTAGACATAAGAACAAAAATATCCAATATACACATACGAGATAATACATCAAAGAGAAGTATATTAACAAATCGGCTCAAGGTTCTTAAACGAAGTTTCTCAAACAGGTCATACAAACATATGATAGGTTCTCAAATTGGTCATAACAAGAAGATATTAGGTAAAGCTCGTCAGAAAATCAGAATGCAATGAGCATGAGGCTCCGTACTGTGGGATGATCAGTCCACACAGGTTGGTGACTCCCCCGACCAACTAGGGTTTCAGATACGATGTGCACAAAGGCTAACACTACCCTGTTAGCATGGGTATTCTGACTGGCATACCATAGACATATCTTATAATCAAACAAACATATTCAGATCTCAAGGCTCAACTCATGGTATCAATCAAATGAGGAGCTATCAATTCACAAACAGATATAGGCTCATATCAAGAACGGATATTCAACAAATGATTATGCTTTATCATATCAAGAATATAATCAAGGTATATATTATCAAAAAGCATAATCCGATTCATACTAGCAAATTCAAATATTTATACTATTTCTCATGCATATTAAATATTATCCACTCACATGACTTAAGAGCAAACGAGGTTCAGAAGCAGGATGATGACGAAATCTTACTGATGTCCCGTAGGTTGAATATCGGGATTATCTGAATATATAAAAGAAGATATACTCAATAATGACTCAAAAGAAGTAAAATACTTTCAATAATATATCTAAGTGTTCAACTCATAATCCTATGTGTTTTTGAATCAAACTATCCATTTCTTCGCAAAAACCTAAAACAAAGATTTCTTCCGAAATCTAATTCCAAAATACACAATTCGTAAAATTGATACTAATCCATCAAATGAGCTTCAATTATCCATCAAACCAATCTGAAATACTAATATTTCATCTAAGGACCATTCTGAAATTTTCTTATATTTTTAGGGCCAAATCGTAATTTTACCAAATTGAAGGACTAAATTGAATTCCTCTTAAATTCACAACTATACTGAAATTTTGTCCATAATTCATCCTCAATTCTGTCCAGAATCTCGAAATTCATTCCAGGGACCAAACTGTAATTTTTCCAAATTTCGGGGACTAAACTGAAATTTTCACCAAAAGGACCAAAATGAATTTTTTGTCATCTTCAACCTCAACCCAGAATTTCCAGCAAAGGATTTTCGAATTTATCAACATTATTCACCATTTTTCTCAATATTTTCTTAAACCAAACATCTCAAAACTTCAAAATCATCTACAATCAAACTAATTAAACTATTACCCAACACATTCAACTCTTAACATCTCTCCTAATTCATCAATCAAACCCAAATAAAATTCTCAAACCCTAACAACCCATACAAGCAAAAATCATAACTACTAATCACATTTATACATAATAAAACACACACATTACCTTAACAACTTATTTCTCCTTCTTCTTTTCTCCTCCTCTTCTCTTTCCCTCTTTTCTCTTCTTCTTCTTCTTTCTTCCTCTCTTCCCGATTCTCTCTCTCAATTTCAGACCTAATCCTTTCTTCTTCTTTTTTTTCTTTTTCTTTTCTCTTCTCTTCTATTTATATTTATAAGCTTATGCAATTACTACCCTACCCTTAATTTATTTACACACCTACTTCTAAGCCACCAAGGGCACTCATGTATTTTCCTTTTTAATTAATTTCAGAATACTACAATCTCCCCACCTTATAAAAGTTTCGTCCTCGAAACTAAATAAATGTTTGAATACATACCGGGATTATAAAAAAGATGAGGGTATTCCTCACGCATCTTATCCTCAAGTTCCCATGTCGCTTCTTCAATTGAATGACCTTTCCACTTCACCTTCACCGAAACTATATCCTTCGACCTAAGTTTTCTCACTTGTCGGTCTAGTATAGTTTCTGGTTGCACCTCATAAGTCACATCATCTCTTAACTCAACTAGATGCACTTCTAACACATGAGATAGATCCCACATATACTTCCATAGCATAGAAACATGAAATAGATGTATAGTCGACAAATTTGGCAGTAAGGCCAACCTATAAGCAATTGCTCCAATTCTAGACTTGAATAAACCAAAATATCATCAATAAAAACTATCACAAATTGATCAATAAACTGTTTAAACACACTGTTCATCAAGTCCATAAAAGTTTCTAGCGCATTCGTTAATCCAAAAGACATCACCAAGAGCTCATAATGACCATACCAAGTTCTAAAGGTGGTTTTTGGAATGTCTTCCTTCCTTATCCTCTACTGATGATACCCATATCGAAGATCAATCTTAGAAAAGAATTGAGCTCCCTGCAACTGATCAAACAAATCATCTATTCGAGGGAGTGGGTATCTATTTCAAATTGTCACTCGATTTAGTTGTCTATAATCTATACATAACCTCAATGACCCATCTTTCTTCTTCACAAACAACACCAGGGCTCCCCAAGGAGACACACTTGGCCGAATGAACTCCTTATCTAATAAATCTTGCAATTGTTCCTTTAGCTCTCTCAATTCTGTTGGTGCCATTGATATTGGTTCAATACCCGGAACCAAATCAATAGGAAAAAAAAATAATCTCCCTATACGGAGGCAATCCAGGTGACTCATAAGGAAATACATCAATGAACTCCTTAGCTATAGGAACTTGGTCCAACTAGGGAATTTCCTTATCTATATCCACTATATGTGCTAGGTAACATTGTACCCCTTTTTCGTGTCAATCTCCTCTAGATAGTCAACAATATAATTAATGAACACACAATCTTATCTCCTTGAAAAACTAACCTCATTTCTCCATCTAAATCAAACACTACTTCTTACCCTGACAAATTTCTGAAGCCATATGCTTTGACAGTCAATCCATTCTCAAAATCACATCAAAATCAATCATATCTAAAACATTTAAGTCTCCCATAAGGATTTTATCTCCAATTTCTATCTCACAATTTTGATACACATACTTCACTAATATTAATTCTCAAAATCACATCAAAATCAATCATATCTAAAACATTCAAGTCTCCCATAAGGATCTTATCTCCAATTTCTATCTCACAATTTTGATACACATACTTCACTAATATTAATTCCCAAAATCACATCAAAATCAATCATATGTAAAACATTCAAGTCTCCCATAAGGATCTTATCTCCAATTTTTATCTCACAATTTTGATACACATATTTCACTAATATTAATTCCCAAAATCACATCAAAATCAATCATATGTAAAACATTCAATCTCCCATAAGGATCTTATCTCCAATTTCTATCTCACAATTTTGATACACATACTTCACTAATATTAATTCTTCATCCACGGAGATATAAACAGAATGAGTTGTCTATCTAACCTCATGGCAATATATATGGACATAAACAAAAGGGTTGCACCCGTATCAAACAAAACTTTTGATTCAAAAGTGCAAACAAAAGAATATATTCAAGTGCGAATACATCACCCCTCCTATAAGGAATATACCTTGCATTTCTTAACTACACAATACGGACATCTTTCTGATCATCACGTACTCCAATAGCATTAGCTATATGTCTATTCCTCGACATATCATATAAGGACGAACATTTTTGTCATGTCAAAACAATAGCACAATAGTTATCGTATAATTATCGGAAAGCATATCTATAGAAAACATAAAGAATCAAGAAGATATGCTCGATGAGAATTCAGAATTTCAAGGATAAAAAACAAGACAAAAGGAATCAAGAAGACATGCTTGATGAGAATTCAGAATTTCAAGGATAACAGACAAGACAAAACGGATCCTAATGCTCCACAATACGAATCCTAACTTTACTATTATTCATTTTATTTATTTATTTATTTTAGCTCTGATACCATCTCTGTCACGACCCGATTCCCGGATCCGTGACCGGCACATAAGCATGGTCCCCCTCCAAGGTTCCACACCTATGCGAACCCAAACTTACACACAAACCTATCATTCAACTTCACAGTTCAACGCAGCGGAAATAACAAACATAAACTTTATAACATAATTCGATTGTCTTAATACAAGAGTTGATTACATACAATTACAATTGTGGAGCACTAGCTAGACATAAGAACAAAAATATCCAATATACACATACGAGATAATACATCAAAGAGAAGTATATTAACAAATCGGCTCAAGGTTCTTAAACGAAGTTTCTCAAACAGGTCATACAAACATATGATAGGTTCTCAAATTGGTCATAACAAGAAGATATTAGGTAAAGCTCGTCAGAAAATCAGAATGCAATGAGCATGAGGCTCCGTACTGTGGGATGATCAGTCCACACAGGTTGGTGACTCCCCCGACCAACTAGGGTTTCAGATACGATGTGCACAAAGGCTAACACTACCCTGTTAGCATGGGTATTCTGACTGGCATACCATAGACATATCTTATAATCAAACAAACATATTCAGATCTCAAGGCTCAACTCATGGTATCAATCAAATGAGGAGCTATCAATTCACAAACAGATATAGGCTCATATCAAGAACGGATATTCAACAAATGATTATGCTTTATCATATCAAGAATATAATCAAGGTATATATTATCAAAAAGCATAATCCGATTCATACTAGCAAATTCAAATATTTATACTATTTCTCATGCATATTAAATATTATCCACTCACATGACTTAAGAGCAAACGAGGTTCAGAAGCAGGATGATGACGAAATCTTACTGATGTCCCGTAGGTTGAATATCGGGATTATCTGAATATATAAAAGAAGATATACTCAATAATGACTCAAAAGAAGTAAAATACTTTCAATAATATATCTAAGTGTTCAACTCATAATCCTATGTGTTTTTGAATCAAACTATCCATTTCTTCGTAAAAACCTAAAACAAAGATTTCTTCCGAAATCTAATTCCAAAATACACAATTCGTAAAATTGATACTAATCCATCAAATGAGCTTCAATTATCCATCAAACCAATCTGAAATACTAATATTTCATCTAAGGACCATTCTGAAATTTTCTTATATTTTTAGGGCCAAATCGTAATTTTACCAAATTGAAGGACTAAATTGAATTCCTCTTAAATTCACAACTATACTGAAATTTTGTCCATAATTCATCCTCAATTCTGTCCAGAATCTCGAAATTCATTCCAGGGACCAAACTGTAATTTTTCCAAATTTCGGGGACTAAACTGAAATTTTCACCAAAAGGACCAAAATGAATTTTTTGTCATCTTCAACCTCAACCCAGAATTTCCAGCAAAGGATTTTCGAATTTATCAACATTATTCACCATTTTTCTCAATATTTTCTTAAACCAAACATCTCAAAACTTCAAAATCATCTACAATCAAACTAATTAAACTATTACCCAACACATTCAACTCTTAACATCTCTCCTAATTCATCAATCAAACCCAAATAAAATTCTCAAACCCTAACAACCCATACAAGCAAAAATCATAACTACTAATCACATTTATACATAATAAAACACACACATTACCTTAACAACTTATTTCTCCTTCTTCTTTTCTCCTCCTCTTCTCTTTCCCTCTTTTCTCTTCTTCTTCTTCTTTCTTCCTCTCTTCCCGATTCTCTCTCTCAATTTCAGACCTAATCCTTTCTTCTTCTTTTTTTTCTTTTTCTTTTCTCTTCTCTTCTATTTATATTTATAAGCTTATGCAATTACTACCCTACCCTTAATTTATTTACACACCTACTTCTAAGCCACCAAGGGCACTCATGTATTTTCCTTTTTAATTAATTTCAGAATACTACATCTCCGGTGCACCTGAAGCTCTATTCTCCTCTACAGTCCCTCCTAATCCGTCTAAGATTGCAGATCCTCCTCGATGTCAATCCATATGCATTCACAAGTCCACATAACAACTTGATTTTACTTATTCTTGTTATTCTTCACCATTTATTTTCTTTATGGTTTGTATTCATTATCTCTAAGCTCTCTTTCTATAAAGAGGCAATTTTTTATCCTTTTTGGCAACAAGCTATGGATGAGGAACTTTCTGCTTAGCATAACACAAATACTTGGGATTTGGTTCCTCTACCTCCCGATATGAGTGTTGTTTCTATTAAGTGATATAAAACTCGATTAGTTGCAAAAGAATACTCTCAACAGTATGATATGGATTATGAGAAGACATTTACTCTTGCTGCTAAAATGACTACTATTTGTACTCTTATTGTAGTTGCTTCAGTTCGTCGGTGGCCTATCTCTAAAATTGATGTTAAAAATGTCTTTATGAATGGAGATGTTTAATAAAACATTTATATGGCACCACCTCCTAGTATTTCACATGATTCTGGGTATGTCTACAAGCTTAAAAAGGCATTATATAGTCCTAAACAAGCACCTTGTGTTTGGTTTGAGAAATTCTTTTATTGTGATCTCTTTCCTTGGTTTTGTTTCTTGTAGTCATGATTTTGTTCATTTTGTTAAGAGCACTATTATAAGTCATATTATTCTATCTTTATATGTTGATAACATGATTATTATTCGTGATGACATTGATGGTATTTCAGTTTTGAAGACAGAGTTAGCAAGATAATTTGAGATGAAAGATTTGGTTTCTCCACGATACTTTTTGGGTATTGAGATAACCTATTTACCTAGAGGTTATCTTTTTTCGTAGTCGAAATATGTTATAGATATCTTGAGCGGGCAATATTGTTAAAATCGTGATTTAACTCGTAAAATTTTACGATTTTAGGAGTCAAAAGAACAAACCTGATAAAATCAGGTAGAAAAATTGGACCTCGTTAAAATCAGAACAGACTCGTTAAAATCGGTTGGTTTATAGTCTTGTTGCCTTGGAGCAAGTGTTCCATTGTGATAAGCTCATTCAAATCTCAACAAAACTTGGGTTAGATTGATCTTGGGGTCATGAATACCATTAAATTCTGCTAGGGTTCGCATCAGCAATCCTATGCCTTTAGCAAGTCTTGTCTCCGTTCTTACACCTCACTTGTTCTTTTCTAATGTATATCTTATTCTAAGCGTAACATTAAATCTTGCTTCTATTGGTCAAATACTAGTGATTAATTATTCATATTTTCCTCTTTTTTTTGTAGTGTGTAGGATTTGCAGT
Source organism: Salix purpurea (assembly GCA_027405865.1). Taxonomy (NCBI): domain Eukaryota; kingdom Viridiplantae; phylum Streptophyta; class Magnoliopsida; order Malpighiales; family Salicaceae; genus Salix; species Salix purpurea. The sequence goes on from JAOWLH010000002.1 coordinate 23,549,459, forward strand.
CTCAGAAGGTGATTGGGACAGGCCGTAGAGAGAAGTGACTATATATTCTAGATGAGTTAATAGTGCTTCCTCCTACTACTACTATTGCTACTACTGGTATTGATTTGTTTTCTTTTTGATTAAGTCATTCCTCTTCTAGTTTTTATTTATGGTATTGTCATCTAGGTCATGTTTTGTCTTCTTGTTTGAGATTTTTAGCATCCACTAGAGCTTTAAGAAATTTACAAACTTGTGATATTTATGGTTGTAATAAATGTAAACTAACAAAATTTTCTATTTACCTAATCACAGTAATTATGTTTCTTCTTCTCCATTTGATCTGATGCATTCTAATGTGTGGGGATCTTTTTTTGTTGCCATTAAAGGAGAGGCTTGATATTATGTTTCCTTTATTGATGATAATACTCGTTATTATTAGGTTTATTTGATGAAACATGATTCTGAATTCTTATATACAACCTTTGAGCTCTTGTTAAACTAAGGGATTGAGGATGTATCAATTAGATTATCTGAATTTGATTTTTAAAAGAAATCTAAATAGACCGCTATCTATTTTCTCTAGTATATTTAAAGGAAAACACCACAATCATTGAACTTATCTTGAGAAGTAGAATCATTGATAACAAAAATGATATTTATTATTTCAAAAATATGACCGAATGAATTTTCTTCTCTTTCCTTCATTGTTTTTCATCAACTTTTTCTTCTCCTTCGAATTCAAGGACTGATATGCAAAGAAAATAAAATTTTGAACTAAAATGCATAATTGAAAAACTAAAGAAATCAAAAAAAACAAAATGTCAAGATTTTTATGCAATTTGTGTTTGAAATGGTGTTGAAGCACAATAACAAAAAAAAGTTACATGTATGTATTGTTCAATTTCATTCCTAAAAATGTAATTTTGTTAGCCAACAAAATTAAATCTTATTTTGCAAACTTAGAGTTAAAATATCTTTTGAACATCTCAAGAATTTCATAAAAATCAATTCAAAATAAATCATAAATATATCCTACTTAGCTCAATTTGTAAGGATGTACTGAAAAAATATTTTTTAAGAAATAAAAGACATGAAAAAAATATAAAAAACAATGTGAAATGTTTTATATCTTGGTGAATAGTGGAATGACGAGATCTTTTAGTTTTTTAAATAGTAATAATAATTAACTAGCATAGAAAAATGTAAATAAAGAGTGGAGATATGGAATATAAATTAATAATTTTTGTAATTTATTTGAAAAGTCATACATGATGATCTATTTCCGATAAAGAAAATGTAATGAATACTTAGGTTTCTTATATATATATCGATATATAGAACTTATTTAATAAAATTGATTTTCTTTCTATGTGATTTATGCTCTTTTATAAACTCAATCCAACCAAAAATTTGACTGTAACTAATTGTGAATTTGATAATATATATATATATATATATATATATATATATATATATATATATATATATATAGAGAGAGAGAGAGAGAGAGAGAGAGAGTTTAAATTATTTTTTGTATTTTTATTGTTTTTATATGCTGATATCAAAAATAATTTTTAAAAACAAATAAAAAAATATTATTTTAATATATTTATGAACAAAAAATATTTTAAAAAATAACATCAACCACACTATCAAATATTAAAAAAAAAAAAACATTTTGAAAATTAGTTCTAAAATGAGTTTCACGCTTTATTTTTAACTTCTTAACAAGTAAGCAAACGTATTAATTATTCTGGAGTTTCATCTAACAGTTTAAGTTTTTAGGTGAGATAGTTCCTTAACATGGTATCAAAGTTTTGTTGATCCAGCGGTCACGAGTTCAAATCTCACCACGCTTTATCTATTTGATAAAAATCAAGCATAAGGTAATATGGGTTTATATAAGTTTCAAGCCCAAGGATTTTTTACTTGAGAAAGTGTTAGAGCAAGTCCAACGCATGTGCCATCAAGAGAGCCAAAAAATATACTTTTAGCATTCTTGATCAATTTTTTCAGCTCTAACAAGTGTGCTATCCAAGCAGCCAAAATGGTTTTTCTCTCCCTCGTATGCTATTTTTGATCAATTCCTCCATCTTCAGGGTGTCCTCAGGCCGAGTTTGGAGGCAAAAGTTGACTATTTATTCAAGAACAACCAGCAAATGTTGACTTCTTGGACACCCACAGTTTGTTTCCTCAAAGACTTTACCGTAATTAAGACCACACCGTGTGTCCCAGTTTGAAAGAAAACCATCCATGGCTGGCGGCTTAGCTGCTTCTTGAACACGAAATCATGCCTGCCTTTTCGTTTTTTATTTTTTATTTCCCATGAGCACTCACCGTTTTTTATTGGTACGGAATACACCCACGTTCCCTTGAATTCACTCTCTTTGATTTTCCATCTCATTTTTTCTTTATGAGCTTTGTTGACCTTTTCTCAATATTTTATTACAACGACAGCGTTTTTTCAAGAGAAAAGTACACAAAGCATAATAAAAATGCAAGAAAAAAAGAGAAACGAGTAACTCGTCATCTTTAAAACCCCTCCTACGTACATTATCTCCCCCCTAACTGCTCTACTGTCTTTCTTCTCTCTCTAAAAAAACACAGTTTCTAGAAACTTTGTTTCTGTCCCTGAACTACTGTTTCTCGTCTCTTTGATTGTTTTCTTGGAGATATCAATTACCCGCAATCAGAGAAACAGTAACTGTTTTCTGCATGCTTCAAACATGGCGTTTGTTCAATCACTGTCGAAGACTGCATCTGTTTTTGTTTTCGGTTTTGTGGTATTGAACTGCTTTGTTGTGGACAGATTTGGATCTCATGCTCAAGGAGTGACTCCACTCTTGCCACAAGATGAAGGTAAATGGTCAACTATCTCCATTTCTTCTTTTTGTCAGCAACTCAAAATATTTGGCTGTTTTTTCTTTCTAGGTTTTCTTTGTGTAGTGGCCAAGTGTTCTTCTTCTTAACATTAGTTGAAAGGCATGCTCTTGTCTTGTTCTCGTTGGAGGAAACTGCTGTTTTGACTTTCAGATTTTTCATCTCTCTTTAAAAACCTTGTTTTTTTATCTCTTCTTATCAAAAAAATATGTGATTTATTTATTTTTGAAGATTAATGGGGGGAATATATTGTATGAATTGAGAAATAATTAATAGGAAAAGAAGAGGAATTCGGTTTCTGTGCATTTTTTTTATTTCTCTTCCTTCGCCATCTTCGCAACCAAACAGAAGAGGAGCTAAATATCTATTGTGTTATTTTTAGAATAATTTGTTTCATTGTAGTCACTATTAACACAGAGGAAAACAATAGATGATGAATCTATCAAGGTTATGCCTTTTTTTTTAAAGAAAATGGTGAATGTGTTGGGAATTTATTTTTTTAGCATAGTAGTCATGAAGGACGGCTGGGCTAAGTACAATATGGCATAACTCCTTTGTCTTGATCTTATTATTTAAATCGTGAATTATTTGTGTGTGTGTGTATATATATATATATATATATATATATATATATATATATATATATATATAGAGAGAGAGAGAGAGAGAGAGAGAGAGAGAGAGAGAGATTTGATAAAATATAAACGATGGTTATACAATTCAAGAAGTGAGAAGGTGATATTGTTGAGAATTTTATTTTCTGATTCTTGAATGTGAGATGTTTTTGGTATCAAGCAGCAACTACTGCTTGAAGTTGCATGTGCTCATCACGGCTTTCATTAATGGTGGAAGGTTCCTGCCCCACTGGCATGCTTGTCTTGTTGTGCTCGATAGATAAGTTTATTTATGTGAGGTTGCAGTAGGTCATGCTCATATGTAGAGTCCCTTCCAAATATGGAAAGTATTTTTATTGTAACAACTGGATATTACTATTTTCTAAATGTGATTAAGGAGTTACCTGTCACTATAGTTGAGCAAAATTTGCAGAGGAAAGCTCTGGGTGAAAATCGATCGTTATTTCGTGTAGTTTCTGATCAATTCTGTGTAAAATGCCACGTGGATAAGATTTGGGTTTTAGTTGTTGTATTTTTTTTATTTATTTCTTGCAGTATAGGCAATCTGGACAGCTTGACATTATTGACAAAATCGGTTGCCATTCTTGTCAGCTCTTTATTTCATGGTCAAAGTTGGATTAGTAGATGGTTTATTTGAACTTGATGGAATTTTTAATATATTTAAGGGGGGGGGGGGGGGGGGGGGGGGAACACGGAGAGCTTTGAACATGTCCATGTGATATATTCGATCCAAAAAGGAAGGGTTTTAGTAAAGTAAATATGAGCAGGTCATACTTTGAATTAGTCTATCTCGCCCATGAACAGTTATTGCTGATCCACGTGAAATTATTATAATTCGTTTTACTGGAAAATTTTCACATTATTATAAGCATTTTTGTGTTCATGGTGTTGTCTAACATTTATCTGATGCAACAGTGGAAATCCTTCAAACAATATCCAACAAATTGAAAAACAACAATTGGACGACCATCAATCGAACTTCTTGCGACAGCGCACAGTGGAAGCTGTTCATCAGCGACCCCCCCAAAAATGACAGAATTCAAAGCAATGTTACATGCGACTGTACATTTCAGAATAACACCGTCTGTCATGTGACCATCTTGTACGCACTTTGTACCTCTCCTTTTTTTCAATCATAACAACTTCTCAGGTTGAGATTAGAGATGTCTCAAGCAATGCTTTGGTTAGAAGAATATAATTGCATGTAGCGACACTTAATGGGACTGCTCTCTTGGATTTGGTACTGGGCCAAATGTATATGAACACTGTATCAAATACTAAACCTCAGCTTATGGAAACCACCTGCAGAGTGTTGGTGTTGCACCAATAGTCATCACCTTTTACCTCTTTCTCTTTATAATCATCTTTTCTTTTCTTCTTTTGACAGCAAGCTGAAGGGTTTTAATTTGACTGGAGTTGTGCCAGTGGAATTTCGAAGTCTTACTCAACTGCGTGAAATGTGAGTGACATGTGCATATATATATATATATATATATATATATATATATATTTCTTATTAGTCAAGTTTATTGTTGGACAGCGGAGATTAGTTTCTATCTGGATTTATGGATTATTTCAATTAGTTTTCTTATGAACTCAGTGATTAGCTTTTTCCTTTAATGTTTATCACATTAAAGGGCTATCAATATGCAAGTTTGAAGTTACAGCGCTGCAATGTGCAATGTAGAATAGCACCATTCTTTTACTCTCTGAGAATTTGAATTTTAGATTGACTGAAATGAAGCATCTTGCATGGTGCAGTGATCTCTCTCGCAACTATTTAAATGGGTCAATCCCTGGAAGTCTAGCTGAGCTCCCAAACCTTCAGAGTTTGTAAGTTTTTGTTCATCTGTATTTCTTAGAGAGTTTTCAATTGTGATTTGGCCATTCATGGATAATTAACCTGTTCACTAATTTCTCTTCCTCTACCTCAGGTCTCTTCTGGCAAACCGTCTCAGCGGTTCAATTCCTAGGGAATTTGGCAGCATGGCGACTCTGACGTCCCTGTAAGTCTCAAAAAAGAGTTCTCAACTTGTCCAGTAAATGAAATTCTGAGTTGCAATAAAATAGGCATTGCGTCTTGCAGGGTCCTGGAAGATAATCTACTTGGAGGGTCTCTTCCTCCAGAGCTTGGAAATTTGAAAAGCTTGGAGAGACTGTAAGACAGATGCCTTCATCTTCTATCTGAGTTTATCTACTACATCATACTCATACTCAATCTAACTCTTTTTACTCTGAGAAATTTATTTGTAACTTAGTATTATTTACCCCTGCAGTCTTCTTTCCGCAAACAATTTTTCAGGAACAATACCAGACACATTTGGCAATTTAACGAGTTTAACTGATTTGTAAGTGATGATGTGGGTCGCAATTTTATTTATAGTACATGCTATGCTGAGCTTAAGCATCCATCTGTTTCATATGCTCCTGCAGTAGGATAGATGGAAGTGAACTGTCAGGGAAGATACCTGAATTTATCGGGAACTGGACTAACATTACGACATTGTGAGTATTTGCTTTGTTCCATTTATCTGATAATGTTTCCTCGAGCACAGGCTGAATGGAATTCCATTTTCCTTTCCCTCTTGCATTCCTAACAATGGTATATTTCTTTTGCAGGGATTTTCAGGGAACATCCATGGAGGGTCCTATCCCCTCTACCATTTCACTGTTAAAAAAATTACAAACTCTGTGAGCTTAAGTTCCCTATCTTGTAGCTTCACATTCAGTTCAAAAATTTTGGCCTCGTTGCTTTTCGGTAAGTCTGTATTCGAGAAAACTGATTTTTTCTGTTGTCTTGTTTTTTCAGGAGAATATCGGATCTGAGAGGATCAGGTTCAATTTTCCCTGATCTGAAAGATATGACAGAAATGGAAAAACTGTGAGTTGAATGAGACTGATCAAACATATTTTTAAGCTTTCTAATTACTTTTAGATTCCTCCGGCCATTTTAAATCAGTAATTCAATACATGTATTTTTTTTTACTCAGGATTCTGAGAAATTGCTCAATGACTGGTTCAATCCCAGAAGACCTTGGAAAAATGACAGTGCTAGATACGCTGTAAGTTTCTCTAACAGTTACCTTTATGGCAATGCTTAATTTGCGTCACATTATGTTACTCGGATTCAAAATGACAAGATGTGTTAAGTGATTGACAGCACTTTATTCTATCATTTGGTTTCATTTAATGTAAGATAAAGCAAAGGGTATAGAAATAAGTTGATTCCTTATTTATCCTGGTTGAACAAGGATCATTCCATTTTTTAGATTCTCATTGAGTGAGGTCGGAATGCTTACAAACCAATCTTGACATGTCATGAGATGCTATTGGTGATGTTCTACATTATAACAAAGTAATAGGACTTTGGATATTATTAGTCTGACAACATGGACTGGCCCGATATTCTGTGAATCAGATTGCAGTGTGTTTGTATTGCCCAGAGCAAATTTTATCTAGTACTTTTTTCACGTGATTTCATTAATTTGTATATATTTCATTTCAGAGACCTGAGCTTTAACAAGCTGACAGGCACGATTCCTGGCATATTAGGGAGTTTGACAAAAATAAAGTTCATGTAAGTCAATAAACGCTTGCTGAAAGCACATGATCTTCATTTCTAATACACTTCTCATATTGACAGCTTGCTGGTTCATTTCCCGTTTAATAATGTGTAGGTTTCTGAATAACAACTTTCTAACAGGAGACGTGCCTGTTTGGATATTGGAAAGCAGGAAAGACTTGTGAGTCTATTCTGAAGCTATACAAATTTGTATTATTTGGTTGCATTGTTTTTCCGGGATTTGATAGAAGTTACAGAAGTTTTTTATGTTTCTTATACATGAAAAACACCAATCTTTGTCCTCCTAAATCAACAACTATTTTACCCCTCCCATGAAATTTTATTTCAGGGATTTATCTTACAACAATTTTACTGGGTCAGCTCAGCCAAGTTGTCAACAGCTATCAGTGTAGGCATTATTTTTTTCCCCATTACTTGTTTCTTCTCCCTTGTTTCAAGTTGATTCCTAACTCGTATTTTGAAATTATATAGGAACTTAGTATCTAGTCATGTCTCAACTGGGAATAACAAGTAAGTTCCTCCTTCACTAAGATGCCTTTTAAAAAGTCTAGAAATTCGACTTACGGATAACCCTCATTCTTTTCTACAGGATTTCTTGGTGCTTGAACAAGGACCTTGTTTGCACAAGAAAACCTCAACGTAAGCGTTTAAAAACAGTACTCTGGTGTTTGATGAAAGTGTAATTACGTAAATAGAGTACTTGTTGTCCTAGGGAAGGCAGCTTATGATATTGATCCTTTGTTCTACAGACCATTCCTTGTTCATAAACTGTGGAGGGAGCAGTGAGATTGTTGGTGGTAATGAATATGAAGATGACACAACTCCAGGGGGGGCAGCTGAATTTGCATCTTTATCAGAAAGATGGGGTTATAGCAGTACAGGGACTTATATTGGCAATGATAACGGTGCTTACAGAGCAACAAATTATTTTGGTCTGAATGTGACCGGTGAAGGTTTTTACCAAACTGCTCGCCTTGCTCCTCAATCACTCAAGTACTATGGCCTGTGCATGCTGGCGGGCAGTTACAAAGTGCAGCTCCACTTTGCTGAAATTATGTTTTCCAATAATCAGTCTTTTAGCAGCCTTGGGAGGCGGATATTTGATATATCAATTCAAGTGAGTAAAATCATTTTCAAGTAGCGTATTTGTTTAGAATTTTTCTTTTTATCTGTGATTGTATTTCTAAATAACCTCATGAAATCTACCATGTGTTATGGATCCTTTTCAAGTTTTCTTAGAAAAGAGTGGTCACACTCTTTAAAACCTGTAAAAGTTATACTCGGAAATTCTTCCTGCAGGGGAAGGTAGTTGAGGAAAATTTCAATATTATGGAGGAAGCTAAAGGTGTTGGTATCGGCATCACTAAGGTATATGATGGTGTAATTGTCAATGGTAGCACACTGCAGATACACTTATACTGGTCAGGCAAAGGAACCACTGCCATTCCTGACAGAGGTGTCTATGGACCTCTCATATCTGCCATTACAGTGACCCCAAGTAAGTCATGATGAAATCAAGAGGGTTTTTTTGTTTCAATCAACGGTCTTGTTATTTAAATAATTTCTCACCTTGTAGACTTTAAGGTGGATAATGGTGGCGGATTATCAGTCGGAGCTATTATTGGCATTGTAGTTGCTTCATGTGTGCTAGCGACATTGGTTTTGCTTGTCCTCTGGAAAAAAGGTTTCCTGGGAGGGAAGGACCTTGAAGATAAAGGTAAGATTAATGGAACAAGAAGTATGTTGCTTTAGGACTTTTGTTTATCCTTGTCATGCTGATTTTGAGATTCTGCTCATCACAGAACTCCGTGCTCTAGATCTCCAAACTGGTTATTTCAGCTTAAGGCAAATTAAACATGCGACCAATAACTTTGACCCTGCAAATAAGATAGGAGAAGGAGGATTTGGTCCAGTTTACAAGGTATTTATGAATTTTCCACAATATTTAGTTAATTCATGCGCTGACAACGTGTTCTTACTATATGGGGCCTTGTATAAAAAGTTTATCGCACATGCAAAAGCTTGTGATAAAAGGGAAGCACTATCTTTCTGAACATTCTGAAATTTCAATCTGTTTTATTGCAGGGTATTTTGTCAGATGGTTCTGTAATCGCTGTGAAGCAGTTATCCGCCAAATCAAAACAAGGAAATCGTGAATTTGTGAATGAGATAGGCATGATATCTGCCCTGCAACATCCCCATCTGGTGAAGCTGTATGGTTGCTGTATTGAAGGAAATCAGCTGCTGTTAGTATATGAGTACTTGGAAAACAATAGTCTTGCTCGGGCACTTTTTGGTAATTGCTTGACCGACTCCTTAACGTATCAGTTTATATAGTCTATAGAATGAGAATGAGATCAAATAGCTTTCCTGGCTCATCTGTACCAGGTCGTGATGAACACCAGATTAAACTGGACTGGCAAACAAGAAAGAAAATAATGTTGGGCATTGCAAAGGGATTAGCTTATCTTCATGAAGAGTCAAGGCTGAAAATTGTACACAGAGACATAAAGGCAACTAATGTGCTGCTTGACAAGGATCTAAATGCCAAGATATCTGACTTTGGTTTAGCTAAACTTGACGAAGAAGAAAACACTCATATTAGCACGCGGATTGCTGGGACAATGTGAGTTCTTCCTCCCCCTTGTTCTTTCAATATAATTTCCTTGGTAGTGGTAAAGGGATAATTAAACCCTTTTTTTTTTGGTAATGATTTTATAAACAATATGGATATCAGATGGAAATATTGTAAAATGCAGACATTTTATTTGATGGCATCTAATAACAGCACAGATGGTTATCGCCCTGTATATGATTATACTATGAAAAGTACATACAAATTTATTTCACTAGCTCATGGACAATCCTTACTCTGCTGATTCTTTCTAATTTCTCTTCAGAGGTTATATGGCTCCAGAATATGCAATGAGGGGTTACTTGACAGATAAAGCAGATGTTTACAGCTTTGGAGTTGTTGTTTTAGAAGTTGTCAGCGGGAAGAGCAACACGAATTACAGGCCGAAAGAGGAGTTCGTTTATCTTCTTGACTGGGTAACTTATATCATTTCCTTTCAAATTCTGTCTACACATTTCACATTTACACTGACCATCACCGATGAGCATGATTGTAGACTCATGGAAAATGCATGGTATTTGATAATTGTAGGCCTACGTCCTGCAAGAACAAGGAAACCTTCTAGAGCTAGTGGATCCAGGCCTTGGTTCACACTACTCAAAAGTAGAGGCAATGAGGATGCTGAACTTGGCTCTCTTGTGCACCAACCCTTCTCCCACTTTGAGGCCATCAATGTCTTCTGCAGTGAGGATGCTTGAGGGTCAAATTCCAGTCCAGGCTCCGATAGTCAAGCGCAGTGGCATGAACCCGGATGCAAGGTTCAAAGCCTTCGAGCTTCTCTCACAAGATAGCCAAACACACGTCTCAAATGGATCGCAAAGCAGTCAGATACAGAAAACCATATCAATGGATGGACCATGGATCGATTCTGAAATTTCTATTGAAAGTAAGGATGAGATCACAAATTCCTCATCGTCCAAGCTTCTAGGGGATCTTTACGACGTCAACATAGTCTGATCAACGGAAATTGATGGAATAGTCCCTCGTTTTCTTTTGGTCTGGTATTCTGAGTTTGCAAATAGGATTGCTGAGAAATCAAGAATTACATTTTAAATGATTTGTTCTGGTATATGTTGATTCTTTTGTTTAAAAAAAAGATTGGAGAGCTTGGTCTTTTGATTTGGCATTGTCAGCCGGTGAATGTCACCATTTTTTTCCAAATCTGCAGATTGTTTTTTGTATAGAAGCACTTTTAAATTATCCTGGAGAGCATTTGAACATAAACTTGCCTTCCATTACATCTACTTTAGTGCTCCATGTTGTAGAACTCTATTAGATTTCTGGAATTTAATTAATTTACTACTTCGTATCTTATATTTCTGTATATTTAAATTTTGATTTCTCAATTAATAAATGCACCCAATTTTATATAACATATGGAGTATTATTGTTAAGGAACCATCTCATCTAAAAGTTTAAGTTGTAAGGTGAGATCCTAGAATATGATTTATATTATTCTCTAACACACTCCCGAGTGAAAACCTTTTGGATTTGAAACTTACACACAGGTTCACGCTACCTTATGCTAATTTTTATCAAATAAAACGAGGATAGTAAGATTCGAACTCGTGACAGCTAGGTCATCAAGGTTTATGATACCATGTTAAAGATTATCTCACCTAAAAATTTAAGTTATTAGGTAAAGTCCCAGAATATGATTTATATTATTATCTAATAATTATCATAGAATCATACCCCCTAAATTTGATAAGGTCTGGAGCAATGTTGAGGTATGTTACACAGAACTTATCCTGACCCACAAATTCATTTCCTCAGTTAAAAATCCCACAGAACACAACAAAAGCCATTTTTATTATTTTACTCTTCCAAGTACCATGTTGTCTCTCTCTAGTTCACCTTCCAACTTCTCTCCTTGTAAATTAATTATTGCAATGGATGAATCAAAACTCCAAGAAAATGATAATGATGAAGTTTCAATCCATGATAGGAATGAATTTTTCGGATTTGATAACGTGGACTCGCTGTCTTTTGTGATGCACTGAAACGTTGCATGCAGAAATTTGCCATAAATGGGGCTGACGACAAGGTGTTTTTGTTTGATGAACTACGAATTAATATTACGAAAAAGAGTGCTCAGCCAGATGGTCACGGACAGAAGCAAGAACAGAGTTCAAAACAACTACAAAAGAAAGAAAAGGATCGGTCTCTCTAAACTTCCCACAGCTAAAGAGTCAGCTACCCTATTCGGGAAAGGCAAAAATAATGATTTTGTGCTGCATGCTTCTTGTCCTAGAGTAGCTTCGGCGATAATATTACGAGTTACTTCTGCACCTTCCTTTCACATGTTTTTTTTGGGAAAAATAAATAAATAATAAGATGGAAAATTCTTGAAGTAGGCTTCGATTTCTCCATGCTAGAGTAATTAGAGTGCGTTATGCACACTAATCCTGAGAAGTAACACCCCATAACACCATTACCTTATCATGAGGATCATCAATCAACCGTATAACATCCAGAGAAGTGTAATCCAAAATTGGTCTTGGGGTTGCAGTTGTGGCTTTTCTTACTTAGTTTACTGAAAATTACAAAACAGGAGGAAGAAAAAGAGATGGAGAATTATTGACATCCACTGTCTTATTTTTGTTGACTGCATGTAGAGGAGGCTTATTCATCCACGAACTTATTTCTTGATTTTCTAGCTTCTTCAAGTGTGCATGTTCCACTTTCGTTTTTTTGAATAATAAGAAAACTCCCACAGATAACTCAATCCAGGGACAGAATGAGAGTGGAAAGACAAATTTCAGTATATTCCCTAGTTGTCGTAGTATTTTTCCTGTCAGAATGGAAGGGACACCTGACAAATCCTCTTTCCACTCATAAATCACTTTCATAACAGGAAAAAAATATCCTGACGATTACATGATTAATTGCAATCCAACTAACCACTTCTCAGATAAACTTTCAATCACCCCTGTAATTTCAGAAGGAAAACCTTGCAACCCTGTTTACTAAACTGAGGGAACTTGGACATTATCGGAAGCTGAACAGGTCAGGGTTTTTTTCTAGCAAAATCAGAATATTATTGGTCCCCCTGTTATTTTTATTTTTTTCAAAAAACTACAGATACACAAATAAACGCATGCAAGTACATGTGGGAGGAAGGGAAAACTATGATTGATGATAAAGTCAGATATACAGCGTGGTTTGATATGATTAAAAAAACTCAAGACTATTTACACTTAGCTACCATGAACGCGAACAATCAAAACTCAACACCACTATTTATCTGAACAGAAAAGGAAGTTTGGCCAACATTGGAGAGAGGAGTATCGAGTCTCATAACAAATCCTGAGCTCCCAATATTACCATTCCACTTAGACCTTCCAATCTGCGAAAGGGTCACATAAAAGAAATGGATGTTAAAACAAGGATGAATAAATAACACCAACACTGCCCAATTTACTTGCAATCATCGTCTAAATTTCAGAAATGATGATTAGCTAAGCGAGTTTCAAGATGATGATTTGATAATCCAGAGCTATTCATGATTGCAAAATGGGTTCAACTGTTGTCCTCACCAAGTATCTTTATACAAGAAGTTTTCAGGGGGAAGGTGAAGATTCTTGTCATTAGTGGCCTCCTCATGGAAACAAAAAATGATTTTGGTTGTGGAATTTCCCAAGTATTTCCTGAACTTTCACTCTCATTTCGGTTTGTGACCCAATCACCCAATATTTTACTTCAGATTGATTGTCTTATGAATGTACAAGTTTTGAGTAGCTTAGGGGAAAATTGCATGCAAATATCATCCTTAACTTTCATTATGGTCACGAGTTGCACCCTGTCATTTCAAAACATATGATTTCCATGCATATCAAGACTCTGGGCAAAGACATACAATTCTAGGAGACCATATTGCATAGATGTGAATGATCATGAGACAGCAATCCAACAATAGAGGATGTATACAATTATTTTCTCCAACATATGCATGCATCTCCACAACACAACATAGCTCCTCTGGGAAACACTGAATGATGATGATGATGATGATGATGATGATGATAGGACAAAGACCGGAACTGGATAACCCCGTCATTAAGGATTCCATTGGTTTGGCATCCATTGTCTACTTTTGTTTTCTCAAATTATTTTGGTGGACTTTTGTGATTTAACTTTCTCAAACAGGATGGTTAATTGATGGATTGTCTTCCAATTCATTGTTCTCCCAGGAAGTTCCAGCATTTAAACCTGTGCACACTTCGATGAAAGTTGGACTAGCAAATTGTACCTCCTCATTTCAATGTGGATTAATGGGTTGGAAAAGAGTTAAGAGTATTTCCCATGGCATGAAGGGTCATGAGATTAAACCTGTGCATCTTCAGATTCTCAGTTATAATGAAGATAATTTGATGTATTTCTATGTTTTACTTCTTTTTTTAATTTTTGATATTTTTTTTATCCTGCCATTCACTTGATTTTCATGAATAGGACCAAGTGCAAACTTCCCGGGTACCTGGGTCCCATCCACCTAGCTAAAAAAGTAAGAGATGGACCAAGAAACCAAAGATCCAACCAAGCAGATATGTATAATAAGATAAGAAAATATTGACCAGCACCAAATAATGCAACAGTACAACTTACTGATAGTGATGCAAATGCAGAAGGGTGAGTCGTCGCAGCACAGCCACATATCAGATTCAGATGGTCATTCACTGAATGAATCAGTTCTGCATGCAAACCAGGATTGCTTCCGCCAAAAGTGGGGCACAAACTGACAAGATGTCATTAAGAGTAGAAAAGTTAATTATATTTGCTTAAAAGTACCATAGAAGCTGAAACTTTTGCTTGAGTTTAAGTATACACAACAAGAGTGAAGTAAATACACCAGAAGTAAAAGTTAAGGCAAGGAAAAACAGGTTCTGCAAACATAGGAAGAACACATATTCAAATAATAACTGGCATGCATATTTACCCTCAACATGACCTACTTTGTTTCACCAATATAATTATTCATGCTTTTGCCAAAAGCATGAGATAATTGATATCAGGATACAATCAGTCCCGAGATGAATAGATAATTAATGTCATGACCCGATAACACAATCATGTCCTCCAATGGACACCTAATTGTTTATAGTGGAGCAACACGGATTAAAACAAGTAACTAAGATTGACCACAGAAAAAACAGGTCTTCATTTGGCAGCATCAAGAAATGCAAACTGACCCTGGTTTGTGATGGGTTAACTATATAGACTCACTGGAGCAAATCATGAGGAAATCTGTGGAAAACTAAAACGAGTACACAAGTAATGCGTAGATTGTTTCCTATCAACCATAGTCATCTGATGCCACTTTATAAGCAGGAAAATGATAGCTGCACTGTCAGTGTCTAAAGCAGTATGTTAAGTAAATGTAAGTAAAAGAGTGCAGCGGGGATTAGTTCTGAAGAAGTATTTTCATCTTCTTTCTGGCTTCAGTTACTATTTAATGAATGAACAAAAGCATTTAGTTATCTATGCTATATTCATTTTTTCAATGAAATTTTCTCAGTTTTGAAGGAAAACTAGAGTGCAGTTTAAGTGTAACATAGCATCACAATGATCCCAATGCAACAGATATGCTAACATTCAGAAGTGAAGGCAAAATTAGAGCACAAATGGTAGTCTTAAACACAGAGTATCCAATTTTATTTTTGTTCTTCACTGTTGCTTCAGCAGTAACCAATGCAGGTAATTCAGGATTTACTATTTCTGTTTTTCTTTTCCTTTATTTCAACTTCTTTTTTCCTTTTTTAATGGCTAGTTCATTGAGTTTCCTGGTTTTTGTAGATTGGTCCAGAATTACATATAACCAGACCAAGGAAAAAAAGGAACCACAGGTTAACTTAAAATAACATTTTACAAGGTTCTTGGAGAGCTCAGCAAGCAAAAGTAATCAATAGAGATAGAAGAACCAGCCTGAGAAACCATGTTCATTTTCACAAATTACTGAAGCACTTTCAAGTTCAAAGGCCAAAGTTATTAATAATAAAACAGCTACTCTGCTCATCTCTTCCACATGTATAGAAAAACAAAGAGAGATCGTAATTTTATTGAAATCAATATGAATATAGAACATCACCTGAACTGAGTAGCTGGCCTCACCATAAGACCAGATCTTCGCCATGCTAAGGATTGTGCAACACCTAATGTAAAGGATTTGTCAGGCCATTGTACCATCGGTGTGATTCGTGTTCCCCACTTATTCTGATCAATATTCATAGCAACAGGCCTTAGTTCATACCAGAATCAATTCAGAGAAATCCGCTAATGTACCTTGAAATCATAAGTACTGGCTGACAAGTTCAAAACCTGACCTTACAAGAGAAGCTGTATCTCATTTCCCCAGGATATTGCCCTTGAGCTTGAAGAAGACCTCCACGGAGAGGTACAAAAGCAGTGGTAGACAGCCCCTCACCAGATACATAAGTCAACTGCCCATTTGGAAATTGTAAATCCACAAATGACTGCATGTTGAAAGAGACCAAGGAAAGGAAAGTAAGTGAAAAATTTGTTCAACATATTTTAATGCTACATAAAAACACTAATAACTGCATCCAAATATTCATGCTTTTATTACAGAGGTTATTCCTTTCCCCCAAGGAAAGGATCACCAGGCAGCAGTAAAAGAAAGTATACTTATTTTGGGAGAAATTTGTGCTCGAGGACAGGAGGAAGGATGGCAAGGCTTCTCTGATATTCTTACTTTTTCCACAAGCTCACCTGCCCCATCACTCAAACTAAAATCTGAATTTAGGATTTCAGCCTAGTTGAATAGTGTTAACTTCCCTTCATATCGCTGTTTTGCAAAACTTCCCATCCTAAGGAATTTTTACTTGGTCTGAAGAAGGGGAAATGGCATGACACTTGTTGATTTTCATGACAGTGAAACAACTACAAAAAAAATTCAGCTATGAAACATCATGCACTGACAAAAATGCTCATTTTGGGAAGGATAAAAGAAGAAATTTGTTAGAATGGGAAGGATTTATAGAAGAGAAATCCAATAAGAAGAACCAAAACAGGAGAGGACTATAATTCTGTTGAGTACCAGCTAAACAACCCTAAAGCATTATACCATATAGAAGTGAGGAACACAATCCTATCAAACAGCAGTGCCTCAAAGTCAAAGGATCATGCTTCCTGTTTCCAATTCTTCATTGATTCTACAAGATGTAGAATACATCCTATTGCTTTTGGCCACCCACACCTTGATTAAGCCTCTATAAACAAATATGAGAATTGAAACATAAACTGATTTTAATGCCCTTCATATCTTAAAAGGAGCTCTGACTTACACAATTTAAAGGATTGAGACAGAGCATTGACATTAATAACCACCTTCGATGCTTTGACCACACAGCTGGACACAGGGAATGCATTCCACTCTGACAAAGAAACAAGAAATACAGCACATGAGAGGAACAATTTTATAAAGCAATCATAAAAAGACATCAAAATGCAGATTCTAGTATAGTACATGGAAAAATCTGATTATCAATGAACTAACTGTTCTGTATTAAAAAACAAAAGACAAATCAAATAAAGGCAGGAAACATGATCAACAACAGAAGATCTTAAGATATGGAAGCTAAGAGGTACATAATAGGTATTAATGGTGAAGTCTATATCAGCATATGCTCCAAAAAACAACTGTAACGTCAAAAATACATACAGAAGAAAGGTTGTCATAAAGCTAACAACATGCAATTAATAAGAATAGCTGGAGATCAATAATACAACTGGGATTGAGCAAAAAACTAATGTTTAGCGATACTTAAGCTCATGTCTTTATAGTCCATTGCCATTTCTTGTCAAGCTTAAGAGCAAATACATTTTGTTGGATAGATGAGTTTTTGTCCTTGTTTGATTGAAGGTTTAGAAAAGAATATCCAAAAGCTTGAGCATTTTTTCACAGTTCTACAATCGCATCTATTTTCACACTTCAGCAATGCAAACAGAAAACTGGCTATACCTTTCTATCATAGCCATACCAAAGCAGGTGTTGCTTTGACAGATGCACAGGCAGAAGAAAGGTTGAATCACGCACAATCAGCACAGGTCCAAGCTGGACTAGGAACAGAGATGAATTATCATTTTCTGACATGGAACTTCCATTTGATGCCTCTACTCTCCATAAATCTCCCCTTGCAACCAAAGAACTCTCAATGCTGTGAGTTCTGCTGTCAAACGTTGAGGTAATGTTTATGGTCCCCTGCATTCAGTGGAAATGAACCATCAAATAAACAGCACAAATTGAATACAATTAAAGCCAAATTGATAGCCTTCAATTATGATCACAAAAAGGGCAATAGGACAAAACTACTACAGCAGGGAAACTTTTGCTGTCCATCTGTAGATAAAATTCTTTTGGCCATAAAAAATTAAAGATGAAAAAACTACAGACAAACAAAACGATTCAACTGAACCAAGCTCCATGTTATTGCCCCCTTTACACTACTGTGTCAAACACTATTAAGATAATTCAAATGAACTGACCTCCAGCCAAGAACATAAGGTTGCATTTAAACATAAGTTTTTGCCCTTTTATTATTACCCCACCCAGTCTTTCAAGCATTTCACTTATGGTTGAGGAATCTCCAATTTGAATAAATAGCTACAATGAAAGCATGCATAGAAAGAACATTATCAGACAACACAACCAATTTTGATGCATGCAACCAATTCTTTTACCTTGTTGCCAAAAAGAACCAAAATGAAACATACAGAGGTTGAAAAGAAAAGGAAGGAAATAGGAAATTATATGTTGAGAAATGCACAGGAAAAAATTTGAGCATGAACCACACAAAGGTCCAAGTAGTGAGATTATGTCTACGTAATCAATGTGTTAACGATTAAAAGGAATTAACTAAAAACAAAATAAAAATCACAATAACATTAAGAAATGAAACAGTGAGACTTAGTGGCATCTGCAAGGGTTGCTCGATGTTGTTCAGATCATGCAAAATCTAAACATCAAAGCAAATTGTGTTTTGACACATTTTGCAACAAGTGCCAGGCTACACCATGGAACCACTACTTCAGTTGCATATAATTTGACTAGATTCCACCAAATGCGACCTTACTACAAAACCACATCCAACTTGTAATTATATATGTATGATCAACCATATTATCCAAGAACAAGTTCTACTTAGAAGCAATGAAAACCACAAGTATATTATACTCCTCTCAAAACCCTTCAAGTTTCTTGAGACATTAAGTTAAATATACAGCACAAAGCAAAGTAGATCATTAATGAGATTATAACAAATACAACAGACCCTAAAAGGAAAGCAAGTAATTGTTTGTTAGACAAATTACTTCTAAAACAAAGCATGTCTGCCAAAGGAGAAAGGATGTAGGTGTAATTCAGTTTTCTTTGTTTCAGACACAACCGTTATCAGATGGAATGGCATGCACTTCAAACGTTCAGTCGTTTCCAGATAGGCACTACTAACTAGACTGGATGCTGACCTCTTGTAAAACTGACCAGTTAATACTTCTAAAAAGACATGATCTTTCCCAAACAGGAAGTCCTATGGCTTCCAATGCATAATTGTTTCCAAAAAAGGTCACTATTATCTAGACTGGTACCGTCCTAATTCTGTGAACTTCCTTCCCAGACTCCAACAAAAATGAAAACCAATCAAATCATATCCTCCATAAATTTGTAGAACCAAGAAATTTTCCCAACCGAGTTTCAAAAGATAAAATATCGCTTCCATAGAAACAGTTAAATGGACAGTTTAATTTAAAAAATCTAATAGGCAACCTATTCTTTCAATAACATTTGAATATGCATATATTACCATTGTTGTATGAAAAGGACTTCCACGCTAACAAAACAAACACAAACAAATTCTTAAACCAAATAGAGCTTAAAAGTCATTACCTGTGGTTTACCGAGGTATCCCACACCCTTCAAATTTAACCCACCAATCCCCTCTTCCAACAGCCCCTCCACTCCACCACCACCATTATCCTCCACAAACCCAAAATCCCTCAACTTCTCACTAACCAAACCCAACTCTCCCTCCAAACCCAAACCTACCTCACTCCTTTTACCATTCATCCTCACCCCAACCTCCCCAGTCTCCTCCTGCTTAAACGGCACCGGCAATCTCCTAAAAAACTGATACACCATCCCATTCAAAGCCGCACCAAAATCAGCCCCAGCTTGTCCAATCCTATTTCCAACATCCAAAATCGCCGAAAACCCATTTATCCCAGAATTATCAGTCAAAACCCTAAAATCCCCTTTACTAAAACCGTGTCCCGGAAACTCCACATCGAAAAGCTTCGATTTTGGAGGGTTTGGCCAAGAAAACGCAGGTGGGTAAGTTATATGTGACTGTATAAGGCCGGTAAAGCCTTGAGCTAGCCGGTCTGCGAGGTCCTGGCCATGCCTTTGGACCTCTTCCCATGCTTCAAATGATCTTTCTACCGACATTCGATTGTGAAACTCAAGTATTCATGTGATTTTCACTATTGGGTACTCGAAAAATTCATTGAAAACACAAGACTGGAGGTTTTGGTGACTTAGTGACAGAAAAAGTTTAAAGTCTTTGTGAGTGAGCCTGGGTTAGGTGACAGCGGTAGTTGTAGAAATGATCGAAACTAAAAACAGCTTCAATATTACAAATGTATAAATATATATATATAGCTTCAAAGATAACAAAAAAAAACTCTCTGAGGCAGAATCTGAGAAACCCTAAAGTTCAAAGCTAATAAATCAAAAATTACAAAAATTTCAAGCTTTGATTTGCACTTTTAGGCAATAAATAAAAAGAGGTAGTTTTGAGATCAGGATTTTTTGTTTTTTGTATTTGTGATATAAAATGAATGAGTCTTGGGGTTTGTTTTGCTTAAACAGGGGAATCAGAGTGCGAAACTAGGGGTTTGAAAGAGAGAACTGGGGCTTTGTGTTTCTCGAGCAGAGAGTGGAGATTGATGATGAAGCGATCTTTTTAGTGTGAAAGGGGAAGAGCGTGAAAATGTACGCCGGGGGTGTACTGCGCATATAGATTGCTTTGCTGCCACGTTGATGCTAATCCCTGTGGCTAGTTAAGGATAGAGATTTGATTAAAAGATGACCCGATCGCCAGTCAATGTGATGTGACAATTCTTTTTAGTTTTTAGCATTATATGGTGATGGATTTGAAATGGATTTTTTTTATTGTACGAGTATCCATAATAATAAAAAAAAATTATAATATAAGGCTCATCGTCATTCAACTTTAACTTATTTTATGTTCAATTGCAGTGTGTTTACTATATAGGATGAAGATGTTATTTTCATGAAGATACACCAAAAGGTTAAATCAAAAAGAGTTTTAAAATCAAAAGGTTTAAACATATATTAAATTTATTTATTTTGCAATATCATTATCAAATTGACTTAGATTTTATTATCGAGGTGATATCCGTCATTATAAAAGCAAATATAAATATAAGTATTATAATAACTCAATTTATTGTTAATAGAGAATATAAGTAAGATTCCTCATGTTAAAAGATGTGGTTAGCTAAGTAGAAAATGCTAAAATGGTTATTTTGTATACATAAAGAGTCTTTTCAAACTTGCAAAGGATGTTACTAAGTATTAGAGATTCAAATCCATAAATGGTTGTCACTTGGGATCATAAAATGATTGATAGTAATTACGTAATATTTGGGAGAGCTGTTATGGCATTTGGTGCTTCAATTGATGGGTTTCGATATTGTCATCCTTTAATAATATTGACGACACTCGTCTATATGATAAGTACAAGGCAAAATTGTTGATTGCAATTGCATATGATGTAAATAATAGGCTTTGTCTATTGTGGTTTATTATTTTCAAAGAAGTGATTAACAATAATTAGCATTGGTTTTTAGATTTATTATGTTAGTATATAATTGATGGTCACACCAGCTTGTGTACTATATCAAATAGACATGTGGTGATTAAAAATTACATGGTATGAATTTTTCTCCAGCATTTTAGATATCATCGATATTGTTTGTGATACTTTATGATTAATTTCAACATTAGGTTAAAAAAATGTTGCCTTGAAAAATATACGACATGGGATGTGTACAAATTTGATAAAGACTAATGATGTGATCATAACAAGGTTAGAAATTGAAACTAAACGGAAATGGGTGTTTTTATATATGACAATACAATGATGAATTTGTTAAAAGACTTGTTATATTATTTTGAAAAGAGTTTATAGCTTGCTTGTAACAACTATAGATTCAATGATCCTTTTTAGTGTGATAAATATTTTGTAGAGTGCATAATAAAAGTTGAAGAATATTTAAGTCATGGTGTATTGTGACCTCCAAATATCCTAGTTGAATTACTTGTTATTATAAGTCATGGTGTATTGTGACCTCCAAATATCCTAGTTGAATTACTTGTTATTATGGAAATTTATAAAACACACATGACAAATTTATTTCATATTGCAATGAGGTTATTTCGTTTGAGATACTTCTAATAATTGGTGCTATAAGAGAAGTTCAAGAATCGATCAAGATCAATAAAAAAAACATGTATTTATTGTAAATGACAATTATATTAACAAGTATGTTCACACTTCATCACATGTTTCCATTTATCTGATGTTGAATACATGCAATTTATTGATAATTTATTCTCTAGCAATTTATATAAAAATACATATACTCCTCATTTTTAACCCTTACCTAACATCCAATTATGGCTTATATATATTGGTTAAAATGTATATAGATGTCTAACTAGATGAAGAGCATAAAAGGGTTAGAAGAGATCCATTTACCTGTATAACATCCAATAACAATGAAAAATCCAAAACTATAATAACAAAAATAATTTTATAATCAATCATAAAAATTTGAACTTCAAGGGTAAATATGTATTTTTCTTTTGCTTGTCAAGTTGAAAAGATGAAAAACCCTGAGTAGTAGTAAATATTTTCTTATCTTTAAAGGGAAATTGTTTATTTTAGTGTGCATATTTTAAATAAAAGTACAAATATAACCCTTTATGGCATCCAAGAATTTATAACCTATAAAGGTATTGATGTTATTTTACTAAAATTATCCTATTGCACATACAATCATAATCCTATCCATTTTCATATGAGATTGTTTTAAAAGGTACAATGGTAAGAACATTAGTGCAAGGTGTTTATAGAAATAATGTTTTCACCATCCTTTTTTATTCTAATACTAATTCTATGGTTTCCAAAAAAAATGTTTATATAATTATTTTTAATATGTGTATTATTGCATAATATTTTATTTTATTCAATAGATTTTATGTATATTAATTTCTATTCAAATCGATTTCAATAAACAAAATTATTAAACGCAACCGGATAAATGACCCATGTTGTGATATTATATCTTGATCTATATTTGTTTCTTAATTTTTTCAATTTGGTTTTTATTTATTGTTAATAGCTTTTTTCATTTATTTACACAATGGTTCCAAGAAACATGTTTAATTTACATGTTTAAATTTATACAAGTTTTATTAATTTTTAATTCACCTTCAATCTGCTGGAATCGATGGTTGCCTGTTACACTTACAGTTGTAGTAAGAGCAATTGCAACGGGAGTGCTATATGAGGAGGCATAAATAAAATAATATATTTTTAGCATTTTTTTTATTACTATATATGCTCCAGCGGGAGAGCTATACACACAGCTAAAAATAGTTATGGTTGATCGAGCTACTATATATGGAAGGAGACGAAAGAGAAGACATAGTATATTTTTTTACCATTGGAATCATTGTTCAGACATATGATATATCAAAACATAGCAAGGAAACCCAGCAACAACAATCGACAAAACACAAATACAAACTTCAGTTCAAATAACCCATGAAATCAAAATATAAACAAAACCCATGTTGTTTCATCACCTTAAATTTATAGGCTCTGAGGTTGGAACCATTTCAGAAGAGCAATGAATTGCCAACAGTCCATTTGAGCTTTGCTAACTCTTCACCAAGCTGTGGTAATGAAGCTTCAATAGAATCAGGAGTAGGAGGTAGATTCAGAGAAGTAATCGGTGCATAAGAAGTAATAGAGATAGCAATTAAAAACAGTAGGAGAAACTTTAGAATTAGTAATGGCAAAGCTCTTCGTTTCAGCCTATGAGACTCTTGTGAGTTGTTCTATCTCCAGCATCAAGATAATTTGCTTCGTTTTTTCCTCCTACATTCTAAACTTTTTTGGGTTTTATTTGCTTCATTTTTGGGCAGCAGCCAGAGCGAGCAAGGTTGTCAAAATTGAGATTTTGACACGAATCGGAAAGGGCTCCGAAAAATCGGATCGTAAGATCGTACCCGAATTTTTCCATACAAAAATCGTAAAATCACAGCTAAAATCGTGTAGGTAGAAAAATCGTAAAATCATAAGTAAAATACTTCGAAATATAATATAACATAATTATGGCCATAAAACTTCATTAGTTAAGGTTCATGCATGATTCAAAATAATTTAAAAATACATTACAAAACAATTATGTCCATAGAATTTCATTAGGTAAAAATTAACAAACTAAAAATAAATATTTTGTTGATGTGAAATATAAATTAATTAATGTTATTTATTATCTTAAATTAATAGGATTTTTAAAAAAATATTTTTTATGCTAACTATTTTTTATGCTTATTATTATTATTATTATTATTATTATAAACCCCCAGATTATTATTATTATTATTATTATTATTATTATTATTATTATTATTATTATTATTATTATTATTATTATTACCCCTCCCCCGTATAAACCTATTATTATTATTATTATTATTATTATTATTATTATTATTATAACCCCCCACCCCCCGAAACCTATTATTATTATTATTATAAAAAAAAAAACCAACCCTAATTCCCTTACCTAGCCCCCACAGTGCCCACTGCCCACACACATCTCCCTCCCTCCTTATGCCGCCGCTCATCTCCCTCTCTTTTTTGTGCAGGTGCGTGCATGTGCTCATCTCCAGATTCTCCCTCCCTTTTTTGTGCAGGTGTGCTCATCTCCCTCCCTTGTGCTCATCTCCCTCCCTTTCTTGTGCAGTTGTGCTCACTGCTCATCTCCCTCCCTTTCTTGTGCAGTTGTGCTCATCTCCCTCCCTTTCTCAAATGCAAAATTGAAATTGAAGAAAGCCCTTCGCCAGTTCGCCTGTGTTGCGCACAGTAGAATATGATGAACTCGTAAAATCGGACCAATCCGGTCCGATTTTACGAGTCAACCCGATTTTGACCGAGTTTGACTGGTTTCGATTTTTCTTCCGGTTCAACCAGGTTTGCTGAGCCAACTCGCAAACTCGTACGAGTTTGCAAGTTGACTCGCGAGTTTGACTACCTTGAGAGGGAGAAGAGAAGGATGGGGTATGGTTTTTTAAATGAAGGGGAACGGACGGGTGGGGTGGGTTTTTATTCTAATTATTATTATATTATAATTATTATTATTATATAATTATTATTAATAATTATTATAATAATAGATAGCATAAAAAATAGAGTTATTAATTTATAATTAATTTGATTGAATTATTTGTAATGGAATGTATTTTAATTTAATAAGTAGCTTAAATCTAATGATTATTTACACATTACCGTAATGTTCCCATAAATGTTCAATCAAATCGGCTTGGAGTTGGGAATTCATTGCTCTCTCCCTGATTCGATTATGAGTTTGAAAAAAATTACGTAATTCTGGTGTTTCATTATGTGACACTGATATAAAAGAACTAGTTTCACTATCATGATCAAATTTAAATTGTTGCGGGGTTTGTAATTTTATATTCTTTTTAATTTAAATATAATTAAAAATAATAATAATTATATTGATGGAAGGTTTTTTAAAAGCAATTATTTAATTAAATAATCTATTCTTATTAATTGTATAATTAAACTACATACAAAATAATTGCACTATATTTAAAATAATATAAAAAAATTGTTCTCCAAAATGACTTTTACTATTAGAGCATATATCAATAAAAAAATCATATATATACTATTCAAAAAATCATTTTAGAGATTTGGCTCTCCGAAGAGTTGCTCTAAGGGCATCTCCAGCCGAGATGGCAAATGGAGTGCCAAAATTAAAATATTAATTTTTTTAGCATTTTTGTGTTATTATTCATGCTCCAACGGGAGTGCTAAAAGGGGAGGTAAAAATACCTCCCCCTTCCCGAGCTGCTATAAATAGCAGCTCGGGACATGCTGCTATAAAAAGTGGCCCCACCTTGGGGCCACCTTTTTTATATATTATAATATATATATATATATATATATATATATATATATATATATATATATATATAAAATGTAATATATATATTAGAAAATAGTATAATTATATCAAAAATATTTATTTTTATTTACAAGAGAGTAAAAATTTATATATAAAATTAATAATTATAGTGTTGGAGGGTTTTTTAAAAACAATTATTTAATTATATAACTTACTCCTATTAATCGTATAATCAATGTAATATATATATTAGAAAATAATATAATTATATCAAAAATATTTATTTTTATTTACAAATACCTTAACAAGAAATATATAAAATTAATAATTATATTGTTGGAGGGTTTTTTAAAAGCAATTATTTAATTATATAATTTATTCTTATTAATTGTATAATTAATTGCATGATTAAACTACATACAAAATAATTGCACTATATTTAAAATAATATAAAAATAAATGGCTCTCCAAAATGGCATTTACCACTGGAGCACACATCAACAAAAATGCCATTTTTACACTATTCAAAGTGCCATTTTGAAGATTTGGCACTCCAAAATGGCACTCCCCACTGGAGATGCCTAAGGGTAATTATAGCTGCTATCTTCTTTAGTAAAACTTCTTTTTTGGTTCATGCATGATGGTTTTCAGGAACAGTCCTCAAGGATGGGACTGTTGCATTGTTCATCAAGTTTGAGTGATATACTTGGTTTTCTGAGCACATGTTCTTCCCATCTCATAGATGCTTATATTCTGTTTGTTCTGCTTATGTCGATCTTCATGATCTGTGATTCTCTTTGCAGGTCTCCAAATGGCATTTGATTTTTTTATTACAAGGGTTGACTGATCATATTGTTTTAATTTTAATTATTGTTAGAACCCTCCCCCTCCCCCTCCCCCTCCTTCAATCCGCATGCTCCCCCATTTGGGGAGGCGGCCTGAATCATTTCAACATTCTTTGAGGTTGTTCCACACTCCTTGCCAACGGAGACTTCGGGTCAGATATCATCATATGAAGCACTACACGAACATGTCACTCAAGGTTTGGTCAAAAGATAATTGATACATTCAAAAAGACATAGCATTTGACCATCTAATTTCTTGATTTCAGGTGGCAAGCTGGTAATGATCTGGTCCACGACAATCATCATTTTCTTTGATGATATCTCACCACCTCTATACTTGCAATAATACGCTTGAATTTACCCTTCTGTCATCTATTCAAAAGAAATCTTTTCTTCATGAAAGCGCAACAAGGTGATCAAGAAAAGCTAAAAAGGAAGTGCAAATAATAATATGAACAATACATTTCAAAGTCAAAAATTACACAAAAAGCATGGTTCTATTCTAAGTCACTGAGCATTGCTCTTCAATGGCAAAGTCGAAACTGAAGGCAGTCCACCGGGTGAAGCAGTTCTTACAATAGAATTTAGAGTGAAACTAACCAAGTGAAAGGGTGAAACCACGTCTCACTTTGAAGCACTATCTATATGTTATCTAGAAATAAGTTAAAGCAAACAGTGAAAAATAAATAAACAAGAAGAGTGCAACGGCTGATTACTCACCAGTATCCCTTATACAACTCTATTTTCAGTAGTACAAACATAGAATGAGATTTCATGCAATGAAGCTCACTCGGGAATTTTCATTTTTGCAATTGTTCATCTGCATTTCAACATGATTCAAGTAAACAACAGTAGTTTTGATCCATTGAATTGAATATCGTGCCTGCTCACCTGGTTCTTGAGTTCCCAAGCGTAAGCTCTAGATCATCTGATCCACATTCTTCATGGATCCTCTCTCCTTCCCATGGCTTCACTAGCCCGGTTGCATTACATCGAAATGCAAACTCATCTGAAATCACTTCGGCCATGGGAATGTCAGCTGTATGATCAGAGCCAGCTGCAATGGCAGGTGAACATGTACCGCTTTGACCTGGAGTCCACATGCGGGATCCACCATTGGATCCACCACCAGCGAAAGCCCCTTCCTTGAAGCCAAATGGATTGGAGGCAACTAGGCTGAATGTGGGAGAGGTTGGACAGCCTTGTGGTATTTGAATCCCCCTAAACCATTCTGGATCAGGAACAATTTGGCGGCCAGGGCTCGTTGGAGTTGAAGATGGCAAGAAGTAGTGCTGCTGCCCACCCCAGCCTGGGCGGATAGATTGGTCTTCCCAGTCAGCTTTTATTCGAGGGGTCCGAGCAGTTGGAGAGCTCAAAGGAGGAGTAACAGGAGCACTTATGGAGCCACCATGGATGTGGAGATGAGGAAGCTTAGAGGAGGAAGCTGATGAAGATGCCGACGAGAGGTTTTTGAGCCATGGTATGAGGGAATTGCGATCCATATTGGCATTTGCAGCATATGAGGATGAAGCTGGACTGGGAAAGGAAGAGGATCCAGGACTTGGGTTGTAGGAAGCACAGGGGCTATGGTGGTACGAGGAGCATGGACTTGTTGTCGCAGAGACGCCAAGAATGTCCATGCATTCTACTGGTTTGCATCCCTTAAAAAAAAACAGAGCGAATAAGAACGATGAAAACAGTGGCTTGGAAAAAACAATTAACCATGTCGTAAGAAGTTCACCACAGATCACTTGAATAAGTGGTGCTGTACTGGTAAGGCTACTGCAAAGAATATGCCAAACAATAACAAAAAAGAGTAAACATTATTTTGATGAAAAATTATATTTTTCCAGCCTTGCAAACATATTCTCGGTGCATGCAGTATCCAATCTAAGAACAGCGCCTAAAGTTTCAACCATACTAGTAATAGGGACGACGAGTCAGTTTCCAAAGACACTTGACAAAGCAGTATCAGGATGCAAAGATAAGAGCTATAACACGTGTCTACAGCTGAGAAGGCATTAAATGAACAAAGCAGCTGGAAAAAATGGTATGGAATTGGAAGTGAATTGTCGTTGCACCAGGCTTCGACAAGGTTACGTATAAGATAAACAATTGAAACCTAACAGGTGATGAAGGTAAAATATCCACATTTTTGAAAAACATTTGACAAATTCACTTCCTACAGGTCATTTCTTTCACAAGATACAAAAATTATTCTCGACAATCACCATAAATTTCCTCTATAATCCACCACTACATCCTTCCCAATGCTTCATTTACTCTCATGCATGGGGGGGGGGGGGAGACAATTTTGCCTTCTTGGGATATGGTTATTAGTTCATTCCACATGACCATTTACTCATATCCAATCTGAATTATCCATAGCATATTCCATATCATATTTTTTTCCCAAACTTACCTATCCTACATCTGGATGAATAAGTTTTAGCTCAGGAAATACCATTATTCTCAAACTTTTCTGCATAGGAAAGATAGTTTATTGTGTTGTAAAAAATTCTAAAGCATTTCAACTCCAAACAGAGCCATTCTGATTTCCACCAGTGGTTTGGTCGTTGGTGACTTTAAACGACCCGCATACCCCAACAAGACAAGTATTTCGACAATCTCCAAGCCCTATAAGAAATCATTTACTAGACTTTGGCAAAATTATTGTCAACATGATGAACAACAATTGAACTCCAGTGGAACTACACAACAGAAGCTAACCCAGAGCAAAAAACACCTCCCAAATGGGAAACCGAACAGAACTGAAAAAAGGGTCTGAATTTCTACTAGCAAGGAACTAAAAGCAACTCAACCAAAATCAATGAAAGCGAGCCCTACAGTCATGATACCCTTTAACACGCATCCACATGCTACAGCCAGTCTCATGTTGTTTTCAAGGGCATTTTGGTCTTCTTAGGAGGTCTGTGCTGCTGCTCCATGTTCTCTCTAGCAGACCAGAGTGAGTCTTAAAGCTGGTTGGCAAAAGAAGGAGAGAAGAAAGAAAAGAGAGAATCTTGTGGTTCACGCGAGAAAGCCAAAAAAACTGACATCACCCAGACTAAAAAGAAGAAACAGGATCGCTAAAGTGCTGACCGGATCTAGCGTACGCAGGTGAGCACCGCACACACAAAAAAGCAGCCAACAAAACACAAGGCTGGCGCGATCTAACGGGCGCCGGAGATAAACCCCATAAAGGCGATTCAAAAAAATCAGCTAACGAATCTAACCCCACTGATCACACCAGCTTTCTAGAGTGAAGTAAAATACCTCAGAAACACAACCGCTACTGCAACAGAGACCAGCGCATGTTAGTATGCAATGTCAAGGCTATACTAATATGCGCCACAGTTGCCCCCGCCACCCAGGAACCACTGCCAGGCTAGCTTAAGCAAGATTTATCAATAATCATGAGATGCAGGAACGGGGTTCATAGTATTTTTGTGATCTCCAACGCTTCTCGTGATAAAAGAGTCATGGATGATTCTAAAATGCACAGAGAGGACAGTAATGCAATTAAACAGACAAAACTAATCGAACTAGAAGTAACCCAGAATCCATGGTCAAGTAATAAGAAATTTAATCACTTCTCCCTCTTCTTTTTTCCTTCATTAAACGAAATTAAAACACGAAAACTGCTACTTTTTCAAGCTGTGGCTACCTACAAGCCTAAGACCAAAGTTAAGCAGAAAGAAAGCATAGATGGTGAAAAAACGAGTAAATAGTGAAGTACCTTGCGGAAAGTAGTGCCATCGGGCTCGACAGTCCATCCAGCCTCATTGCAGAGGGCTTTAAGGACTTCATTATTGTCACAATGTTTTGGAAGCTTGTAGTTTCCGTACATTCTTAGCCCCGAAAAGATCTTTGCTGCAATGGCTCTTCTTCTCCTTTCTCTTCTCTTGTTGTTCTCTCTTTCTTTATATGTTGGTAATCTCGTACCTGAAGTCATACTTTTGTAGTCTAAAACAAATCTGATCTACGCAGTGACTGGATTAGCAGGAACGGAGCAAGATTCTGTATGGGTGGCACCTGGATAGCCGAGCAAGACTTGGTAAAACTGGTAGTTTCAATTTTTGTACAAAATTTTTGCTGGGGATGTCTGCTTTCTTATTAAAAACAAAAAAGTGTCTTCCAATGAGGACTGGAATAATACATAGATAACGATGAGAAATCAATGAAAGCTTCAGTTTTTAGGGACTTACAAAAGAAAGAAGCTTGTTGTGGTTTGAATGAGAGCGATTGAAATTGGAATTGGGATTGGTAAAGGTTAGCTGGTCAGATCAGATCCATTTAAATATGGAAGGCAGAGATGAGTCATGAAACTGGAGGTGATGTTCTTTGGTTGAACCCGGGAAAAAGCAAAACCTGAAGAAATCATTAGGAGAACTGTCACGTAAAAGATGTTGGAGCTGGGTGCTACCTACTATTAGTCCTTGTTGATGTTTTATCTACGAATTTGCCATTAGATGGGATTTTATTTATATATATTCAATTATGGTTATAAATAAAAATTATAGGAAATAAATAAGCCTCCAATTTCTTACCTCTTTTATAAAAATTCCTTATCAATTATAATTTATACCCAAACAAAATAGAAATTATCATATATATATATATATATAGATATATAATTTTTCAACTTACCGATGAATAAATCTTTAATAAGGAAAATAACTACCAATTTAAATAATTAAAGAAACCTTCAATAATTTGTTTTAATCCCAAGCATGTCACGACCTTATCTCTTCATTATTTTGGTGGAAGAAACCCAATAAAAACCTTCAACATTAAACACCCACGTTTAGCAGTGATGCTTCGAAGGGGCATATTTGACATTTAAAAATGTCAACGGACAAATCCAACACGCCAGCCGTTACTTTGACGACCCAAGTCTGACCACCAGCCATGATTCTTCACGCCACGTGGCAATACCATCGTTGTTGATGAGTAACCGTCTCTGTCCAATGAGAGGCTACACTGCTTTCGCACGTGTCCGTGTTCGGTGCAAGTGTCAAGACCTCACCCCTCGTGCCTACGCAGAGGACGTGGTGTGCATGCGCCTGCATTAGAGATGATGCGGACGCGCAGCTCGCTGTTCACGTTACCAGATGGGCTTTGGCGTGATCAAAGTGGGGCCCTATTGTATACAAATTGTTGAGCGACGCGCATAAAAAGGAGTGCAAATGAGTTGCCAATCACGTGTCTTAGAAGCAATATAATATAACTACGTATATTTATATTTCATCGGAAGTATGATTAAAATTAGTTTTAAAAGTGTTTTTTATTTAAAAATATATTAAAATAATATTTTATTATTTTTTTAAAATTATTACATCAAAAATATTTAATTTAAAATAAAAAATAAAAAATTCTCATTTTTAAAGCGATTTAATATTATGATGTTTGAGAAATTAATAAGTACACTCCAATCTTCCACTCGAATTTTGTATGAGATAAGATCCATGGGTACCAGCATCATATGATTTTCTGAATGGATGAATTATAATAGCATCTTCGTGGTGTCTTGACATTGCTGATACCAACCATGAGTTTAAAGATTTTTATTTTTATTTAAAAAAAATAATACAAATATTTCACTTGATTAGGAAATGATCCAGTATATCCTTATAAAATAACTGAGTTTTTTAATTAAATATTTTAATTTTCAATCCAAATCAACATAATCAATCATGCACATGACTTGAAGTAATATAAAAAAAATAGCAATCTTGAATCTCCTGATGGAGAAGGAGGGGTACTAAAGAGGGAGGATATTGTTCTTCTGATTTTTTTAAGCAATTATTTTATTTGTCACATACTTTGCACATGATTGACATGTTTAAAAGGATTAGAGTCATTTTCATTATTTAAAAAAAAAGAAATTATTTGTCACATACATAAATAATTTGACCTAATTATCTAGAACTCTATTTGTTTTTTCTAATATTAACAAAACTCTATAATGTGTGTCATTTTACTATACAAACATTATCGATTCAAAATTTAGTCATTATAGACTTACATGAACGTCTTTTAGACTTTTTTGTCTCTGTTTTTGCTATGATTTAATGGTTTTATGATGTTTTTTGCAACTTAATTCCTTTCTACTTATATTTTAATGATGAAAGGGTTATTTTTTTCTAGGATAGTTTTGTTATTTTTTTAATATATTAGTATGGGTTGACTCAAAATATTGTGTTTTGTTTCTAGGTTTTATCTCGGTGGCTATGATCTTATGTGTTCTCATTATAGGGTCTTATTACTTATGAGAAGGTTGGTTCATCTCATGGCTTCTATTCTTATTAATGATTTTATTTTTTTCTCTATATTTGGAGTAACTTTTAGGGATAACTGGGTCATTATCATTTATTATAGTGACTCAAGTGGATAGGAGGTTTTGGTTGATGATTGTTCTATCTAGATTTTTATTCGGACTAGTGTTAGGCATAATTGGCCAATCGCTATTATTATGTAACAAATGCACAAATCATTTGGCTATGATTTTTTTTTCATTGTACATGCAACTAGTTTAATGGGATTTGACATCTTTTATTGGGATTATGAGATTAAATTGTCTTTTCATGGTATGTCCTGGTTACTTTTCTTTTATGTCTTCATTCAACTAGAGAGGTTTTTTTCTAGTTCTTTTTCCTCTGTTTAGGAACAATCCTTTTAGTTTGTCTTTCTTAACCACTGCTTGATTGACTATTTGTTGTCCTATATGTGTTTAATTTTTTATGTTATTTTGGTTTTTTTTTAACTGGGAGCATTCAGTTCATTACATTTTGTTTCCACAAGATGTTCTTAATTTCTCTTTGGATTTTCTTTCCTATTTTAGGTTATTTTTCTTTTACATTGTTGTCAATGTTGTACTTTGTTCATCCTTTTTGGTTTGGTTGTTTTGGTTATCCTATGTTACATCATAATTAATCAATTGTTACTTATTGATTTTTTTTTAATCTTATTTTTACTGTTTTGTGATTTGGTTTCTAGATTCTTTCACGTGTTTTGATTGACTTTGTGTTTTTTGCCAACTACAAGTCTACTAATTTTATTTCATTGCATGTTTAACTTTTTTTTTGTTTATAGACATAGTTGGAGAGAGATATTTCTTATACATGAATAGTAACATGTATGTCTATTTATATTTTTTCTCATGTTACGATAAACATTAATCTAGTTGTTCAAATTTATTTATGAGATATTGTTATATTTATAAATTCAACATGAGATGATATGCAATTTTTTCATGCATTCTAGATTTTTATCGTTGTTTAAAATTTATTTTATAATTTTTCTAATATTAGGTCTTCTATATTCAAAATTATCTTTTATATCATGCTTTCTTAATGACTGGTTTTTATTTTGTGCTTTTGTTTTGTTTTGGTTTTACTTTTGAATGTGATGTGTGAGGTTTCAATGTTTATTATAATGTCCAAAATATACAAGGTTTCGTATTCTTAGGTTTAAAGCAATTAGATCTTGGTTTTACAACAAATATGCTATGTGAGGTTTGAATTTTCTTTATTGGCAATGATGTTTTGATTGGTCTTTGTCATAATGATGTAGGATATAAGAAAATGAATTATTGTTTTGAATTTGGTTTTTAAACATATGTTATATTAATTATAATTTAATGTATACTTATCTTTGAATGGTTCTTAATTAATGTTAAACCTTGCAGCAATCGTGATTCGAGAGAAGAAAAAAGACCAAAAAAATACACAATCAATCATATTGGGAGTTTTCTACTTACCAGACGGGAAGAAACTTCAACTACAACAAAATATGTTTTTTTTTTCATAGAAGACATTAAGTAATAATTATAAGTTAATAAATGATATTTTTTATGTTGGTGCATTTCAACTCGGCTTCTCTAAACTAGTATTTTGTGCTTGTATTGTAGGATTGATATTAAATTTCAATATGATATATGTAGGTATGGTTCCCTTTTTAGTGTATTTATTTTACATTTAGATTTTTTTATTTTAAAGTTGGAAATTGAACCTTTTGCTTTATCCTATGGATTTGATTGTGGTTCTTGATATTGTTTTGTTAGATTATGTTGATTAATAGTTTGTGGTTAATCTTTTTGTTTCTGACTTGATATGAGTCTTTGAGGGCTTTTCCTATTGCTTTTGAGAATGTTATTATTTATGATTTTACAGCAACACTAACAGGTTATCCTTGCCCATATTTAGAGGAAATAGTTTAAGGTTTTCTTCACCTCTCACTATGATACAGTAAAAAATCAAGGAAAATTTATTCAGGAAAATGATCTTTGAGCAATACATGCAAACATACTAGAGATATTCATTCATTCATTCATTATTATTAACATCCAGTCAGTAAATGTTTTTCTAGTAATTTCGAGAGAAAACATACCCTAACACTCGACTGAACTCCATAACTAATTTTTCTAGGTTGTAATACTTCAATTATAAAATAGATGTGTATGACATAGTTCTTTTGAGATCAAAATAAGAGTTTTTATTTAACTAAGAAAAGTGTTGCAACTATAAAAATATAATATTTATTTAATCTAAATCATTGAAATTAATGCACAAACATGATTTTAGAACGTTTTAAAAAAAGACAAATGTAGATATCTTTTCTTTTCCTTTACTTATCTTTAAAATATTGAATTCAAAATAAATTAAAATATATAAGGAGTATGATTAGTTATGTTTCTTTCTAAACATGAGAAAATTGTAATTTTTATTTAATAGAAAAAAATAGTTGTATTTTGTTTTTTTTTCAAATGATAAAAATAGCAAACTCATTTCAATAAATAAATAAATAAAAGTCATTGGTCTTTTACTATGTTGGTGTGCACACTCTCACCATTCATTATGTTTTTTTAAATACTATTTTTGTCACACAACTTTTTATTTCATTGATTGTAACTTTTTGTGATCAATTTAATGAGTTATTATACAAAATTATAATATAAATTTGAAAGAACAAAGATCAATATATAACACAAGATTAAATTTAGTGGTCAATCTCAATTCACTTGATAATGTTTTTAGTCTTCCTATTTCATTTTTCTTCCTTTAAAGACCTTATAGTTTTTTTATTTTAAATTTTGGAAATCAAATGAATTTTTCATCTTATATGAGAGCTTTTTGGTTATTGAATTTTTAGATTATAGTTTTTCTATTACTGTAAAATTAGATAAAATAATTAATGAGTTCCTTGTGTCACAAGATTTTAGTTTTGATTAAAAGGAGTTACCAAATTAAGTCACGGGCTAACTGAGATGAAGATAAATATTTTTATTTTGATTAAAGGAAACTGTCAAATTATAATTTCAAGTTAACCGAGTTGTAGACAAAGATTTTGGTTCTAGTTAAAAAAGAATCATTAAATAAGGATATTAGGTTAACCAAGTTGCGGATAAATATTTTCGTTATGGTTAAAGAAAATCGATAGATAAGAATTTCAAGTTAATCAAGTTGTAGATTAAAATTTAGTTTTAGTTAAGCAAAATACCATATGGAAATTTTAAAGTAGTCATGTTATGAGGATTTAGAAATTCAAAAGATCCAGTTAAATTGAGAAAATAGTTTTCAAGATGACATAATTCATTTTCTAATGGAAACAATCATATCATAGTTCTAATTAAATCAGATTACTATAAAGACAGAGTTTTGAGTCAACTGAACTAAAGTCACCAGAAGATTAGGTTTGAAGAATAATATGTTTGTCTATACAAACTAACTACATAAAACAATTAATGAATTTTTGCTTTGTATGTATTGGAAAGAGAAAACATATGTTGTTACTCATATTATGACCACACATAAATAAACAAAACAATATAAAAATGTTAGAAAAAAATATTTAAAAAAAAATTGTATTTGCATATGGAAAAAAATCCTAAGAATTATTTAAGCATTTTTTAACAAAATTTAAAATACTTGATTTAAAAAAATCATAGATTTTACAACAAGTATATAAAACTTCTAAGGATTTTCACCTATATTTCAAAGAAATATTAATAATTATTTTTGTTAAGCATTGCAATGACTTTTAATATAAAGATAAAAAAAAGACCTAAAAGATGTTAATATACCATATAATATCAAGGATTATAATTCATATATTACCCACCTTATATATAAGATAAAAGACCTACATGATGTCAATATCGAAAACAATATTATGAGTAATACATCCCATTCACTTCTAATATAAGGATATAAAAAATACAAGAAATTTTATTTAAAATATTTTTTGAAATAACATTTTATAACCCGTTTATAGGTTATTCCTAAAATTTACTAAAAAAAAAGAGATAACAATAACAATAAAAATAAGAAGAAGGACTCACGTGGTGGAAAAATTAACCTGAAATTTTTAGACTGATTCAAGAGCCCGATCGTACCACTATTGTGCCTAGATCTGAGGGAAAGTGTAGATTCAAGATAACAATAAATTATTATCAAAGAAATTTGCATAAAAATTAAGTATAAATGCATAATTATATTTTTAATAGACCAATTTGATTTAATCTTGGACCAAATTAAAGTTTAACTATGTTTATGAATTAATTTAGTATCTAATTGAAGGACTTAATTAAATGAAATAATTTAATTATACTTTAAATTGGTCAAATGAATTTTATTAAAGGCTTGATTGGCAAAAAATTAAGTATGAAAACCTATTTAGGCTTAATTGAAACGATTGGAATTTTTGGATATGAATTTTTTTTTACCAAGTTAATTGGTTGAAATTAAGAGAAATATTACAAGAAAAACACTGTTTTGGGGTCAATTAGGGACAAAATTGATGAAATCTGTAACCGAAGACCATATTGTAAAGGAAGCTAAACCAAATACCAATGGTGAAATTATAATAAAATCAAAGCTCAAAGGTCAATTGAGGGTCAAATTGCATAACTATGATACCAAGGATCAAAATGAAAAGGGTGTGTAAATTCAGGGTTGCCATTGAAGTTGTTAAGGGCAAAATAACAAATATTTAAAGTTTTGGGTTAATAAGGGGTGAATTAAAACAATAAATATTGAAAGACCAAATTGAACTTTGGCTAAAATCCTGGTATAAAACAATATTGTTTGTGAGAGGAAAGAAGAGAAAAAAAAAAGGGAACAAATGACGTGTTTTATGTTTATTATTCATAATCTTCTTTCTTATCCACCCGAAAAGACAACTCTAGGACTTAATTTGTAAGTACATTTGATGCCTCTATACTTCACAAAATTTGATAAGTCATATGTTAAAATGATGACCTAACATTTTCCTACATTGTGGCATGGTCAATTCTGGTTGATTGATACCATAACCTCCTCAGAATCGCTTTAGAGATGACAACTCAAACAACTCTCAATTGTCAAATCTGACAGGTTTGGATACCTACTTTGGACCAATAATTGAAATGCTTTCAGATTTAATTAAGAGCTAAAAATTTTATTTGGTAAAGATTATATTACCCTCTTACCACCTATAAATAGAGACTGATCCCATGCTTAAAAGGTAAGAATGTTGAAGTCAAAGTTGGGGGAAAAACCATTTAAAACCTAAAATTTTTCCCTTCCAATTTTGACAACTACTTCAACCCCTTTTCAACACCACCTCTAACGACATCAACAACTTTCTCAACCATTCAAATTCTTCCCTACAATACTATAAACAATTTTGTCCACAATTCCCCTCTGAAAAGGCAAGGCAACCCCTCCATTTTCTCATCCAGAATCATCAACTCATCAAACCCCACCACGGGTCCTTCTTCAATAGAAGATCAGTCACTGTTCATGTAATACATGAATAGTGCAGAATAAATTAATTCACTATGTATTCTTCACGAGACAATTTTTTCCTCATCTTTTTTCGAAATGGACCTATTTCAGCCCAACCTAGTTTTTGGGTCAGGTCTAGCCCAAACTCAACATGGTTGGTCTGCCTATATGGCTAGGTTAGCCCAGCCTGAATATACATAGATATATAAAAAAATTCTTTTAACAATAAAAAATACTTTGTTTTCATGCATACAACTATATATTAAAAAATTATGAGCATATTTTCACAAAATAAAAAAAAAATTGCATATTTTCTCATGTTTTAAAATGCAAAATGGGATATCATAACCGGTTTATGATTATTCGTTAAAGTTTGACCAAAATATATAAAAAAAATAACTATTTTGTTAATTTTATTTATCTGTAAACTTTAATATTTAAAGTGTAAGACTATATTGTAAAGTACACTTTTAGATATTAAAACTATAACAATACAATGATAATTTTTTAATAAAACAACAAAAAGATTTCAGAGAGTATAAGCGTTGTCTCGCGCGCAGGGGGATGAATGAGAGGTTTTCCTCTTACTCGACTCATCCTTATGTGCGCGTGCTCACTCTACTTTCTTTGTTGGTTACTATCCCGTCTCAAGTTTTAGTATATAAACACTTTGATGGAAAAAAAAATTCAATGTGGGATAATAAGTCTTATATATATTCTTTGCACTCAAGAGGTCTTTTATGTTCTACCAATGTGAAATAGTCTTTTGAAATATCGATTATAATTTTTACAATAAGAAGAACTTAACATGTGGCTCACTATTGAGTAAAATTTATTTTACGATGGCACTTGAGAGTGATAAATTTGTACTCTCTAACAATGAAATATTTATAGAAAAAAGGTATCCTAGTGATGAACTCTTCAAAATGAACGCAATGCTCATTATAACAAAGAATGAGATGAATAATAAGAATAATGTTTTTTTAAGAAAAAAAGTATAAGTTAATCTTGAATATATTACAAAACTCAAACTATTAAGATACCTCTTTGTACAAATATATGGTACGTTAGGACATGTAAATTATATTTCTATACAAAGGTTAATTAACCTTAAATTATTATCAATTACGGTTTTTTTAAGAAAAAAAAGTTTAAGTACTAGGTTTATGTAGAATCAAAAATCATAAAACAAAAATTATTATGTGATCCTATTGAGTTTTGTTGCAAGATTTATGCAATCGCTCCACCAAAGGTTACTTCAATTATTGTGGTATAGCCTGACTGACTGGTCAACGAAATTAAAATATATATATAAAAAAAAAAACTACCTCCTTTTTACAAGTTTTCCACGCTTTCTAGCTTACAAACAGGCGACTGACTTGTTAAAATATTATTTTTGTTGGCTCCTCAAAGACTGTACTGTGTTGTAACGAGAAGTTTATAGGAGCTTTTGTTGAGGGCACTCATTACATTCAAGTTTATTTTTTTCTTTTACATTTGAAATACCCTTAATCATATTCATCTAATATGACTCATGTCAAAAAAAAAAGAAAAAAAAAAAGAAATGTTGTTTTGATAAATATGTTAAGAAAATGGATAGCCACACAGACTCAATCATATATAGATTAATATATACTGAATACAAATACATGAACGATGGTACGACTTTACTCTAGAGTCGAGGTATTTGATATTGTATTTTAAAAATATTTTTGAAAAAAAATGATTTTTTTTATTTTTATATTTTACTTGAAATTAAAAAAAATAATATTTTTAAATAATTTTCATGCGTCAATATTAAAAAAATATAATTTTGATACATTTTTAAACAAAAAATAATCTCAACTATACTATCAAATAGTATCATAATATTTCATAATAATATTTAACAGAGAAGGTAAACACTGGAGAATCATTTTTTTCCTCTCCATACAGATGCATCTACGTACGTACAACTTCAGTACGAGCCTAGCTGCTACACACTGCATGAACTTAAATTCTGCTACTAAAATCCAATCCACACCTGCATATATATATATATATACACACACACATATCTTGTCATTCTTAAGCAATTAACAGTTTAACACAGAAAACACTCAACGTATAGCACAACCTCGCCCAGCTTAGCTACCTAACCTTGCTTCTTAGCAAGCAGTTCAGAGCTGCCGGACAGAAACACACCAGATGGAGTACACCTACGTAGTACTAATAATATCAATCTTTCAGAACTGTTTCCGTAGCGAGCCCAGCTCACCGTACAGTTCTACACTTTATCCGACCATTAAGCAGTACTGGCTTCATTGTTCATTTTAGTGCCTTCTTCTACTTTTTCTTCGCTTTTCTTCTTATCTTCTTTTTCACTGTCGAGGCTGCCAGAAGTACTGAACTTCTCCTTTGGTGTATCCTTGGGTTTGTTTGCTCCATTAATTTTGGGACCGTCCCCCTGACTAACAGGACCAGGTTTATGACTTGCAGAGCTTCTGATCATACACAAGAAGAAAAGGGTAATGAGATGGAGTGACTGTCACTAAAGATATATAATCATTAAAGAAAGAGCTTAAATAATCCTAGTTAAATTGTCTGTCAGTCATTTGTTTTTATAAACAAGCCGAACTCTTCCAAAATTAACTTTATAATCTTAAAACATGTTTTCGTTAGGCTAACACATGAAAATCATTTATGAGTACGTGTCAGCTGAGTGATTAAGAAACCAATGATAGCCCCCAGCGAAAAAGAAGAAGAAGAAGAAGAAGAAGAAGTTTAATTAGCCCTAGAAAACCCTCATCACGGCTCAATCGGACCAAAAAAAAGAAGGAAATAAAGAGGAAAAGAACGTCGAATGCATGTTCACCACTTATTTGACTGGAATGGAATGAAATTCAGAAAGTTGTAAGCCAAATGACAAGAAAATTTCCAAATATAACCACAAACTTGACCTACATGATCAAAGTTCTACGCTGCAGGTAGCATAGCCTGGTATTTGGCATGCGGACGAAGGTCGACTTTGGCATAAAGCCACCCACCAGAGACATGCAAGCCATAACGGAGAAGGTTTTTCCTTTCTGAAATGCTCTGGAACTCTATCTCTAATGTTCTACACTCTAGCTTATGAGCT
This sequence comes from Salix purpurea, assembly GCA_027405865.1. NCBI lineage: Eukaryota > Viridiplantae > Streptophyta > Magnoliopsida > Malpighiales > Salicaceae > Salix > Salix purpurea. Next base: position 23,591,162 of record JAOWLH010000002.1, read on the forward strand.
CCCTGTGAGACTTGAGGCATAATTTTATAATGCAGCATGGACGACTTCATTGACTTCAACAGTACGTAGCTTTCCTGTTTACTGTTCGCCAAACGGAGATTTTGACGTTTTCTAGAATAATGTCTTTGAATTTTCCAAAGACAGCCAAAACTTCTTTCCAAAACGATTTCTATTTGATTTGAAGCGTGTTTATTGTTTTTTGATTGTTTGTATGCTGGAAAGCATTTCTTTTGACTTAAAAACAATCAACTTTTATAATAATAAATAAACACGAAAAATTAATATATATATATATATATATATATTTATATATATATATATATATATATATATATATATATATATATTTCATGAAACGGCATGTAGAATGAGAGACTCTAAACTATATATGATACGATCTGATAAGGTGCAAACTACGATACCTTTTGTTTTATATATCTATTTGGGGCATTTGGTATCGGGACATTCAAGAATATTCAGAGAAAACAATTTGAAGATATCAAGTACTTTTACGGGTAGTAAAAAAAAAAATCGGGAATCTTAAATATCCAACATTACATTTCACTCGAAGTTAAAGATGTAAATCATCTTGAATAAAACATTTATTAATTATTATTTTTTAAGATATATATGAGTTGGGAGTTGGGACAATTATTATATTAGGGAGTCCCCTCACTAATAATGCATTGTCACTGCTAGCATGATTGCCCTACTTTATTTTTCATATAATGCAACCCTGTCTTTTTTTTCTTACCTTCTCTCAGTCTTTCACCTTTTCTTCTCATCAGGATTTAGACATCCATGTAAGCTGGTGACATCCTATTTGCTTGGTTTTATCTATCTATATATTGTTTCACGATGACCCACTTGGTGACCTCTCTCTCTCTCTCTCTCTCTCTCTGGGGACGACAGACCATTCTTAAGAGTGGTTGGTGATGCAAATTCCATTCAAGGTGGAAAAGAAAAGCAAAAAAGGAGTGGTCCTTGTGAAACTACAGGTTTGGTGAACATGGTCCTTCTAAACTTTTCACAGAATAATTTAGAAGTGTTAATTTGTTTTGTTTCATGGGCCACCGAACATCTTATCCTTCTGCATAAAAGTTGCAGCTCAGTGATCATGATCTGCAATTTATGATGCAAATTCCATATAAAGTTTCAATTAAAGTGCAAAAGAATCTAGAAATACCCTTTACATCGAAAAACAAATATATATATATATATATATATATATATATATATATATATATATATATATATATATATACCCTTTACATCGAAAAACAAATATATATATATATATATATATATATATATATATATATATATATATATATATATATATATATATATATATATATATATATATATATATTCTTTGCTAAGCTGCAATCATGTCAAAATATTCCATGGAAAAGGTATGCACTCTCCCTTGTTTTGATGAGAGAGGCATCAGTCTCCATTGTAATATTAAAAAGAAACTAAACGGGGATTTCACTGTAGATCTCCACAGAAAGTCCACAGTGCTTTCCTTTTTTTTTTTACGTTTTGCTTTTTTTTTTTCTAATTATTTTTTTTTTCGTTCCTTGCTCTTTTTTTTCTAACTATTTTTTTTCATTACATTTTTTTTTCTGGTTTTATTTTTTTCTACTTATATATAATTTTATTTGTTTTTTTTATAATTGGAGTGTTTTGGTTAACTTAAGCGCGCCACAATTAATCATCGGATCTGATTTTTTTATATAGTTTTTTTTCATATTTTTTCTGATTTTGTTTTTCATTTTTTTCCATTAAATATTTTTTTATCGGGGTGTCCAGAGTAGCTTAAGCGCACTATAATTAATCCCTGGATCCAATTTTTTTTTTTTATAACCAGGGTGTCCAAACCAGCTTATATGTACCACGACTAATCCTCAGACCCATTTTTTTTGCTAAAGTGCTTTCCTGCTGATACTTTTTTTCTTATACTTTTGTTTTGTTCATTATACAATTTTTTTTTTTGCAACCGGGGTCTACGGGCCAGTTTAAGTACACCGCGACTAATTCTCGAAACAAATTTGTTTTTAAAACAATATGGATTGCTACAGTGCTTTCACGCTTATATTTTTTTTGTTTTCTTTAACTTATATTTTTTTTTTTATAACCATGGTCTCTGAGTCAGTTTAAACTTTTTATTATTATTATTATTTTTTACTTATCTAATTTTTTTATAGTTTTTTTTCATTTTTTTTCTGATTTGTTTTTTTCATTTTTTCCATGAAATATTTTTTTTGCTGGTTATACTTTTTTTAATTTTTTTTCTTTTTCCACTTATATATATTTTTTATGATCATGTGTCCGGAGTAGCTTAAGCGCACCATAATTAATCCCCGGATCCAATTTTTTTATAACTAAGGTGTCCAGACCAGCTTATACGTACCGCGACTAATCCTCGGACCCATTGTTTTTGCTAAAGTGCTTTCCCACTGATATTTTTTTTTCTTTTTTTTTCTTATAATTTTGTTTTGTTCACTTATACAATTTTTTTTACAACCGGGGTCTACAGGCCAGCTTAAGTACACCACGACTAATTCCCGGAATGAATTTGTTTTTAAAACAATATGGATTGCTACAGTGCTTTAACGTTTATATTTTTTTGTTTTCTTTAACTTATATATTTTTTTATAACCATGGTCTCTGGACCAGCTTAAGCTTTTTATTATTATTATATTTACTTATATATTGTTTTTATAACCAGGATCTATGGGTCACCTTAAGCGCATAATGACTAATCCCCGGACCAAATTGTTTTTTGATAACCAGGGTGTCCAGGCCAGCTTGCGCGCACCACGACTAATCTCTTGACCAATTTATTATTTTTTTAATTTTTGTTCCTTATACTTTTTTTTTCACTTATACATTTTTTTCCTTATGCCCGCACCAAAAAAAAAATATAACTAAGGTCTCCAGGTTAGCTTAAGCACACCACGATTAATTCCTGGACCGATTTAAAAAAAAAAATATATGAATTGTAAATGGTGTGGGGAAAGCAGTGTAGCTCCCCACACATAGCATTATTGATTGCAATAATACTTTTCCCACTACAATGTTTTTTTCCCTGTTTTTTTGCTTCTTCTTTTTTTGCGTTTTATTTTTATTTTTTTCCTTATTATTTTTTATTTTTATTTTTTTCTTATTATATTTTTTTTTCATTTTTTCCCCAAAACATTTTTTTTTTCTGTTATTCTTTTTTATATTTTTTTCTTTTTCCATTTATATTTTTTTTTTATTTGAGTTTCCGAGCTAGCTTAAGAGCACCGCGATTAATCCCCAAATCTAACTTTTTTTATATAACTAGGGTGTCCATGCCAACTTATGCGTACCACGACAATCCCTAGACCCATTTTTTTTCTAAAGTGTTTTCTCGTTGATATATTTTTTTTTCTTATACTTTTGTTTTGTTCACTTATACTTTTTTTTTATAATCGGGGTCTTCGAGTCAACTTAAGCACACCACGACTAATTCCTGAAGCGAATTTTTTTAAAAACAATATGGATTGCTACAGTTTTTTCACGCTTATACTTTTTTTTTTGTTTTTTTCCACTTATATATGTTTTTTATAACCAGGATCTCCGGGCAAGCTTATGCGCACCACCACCACTCCTTGGACCAAATTTGTATTTTGATAATCAGGGTGTCCAGGCTAGCTTGGACGCACCACGACTAATCCCCTGATCACTTTATTATTATTTTTTCCTTATACTTTTTTATGTTCACTAATTTTTTTTTTTTGTGATCGGGGTCTCCGATCCAATTTAAGAGCACCACGACTAATTCTTGGACTGATTTAAAAAAAAATATGGATTGCTACAGTACTTTCATGCTTATACTTTTTTTTCACTTATATATTTTTTAATAGCCGGTGTCTCCGGGCCAACTTAAGCTTTTATTTATTTTTATTTTTTTCACTTATATATTTTTTTTATAACTGGGGTCTCTGGGTGAGCTTAAGCGCACCATGACTAATCCTCGGATCCTTTTTTTATAATTAGGGTGTCCGGATCAGCTGATCTAATATTTTTTTTGTGATCGGGGTCTCCGATCCAATTTAAGAGCACCACGACTAATTCTTGGACTGATTTAAAAAAAAAAAACAATATGGATTGCTACAGTACTTTCATGCTTATACTTTTTTTCCACTTATATATTTTTTAATAGCCGGTGTCTCCGGGCCAACTTAAGCTTTTATTTATTTTTATTTTTTTCACTTATATATTTTTTTTATAACTGGGGTCTCTGGGTGAGCTTAAGCGCACCATGACTAATCCTCGGATCCTTTTTTTATAATTAGGGTGTCCGGATCAGCTGATGCATAGTACAATAATCATAATACCTTCAAATAAAACAAAAACCAAGAATTATTAGTGGGGTGTCTCGGTAATTTTACTTTTTTTGAAACTAAATTAAAAAATAAAAAATAAAAATAAAAACCAAAATATAAAATAAAAATTATATGTATTAAAACTAGACAAAAAAAAATTTTTAATCCCTAAGGCGGAGCGCGGGTTTATGACTCATATATAATATTGCATGAGGAATATAAAAATTGTTGCTTTCACTAATGGCAGTGATACTTCCATCCTTTAATGTGCTTTCGTGGCATGTATACTTGAAGACAAGAATATTCTTGTTAAAGGATTTGGACTGACATGAAGAATGGCATTATACTTGTAGAAGCGCTAAAAGGACATGATATGATGACAAAGAATTTATGATCTGCACACAGCATAACTTCTAAAGAGACGTGGTGTGATGGTAGAAGATTTACGATATGTACACGGCAAATCTCGAGTTCGAGTGAGGGCTTACAGTCTTTGTAAAAGCCTGAGACAACCAAAATTTTACTCGTTCATTCGAGTCCATAAAATATGCTTTGAGGGGTAGAGTTTTCTCGTATCCAAAAAAAATTATACTTTTAGAAAAATATTATTATTGTACTAATGAGAGACCCTATTTAACGAGTTAATATAAAGGTAAGTATTGGTTTTGGAATTGAGGTTGAATTGTTTTTCATCAAAATTTAATTACTATTTTTTCAAATTAATATATCAAATAGTTTTTTGATCATTTTAATGTGCTGATATCAAAATTCAATTTGAAAAATAAAAATATTATTTTAATATATTTTTTACAATGCATTTTCAAAAACCATTTTTTTTACAGATGTACTTTACAATATAATTTTACACCATAGCTATTAATTTTTTTTCCCTATCTGCGAGTGTACTTTACAATCTAATTTTACACCCTGATAGTTAAAACAAAATAATTATTATTTTCTTTTGATATTTTGGCCAAATTCCAATGAATAATCATAAACTGGTAATGATATCCAATTTTTGTTCAAAACATGTGAAAGATGCAACATATATTTTTTTTATGAAAAATATGCTTGAAAAATCTTGGAATTTGAACGTATGCATGAAAACAACACATTTTTTTTGTTTTTTTTAAATGCAATTTTTTTGTTTTTTTTTTTTAAATTGAGCTTGGCCTGGCCAAACTAAATGGGACGGCCCAGTCAAGTTGGGCCAAAGGCCCACCTTTGCTGGGCCGGGAGCAGTCCAACCCAACCAAAATAGAAAACACACACACACAAGTTGTTGCGTTGAATTAATTCATGCGCCTTAACAGTGACAAGGTGGTCAGCCGACCACAATGAGAGGCTCACCTGCCACTGTCGCTGGGTAAAGGAGGTCGAGGTAGTTCTCCCTGTGGTGTTGGCGTCGAAAATGGTGGCCTATGGTGGCCGAGAGGAGCACTGGAAGGGCTGGTTTGTTGTTGCCATTCGTCTCTATTGCTTTGTTGCCTTGCTAGAGGCCACACCTGGGTCGCTTACATGGTGGAGTTGTCGGTGGAGAGGGTGGTGGTGTGAGGTGGGTGGCTGGTTGCTGTCGGAGGAGAGGAGGAGTTGATTCACGTCGTTGTTTTTTAGAGAGAGAATTGTTGATTGAGAGAGAGAGAGAGTGCTGCCGGAGTGACTCTACCGACGATGGAGAAGAAAAGCCAAGGGAGACAGAGGGGTGGTTGTCAATGCAAGTTTTGTCGCTGCAATGTGTTTGTCGTCCCCGTTGTGGCAACGTGTGTTTAACGTTGATGTCCCATGTTTTCAGTATTATTTCCTTCTTCTTTATGTATTTTTTCCAGTTTTAACGATCCTCCCCCCGTGACTGTGTATTATCCTCACCTTTTATAGACTCATTTTGCAGGTTGCAAGGCATGGGAGAGATGTCCAGGATGTCCAGGAGTGGCATTTTAGAGTGGGAGTAGGTCGCAGGGCATGGCTGCTGCCATGGCCACAGCATGGCTCCGGTAATGTCTCGGCAAGTAAAAAAAATTATAATATAAAATAGACTGACAAAAATGGGTTGTTACAAAAAGAGTTTTTTGACGGGAAGAATGATGTTTTTGTTTTGAATTTTGGCTTCCAATTTCACCCAAAAATGTTTCGTCTCTGAAAATTTCAATCTTCTCAATTTAACCCAGATTAGGCTTTCAAACTTAATTTCTCATCAATTAAGCTTTTAATAGCATTAATTTGACCCATTTAAAGTATAATTAAGCCCTTGTGCTTAATTCAATCCTTCAATTGGGCTCTCAATTAATCCTTAAACATAATTACACTTTAAATTGTCCGACAATTAAATCAAATTGGCCCATAAAAATATAATTATGTCTTGCACCTTAATTTTTATGCAGATTTATCCAGTAATAAATTACTTTAGCCTTGAATCCGCATTTTCCTTCATTTTCGAGAAAAAAAAGATACGATTGGGCTCTCGAAAATATCCAAAATTTCCACCTTGATTTTTTTGCCGACACCAACCCTTTTTTATTTTATTTTTGTCATCTTTGGGTAGATTTTGGAGAATAACCCAGAAATTAGGTTATGACAAGTACAATCATATCAACTAAAAAAAGCATGATAAAGCTTTTCACCACCATGCAATGAGTTTATAAGACATTAAAAGATACCCCTAAAAGTTTAACGAAATCTTTAATGTTAAAAGTCTACTTAAATTTGTTTCCACTAAATCCCTAATTAATGACATCTAAAACTATTTTTTATGGCAAAGACTATATTATTCTTGATTGAGATGTCCTCAACATGAAATAAATAGTGAAAAAATACATTTAAGTAGAAGAAACAAGCATGAAAAAAAAAAGAATACCTTTATTTTCATCTATACAGAGTAGAATTATCCAAGCACCATCAATTTCTTAGTAGTGATATCGCATTTAAAAGGAACACTAAAGTATCCATTCATGTTTGACTGACATTTCCTAAGTTCATGACCACACCCCTTACCACCATGCACACAAAGGTATTAAGTGCTATAAAAAAAGTTATGTGATGTCTCCCTGATATAAAGGATGATTCAAACATATAAAAACTTTTTTTTTCTTCCACTAATCATGAAACTAAAGATTGTAATGCTTTAAAAAGATAGAAGATTGATAGTTAAAGGTCAACTTTAACAATTTATAGGGAATGCGATGTAACCTAAATAGTGAGAGAAATTGATGCATCATGTGATGTGTTACTTATAATGTTCACAATAATCATCTAAGGTTATAATCTGAAGAGAAAAAAATGTGTTAAAAATAATAAAGTACAATAGAATAAAATCACAAATATAATCTAATTATTAGCAATGAATTAAAAAGGTCCTTAATAACCCAAATTCTTTCATTTTCATTTCATATATAGTCAAAACATAGCCTTTGATGATGTAGTTTCACTAATTAAACCAAGAGTCTATTTGGAAGTATGGCCGACGTTTTTTAAAGTGCTTTTTTTTGTTAAAAAATGCATCAAAATAATTTTTTATTATTTTTTAAAAATAATTTTTGGCATCAACATATCAAAATAATCTAAAAATATCATTTTTTTAATTTAAAATAAAAATAAAAAATTCATTTTTTTTTCAAAAACACATTCCAAAACACCTCTAACTCATATTCTCTCACCATTTCAATCCAACTTAATTTTAGTTAACTCATCGAGCATGTATTAACTTTAATTAATAAGACGAAGTGAGCTTAGAAGTTCTCATGATAAATATTATGGTTTTTAGTTATATAAAAAACCATTCCAATATGATCCTTAGTAAAAACAAATATTGTCTTAAAATTAATTGATAATTACTAATATGGTAACAAAATTTAGAATTGAATTTTTCAGTCCCAAACCACCATATTTGCCTTCGTGATTGTTTGAATTGCGTTTTAAAAATATTTTTTTAAAAAAGATTTTTTTTAATTAAATTTTTCTTTGAGTTTTTAGATTATTTTAATGTGCTGATATCAAAAATAATTTTTAATAAATAAAAAATATTTTTCTTATAATTATCTAAATAAAAATACTTTAAAGAGCAACTTGAATCACATTATCAACAATACACGTGGGCCAACAGAACATCTATCATTCAGGGACAGCACGTCATTCCACAATGGAATGACACGTCGTTCGGCATAGAAGGGAACAACACCATGTTTGTTGTTTAGGGGAGACGACGCGTTGTTTCATAATGGATTGACACTTTATTCAACCCAGATGATAATCATTGCCTTTGTGTTGTCTGGTCCTTCTAGGTGTTTCACGCGCCTGCTTTTCCCTATAAAGTCATGCACGTGATGCATGCATCTCCATTAACTTTTTCTGGCAAGCGGTTTTTATGTTTTCTAATTCCCCACTGTTAGTTTCTTCAAATAAATTTTCCAAGTCCAAGGGTGGGTTTTATTATATATATATATATAACTTACTTTTTATTCAAATTTGAATTTTTATTTTATTTTAAAATCATTTAATATACTAATTTAAAAATTATTATTTTAATATATTTATAAATTAAAAATAATTTTATCGTTGCCCAACTCTCCCATGTAGGTTGTCCTCAGCCTGATAGAGACGTAATTCTCGTATTTCTTTACAAAATTTAATGGTTAGTGCTTATTAACTTTTTATTTATTAGCCAAAAAATCCATATTATATAGAATTTTAAAGGATGACATGTCATAGTACTTAACCGAGTTCCTTAGAGCAAGTCCAATGGTAAGAGCCATTTTTAAGAGCCAAATCTGTAAAATGGCTCCTTGAATAGTGTTTATATGGCTTTTTTGTTGATGTGTGCTCCAATAGTAAGAGCCATTTTGAAGAGCCATTTTTTTATATTATTTTAAATATAATGTAATTATTTTGTATGTAGTTTAATTATGCAATTAATTATACAATTAATAAGAGTAAGTTATATAATTAAATAATTACTTTTGAAAAACTGTCCAATAATAAAATTATTTTTTATTATTATATTTTTAAATTTAAATATAATTAAAAGACCTGTAATATTGTCTTTGAGTGTTAGAAAAACTTAAAAAAATAAAATGAACACAATAAATAATCAATAAATTCAAACATAATTAATTAAAATACATTTCATTACAAATAATTAAAACAATTTAATTACAAATTGATACCCTTATTATTTTGTGCTAACTGTTATTATAATAATTATTAATAATAATCATTATTATAATATAATAATTATTAAATATAATAATTAATAATTATTATTATAATTAATAATAATAATTATTATTATTATAATATATTAATAAATAAGATAAAACCCCACCCCACCCCACCCGTTCTCCTCAATCTCAAACCTAAAATCCCTACCCCATTCTTATCTTCTCCCTGCCGCCACCCCCATCCCCACACACACCAACCCACACCCACACTCACACCCGTCCATTAACAATCACGGCAAATTCTAGATTTTGCCTCTGTTTGGCCATGAAAGTTGATCCTACAGAGAAGATTTTTGGGCTTTGAGAGAAGGGAGAGAAGGGGTTAGCACTGTGGAGATGGCGCACGTTAGCATGAAGGAAGATGATGTAGAAATACAGGTTATGGTCGTTGCCATTGTTGATTTTGTTTAAGCTCTGTGAGCACCTTTTCTCTGGGTTTCCTCCGGGCCAACCAAACCCAGCTCACTCTCACAGTCGTTCACCTCCCTTCTCAACGGTAACATTTTTACAACGGTCGGATTTTTTTTATTTTGCCTCTTCTACAGGAAACTGTGGGAATGGCTCCTGAAAATGAAAAAGGCATTTTGCCTCTTCATTTGCCTCTCCCCATTGGAGTGATAAATTGAACAAAAAAAGCTAAATTTTAGCTTTGCCTGCTGGGATGCCTCTCCCGTTGGACTTGCCCTTAGAGCATCTTCAGTGGGAGTAGGCATATTGGAGAGCCAAATCTTTAAAATAGATGTTTGAATAGTGTATATATAGTTTTTTTGTTGATGTGAACTTTAATGGTAAAAGGCATTTTGGAGAGCTATTTTTTTATATTATTATTTTAATGTAATGCAATTATTTTGTATATAATTTAATTATGTAATTAATTATACAAATAATAGGAGTAAGTTATATAATTAAATAATTACTTTTAAAAAACCCTCCAATAATATTATTATTAATTACACTTACTTTCCTTATATATTATTATTATTATTATTATTATTATTATTATTATTATTATTATTATTATTATTATTATTATTATTATTATTTATTCCTAAATATATCTACCCCCCTTAAACCCTATCCATCTCATTTGTGCCCCCCCCCCAGCTCACCTCACGCCTCTCTCATGGCTGTCCCTCGCCACTGCCTCACCGTCCCACCGCTCACCGCTCCCCTCACGCCTCTCTCATGGCCATTTCTCCGTCCCTCACTGTCCCTCATCGTCCCTGCTCCCTGCTCCCCTCACGCCTCTCTCATGGCGCTCCCCCCCTCTCACTCTACTCTTTTTCCTCCTCTCCCTCGACTCCCTCTCACTCTGCTCTCCCCCCTCTGTTAAGTTTCTCATATATGGGTTCTATTTTTTTTTTTTTATTAACAAACCAAATTGTACACAAAAAAATATATCAAGTTAACAAACCAAAGATTTTGGGGCAGAAGGTTTGACAGAAATTAAACTTTGATGATGGTATTTTCTCGCCAACTTTTCTTCTTCGGATTGGATGCAAAATATTCTGTTTTTTCAATTTTTTAATTCTGTGGGAAGCTGTGATGATGGGTGCTCAATTGTTGAACTCGTTGGTTGCTGTGTTAATGGGTGTTGCTGTGTTGTGGGTTGATGTTGCTGTGTTGTGGATTGATGTTGTGTGTTTCGATTTCTTTCTTGCTGGGTGTTTGCTGTGTTTGCTGGGTGTTTTATTTGTAGCATTGGCCAACGGTAACATTAACGGTCATATTTTTAATTTGCCTCTACAGAAACAATCTGTAGGAATGGCTCCTGGATTGCTCTTGAAGATGAAGAAGCCATTTTGGCTCTTCATTTTGCTCCTCCCGCTGGAGACGAAAATTAAGCCAAAAATTTAAAATTATGCCTTTGGCTCCCGGGATGGCTCCTCCCGCTGGAGATGCCCTTATGGAGAAAAAAAATCACAAAGTATGCTTAATGGACAATGCCTTACAAATTGTTTGGGTTGTCGGTTTTGGAGCGTTTTGGCGTGTCATTTCGGGGATATACTGTTTATATATATATATATATATATATATGAAAAAATTAGAATATTAATTTAACAAGCATAATTAAAATTCAAGATAAATTAACTTTAAATTATATAATACAAACACAAATAAATATAATATCAAAATTAGAAATACAACCATAAGTTAATTAAAATAAGGAGGATTTTAAGGCCGAAACGGCATACTCAGAACGGTATGAGATGTTCAGGCCGGTATTTAACTGGTATTTTTAGAATGAGTCAAAATTAAAACCGAGATAAAAATGATATTATTTCTTTTAATAATAAAAAATATTCTAATTGTTTCAGCTAAAACAGAACGATATTGATATCCCTGTTGGATACAGTTCAGCTATTATTATTCATGGTCTTCCCATACATTTTGTCCTGCAAGTTAAATAAAAAAGTAATAAAATAAATGGACGTTCTTACCCGATTACTTAAATTTAAAGACGACAACAAGGTATACACGTGGAAGTAGATAACTGGTTTCTGATTGTCCAATCACGCTTGTCATCCTTGCGTACTCACTGCCTGACTTTTACTTCTTGTCCATTTTGCCGTGCTCAGTTCGCCACTCTCACCGTCTCCTCACTTCCCCACCAGTGCGGCAAACACCCAGCCGGCCCTCTCTCTCTCTTTTCAATGTCAAGTACCCTCTCTCGCATGCCTCCTACTCTCAAAAACCCTAACTTCCCTTACTACCTGCTTTCCCAAAATGCCCTCCTTCCTCTCTAATTCCCCTTCTACCCCTACCACCAAGGCCTCCGATCGCCAAAACGACACCTCCGTTTCTCTCCCCTCAACCTCCACCTCCACCTCCTCTTCTATTTCTTCAGATATGTGGAATTATCTTTGGATCCCCTTCTTAATCTCGCTCTCTAAAGAGCTAACCCTAGCACGAGCAGCAGCAACCACAATTTCTCCTTCGATTCTCCTCCCGAATCAACTCGCCGATGACTCGCCTTCCGCGCCTAGGTGTCCGACATCGGACATCAATTTGAATTACCGTCCGGTGATTGGAATTTTGAGTCATCCGGGCGACGGTGCCTCCGGAAGGCTTAATAACGCGACGAACGCTTCGTATATTGCTGCGTCGTACGTGAAGTTTGTTGAATCGGCAGGTGCTAGGGTTATTCCGCTGATTTATAACGAGCCAAGAGAGATTCTTTTTGAGGTATCTAGATTCTTGAAGGAAACGCGTAAAGATTGATTTTAGAGTGTGTTGGATCATCCAATAAGATTATTAGATTGGAGAGGAAATGAGCTAGAAACTGATAAGGGATTTTTTTGATGATTGTAATTGAGAGAACTTTTAAGTAATTACTTAAGTATTGCTTATTCGAGTTACAGACTTATTGATGAAAAAGAAATGGAATTTAACAACAAAATCTGAATATTTAAAGTTTTTGTGCATGATCATTAAAAGGGTAGTCTGGCTTGAGTGCAATTCTTGCTCGGTGTACGGTTATGTTATCATAATTTTATAATTTTAGGACTGTATAAATGTTTGTTAAGCTTGCTTGTCATGGTATTGCAATACAGAAGCTCAATCTGGTAAATGGAGTGCTCTTTACAGGAGGTTGGGCTAAAACTGGTTTGTACTTCAATACTGCGAAGGCAATTTTCAAGGTAGGTAATTTTTCAAACAAAGCTTCCATGCTAAAACTGATTTCAATTAAATACAAAATTGTTTTGCAAGACAATGCATCTCCGCGTTTGCAATATGTTTAGAATTCGCCAAAAAGAATAAAAGAAGATGCGGCATTATGTGCTTTTAGTTTTCCCTCCTAACTGTTGTCAATGCAATCATCTTGTACTTGCAGGAAGTTTTAGCAAGGAATGATGCAGGCATCCATTTCCCAGTGTATGCCATCTGCTTAGGCTTTGAAATTCTGACAATGATCATTAGTGAGGTAATATATGGCACATAAACCCCAAAATATGTGTATGTGTATACTCTGTAATGATCAGACATTTCCATTCCATCTATTCCCATATTTTCCACTTTGTCCCACTGATTCCTAGCTAGAAGAAGGATTACCAATTAATTTGTTATTTTAAAATATACAGTCCATAGTGATTAGGACTCTTCAGGACTTTTGGTGTGCCTGTATAAGCACACACATTTTCTGTCGAGTCTGTTATCGTTTCTACATAAATTGGTATTTGTTTTGTGTCACCAAGCTACTTGTCTTGAACTTTATTCCTAATGTTACTGTTCTTGTTCTAGGTGGTTATTTCCGTTGTTTTCTTTTGCTATATAACCTGATTGTATGCAGAGAGGAGGTAAAACTTTAGGTTTTGTTTTTCTGAGATGTATAATTAAATTAAATATGGCCTACAGTGCAATGGTGATGTTGGTAGTAAAGTTATTGCCAGAATAATGTCTGAGTAGTTGTTTTGTTTACTATATCATCCATTAATGTCAAAATGTCTGAGTAGTTATTTCAAATATTAGTACACTCTCGTCAGTGGAAACCCTCAAGTCCCACTTGAGAAATGTTATGCGAATGACTTTTATTTTTCCTTGAAAATAGGACAATCAAATTCTGGAAACATATAATGCAACTGATCAGGCTTCTACTCTTCAATTTATGGATAACATAAGTATCGAAGGAACTGTGTTTCAGAGGTATACACGCAGTAATTTCCCCCCCATCTCATTAGCTTTGGTAAAATTCAAGCATTTCTCTTACACCAGTTCGTATAAGCATTCTCATATTTTTTGTATTTATCAATATCTGAACTAAAGAGTTTTTCAAATTCTCTTATATGTAAAATTATTCTGAATCCCAATTAATGGTTCCTTGATCATCGTTATTTGTTTTAATTCTTAACATGTTATCTCAATTTCGTCTTTCAGATGCTTAATGCTTACCCTTTATTTTGGTGTGACTTGGTTACTGGGATGGAGAAGTTTTCCTAACTTGATATAGTTACCTAATATCCAATATGGATGTGTGCTGAATATGTGAATATTTACAAGATGTAGTCTCAAATTGTATTATCTTATTTGCACACTGTGAAGCATGATATTTGGCATTATGCATCTGCAAGGGATAAATGGAGGGCTTTTGTTATCTTGTGAGGAACTGTTTTGCCTAGCTTCTTTGACATTTGTTGTGAATTGTTTTTCTTAAAGAAGTTCAATAATAGTTTGATATCGGCAAAATGATACCTTTAGTTGTGCCATGCAAAACACTGCTAGTTAACATCAATATTCCTTTGCAGATTTCCTCCAGTTTTGCTTAAGAAGTTGAGTACAGATTGCCTAGTCATGCAAAACCATCGTGTGAGTTCACAAAACTGGTAGTACCTTTGGACTTTGGTTGCATGGTCAAATAGAGATACATGATGCTCTGTCTCTTGCTTCTTTCCCTGTTTAGATTTTTGTAATACAAGACATTTTACACTTTAAAAAGGACTATAATTTTTTTTTTAAAAGTTATTTTGGTGCAGTTTTCTGTCATCTAAACCACAGCATTACCTATCCATTTCTGTCATGATTGGAAATCTAAGAATATCTTGATACTAAATTTGAAACCATAAAGGAAAATGTAAATTAGACTTTCCTCCTGATCTGGTCATATATTAATATTCTTATACTGAAGAGCAGTCCCTAAAAAGTGAACTAAAATATACTGGCTGATGAGTATCACTCAAGTGGAAGACGGAAAGTGCTGTTGTCAGGAGAGAGTGATCTGGAGATTTTTCCCCCCTTTCTTGGGAAATATTTATGTTTTGCATTTCCATAATTTAGACAGGATTGGGGAGGTGATACTTGAGTTTTTACATCTCCCAATTCTAAGTTTTTCCATGTGCTCTTGAACATGATTGTTGCATCAATGCTGTCTTAATCTTTAATATTCTACTTTTACTCCATTGACCAAAAAGGCTGCTTTCCCCTTTTTTTCCTAACCTCTCTAATCTTCCATTGCAACAGTATGGCATCTCACCACAACGGTTTCAGGAAAATGAACTTCTATCTAGTTTTTTTGAGATCCTGACTAATAGTGCAGACGAAGATAACCAGGTAATGGATGCAATAATTTTGTGATGTAGTTTTCTATACACATGAAGAATTCTAATTCTGTTCCCAACATCTATGTTAGGTCTATGTCTCCACTGTACAAGCACGCAACTATCCAGTGGCTGCCTTCCAATGGCACCCTGAGGTATTACTATCATGTGCTTTTGCATTAGAGCCATTGTGATTTTCTGTGCAGTTACATGTTTGGTTGGGAAAATCCCATACTTAAAGTATAAAATATGAATTTAGAGACTCAGGAAATTTAGGAAGGATGACTAGTCCTGTTTACCCTGAAAGCAATTACCGTGGGATAATGGGAGGCAGCAGTTTGCGCTTTGTAGTTGCAGGAATTTTTTTTTTGTCAATTTTCACTCCTTGTGTGGGTAAAATATCCTACTCTTCTATATGTGAAATACATGCTTACAGCTATTTCATCATATTAGAAAGTCTTGTGTGTATGTGTTTAGGCTGGGTCTGGTACTTTTACATAGATCAGGCTGGGTATTTAGTTTAAAAATATTATTGTCCGAGTTCTTTTGTGAAGTTGAAAGACATGCCCAAATAACATAGGCGGTGTTTTTATTAGAGCATTACCATAGGAAAAGGAGCAATGGGAGGTGGCAGGGGATAAAATAACATCATAATATTTTTATAGCTCAACTTAATTTCTAAACATAATTGAACAATCAATCCTCATGTTTTGGTGCACTTGTGTCAAATCTCCTTTTTTTTCAACATTTGTTTACTGTCATTGTAAATATACAATTGCTTATGGTAGTGGGATTACTAGTGACTGAAACCCTAATGCATTCCAGAAAAATGCTTTTGAATGGGGGTTATCAATGATTCCACACTCAGAGGATGCCATTCAAGTGACCCAACATGTTGCAAACTTCTTTGTTAGGTGAGGATTTTGTTGTGCTGAAAAGTCATTTGCTTAAGCTGCAAACTTTTTTTATGAGATGTGCTGCAGATGTAATCAAGCCTTCGGCATTCTGAATTGAGGTTTGCATATTATAAACAGTCCCCTATAATTCACCTACTCATTCACATGTACGTTAGAACTACTTTAAGAAGGCTGCTTGATTCTGTGTTTTAAGCTTAGTATTCATGGAAATTTTGTAGAAGAGAATATGAGGGCATAGTTTATGTTCAGACCTTTCAAAACACAAAGTACCAGAATGATCAAATGATACACGCAAGCTTAGATATATTTTACCAAGTGGTTGTTTGCATTGGTTGCATCGAATACAGCCAGTAGCATTTGAAAATCATAAACTTTGTATTTTTAACATCTTGACATTCTATATAGCTCTTATCAATATTGATGTTGGGACTTTTGTGTTCTGCTGTGTTTATTTTCTGAGAACCCTGTCAGAAGTCCAGACCAAGGAAATTAAAGCCCTATTGCCTGCTTCACGAGCCTTTTCATTTACCTATGGTGCTTTGTTGTTCACAGCAGAGTGATGAGATGAAACAAAAACTGATTTCAATGTTTGATTTTTGCTGCAGTGAAGCTAGAAAGTCCTTGAACAGGCCACCTGCTCGGAAGGTACTCGACAATTTAATTTACAATTACAGTCCCACATACTGCGGGAAAGCCGGGTAAGTGAATAGACTCCGAGAACCAAGTTAGGCAGGCAAATTTATTGTTACCAAGGCTGGCACTCCCATTTGCTGACTTCCATATCATCTTTTATGCTACTGTAGGAAGGGATATGATGAAGTCTACATCTTCGCAGAACCAGAAACACCAAACAAAACGAGGTGTGCAGTACATGGTAAGTGTCATGGACATGTGAAGTTATAAATATTTCATGCTAAGCACAAAAATTGTGTCATTGTAAACAATGTAAAGCTTAAGATCGGACTGAACTATTGTCATTTGTTAATATTCAAGACATGATGGTTTGTGTTCGCAAATTCTTTCAGTATTTACATCTACGCCACTGCCAATTAAGATGTGTATTATCGCATCCTAGTGACCCTGCTTGCCTATGATGTAAAGTAAATACCTGCACATATTACATCAAAATACTATGATGTCTTCGTTCATCCATTCTCAGTTTCTCACCATTCTTGTTTTCATCAAACCAATGTAATTCGGATATAATCTCAATATTTGATTTTATAAACTAAATAGAAAAAAATTATCAAATATACTAAAAGAGGATTTGATGTCATGGGTGGGTTACTGTGCATTGTAAGATAAATCATTGTGGATTACAATAGTATTGTTCATTTTTCGGTCCGGTTCAAGTCGGGTCGTTCGGGTCGCCGGTTTAGTGTTTTTTTCCTTTTTGCACAGTAAAAAAACGGTTTTGTCCCTCAAAAAAGATAAAAAATGGCATTTGGACGGAGGGGCTCCGCGGTAATTGCACGCTTTCGGTCTGGTCTGATTTGCCGCACTTTTATTTTTTTATATATTTCTTTGCACATTGCAATAATGATTATATCCATCGAAAAGGACAAAAACCAGTTCTGGACGGAAGGGGTGCCATGGGAATTTTATAATTTTTAAAAATAGCTAAATACGGATATAGCCTTGAATAAGATAAAATAGATGACTTGGGCACAGGGGCATACTAGTAATTGATCTTAATGTTTATTATTTTTTTTGGAATTCTGATGGAGCGTGTGACATGCGCACGGCTGTATTCAACCTCACGCCTTGTTAGGGAGGCGAGTAAAGACTGTGCAGGTCGACAGAAATGGGCTTTCGGTGTATCAATCGATGCGTTGTCGTGTGGTCTTCCTCACGGTGCGGCTTTGATTTTTAATTTTTGTTATTTTCTTATTTGTTGAGGTGGTATTTTTTTTAAAAAAAAATAGCTTTTAAATTTTATTTTGTGTCTATGATCATTTGAAAATTGATATTTTTGTTTTTTCCCTTTTGTTTTTTCTTTTAGTTTTTTTTTTATTATTATTATTATTATCAAGTGATTATTGAATCTCAAACTCAACCACAATCTTAAATTAACACTTTAATTTCAATTACGAAACTCAACTAAAAATATTTTTTTTATGAAAACTGTTATTTTTTTTTATTTCAACCATAACAACAGCCGCAATACTAAATAGACCCTAAATCTTTAAGTCAATCTCCTATATAGGGTTAGATTTAACAAGGCCTATAACATTTTACATGGAAAATATATTAGCGTATATGTCATATAGTCAATTAGTTAGTTATATATGGCATCAATTTGTTTTTCATGTAAAAACATATTTATTATTAATAAATCTATTTACTCTTTATCATTAATATCCAATTTTTTATTAATGAATCTAATATTTAAATAATAAGTCTAGAATAAAGATAAAGTCTTTAGGATAAAGATGTCTTGCAAAGAAAAGCATAAAAGTTGTTATAATTACAAGATTTCGATTACATCAAAGTATTTTTCTTAAATATTAATGGTAAATGCTCAATAAAGATACAATATTAATTAGATTCTTTGAGATTTGTACGTATTATATATTTTCTTATGAGGTATACTAGAAAAAAAATATGTAAGTGCTAGTCATATGATAATTTCACTAAACTACCCCACACAAGGATTTCATATAAATCACTCGTGTCTAAAAAAACTCATATGACAATTGTGTAAATGATACTTAGACCTAAGATCACTAAGTTATCTTATATATAAAAAAAATTATATTTTCTTTACTTCACGTTCTAATCAAGAGTAACAAATGAGAAAATATTAATTATAACATGAACTATATAAAGATATTTGATTTATCAAGAAAAATTCATCACCCTAAGTGAGTTAAAGAAAATGTTTCAAGTGTTTCCAAATGGTATTAATTGTGAAATCCTTGCACAAAATGAAATGAAATTTAAAAAGTGTTTTGAATTTTATTTAAGGGATTAATAACTATGGTATTAAAATAAACATGAATTGACATAGGATACACACTACATACTATAATCTAAATCACGATATTTGTAATTAAAGAATAATAATTACATCGAGAAATTACTCATTAAAAGGTTAAGTCAAATCACACATGACTTTTCTAATATTTAGAGGATCATGATATGTTGTTAAATCGTGTACTTAATATTCAAATATGATTAAATAATAAATAGTAAGCAGAGATATTTAGTTTATAGCATTCAAAATATAAAAGATATTTAATGAAAGCTTAAAGTTCACCCAAGTTTAAATCTATAAGCATGCAAAATAAAAATTGATGGAAAACATGTTTTTAAAATAAATATAATAATAGAATGCTTTAATAAATATAACATTAAAATTCTAGCAAGTACACTAATCATATATTTAAACTTGCAATTGATGTTAATTCAAAGTTATATCATGCAAATTAATAATAAAAAAAAATCTATATTTAAAAAACAAAAAAGGATACTTATTTGTTGAAGTACTTTAAAGTAATAATTTTATTATTATTACCAAGGATGAATTCTTTATCTTTAAGGTTTTATTATTTTTCACCTGTACAACTAGAATGTTTGCAATATACCTTCTAGGATTGTAAAAACATCATTGAAGGTTAAATCACTTTTAAACAAGGTCTTTGGATTAAAGTACAAAAACTCAATTATCTCTAAACAAAATGAACTTAAGCTCTAGATTTGGGTCAAAACACAAAGCATAAAAAAAAAACTAAACTAAAAAGATAAAAAAAATGCGTAGAAATTTAGAAAAAAAAAGACCTTGTTAGAAACTATTCTTTTACCCCTTTTATAGTGAATTTCAAAAGCTAAAAGATTAATGTATTAAATCTAGTAATAACAAGAATTAATCTCTAATATTATCAACTTTTAGGGCTATTGTTTCCATCCCTTCTATTTCTTATAGGCTCTCTAGGTCAACCCACTCTCTTTATTTCTCAATTAACTATAACATTGTATTGAATCCTATCTCCTCACTCATTATGTTTTTCATTTAATCATATTATTTTTACATTCATGCCTTTACATGAGGTGAGATGTTAGATATTATATTCAATATACACACACTAAGCTTCTTACAAGATTTTGGTAAATATATTCTCACAATGTGCCTTGTGAGACACATTTGGCAAATATATTCTCTTCATTTCTTACTTTCATATATTTTTTGTTACTCTATTTTTTTTAATATAGATCAACCACATTAAAAACAAATTCCTTTTCATGCACATTTTTTCTATTTGCATATGAAATATAAAAAAACAAATTAATACTCTTGTCTTTTTTTATATATAATTTAGGTTACAATTTTTTTTAGAACTTGAATTCATCCATTTTTATATATTTTAAATATTATAAACAAGGCATGTTGTGAATTTTTGAATCATTTTGTTGTCTATATAACTTGAATAGTATAATCAAAACTATATATTCATCTTGTCAATTTAACTAGTTAAATCTGAATTGATTTGTGGCTTAAATAGTTTAATTAGGAATGCAACCATCCACTAATCCATGAATTTTAAACGTCTAGGACATTTCACGTGAGATTTTCTCTAGAAAAATATATTATTATTATTTTATATTAAAGAAAACTAATTGAAAATAACTATTCAGTGGTGGGACTAAGATTTTATGATAAAAATGATGTTGAAAATCATAAGTTATATACCTTTATTTTGAGCTTTTTTTTATAAATAAAAAATATTTTTATTGAATGCAACAAGTTTGATATAAAATTAAATAGAAAACGTTAAAAAAAAAAGGGTGATAAAATCGTGCAAACATACCTCGATTTCAACTCTCCCAACAATCCTTCTTTGCATCCCCACCACTCTGCAACCTTTTATCCTGGCCTCCTAAATACCTCTTTTAACTCAATAGTGAGTCTCATTTTATCCTATTCAATACTCTTTAAGAATATCTCCAAGAAAAAAGTTAAAAAAAAGACAAAAATCTAACTTTCATTCTTCATTTTCATAGTTTCAAAGAAAAAACTATACTAAAGAGTCAAAATAACATTTCTAAAATGAAAACCTACTCCTTTATATTGATCGAAAGAGTCAAAAATTTATTTAATATATTTCTATACAAAAAAATAATTTTGATTGAACTTGTATTAATTGATCACTATTAATAAATAGTTGTATCAATATTATATATATTAAAATAGAATTGATTTTTTTAAATGATATTTTTTCATTCGAGTGTGTGTATATATATATATATATATTATATTTACATTATTTTAAAAACCATATTACTAGTTTGGTTTCTCTAAATAGTTTTTTTATGCTCTAATAATAATAATAATAATAATAATAATAATAATCTTCCGTTTTATTTCTAAGTTCAAGCACTATAATTTAATCCATTATCTCTTAGAAGTTAGAATTACTCTTCTTTTTTCCTGTTAAGCCAATTGCTATATATCTTGCCTTTCTCATTTACACTCTGCCTCTTTCTTCTTTAGGCCCTCCAGGAAAAAATGAATATATAAAGATTTTCATGATTATGGGCCTATCTGATCTACTCTTGGCCCAAGATATGGATCCATGGAAAACACAGGTGATATATCCTCCAAATGAGAACTCACCTGCCTGCATTACTATTCCACCCTAGAAAAAAGAAAAAGAACACAGACCCCCAAAAACAATATGGCGGGAAAATTAGTGTCCTTGTAGAGGGAAAATCAAATACTCTCATTTTGTCCTTGACTGATATTTTCACGGCGTTGGTAATTTCTCCAGTCTCAAAGTCTCAAATTTCTCTTTAAGCCCCAAAACCAAAGAAATTATGTCCCAAATGGAAACCCTAGGCATTCTCGATGAAATTGAAGTTCTTGTCTCTGACAAAGTCCAAGTGGTACTTCTCCTCCTCTTCAATCCCCTTAATTTTAATGGGTTTTGTTGTTGTAATCTTGGGTCAGTTTTAGTAATTCTAGAAAATTAATTATTTAATTACCCACTTGATTTCAGGTTTCATATAAGTGGTTGAGTCGAAATTTCTTGGTTTCATCAAATGCTGCAAAAAGGTATTTTTCCTTTCTAAAATTTGTAATTTTTATTTTTTTATCCTGTTTGATGCATTCAATTAACAAATGGTTGGGGTTGCTTCCTTAAGGTTGCTTCAAGAATTTGTTAACACACGCGGAAGTGGATTCGAAGTAGTATACACTCTGTCCGGTTGGTTAAAGAGCAATCCTTCAAGTTACCATATAAGGCTTGTTTCCGGTCCCAAACTTGAAGGTCAGATCTTTGAATGGTGATAACATCATTATAGCTATTGTTGGTAAGAAAAGAGAGATACTCGAAATCGCAAGAATCTCCATCTATCCCATTATAATAGATGGGTTTTAAGGTGGTATTGCTTGCTGCTGTTCTTATGTTTGCAATAATGTGTCCTGGAAGAATCATTAAGTAACTTGTTAACCATAGGTTAGTGCTTTGGCCTAAGCAATTTAAGCATCTTACATTTTGCTTTTTTTTTCCTTAGCACATCTATGATCCCTCGCCCTGATAGAGCATTTAGCAGTTGGGATTTCTTCCCTTCGAATTGGCCATGGAAATGTAGTTGGAATTCTATGAATTCTATTGATTAGAACAAAGAATTATAGAAATACACCACACATATTATGCATGCACGTGAATATGTGATGAAGATTTTTTTGTCTTTTCAATACCTCAGCTATTTGATTCTGTGTCGATGCTGTTGCACCCATTGCTAGTAGATAAATTTCTTGCATTATTTGGTGGTTTGTTAGTATCATCCATACTTGAGTGTTGTGTCTGAGACAAGGATACAGGGATATGCTGAAATTACCTTTTTCGATATTTTTTTCTTGCAGAAGCTAAACAAGAATTCAATGGAAATTGCTCAGTGCAGGTTTACAGTGTTCAAGCTTGCATCCCAAAGGATCCAGCTGCACTTTGGAATGCTGAATTTGTTCAGGCAGAAGAGCTCTTCAAGCAATCCTTCACCGTTGATAATTGCTTAAGAGATAACAGGTATGATGCACTTCTGCAATCAGTTCCAGTATCTTACAAGAAGTTGATTGGTGTAGATCATGGAATTGCTAGATATGATCATTATTTCATTTACGAAATTCATACGAAGCTGTTACTAATGCATCTGCCATAGTAACAGCTTATTACTTTGCAAAGATTCAGACAATGAAAGCCTGAACTGTTGTTCCTCAATAATTTTCTGACTGCTGACCTGCTTGTGCAAACTATTAGTGCTAAACTTGTTTAGAAGAGAGTTGACTGGTTATGTCAAGTTTGTTGGTGATGCACTTTAAACTCTCTTTTTTTAATGCAATTAGCACACACAAATGTGTTCTTATTGGGGGCAGGAATTTTTTGGGGGTAATGAGGAGATATACCAAGCTTTGGTTGGTTACAGATTGGGGGTTTCCCTGTCACCCTTCTCATTAATTGCGGCAGATATTAGCTTATTTTCCTTGATGCTTAAGTTTTTATTTTGCAGATTTTGTGGGATCCGTAATTCCTTTGTTAAGCATAATGTTGATGGACCTGCTGCAAGCATTGCAGCTCCACAACCCAAAAGTGCAGAAATCCCAGTGCCATTGAAGAGTAACTCAGGGTGTCAAAATATTTCAGCGCCACCATCTAAGCAAACTAAAGTTCAGCAAAGTCCAAATGTTGGTCCTGAATCTCCTAATCTGGTGAGCAGTGTCAAAAGTGAAAGGAATGGAACGGGAGTTCATGATCTGGCTACCAAGCAAACTGTGGATGAAGAAAAGGTCCTTCTCTTGCCTGCTGGTAAGAAGAAAGGCCAGGGTGATAGAATCTCTTCTGGAAATGGAGGTTCATTGTCAAATTTGTGGGGTCGCGCATCTGCCAAGTCAAAGCTATCTAGCGCACAAGCTGATAATGATAAGCACATTCCAAATCCTACTGGTAGGTTTTTATTTGGTTGCCATACAACAAGGAAATTTTGGATTTTCTGATTTGAATTCTGCAAGACAAGCTCCTATTCTACACCTGGAATTTAATTCTTCGCTGCTTTTTCTTTTTCAATTTCTGAATTGGTTTATTGCATGTTATTAGTGAGTGCAGAAGCTCAAATTTCTGCTTGTGAGGTTCGTGAAATTGAGAGCAGTGACGATGAGGCTCAGGGTGTGAATTTTAAGCGAGCTTCTAATGGGGATAACAGTAGAAAAAGGATGGTAGTTTTAGATTATTCTGATGATGAGTATGAAGATGCAGTCAATCTAGCATCACCAGAACTTCCAAAGGGCCAAAGCAGTGCAACCTTGGTTTTGGAGAAACCCCACTTCATCAAGCAAGCAGAAGATGAACCAGTGATCAAGGTAGAGAAATCAACTAAAGAAACATCTAATCAGTTGTTGAGAGATGATTCTTCAGTTGGAAAAAACATTGACTCTAAAACTTCCTCTTTGGAGAAGATCCAGAGTAACATGACCCTCTGTGATGTCAAGAAGGATATGGCTGCTGATGCTGCTCCCAATTCCCCCAAAAGGAGGAAAGTGTTAAAGACACGGATTGATGAGCGTGGAAGAGAAGGTACTCCCATGCTCACCCTTCTCAAATTCCAGAAAATCCTCCAAGAAATATGTTGACTTGGATTTTTTATTATTTTGGTTAAAAGCTCTATATCCTACCCCGTTAAATCTTTGTCTTTTGGTTATATCTTCTTCTTCTTTATTTTGTTTTTGCCTTTTCTTTTCCTTCTCTATTAAATTCCTTTCTTGGATTCTTCTCTCTAGTATTGACATATATCACAAAACCTAATTTCTTCCATTTTTGTTAATACATATTTTTCTCTCTGCTGCAGTTACTGAGGTAGTATGGGAGGGGGAGGAGACAGAAACTAATAAAGTTGAGGCGCAGGATTCGAAAAAGGAAGCAGAAAATAATGCAGATACAAATACTGCTAACAACAGGTCAAAACTGTTACATTATAATTTCACCTGCTTGTATTCGGTGTATGCCTTGCGTTGTTGATTCTTGTTGTGAATTGCCACGTAGGATTTGGTGATAAAACTTTAGCTTGTACCTTGTAATTGCACTTTTAATCTTGTCTCGTACATTCAGGGCACCTCCGATTAAGAAGTATCCGGCAGCAGGAAACGGTGCTCCGTCTAATCAAGGAAGCAAGCCAGGGAACAAGAAGGGAGGGAATAAGGACCCTAAACAAGGCAACATTCTATCATTCTTCAAGAGGGTTTGAGCTATCCAACTAAATGTTAATACGTCATCGGATAACATTCTTTTATTTTCAGTCTTTTTTCTCCCCCTCTTCTCTCTTTTGTGGTTTTTGTTTTGCCTTTTCCTTTTGGCGTTGTGAATGGAGAGTTAGGGCCTTGAGGCAATCGATATGCTAAACCCTGCCCTTGTGTAATAGGAAATCAATGTGTTTATAATTACTAATTCCTCGCGTGAAATCTCTTATGCCAAATATTTAGTTACAAGTATCACAGCATTATGGAAGCTCGAATGGCAATTAGACCCGTATGGAAAGACAATTTTAACACCCACTTGAGCCCATAAACCTGTGGTCCTGTACATAGAAGGATTGACCGAGGATACCTGTCCGCATCAAGGAAAGACACGCACATGCCCACTCTTTCAGTATTTCCAACGCTCGACAGTGGTGTTATAGAAGAAAAGAAAAGCACTCGGCAGTAGAAATTGAAGCTTGCCTTTGCGATTTGCCAAGATTACACCCATGATCTCTGTTGTTTTTGGCAAAACGTAATCAAGTTCTTTAACTTTCACTCCGTGCCTGAAAATCCCGTGGCACACA
Source organism: Salix purpurea (assembly GCA_027405865.1). Lineage (NCBI taxonomy): Eukaryota > Viridiplantae > Streptophyta > Magnoliopsida > Malpighiales > Salicaceae > Salix > Salix purpurea. The sequence continues at coordinate 23,617,489 of JAOWLH010000002.1, forward strand.
TAATTCATGATTTGTACTCCTAAATGCAGTAAACTAAGGGAGATTACGGGAGAGAGTGTTTGGATTGCAATAGTTTTAATGTATTTTCAAAAATATATCAAAAATATTCAATTGATATATTTTTCAATGTTTTGATGCACCGAAATCAAATAAACAAAATCATTTGGGTACGATCCCAAAGTTATTCTAGTTTGCAAACCTATAAAATCCAAAAACCAATCAAAACTCCTTGAAGCCCCTTTTCTGACTTCTGAGAGAAGACTCAGCATCAGAGAATAAATTTCAACTCAATAATATGGTCAGACACCGAGCAACACCGCCTAGTAGCCCCGCAACCAACCTCTGGCTATTAAGGTTTTGTGAAAAAAACACATCTTTTCACTAAATTCAAACAAATTGTTATGCTGTTGTCAGTTAACGACACCATAACTTACAGCAGGAAGGTCTAGTTGCAAATGCAAAGAAATAAAATGACCCAACTTTTTGAAAGGCATTATAGGAGATAATTTACATGATTTACATTCAATCCGTGCACACAGAGTGCTAATTGATCGCTGTTCTCTGTTTTTAAGTTTCTCGGATCAAATTGGTTGGCTCACTCAAAACATACTTGGGTAGTTCATATTTTGCACCTGCGGGAACATTTTGAATACAGCATGAAAATAAGACATATATCAAATATGTTTCACAGACATGGAAAGAGCAACATAAAATAATAAGAACTATTTTGAATACTCTTACTGTGGAAATGTAAGAAGTCCGTAAATTCTGGTTTTCGCAAACAAAAAAAATCACCACTTTTTAAAGAGATTTGGTGTTGAACACTAAAGGTTACGCGATAAGGAGTTAAGGGATTAAGTACCTCTTTCATCATAGCATACTGTCAAATCAGCATTTTGAATGATGACACCAGCACTGTCCACAATTGCTTGTGCAAGGGATAGTTCAGCTTCGGCAGCAGCTTGAAGAGCATCCCAAATCTCTGGCATCCAGAAAATTGGAATCTATATCTCAAAATCATATGTAATAAATGATTGGAAAGCATATTATAGAATTTTTTATATAATGTGAAGTCAACCGGATCTTATTTTGTCCTAGAAAATTCAAAACCCTTCATCTTGTATTCATAAGAACTTCTAGCAAGACTAGATAAATGGTGAGACAGCATAATGAACATTTGATCTTCTTCTATCCCTTTTTTTTTTATCAACTGTGGAAAGTAAACACAGCAACTAATCACTGAAGTGATAAATAAATTTAATCTTCATGTGGTAATCTCCCCTCTAAACCCCAATTTCTAAAACACAAAAAAATTAATAAATAAAAAACTTTCACTAGCCACGGAAATGATAAAAATGCTGATCAGTAATAGTTAATGATGTGATAGAGCCTTGGAATGTGACGAGCTAGGTAGACATGCGGTCAATATCATCACATGTAACGTATCAGTATGACTAGTGTCTGATATAGAGACACGTCTGCAGTAGCTCCAGTCAAAGTTGCCTACAGTAATTTTTTGGGGTAACCTAACAGCCTATAACATATACAGGTCCATTTACAACTTTTACTTGATCCTCAAGGCACTAAATAATAATCCTAGGAATTGTCATTTCAAATTCTTCACAAGTGCCATCGTTGGTGTCCATTACTCCAAACCATCCTATCGCTTGCTTCCTTTTTATTTTTTGTTTCTTTTGTCAATGCCGGAGATATTTTCTACTCAATTGAACGTATTCTAAATATAGACTTGATAATAGAAGCTTATGCCGACCACATAGGCTTCTATTATCTAGTCTATAATCAGCGGTAATATTCTTAAGTAGCAAGTAAAATATTTTATGAGAGAAGAAATAGATCTCGTGAAATGGCAATAGCAAAAACATTATCAAGAAAGTAGAAACCTAATCTAAAAAAACACATCTCCAGCAATGCCAATGGCAAAACTGCATCAAGGAAAGCGGAACCTTAAAATTACAAAGCACATCTCCGCTCTGATATAGATTATAAAATTTTCCAATATTCCTTGTATATCAACAGAATGGAGCCTACCAATTTTAAATCTAACTGTCAAGACTGCTCCTTTCAAAATCTTCATGGATACTGCAGCATAATGATACCCTACCTCATTACCGGTCAAAACTTAAAAGTTCAGATCAGCAGAGGTGATGTTTAAAAAATAACTATGTGCTCAAATTACGGTCACAGATTACTTGATTAGAGACATGACAGACAATTCATAGGTAAATAACTAATAACTGATAGGGGTATCCAAATCGGACATCCCTTTAGCTTGGATATTTTATGTAGCAAAGCGATTAAGAATAGTTTGCAATTGTTTTCTTTATGTTCATTCCTAAACATTCAGCGACTGTTATTAATGAACACATGAATCACAGTCCAATTAGTGTACCGTGGCGTAAATTTCTTAGGTTCTTCCCAAAACTCCCTCAATATGGTTTCCAATAGCTTACACCTGCACTTCTCGTTGTAATTGCTCTCAAGGTTTCTTACTTACTTTTATTCTGTGTTTCGATGTCACTGGATATTTTATTTATTTATTTTACCTGGGAAAAAGACAGATTTCACCTATTCAACAAAAGATCAATCATTATTCTTCTCATTTCTAAGGTAAATTTAATCATTATAAACAATAACATATTACTCAAACCAAGGTTAATTTCTATAAAAAATTCTAGTTCAGAGTCATAAGTGGTATAACATTCCAGAAACGGTACCTTTCCTCCCACCATAGTGAGGTGAAGTATCCCAAAACTCTTCACGCATCTGTATAAGCTGAGACTTTGTAATAGGCTGAGGATGCTTCCAAGGTTTTGGCTTCCGGATTTTCTTTGCACTCCCTGTCATTATCACAAATATGACATTGGTCTCTGTTATAGAGAATACCTAAAAAATGATTGGCATTCAAATATTTCTCTTTCAGCAACTACTGTTCTCTGACATTCATCCCTTATTAATGGAGTCAAGGAAGAGAGAAAAAGGCATGTTATGACTATTATGCATATGATATATCATACCACAAAGTACACTGCAGTACACACACACACATATATACAAGGAAAAGAAAAGGTGCTTTAAGTAGGATTGCTGATTAAATCTGAGTGCTCTGGGTTCAATATTTTACATAAAGTGGCAGTGTAAAAAAGTAGATGGCAAGGAAATATTCTAGAGATAAGATTCAATCCTCCTCCTCCTTAATTGCCTATCTAATCCTGCATCTTCAATGAAAAGGATAGCCTAGAAAAACAAAATAAACATAGAAATTATAAGCCAACTGAAGAGTACACGGACAAATAAACACACACATGGAAACATAAGATCTCTCTCACACACAGACATGAACTTATAAGATCAGCTTAAAAAGTACCTTTATGTTCGGATTACATAAATTTGGTAACCTAAATAAGTTTGAGACCATTGTGGAAATCTACAGAAATCCATTAAACAGCGGTGCATGGAAACTCGTGAATTGAAGATTTCACTATTCCAGCTATTACATGTGCAACAGAACATACTTACCAAACATGCTAATCAGAACTCATTAAAAACAAGAACATTTTGATGAAATTACAGTTATTAAAGCTGTTCAATACTTGCAAAGATGGAAGCTAAGCTGGAGCCGAATCAGCAATCACATGTACATTGTATTTTACAGTTTATATAAAATCAAGTACATCTGTTTGGTAATTTGATTACCTTGAAATTCTAAATTCCCACGCTAGGAAAAGAATAAAGTCGCCTATAACAGTAATATGAAGCTAGTTAAAAAGCCACTTAAATCACTGCTAAGTCTCAAACTTCTTGCATGATAGCAGGATTAATATATATCAAGAAAAGACTGAATATCATCCATAGTGCTTCAAAATCACACAGAGGTCTAGCACCGATAACAAAATTATACTCCTTTTGATTCATTGGGTTTTATAAAAATACAAATCCATATTAAAACTCTTTTACAAGAAAAAGAAACCAACCACGGCATTCAGGCAAACATTCAGTTCTTGACTATGTTTCAAAATGAATGAGATCTTCAACTTTTTCGAACATATCAAAGAAATTTAAGTTATTTGTTTTTAATTTCAACAAAGAATATCTCAGATTCACAAAGAGAGGCATTTTGACCTAAATTAAATCCTGATATTGAGAAATCTCACATTTTAAGTAGCAATTAAACCTGAAAAACTATAATCACCATCACCAAATCACTCTCTCTATCATCCAGGTTTCAGAAATCACCACGTGCATTGTAATAACAGCACAGAAAACTATCAATCTTGTTAATGCACCAAATAACGTCCAAAATCAGCTACGATTAGTTTCTGCCCTTCTCTTTTCCTTTTAATTATAATAATAAATAAATCCAAAACATTATGTATTCTTGATTATTATTATTATTATTATTTTCTCGAGGTTTCTCGGCTTCCAAACAAAGAGAAATAAAAGAAAGAGAAACGATGGAGTGAGGTTACCGTCTGCTTTGGCTTGTGAGGATCCAGCACATCCCATTCTGTATTAAACACAAAAAACCGACTTCAGTAAAAGAATATTGTTTTAGCGAGGGAGAGCTCTTAGAGAAGCTTCATTGAAATGCAAGTCAAAATGAAGTTCCCCTTGGTCTCTGCTGGTTTCTAGAGAGTGAAACAGAGGGGTTTATATTTTTTTTTTGTTTTTTTAGGGGAGATGGTATTTTTATATATATATATATTAAGATTCCGGTGAGAGCTCGTTTGCGGATATCCCGGTGAGAGCTTGTAATAGGGGTAGCAATGAGGATGATATGTGAAAGAAATTGATAACAAGGGTTAACTTAATTGTGGATGAATGTTCCTTAATTATAAGATAATGTTTAGAGAGAGAAAGAGGGTTAAGAGCGAAGCTGATGGTTGGCTGTCCTGTCATGCTCTTTGTTTGCTGCCATTAGGTGATCTGTTCTTCGAGGGGCTTTTTCGGAACTCTCAGTTTCATTACTGGGCGGGTTGATTTCTAATGTTATTTTTACCGACAACAATAATTTGTTGTCCTAACTCTTAACCCTTGACGAATGTTTGCCGCACTCTTTATTGAATCTAATTTAAGATTTTATTAAAATTCCATGTGTAAAAACAATCATTTTGATGGTGAGATAAATTAAATTTTAAATCAAATTTAATTTTAAAAAGTAAATTAGAGACCAATTCTTGTGATTTACAGTTTTAAAAAGTAGAAACTTAATATTAAAACTAGTTTCTTTAAAATTATTATCTGTTTTTTTAAGGACATTTTGAAAAAAAATAAAATGATGATGATTATTGTAATATAAAAAACAAAATGAATTGAATTCTATCTTATTAAATAAATTAATTCAATTTATTTATCATTTTAATTCAAATTGAACACTAAAATTGAATTCAATTATAGTAAATTACTGGTTTAAATATTTTATCACATATTATCCCATTAGTTATTGCTAGTTTGCATGTTCATGCCATGTTGGGAGAGGGGTCAAAAATGTTTAAAATATATGTGAGGGATTCTTTGACATTATTATTATATCAAAAAAATATTTTCATTTAAAAAAAAAATCCCATCAAGATAAATTTTTGTTGCAAAATAAAGAAAAAGCTAATATATACACTCAATGAACTAAATGAAGAATTATATATGTTCATAAATAATAACAAAAGTTTTTTTATTAAAAATATATGTCATTTTAAATCAACATAAAACATATATTTCTATAAAAAGGGTTTATTAAAAAGAAAAAATAAGAATAAAAAGTCATAAAGCTCATGTCTTTTAGATGTTTTGGGTAATGGTAAATATTTTAATGCGAGGAAACTCCATCCCCAGAAAACACACCTTGTGGGCCTAGGTAAGAGAGTAAAACCTCAGTTATCCTAGACTCTTAAAGAGATGCATGCCCTGACTCGAACTTGAGATCTACTGTGCAAATCACAAGTTATTTATCATCACGTCACGCCTCTTGGGGACATAATGACAAACACCATAATACATTATTAGGAAAAGCAATCCATTAATTCTTTTTATTTCATATATCTTATATTTTTTGTAATTTTAGATGGGAAATGAGATATGTATAAATTATTTAGATATAAACCTAGTATACATTAACATTCACTCAGTCAACAATGACAAGAATATCCTTTTCTTAAGGACCTTGGACAACAAAGTCCTCAAATTGCTTTAGCTTTCCACTGTCTCTTCCTATAAAGGTTATAATCCATTGTCTTTTCAAGCTAAAACAACTTGAATTCTTAAGATATATATATATATATATATATATATATAAGCACAAAAAAGTACACATAAAAAAATCATATTATAATTATCATGTGTTCAAGGTCTAGATCTAACCTTTGGCTAAAAGCCTTTCTTCAGCATCTTATTTTTTCTTTTAAAAACCTTTATCATAATTGCTTTTGTGTAATAATACCACTAAAGTATTAAATTAGCATTTAAAAAAAATTAAAGACATCATTAGACTTTTACCTCTTCGTACAAGGGCATTACACTAGTATACTTCATTTTGAACATTTTTTTCATACTTTCATGTGTTTGGTTTTTCTTATGATCACCCTCACATGGAACCTTTCTTTCTAGTTATAAGAGTATAGAGCTAACTCATTCTATTTTATACCTTCATATTTTTTTTAAGTGCTATTTAAAATGAGACTCATGATTTTAATGAGTCATATAGGCATTCATCATTATTTTTATCATAGTTGTAAAATTTGACCTAGTTCGACGTATTGATCTGAATACTTGAGATGTTTGGTTGCTAGTTGAATTAATTAAGACGTTGATATGGTGAAACACTAAATCGGTCTGGTTAGATTTTTACTAATACGAATGACTCAACCAAACTCAATTGATTCAACTATAAGTCAATCAAATCTTATCTTTTACATACTTATAAACTCAATATATTTATTCAACCCAATTCTTCTCTCTCTCTCTCTCTCTCTCTATATATATATATATATATATATATATATAAAGTAATTGTAGATTATAGTTGTAGATTATAGTTGTTGCTATTTGGATAAATAAGATCTTAAGTTTGGTTTGTACTTAAAATATTTAAATTATATTTGTTAATTCAAGTTTTAAGTCCTTCATTTTTTTAGGATTAATTAAATGTGTTGAGGTTAGAAGTTATGTTGAAATTTGTATGTTAAAGTTCCACATGCTAAATCATTTTAAATCATTAACTCATGGACTTGATCCAATGATTTGTAGATTGATTTAATAATCAGAATCTTTTTCCGGATCAATTTTCAAAAAACTATAATTTTTATTGACTTTTAAAATTGGAACAGCATTGCCAAACTTTTCATTGCAAAGAAGTAGATAGATCCAGTGAATGCATGAGAAAAACATATCAAATGGTCATGTTTTCTGGTCAACTTCACTAAGCAGCCGGGAAGAGTTTGACTTGCTGGCTTTGATGCAAAAACCCATCAGCGTTCCACAGCTATCTATCATAGTACACTTGAATAGTATCTGCCACTGTGCCATATCTAGCTTAAAACGACAAACCCTGCAAAAGGATTCTAGCCTGATAGATTTCTCTTTATCACATGAATGCCTTGATTTCCACTAAAATCTCTTGAAAAGGTTGTTGTACATCACATCAGCACTAGTAGCTCTTTCGATCTTGTTGTATTGTGTTGATTGTAATTGTGGTTTCGTGTTTCAAAAATGTTTTTTTTTTATTATTATTTTAAATTAATTTTTTTTGATATTTTTAGATCATTTTAATGTACTGATATCAAAAATATTTTTTAAAAAAATTAAAAAATATTATTCTGATAATTTTCTAAATAAAAAACACTTTGAAAAATAACTTCACCGTCCAATTATCAATCCCGCTTTCCAGTCACTGCTATTTTAATGAATCCACTTTCAGTTTTGCAAAGATAAGCTGAGCTTTTATCCTTTGCAATGGAACTAATCCAAAGTAGGCTGAAGTGTATCACATGTTGCGAATGAAAAGGTTTCCTTTTCTCTTTAAGGTGGTTAACCTTCATTGGAATTGTTGAAAAGGCAAAAAAATGGATTCTGTAAAAGTTGCTTCACGAGGATATGAATTGCATTCTAGATACAGCTTGTTTTTGCATTTATAAATGCATTTTTAGTACATTAAAAAATATATTTAGCCCAAAAAATATTTTAAAAAAAGTGGAACACCATGTATCATAATATCAAACAAGCATCCCCAATTGACTTGTAAATTTGTCATTCGGCATGCACCAATGCCAAACTAGTCCCACCCTCTACATGTAACACTTCAAAATAATCTAGAGTACAAGCATATAGTAATTAAGTTTGGTAGGTTTAGAAGGCCGACTACATAAAGAAAGCAAAATGAGTCTACAAAGACGCTCAACCTTCGCACGGTGAGTTTCTTCTTGACAAATATATGCTTCCAGAAGCAAGAATGCATGATCAGTTCCCTTTTGGACTACCAGCAGCTCAACTCCTGAATGCTCATCAGTTCTTGCACCCGTTTTCTGCAGATGGATTGTGTTGCAGCAGCCAGTTTAAGAAATATCATGAGCTCCTTTATGAATCCTTGCTTACAAGTCTAAACTTGAATTAGATATTAGTTCAATAGCAGACAAAAGGATACAGAAAAGGGAGGAGAAAAAACACATGCTACGCTGAATATGGCAGGCAGCGCAAGAGTCGGCTGCCGAGAGTGGTAGTCTATCAAAATCGGTAGGAACTATCAGGCCCATACTTGCTTCTGATATTGTAATGCTCAAATTTTGGACCGTCATGGTCCACAGGCTTCATCTCAACAGGTTTTGGCTCCGCCCCTACTGCTCCGAAAACTACTTCACCACTTTTATCTCGTTGGCGATGCCTTGATTTTTCTTTGTGGATCTTTGACCTGCCATGTGACAGAACCTCACCTGAGCCATAGAATTCTGCATATTCTTGTCGTTTTGAAGACCGATGCTTGCTTAACAAAGAAGGATCCTTAAAACTGGCAGACTTGATCTTTGGTGGTTTCACTTCCGAGTATTTATCACTTGTAGTTGGAGCATGGACCTGGCGACTTTCAGTTACAGGAGCAGGAGTACTCTGCCTCTGAACTGACGGAGGCTCTACTTCATCTTCAGGCAGTATTAGAGAATCTTTCAAAGGGCTGAGGCCTTTACTGGCTCCACCTGTACTGTTCCATGAAGGAACAAAACAGAGGAGTATACCAACCAATGCTTCAAGAGCAAGCTTAGATAGATCAATCAAAAGCTGTCCAAAAGATGGCCACTTGGGATCCTCTTTCATGTTCTCCACAATAGGAATGGGTTTTTCCTTACTTGATTTCTTTTTAAATTCAGTCTCTGAAGATTGTTTCTGCATTATAAGCATCGGATTTAGAGAACAGGATTAGAGGAATCCAAAAGGAAAAACATCATGATGCAATTGAAAGCATGCATCTCCATTGGAGTACCAATGTAGTATATGTTCTAACCTTCCCTTCCCTAACCAAACCAAAACATCTTCTAAAACTATACCAATCCTACAGATAATGGGAACAAAGCCAAATTCACTTCCAATCTACAGTTCAACAAGAGATAGAATCAGAAACCACAGCCAAAAAGATGCTCATACATTCTTAAGCAGCATACAAGTTTTCCTCAAGATTGCTTCCATGTCAGAATTATTTTTAAAATTAAATTTGCTACTTAATGCAATGCCAAACAGATAGTTACTGAATTGAAGGAAAGAAAATGATAAAATGATATCTCGGTAAGGCTAGCGAGGATGAAACAAGTAGGTATATAAACCCCAGATTAACCATTTTGAGGAAACTAGGCAAATCATAAGAAATCATACCATTCTTGAGAAGAAAGAAGACCCAAACCCCTGCTGAAGCATGCATGTAGCATATCCAATCAGGACAGCAGCAACCACCATAATCACATCTTCCAAAAGATCCATGAAGTACATCAGTCAGTAAGGGATAGTCCCAAATGGAATTCAAAATCCAAGTGATGTAAAACAGTGTTTAATTCCATTGACCTCAAGTAACATTACAACAAAAATAAATGTCTAAACTAGAAAATAAAGAATTTTTGGTTGGGTTGGGTTGGGCAAGGGAGATATGCTTTGGGCCTTGGACAATGGGCATGAGACTTGGAGATTCAATGTTGCAACCAAAATGTAATCAGGTTTTTGGTTGCTGAACCAATCCATTTTTCACATTTCTTGGATCATTAGCACATGCTTGAGATCGTGCCCAAAAAGACTAAATGACATTCACTAAAAGAATACCATGCATTACACAATCCTTCAACAGGAGTTAATGACCATGGGATCATTGACGGCATGATAAAAAAAAAGTTACAACCAGCATGAAGCAACCAAATCCTGTACCAGAGTAGGGCAGCAGACACATGAATCACATTGATTGAAGGAACCAAATCTTGTACCAGAGTACGGCAGCAGACATATGAATCACATTGATTGACCAATAGGTATTTTGGCTCCATAGCTCATTATATTTAGTGGTTCTCTGTTTCCTATGTGGTGTTACACTGGTAACTTGCAAATCATGTGAAAATTGAATATATCTTTACACTAAAGCTAAAGATTTTATCATGGAAGAGAGAAGCTCAAATGGCAGACAGTCAAAGAGAACACCCCAACACCTTGTTTTGTACACTAGTCTGTTGCTTTCTATTGCTGTCTTCCTCGTGCACCCTATTGATTGGATGTGTACAACTCTTCACTATGATAAACTAAACACCTCCCCTGTAGTCAACTATCATATTACACATTTTCTGTCAATGATTAATCCATGCCAAGGTCATACTAGAGACTAGGCTGGTAAAGTTAGATTCAAAACTTAAATTTTGTTCCCCTCGTAGTTCTTGGCTTGGTTGAAATGGACCGTATTCCAGATAAAGTTTAAGCAAGCTAATGCTATAAAACAGCAACCTGACTTAATCACTGCCCCATCTTTAAAAGAAAAGTAATAAAAAAGAATATGGAATCATACCTGTCATAGTAAATGAACTGGACTGATAATCACAATCCTCTTGGTTAAGCGAGATTTGCCGAAGAGCAGCATTTCCTCTATCAACAACTAACAAAGAACAGATAGAGTGAACATACACTACATCAAAATCATTTGAGAATTTGGCGTCTTCGCTGGGTCCATCTCTAAAACCTGCAACATTTGATTTCCCCCCAGCAATGGTTGTGACACCTGCATATAATTTCCAAACTTTCTTTAATCCATACAGAACTATTCACCTTATGAGTATATATGGCACCGAATTAGGGTACTATAAAAGACCTTTTCAACCCAAAACATGATTCAGAAACCCAAAAATGATTAGCTACCAGTGATTGGATGGAAATTGACCACATCCAAAAAATGGTTTGGGGGAAGCTACCATACAAAATTTATCCACACAAGCAATGCCAAAACACCATGTGTAGTTGAATTACATCATTTTCACTTCAAAAACATAATATTTATAACTTCACATCGTCTGCAAACTCTTCATACCTGCATCTCCAATCTTTCTGATGGCAAGATTCAAAGTATCGGCAACATATATGTTCCCTTTATCATCCATGGTTAGACCTCTGGGATGATTAAAACGAGCCTCATTTGGTTTTCCATCAATATGTCCTGTGTAACCCTGAAATGACCCGGCCACCAATCTTGCCCTACTATCTGTAAGAAATAAAATCACAAATCAAAACACAAAATGTCCACCAAATCTATAGCTCAAATCCAAATCTTCATTTATTTATTGCGGATAGAATTGTTGTTTCCTCACTCAGTGCAAAGAAGGCATCGTATTGGCTCACGGAGTTAGAATTTAAACTGAGTTGCTCTTAAAATAGGAAATGTACATAAGAGAATTCTTTATCTCATTCTACTTTTCAAGAAAGCCAACAATAACAGGCCCATCGATACATCTGTTTTACGTTGTTTGCAGCAAACGGTTGAATTATGCTTAACAGAATGAATTACCTACTATTTTTTCAGGCCCTGAAAGATTAAACTATAAAGAAACATGACTTCAACAATAAGTTGCATCTCACCGCATTCAAACAAATAAACTACAACAAAAGAAAGGAAACAAACATAAATACATACATTGTGACAATGGTGGAGTAATTTTAACAACGTTGCTATTAACTTCATCGACAGCATACAGTTCACCATCCTCAGAAACGCGTATTTTGTAAGGAACCACTCCCATTGCATTTCTTTCCACAACAGTCTCAACTATGTACCCATCCTCAAACTGAAGAACATTCCCTTCTGCAGCAAAAAAGCAAACCACACACAAAAAATTGTCATAAAGCTTGATCATGAAATAACAATAAGAAAATAACACAAAAGGTAATTCAAATTAACCTGATTGGGGTGCTTTTGAGGATGCCACAGTGGTGGTCCATTTGAGAAGAGAAGACAAGTGCTTAATCAAAGGCGCTAAGCATCCAAATATCAAAAATAAGTTAAACCACAAATAAGGAAAAAATCAAAGAAAAATAATCACACCCCTTTAAGTAAAACATATCAAAGTGAAGGACAAGAGAGAAAAACCTGGAGGAGCAGCATGAGCTTGGAATTGAAAAGTGCAAGTCAGAGAAAGAAGTAGAGCTAGTGTTAAAGTACAGTAGAAATGGGATCTTCTCATAGCTCTCTCTCTCTCTCTCCAAACAAACCTAGACTCAAAATATTGTGAGAGAGAGAGAGGACTGTTCTGGTAGTAAGATTTATGGGTTAGATTTTCAAGAAGAAGCGAACGGGACTGGCAGTATTTTTGGCATTACTGTGCGCTGTAGCTGTTACTCAGCAGCTTTATAGCGAGCTCATCTTTAGCAGTGAATACTGAGTAGTAAAGCCGCTTTATTTTATTTTTTTTATTTATTCGCATCTCTCTTCCCTTGCCTGTGGATTTTTTCTCCTTTTTCATTTTCTTTTAGAGGTATAATAATAAAAAGATAGGGTAAATTGAAAGTGAAATTTTGAAGGAGGAAAAGGAAAGATATGATTAGGATCTTCTAATTGGGTTCCACCTTTGTTGTCGTCTGTTATTACAAGGATTGTTATCCTGAATACTCTTGATAGGTTCTTGTCGTGCATCCCTTTTCTTCGGGGGGTTTTGACATTTAATATTATTTAATTTGAGTTTAGAGTGATTTTTACCTAAAAAGTATATTAAAAAAAATATTATCCTTTTTCTTCGGGGGTTTTTGACATTTAATATTATTTAATTTGAGTTTAGAGTGATTTTTATCTTAAAAATATATTAAAAAAAATAAAAAAAAATATTTTTTTTTAATATCAGTTTATCAAATAATCAAGTAGTAAAAAAACCAAGTAGAGAAAAAGATATTCTTGATTCATGTTTTATCACTTATTTTTCTCAACTCATTTGTAACCGTGTGATTGACTTAGGATCTTGAGTTGAAAGACTTTGAATTTTGAAAGTGATTGTTCACTCATTAATCATGTTTAAAAATATTTTTATAATAATAAAAAAAGCTATTAAGCTTGAAAATTACACAAGTTTACTAATATTTTGTACCGGGGTTGTTAATACCGTTGTGTTCTGTTACAAAAACCGAGACAAAACGATGTCGTTTTCGTCTCGTTTTTAATTCTGACCCATTCTGAAAATACCGGCTAAATACCGGCCGGAACGCCTCGGTATCATTCTAGGTGTGCCGTTTCGGCCTCAAAATCATCCTTCTTTTCTTATTTTGAGATTCTGATTAAAATTATTTTGATTAACCTGTGGTTGTATTTCTAATTTTGAGATTATGTTTATTTGAATTTGTGTTTGTATTGTATAATTTAAAGTTAATTTATCTTGAATTTTAATTATACTTGTTAAATTAATATTTTAATTTTTTCATATATAAACAGTACAACCCCAAAACGGCACGCGAAACGCTTCGAAACCAAAACATTGCGTACCAATAGAAAAACCAGAAAGGCGACCGGAACAGTATTGATAACCTTGCTTTGTTTGTACTTGATTTTATTTGTAATATAATAATTGTGAATTCAAACCTCTAAACGCTTGATTATTAAATTGTCAATATCATGAGTTTCTAAAATATTATTAAAATTATTGTTTACCATTACATAAGCTTTTTAAGGATGTTAAATTAGTGATTACATAAAATCAACTACATAAATTATATTGTAAAATATATAAAAAAAAATTAAAACTAATAACAGTGAAAACTTACTAAATATGCTCAAAATCTAATTATTTTTTATTTCTTAATCAATTATTTTAGGTTTCTCACTATTATTTTTCTTGATTTCCTTTTTATATATCACTTCCAATGCTTTCTTTGTTCTTAGAGGCTGTTTGGCACGGCATTTGGCATGTCGTGCCACAAAAATTCACAAGTTTTTATTTTATTTTAAATGAATATGTTTTGGTGTTTTTAGATTATTTTGATGTGCTGATGTTAAAAATAATTTTTAAAAAATAAAAAAAAATATTATTTTGATGTATTTCTGCACGAAAAATACTTTAAAAAGCTACCGCAACCGCCCTCCCAAACAGAACCTTAGTTTTTCATCGCCAACCTCACCTAAGGAGGAACATGTACTGGTCAAGGACTTGTTAGGTTTATGGTGAAAAAAAAAAGATAGAAAAAGTAGTTTTATTTTGCATGTATGGCTGCACCTTTTCAATTGTTTTTGGAAGGGTAAAAAGAATAATGCATGGAATTAATTTAGTTGTTGTAAGAAATATATATTATAAGATGTTAAGTGGAATGTGTAATATATAAATCATGTCCCAATTTGCTTGGAATTTGTAAATAAAAATATGTTTTCATGTAAGGTAAATTAAACCTTATTACAATAAAGTAGTAATGAATTTGGTTTAACCAAATTATGGAGAAGACTTTATTTAGATGTGTGGTTGTTCAGTTTGTTTAGAATTAAGAATTTTTAATCAAAAAAAACTCATACCTCTTTTATATGAGATGTTTGACCACCTTTAAGAGGAAAAATGGATAAGGAGTTTGACTTAAGTGAAGAAAATATATGTAGTGTTGTTTACTTGAAATGAAATGGTACATTGAAGGATATGTTAATGAAAAATATTCAAGTTTGGAAAACTATATGTTTTCCTTACCATTGAAATGAGACTCTGAATTGGCTTCCATAATAATTGAATTGTATATGATATTTCCTATTGACACAAGAGGGACCACAAGATTTAATTAGTAGCATGATATTTTTGCTTAAGCATATACACCAAATAAGTTTCTTACACCGTGACCATTTATTATGCTTAAACTTCTTGATTTTGAATAATTACAATTTAGTTAATTAAGTTATTCTATTATATTAATTGTGTCATGGTTATTAAGAAGATAAAAAATTATCTAGTTACACTAAATGAGATTAGTGACATGTATATCTAGCAACAGAGATTGATAATTGACTAGATTTCTTGAATGAGACTATTGATATCAATATGTATGGCAACCATTATTGATACTTGACTAGTTACCCACAATAAGACTAATGATGTCTATATATCTAATGATCGAGATTAATATTTAACTAGTTACCTTTGATACGACTAGAGGCGTCAATATGACTAACAACTAGGAATCTAATTGATCGGTTATCTAGTTATTGCTAGTAATGTCAATACAACTGATAATTTGGATATTCGATTTGGTGAGCTTTTTAGAAAAGACGCAAGCCATAATTTATAATTGTGTTTAGTTGTTAAAAAAAAAAGTAAATTGTAAGTTATATGAATTACATAAATTAATTATGTGGGCTCTTTGTAATACATGTTATGCCAATTATTAGGTACATCACAACCTTGTATGGAGCAGACTTAGAAAATCTTTTTTTTAAGGCAATAAAGATGTAAACATAGATTGGTACTCTATCTTGTAATATAAATTTAGAACTAATATTGTTATGTAAAGGATTGATGATACATGTAATGTTGTTATTAATATTTACTTAATAAAATCTTATAATGTTATGAATTTATATATATATATATATATATATATATATATAGAGAGAGAGAGAGAGAGAGAGAGAATTAAAAGTACATGAATCTATTCATAACAAGTTTTATGAATTATTTATCTTATTTAGCTTGATTACTATATTGTTGTGCTGACATAAAAATTCAAAGTGATTGAATTGTGAGAATTGATATATTCTATTATAGCGATATGATGAGATAAATAAAGATCATGATTAGATCATATGGATATAATAATTGCAATGTCTTGTTGGTTCTGTTGTTGATAACTTGATATTGATATTTTAGAGAGAAAAAAACTTTATTGGATTTGTGTTAGAATATATGTAAGGGATTTCGAGTTTTTTACCTAATTGAATGCAAATCATGTTTTAAATTTAGGGTCATTACACTAAACTAACAGCTTTATATCTCATTAATTCTTTTTTCATATTATTTTTCTCTCTTCTCTCTAAGGACTGAAATGTTAAGAAAATAAATGTTTGAACCAAAATCAAAATTGCAAAAGCTATAGGGACTATAAAGAAAGGAAAAGGAAAGTAGAGGACTAAACCAAATTTCTTTTAGTGAATTTGAGATTGATTATAAAATTTATCATCGTTAAAACTCTAATCTCTTAAATTTTTTTGACAAATAGATTATTAGTTCGGAAATTTAAGACTACAATTGAAAAAAAAGGCTTAAGAATAATTTTGTTTTTTAGCTACGATGTATTGCTACAATACTTTACCTAAGAGTTTGAGTGTGTGTGTTAATAGATGTTTGTCATGCCACTAAAGTTATTGGACATGTCTAAAGTTTAGGTATGAATTTAATTAATATTGCGTTAAATTATAAGTGCCCCTTAAGTGGTAATCCAATAAATCTATTTGATTTTACTTTGGAACGATGTAACCCTGATAGATGAATTTCAAAATATGATGTTATCTTATTAGATAGGTTGCCAACACCACATCATTATTTTGATTAATTTTTTCCTGACACAAAAAAGGATTATCAAGTAATAAGTGATAATAGTATTTTTAAATAACAAGAAAAAAGTTGAGATGTGTATTATTAATTTGAATGATAGTAATAAACTTAATTTATTTAATAATATAATCACAAAAATTTCAACAATAAGAAAACAACAATAATGGCTGCTATTTTTTTTTTTTTGTTAATATTATAATAAAAACACCCTTTAAATTTTCTTAAAAGATCTCACGACCTTATTTAGCAACAAAACAAAAATTCAAGAAGAACGAGGTAATCTTGTATAAAAAAAGTATTAAACTCAATCTTGTAAATCAAATGTTAAAAGACAGATTGAAAAAAATATATTAAAAAGACAAAAAACAGTTGACTAGAATCAACATGTCCAACTTATCACCTGATTGTATGGTCAAATAATCTCGTATAAAATAAATTAAAAAAAAAAACAACATAAGTAATTTCTCAACCAAACTGAAAATAAAAACATAAGTCAACACAAATTAACTTGAGTAATTTATAACTGTATGAGATTTAGATACCTCTATTGAAAAATAAATAAAATCACGAAGCTAAATGCATAAAAACCTAATGCTGAAAGATTAAATTGAATAAGAAAATTAATTTAAAAAAAAAACCTAAAAAATATCAAAGACAAACCATGCTAATCCTTAAAACTCATGGCTTGAGTCACAAAAACAAGTTACCCATAGAGACAAACCTGAAAAAAAATAAAAAGTGAAATTCAAAAGAATTAAAAATTAAAAACTAGTATAAAAATTAAATAAAACAAAATAATAAGGAATGTAATTGAAAAATAAAATAAATCAAGAAAATGATTGAAAACAAAAACATGACAATAAAAAAATGATGGTTAATTGTGGTATTAAATTAAATTATAAAGGAGAAATATAAAAATAAAACAAATCAAGATTAAAATAAAAAACCAAAAGATAGCAATAAAATAACGAGATCAAATATAACAAATGAAAAAAATTAAGGAAGAATGAAATTAAAAAATAATTATAATTTTTAAAAAATAAAGTGTAAGAATGTTAATTTATTGTGTTTTATAATAAAAAAAAAGATAAATAAACCGCTTGATACTTTTTTTCAATGTTAATTTAACTAATTTTATTAAAAAAAATTTAAAATTTAATCTACTCCAATAAATCTATTAAGTCATGAAAAATAAATCAATAAAGCATTGCTATTCAGCCTTTAGTTTTTACAGGGAATGGCAAGATACTGTTTCGATTCATAATCTTCGTCTTCATGAACCAAGGAAAACTGATTTTTTTAGGTTTTGTTTAATTTAAAATTCCCATATTTGGACCCATTTTCATTACCTGCCAGTTCAGTGTTCCTTTTTTACCCGATCAAACTGGCCGGTCAAACTTGCCGTCTCCCCCAACATGTTTAATCCACATCACTATTATTTACACGTGTCATTCATTTATTGGCATGACCTCGTGGCTTCTACGCCACGTGATTACCTCTATATCAATCCCCTATAAAATGTAAAAAAAACCTATCTCTACCTTCAGATCACAGCTCTCCTCCTTCTCTCTACCCGGATACCTTTCATTTATCTACGGTTAGTTCCTGAGATCTAACGATTTACAATTATAATGTTTTTTTCTCCGATCTGATTTCGTTGAATCCGTGTTAATGCTGTACAATTTGATTTGATTGGTTTATTAAGAGATCTGAATATTCTCTTACTTTTTCGGCATCTAAACAGAGAGTTATTGGATTATTTTGTGGATGCATGTACAGATCTGTTTGTTTAGCTTTGTCTAGGTTGTTTGAGATTGATTTGAATCTCATAATCCTGTAATTGATCCGTACCATTGAGTTTGATTATAGTAATTATATATATCTTTTTTAAAATGTTGATGGTGAAGTTTTTTTTTTTTTTTTTTATCATTTTTGCGATATATTTATTTATCCTGAATTAATTACATCCAATTGTGATAATTGGTTATATCCAGTTGTGGTTATTAATTACATCTGTCTTTTATTTATAGGCTGAATAATAAAAAAAGATGGGAGGTGGATTTAGGGTGCTTCACCTTGTCAGACCATTTCTCTCATTTCTTCCCGAAGTTCAGAGTGCTGATAGAAAAATCCCGTTTCGTGAGAAGGTCATATACACTGTGATTGCTCTTTTCATTTTCTTAGTATGCAGTCAACTCCCGTTGTATGGCATTCATTCAACAACCGGTGCGGATCCTTTCTATTGGATGCGTGTTATTCTTGCTTCTAACCGTGGTACTGTCATGGAGCTTGGTATCACTCCAATTGTGACTTCTGGACTAGTGATGCAACTGCTTGCTGGTTCAAAGATCATTGAAGTGGACAACAACGTACGTGAAGACCGTGCACTATTGTAAGTATCTTTGTGCGGCCAAAATCACGTGGGTGCTCTTTTAGTCGAAGTTGCGTTGTTTTTTATGCTCATTCTGTGATGGGGGCCACTTAGAATGTCTTGTGCTATTTGTTATATTACTATGCATACTGTCATCCAAGGGGCTGTGCTGGCATTTCATTGCTTGTTACAATCACGTTCTAATTTACTCTAATGGTGTTTTCGTGAACAATGAAACCTGGAAAAAAACTAAAAGATGCCTCATTTCACTTGGCTACTTGATATTATGTATAAATTGTCTTAATCTATTAATTTTGGTTGGCTGGTGATTTGCATTTAAGTGCACTGCATTTTCAGTCAATTTCTGGGATGATTTTGTTCCATGTTGCACCTTGTGATCAGGGATGCTTGTGCCTTACTTGGGGCTCTCACTCGTCAACATTTTTCAGTCAATACTAAGATGGCTTTTTATCTTCTACTTTGTGGCGATGCAACTTGCTAATGGTATTTGCATTGACATGTTGAGTGTTTGCTTCTCACAGGAACGGTGCACAGAAGTTATTGGGTATCTTGATTGCTGTTGGTGAAGCGGTGGCATATGTGCTCTCAGGGATGTATGGCAGTGTTGGCCAACTTGGAGTAGGAAATGCCATTCTTATCATCATTCAGCTTTGTTTTGCTGGGATCATTGTGATCTGTTTGGATGAACTTCTTCAGAAAGGATATGGTCTGGGATCTGGAATTTCTCTTTTCATTGCAACCAATATCTGGTGAGTTTGATTCTTCTGTTTATGGATTCACTTGTGTAATTTCCTTCTCGATGCTGAGTATTGTGAGATTGGTGTGCTTTTGTGGAGTTGATTTTTACCATCTCTATGAAAATTTGGATACTTAAAAGAGTGCCGTTCATTTTCAGTGAAAATATTATCTGGAAAGCATTTAGTCCAACCACCATTAATAGTGGGCGAGGTGCTGAATTTGAAGGAGCTGTTATTGCTTTATTCCATCTGCTGATAACCCGAACAGACAAAGTTCGTGCTCTCCGAGAAGCATTTTACCGGCAGAATCTTCCCAATGTGACAAATCTGCTTGCTACAGTGTTGATCTTTCTCATTGTCATCTACTTCCAAGGGTTCCGTGTAGTTTTGCCTGTGAGGTCAAAGAATGCTCGTGGGCAGCAGGGTTCATATCCAATCAAGTTGTTCTACACCTCAAACATGCCCATTATTTTGCAGTCTGCTCTTGTATCTAACCTTTACTTCATCTCTCAGGTACTGAGGTTATATGGTTTTATGTACTGCTTGGGATTTGGTTTTCCAGCTCATCCATTAACTTGCTTGTTTACAGTTGCTGTACAGGAGGTACAGTGGAAACTTCCTCGTGAATCTCTTGGGAAAATGGAAGGAATCTGAATATTCAGGTGGTCAGTTTGTTCCTGTTGGTGGCCTTGCATATTATATTACTGCGCCCTCAAGGTGACCAAGATTGTTTCATTTGAGATTTGTTTTTGTCCATTTGATTTATATATTTGCACTCATATTGGTTCATGAATAATTTTCCTGCCTTATTTTGATTGCGAATAACTCTCTGCTGTTGGCAATGCTAATGCTATTTTAACATGTTTGCTCTAATTTTTTGCAGCTTAGCTGATATGGCAGCAAATCCTTTCCATGCACTTTTCTATCTCGTGTTTATGTTGTCAGCATGTGCCCTCTTCTCAAAAACTTGGATTGAAGTGTCTGGATCATCTGCAAAAGATGTGGCCAAGCAGCTCAAGGTATGTGGAACTTTTCATTTCATATGTTCTAAATATGAACAAAATTCTAACTTCGCATTTAGCACAACACATCCTCGGCTTTTGCATTGAATAATATAATTTCAGTTTGACCTTTTGTTCTGGTTGCATTTTTATCTTAGGATTTTCAGTCTATTGTATGGGGCTTGACTTTACAGACATTTTAGGGGATCCTTGGAAAGTCCTCTGTGCAACTTTATGAATGCTACCTGTCACACAATTAAACAACTTCATATATTTGGTGTGTGGATCATAAGCAGTGACCTAATGATTGAAGAGTCTTGAACAAACACTCAATCTCATTCTAGAACTGAAGAGTAGCTGGATCCACCTTAATAACTGCGATTTGTCTTGTTTGATCCATTTATTTAAGGCATGACAATGATGTAAAGTTTTTTAAAATCCAAGCCAGTTATTGTACTATCCAGAATCTTATGACTCTTGAGGCTCATCAACAGATAATTGGTTTAAATCTTTTGTCAAAGACTTGTAGTGGGTGTTTGGTATTTTGATGGCTTATAAGCAACTGGTAAGGTACCTGCAGTGGAGTGCCCCAACCGGAGATTTTGAACTGTAGCTTCAGTGGCTTACAAGGCACCACAGTACTGGGCTCAACCATAATCATGATTTGTTGTTGGTTTGAGTCATGGATGTGCCTGTTTTCTGTTTAGAGAGGACTAAACCTGCCAACTTATATATGCTCAAAGTATAGGTGGTTACTTATCCTTTTGTGTTGAAATGCATGTAAAAAGAACTTGAAATATAAGTTAAGATCTACTGATTTCATTGGAATTTGAATCTGATCAGTAGAAGCTTGATTACAAAGTTTAAAGTATCTCCCAAGTATTTAAAGGCATCATGTGCTATTTTTTGTATGATGTATTTTATATAAAAGGCTAGCAGGTTGGTTATGGTTTGAGCAGTTGCAAGTCTTGCATGTTATTAACTTAACTACTAGCTGTCTCATTATGTATTGAAGCAGAATTGATGGCACAATATGCAAGTAGCCATGTGCAGTTAATAGATTAGAATGTGATTACGTAAAGTTCATGGCTTTTGGTGAATCCATTTTTTGCAACTATAGGAAATTTCCTTTTCCAACACATGGTTATGAAAATGGTAGCACTCTTCCTTTGTGCTTTAAGCTGTTCATTTGTTTAATTAATGCCTTAGAATTAATAATAATAATGATAGGCAGCCTGACTAGGTCATGCAGGGACTTTTCTTTTCTGAATTCTAGGATGTGGTAAATTTTGACATGGTTATCATGTTTCTGTGTTTGCATGTTCCAAGGACTATTTTTATCTGTTACCGTCTTATATATTATATACTAGCACCTTTAGCCTGATACTTAAGTTCTCTTTTAGCCTGATAAAGTTCTTTATCTCATGAACTTGAGCCCAACATTCACTAACTGTACTGCATTTTCTCTATATTGTAATGGTCCCTGATGTGTAAATTGACAGCATGTGCTGTTCTGGAGCTCCCAATTACCATCTGGTCATGTTTGACTGTCTCCCATCCAGGTTGCATAATTGTAATTACTGGCACCCAGTATTTAGGATGAACAACTGTCTGGATTTGTTTTGTTCAAGGTTGTCAATACTGTTTCGGTCTTTTCACGAAGCCTGCTAGTAAATGGTGAATGGATCTGTCAGTATTTTCAAATAAAACATTTTCTTTTTCAAGTATCAATCTTTGTGGTGCCAAGCCCGCATGAGAAACTGAACTTTGGATGATTGCTGTGCATTCCTTGTTTGTTTATTGCTTTTTTCCCCTCCGTTTTAGCTTTGGGGTGATTTAGTGATATTGCATCCTTGAAATTAATTGACAGAATTAACGTTTGTTTTTTCTCTACTACAACATTAGCTATTATCCTACCCTCGTCATGTTATATTTCCTTCAATCCTTCAATGGGTCTTAGATAATCTGCTGAGTTTTATCCGCTTGACACGGATAATAATAACACGGTTTCCATACGCAGGAGCAACAAATGGTTATGCCTGGGCACAGGGAGTCCAACCTGCAGAAAGAGCTGAACCGTTACATACCCACGGCTGCAGCTTTCGGAGGAATTTGCATCGGGGCGCTGACAGTGCTGGCCGACTTCATGGGAGCTATCGGTTCAGGGACAGGAATACTACTTGCAGTGACGATCATTTACCAGTACTTCGAGACCTTCGAGAAGGAAAAGGCCAGTGAACTTGGTTTCTTTGGTTTCTAAACTGTCTAACTGGAGTGATGGATGGTGGCGGCGACGAGCTCCCCTGCAATTTTGGTGCGCTCCCAGAGATGATGTATGTAGGTCACTGCTGACACCAAGTGAAATTAGAAGAAGGTATTGGGGTAGTTTGTTAAAAGTAATCAGTACAAATCACATACAGGTTTAATGTTTTGTTCTTTTATTCCTCCTCCCCTGCTCCATTAACTCAGATTATCTTCTCTTGTATCGGTGGATCCATGAGCTTATGCTATTATGTTGAATCGTAGGAGCTTTTTTACTCGTCGAGAACGAAGGACTCCTGAAATCTACTCTTTATGTTCACACTTCCAAGGTTTTGATTTAGTAAAAACAACTAGTGGTTGACTTTGAATGTTTTAACTACAGAGCTTCTCTTTTTTATCTGTCGTTTACCATCACCACCAGTCACCGACTCACCGGGGTTGGATGCTTTGTTTAGCCGCCTCCCTTTTGTGCTTGTCTTGGCAGCAACGCCCCGGTTAAGGAAGTATTGGACCACCGTTAATGGTATTTGTTGCGACCCTCCAATGGTTCCACAGCCTTTGAAGGTTGTGGGTTCTTGATTCTAATGTCTAACCCCCCCTGGTGGGGCGAGAGTTTATGGTCCGCCCCTAGTTAGTGTAGACTCGATTATGTAACCCGGGAGTATTATTTTTTTTCCAATTTGACGACGTCGTCGGAAGTATTATTTTTTTTCCAATTTGACGACGTCGTCGGACGATACAATCTAAGAGTGTAGTTGTGCTTGAATTGAAACAGGAGGTCGCTGTAACTGATATAAAAATATTATTTTTCTATCACTCTTAATTACAGTACAAATAAAAAACGTTTCGAGGTACAGCCTATATCATTTAAAGTTGTTTTTCCAGTTCTCTTCTCTTCGCGTGGGCACAAAATTTTTCCAAGTGTTTGTGAAAAAAAAAAAAAAATTTATATGATTAAAGCTAATTTTTTAAAAAATAAAAAATATTATTTTAATATATTTTTAAATAAAAATTAAATTCATAGACAATATAAAAAACACTTCAAAACAGTCACTGATCCAAGTGGTGTTCCGGTGGCAAGCTTCCAAGACGCATTGGATACCATAATTTTGATGGGACAGTGGTGCGTCCAGAGCTGCGGTAATTCCCAGTGCATCGTGAGCAAAAGTTTGTATTGTCAAATCACTCTTTTTATGCGCATGGGGTGCTGGGAAATATGCCCTGAAAAGAAGGCTACAGGGAACACCTGTCCTTCTTCTACAGCTCTCATTTTGCTTTTGAAAATGCTTCCCGGCCATTCAGAAAGAGCACGTACAAAGAAAAGAAAGGCGAGACTGAGACATGGCCAAGGTAAATCGGCGAAAGCATGTGCAAAACTTTTCGTCTTCTTTTCGAGCATATTCTCAGCCCAACACTCGCACGTGTCTCTTGTGTACTCCAATTTTTTCAGTAAAGTAATATATATATTTAAAAATATAGCACCGCTGTAATTAATATATGTAATGCTCAACTCACAGGTATTATTACCTGCCACGTCACCATCACAAATGTTATCAAAACTATTACCTTGAAAAAAGCCAGACAGTTTTGATTCTCTCCCCATGGTACTACTCTGTCGTTTATATATAGACTCGGTTTGTTTTTTCTTCCACTTTAATAGTTTTTTTTTATATTTTTAGACCAATTTTAATGTACTGATATTAAAATATAATTTTAAAAATAAAACAATAATTTATTTGGCTGATAGATTTTTGAATGTTTCTAAAGATATTTGAAAAGGTTAGGTTGATAAAATTTATTTTAAATGGTATATAAATATAACTTGTTTTAGCATGTAAACTCCAATCAAAAAAAGTTATTTGAAAAACTAGTTATGTTGAGGTGAAAGAATCAAATGCTTTCTTTTTAATTCTATGAGTTTAATGTTATTTTTTTCTCCACATAATTGCATTTAATTGATTTAATATTTTGTTTACCCTGTCATAGGCTTGTATTTTATTTTTAAATTAATTTTGTTTTTATGTTCTTAAAAATAAAATAAAAATTATTACCTCTTATCCACTTCAATTACCATTTTGTCACGTGGTTTAATAATGGAAAGATAATGTGAGCTTAATAACTTCAACCGCCGCTCATTATTTATTTAGTGTTTGATATTTATTTGTTTGAAAATACCATAAAATCATATTTTTTTCTAAATCAATTTTAATATTAAAATATCAAAATAAATTAAAATATATATAAAAAAAATTTAATTAAAAATCGTTTTTTATCATACATACGGCAACCCACGTTCCCAAACAGTGTTTTCATATGAAAAGGCATCAATCAATTGAAAGGTCACCTCTTTCTTCATCTCTAATCTCAACCATTCAAATAATTTTAACATATTATTTTAATAAAATAATAAAAACAGAGAATGAGGATACAACGTCGTTAATAAACTTGTTATTACAGATCTTGAAGAAAACAGTAGGACGAGTTATATCACTTGTTTATAGATAGATGTATTGTTAAGTTAGTAATTGCAAAGTCATATAAAATAAGATTACTCTGTCTTTATTGTTGCTATTATTATACTTATTCTTTACTAAGTATAATATATAGCTCTAAATATATAAATGTATTATTGAATGCATCTAATAAATACATACTTATATAAAATATTATCGGTAAAAATTGCTCATCGCTTTCATATTGAAGCAAATAATCATATTTGATTTGTTCAGTAAATATATGTTTATCTATCTATATATCTATTTATTCTCTTATATTCATTTCAATACAAATTTAAGTAAGATTTCTTCAAATCCTAATCATCTTTATATTTATTACTGTTTAAATTTTATATTTATGTTTTGCAAATCATAAATATACTTTGTGTTTATTAAAAGATCATCTCGTCTTTGAACTTGAGTCTTTCATTCATATAAGAAAATCTATTGTGTTTACAAATTTGATTTATAAGCTAGAAACCTCTGGTTCACGGGCCCAAAGTGAGGAGACCTGCCTTTTATTGTTGAGGTATAACAACGCCACATATTATTTTTGTTATATTTAGTAATGATCTTATTGACTTTTCTCATCATTGTATTTTTGTGAATTTTTTTATATTGTTATTTTCTATATTTGTCTTTAATTCTCCCTTTTATTCTTTGGCAAAATTTGAAAGAAAGATATACCATCGAAAGATAATTATTCTCTTAAAAACTCGTTACGATTACATTTATGATTGCAGGATTTTAAATAGGTAAGTGAGTACAATTCTGCACTGTTTAATATCAATTTTAAATTGAAATTATATGGATATAAGACCAGCAAATACATGTTAGAGAAAACATATTCTAGTTTTCATAACTCAAATGTGATTCTGAAGTAACAATATAGAGAACAAAGCTTTAAAAAATATTGTTAATTGATTTCATATATATTTGTGGTTAAACAAAATAATAAATTTTTAATGAAAAATCATGAATCATGATCCACTGGTCCAACTTCATCCCCTGAAGTAAATGCTATGAAATATAATAATAATGTTTGATATCCACGTGGAATGAAAAGGCATTGGTCTCATACTTGTCATGCAACCAAATATTTTATTCATTTATATGAGTTCTCATTGAAAGAAAATGAGAAAAACATAGAAATAAATTTTTCTCATAATAATAATAATTTTTTTTGATCCTTTGGATATTACGCACCTTGATGTTGCAAATAGTGCTACAACACATACTATTCTTAGACACAAGTAATATTTTTCAAATTTGAGAATGATAAAATCAAAAATTAATATATATCCGGTTCAACAAACTTAATTTACAACTATGAAAGAGCTAATATAATGCTTCCTAATGAAATAAAAATTATTATTGATAGTTATTTATTCTCTAATAAATTAAGAAGAAACACGTTAAATTTCAAAGATATACGACTTAACATATTCTATATTAAGATTGTCAATGACAATGATATAAAAAGTGTTAAAATCATAGAATGTTTGAATTTGTTAAAATATCGGTTTTAAAATCCCAAATACTCCATTTCATTTCTAATTAGTTTGAAAAAATAATTTTACCTACTTTATTAATACTTAATATTATAGATTAAATAAAAAAACTTTATCTATTTTTTAATTCATTAATTGCTGTATAATATTTTTCTTATTATGTTAGCTGTTCAAGAGAGAAGCAAAGTTATGAATCCCGTTCCTTTCCGGCCGGAACGGCCCGTTCCACTTTAAAATCCGGGACAAAACGACGACGTTTTTGTCCCGGTTTGAATTCCGGTCAGATCCGGAAAATCCGGCCCAATTCCGGCCGGAACGTCCCTGTTCCGTACCGGGCATTCCTTTCCGGGTCCAGCCAAAACGACGTCGTTTCAAGTTCCGGGTCCGATTTTACAATCCGGGTTTTTC
The DNA here is from genome assembly GCA_027405865.1 of Salix purpurea. Lineage (NCBI taxonomy): Eukaryota > Viridiplantae > Streptophyta > Magnoliopsida > Malpighiales > Salicaceae > Salix > Salix purpurea. The sequence continues at coordinate 23,645,310 of JAOWLH010000002.1, forward strand.
ATTATGCCCCAGTTCAAAGCTAATTCAATCCTACATCAATTTTGATGGCCAGTGAAGATTCTGTGGAAAATCAGCCTACCAAATCATCCGCAAAGCCAACTTTACTTCGACAAGAACTGCAAACGGAACCAAGAATAAAAAAGGAGAAGAGGATGAGAAGGAAGAGAGTAAAGGAGAAGAGGATGAGGAGGAAGAAAAGAAAATGGAGAAGAGGAGAAGAGGAGATGAGGAGGAAGAAAAAAAAATAGAGATGAGGAGATGAGGGTGGGCGGCGGCGGCGTGGGAGAAGAAAATTGGGATTTAGGGTTATGTTAGGGGCTTTTGCCTTTTATACTTAGTTATTATAATATAAAAAAAAAAGAAGAAGAAGGTAGGTTTCTAGGGGGGGGGGGGTTATATAAATTAATAATAATAATAATAATAATAATAATAATAATAATAATAATAATAATAATAATAAAAGTAGGTTTATACGGGGGAGGGGTAATAATAATAATATGGGGGTTTATAATAATAATAATAATAATTAGCATAAAAATTAGTTAGCATAAAAAATATTTTTAAAAAAATCCTATTAATTTAAGATAATAAATAACATTAATTAATTTATATTTCACATCAACAAAATATTTATTTTTAGTTTGTTAATTTTTACCTAATGAAATTCTATGGACATAATTGTTTTGTAATATATTTTTCAATTATTCTGAATCATGCATGACCCTTAATATTTTATTTTTTTCATATATATAATTAAATAAATATGAACAGTATAAAACCGGAACGGAACGCCGGAATGCACCGAAACCGGAACGTTCCGTTCCAAATAAAAAACCAGAACGGTACCCGGAACGGATTTTACAACTTTGGAGAGAAGAGTTTAATCACATTTTAAGTAAATTAAATCTATTTAATTAACTTATAGATCATTTTTCTCAAGATATAAAATTAGCGTTTAGCACCGTATGGAAATTTATATCTTAGATTATTTTAGAATTATGTAATTAAGTTGGATTATTACATTTTTATTTAAAACATTTTATTTATATATAAATAAGTCACTTAATATAGGGGTTTTCATTTTCTATTATTATTTCTTTTTGGGAACAAAGAGACAAACATGTAAGATAAGTATGCATTGATCGGAAGGAACAAGTATTTCACCGTCTCTCTGTCAGCGAGTAAGAACACAGGAAGATGACAGGCGCAGCGGCGGAGAAAGATTTACTGGCGCGGTCAAACAAAAACGGACAAAGTTCCTCGAGTCAGCGATACTACAGGCTTGGAGAAGGGAGCTACTGGTTACAAACTGTCCCTCACTGCTTCGGCTTTGTAAGATCAATTGAGCTTCTCAAATTCTGCTGTTGTAGTTGAATTGAGGTTTAAAAATAATAATTTAATAAAAAAAATATTTTCAACTGTAGTTTATAATTGAAATTGAAGCGTTTGGTTGAAACTGTGGTTGTGTTTAAGGTTTAATGAAAAACAGGTTCGTGTGTTTGATTACCATTAACTCCAACTCATTATTATATTAGGATTTTTTGGAGACCAAGCCTTTTGTTCCTCCGGCAAACTCATCTGCTTCCCCGACTGGTCTCCCGAAAAGCATGACCAAAACTCAGAGAATGAAACGTAGGCAAAGCATATAATTTCTGCTTTATGTAAACGATGGTGGGAAAGCTTGTCATGGTAGGTCTCATGACAATTTAATAAGTGGCTGTACAATAACTAAACAATAATCAAACTGTTTTCCCACAAAACTCAGTTGCAAACATAATAATAAACGGTCACTTGGTATATAATGATAAAGACGGGGATCGACTGTCCAATTATTAGGCTCTTTTTGGAAAGGTGACGGGTCGTCTTGTAGATTTGTGTATATATATATATATATATATATATATCAACACTGTTTAAAAATATAAAAATATTTTTTTAATATATTTTTAAAATCACTTTAACCCATTATGGAACCCCATCACTTGAACACTAACTACTGATCTTATAGGAAAAAAAGAGCACTAACTACAAAGGTTATCAATTATTTTTCGGGTGCTGATTTATTTTTTTAATTGAAATGGAATGTTTTAGTTTTGAGATGTTTTGATTTACTATTTTAGGGATGTACTGTTTATGTGTATATATATATAATTAAATATTCAAAAACAAAAATAGTTCAAATCTAAAAATAAAATTATTTAGAGTTGTGCATTTTAATCTAAAAAAAGACACAATGAAATGATTTTTCTGAACAAAATTATGAACATACGTACGAGAATGACATCATCAATCTTGCAAGGTCATTACATTCTCTGATTTCTCTGAAATTTTAACATAATATATATAAATATGTCAAGAAACTTCTCATAAAATTTATCTCAATCTAATGGTTGGATTAAGAGATATGATTGATATTGTAAAATAATAAATTATTTTAAAAAAACACTATTTGACCAAAACAGAATGGACAAAACAAAACCAGAAAGTTTCAGCCTTTATTTAACCAAAAAAAATTCAAATTTTTTAAGTTGTAGTTGCTCCGCTACGTGTTCCACGTGGAAATCACCTGTACATATGGGGGTCCCGGTATTCACACAAAGCCAAATACAGACCTTTCTTTTTCTGACCCTGTTGGGATTATGTTGCAGCTGTATTTTTTAAGAATATTTTATTTCTAAAAATATAATTAAAAGATTCCTTTTACATTTTCAATACGAAACACTCAAGACAAAAAACAAAAATACTTTCTGAATGTTCACTTACGAGAGATCCATCTTCCCCAGACCTTTTCTATCGAAAACACCTGAAATATCCCTATGCTTTCTCCAAAATCTCCATGCCTCTCCCCCTACAACGGCTATGCACCAGCTGAGCAATCCAAGGGCAAAAGGTTTAGCAGGAATCACCTTTAAGAGAACGTCCCCACCCTGGCATTTTATTAAATTCTCATCACTATTCTCTGTCGGACATTTTCGTACCATGGTGTGGCATCTTTGTTTATTAACGTTTGGGCAGTATAGTTTGTGTTACGAGTTTAATGAACATATACCTTATGAGATTACGAGAAACAAAATAATTTTTTTGGTCTTAAACTCTTACCAATAAACAACTGCTCTATGATTTGGTGTGACATTTTTGTTTCAAATGAGGCAAGGTTTTTTTTTTGTTTTTGATAACCGGGGTATTCGAGTCAGCTTGCGCGCACCACAACTAATCCCCCGGTTCATTAAACATCCTGCAAGTCCAATGAACATGTAAGACACCACGATGATAACAAACATAACTAGCAAGACTTGAACCTGGAATAAGAACAAGGGAGAAACCCTTCTTTATCACCAGGCCAAGACCCTGATGTCAATGATGCAAAGTTGTTCCAAGCTAATCTAATGGAAGAGGGATTCCAAGACAGCTTGAAAGGATTAAATTGTATTTAATTGGTTCAAGAAAGTGATTATCCCGGCCGTATCGAGTTAAGAAAAAGAAATGGAATAACCAAGAAGAAATTAGGCAGAGCTATTGAAGGTGGTCTTGGCTATTTCTGCATAGATAATGTCCATTCCTTCCGAGATGCTTAGTTTACGATCGGCAAGCAGAGAGTAGTGTAAGTGGAGCATTTTTTGAGCGTGGATGCTTCTTCTTCTTGTTCTTCTCACCACCTATTCTTGAATTCCTTGCGCTTTCGAAAGGAAAGCGAATCGGAAACTCTTAGGGTTGAATAAAAAACAAAAACGAAATACTATCCTCCATTAATGGCCTCGGTATGGGTGCTAAAGTAATTTGCTTTTCTCTCTCTCTTTTTTTTTCCAATTAACTTCTCATCACCATCCTAAATCTTTTTTGTTCCCACTTTCCCCCCTTCAATTTGCAATCACTTGGTTCCCATTTTTTGGTCTTCATACCATCATCGTCGTTGTCGTCATTTGTGTTACTTTCTGCCGATGGATTCTGTAAAACCATCCGCTCTGACGTCAAAGAAGAGTAGATTTGCACGCAATGTAGCCAAAGTTCTTCACCTTCGAGCAGCTACTGGGATTGCTCCTGTTGATGGGGTTCAGAAAGTTGTGTCCCAAGAAGAGGTCAAGGACGATAAGCATCACAGTAAAACTGCAGCTGACCGGACTCAGTCATTTGATATTGATGATCATCGAAAAAGTTTACCCTTGGAAGCTTTTGTTGCCAAACTGTTCGCTAGCGTTTCATGTGTTAAAGCTGCATATTCTCAGTTACAGTATGCCCAGTCTCCTTATGATGCTGATGGGATTCAAGCAGCTGATCAATTTGTAATCTCCGAGCTGAAGAATCTGTCTGAGTTGAAGCAGTGCTATATAAGGAAACAGTTTGATCCTTCTCCCGAGACAGCTCTGGTTTTGGCTGACGTTCAGGAGCAGAAGAGTCTTTCAAAGACCTATGAGATAATGGGGAAGAAATTGGAGTCTCAGTTAAGGCTCAAGGAGTCCGAAATCATGAATCTGAGAGAAAAGATGGAGGAATCTATTAGACAAAACCGATTACTTGAGAATAGGTTAGATCAAAGTGGAAATTTATCTATTTCTGACAATCTACGGCAAACAGGCTTAAGTCCCAGCCATTTCATTACAGTTCTTCTACATACAGTCAAGTCCATTCGAAACTTTGTCAAGTTGATGGTTGATGAGATGAAATCTGCAGGCTGGGATCTAGACGCCGCAGCCAAATCTATCGTCTCTGATGTGGCCTACTGGAGAGAAGATGACAAGTGTTTTGCCTTTGAAAGCTTCGTCAGCAGAGTTATGTTCGATGGTTTCCATTTGACCAATTTTTCTCCCCAGAGAGAATCTCAACCGGAGAAAAAGAATCAGCAACGGCTGTTCGTCAAGAGATTCTCTGAACTAAAATCAGCGAAAGCAACCGAGTTCATCGCCCACAAGCCCAAATCAACATTTGCAAAATTCTGTCGTGACAAGTACTTGCAACTTATTCACCCCCAGATGGAGACATCCTTTTTTGGCAGCTCGAGTAAGAGAAGCCTCGTGAATTCAGGTGAATTTCCTGACACCAGTTTTTTTGCCACATTTGCGGAAATGGCTAGGCCGGTCTGGCTTCTACATTGCCTGGCCTATTCTTCCGAACCTGAAGCCTCAATCTTTCAAGTCCGTAGAGGGTGTCGCTTCTCCGAAGTTTACATGGAAAGTGTCGCCGAGGATGCTCCTCGTTCATCAGAAAATGCACCGGAAGCCGATCCGTCAGTTGCATTCACTGTAGTTCCTGGGTTCAGGATTGGTAAAACTGTTATTCGGTGCCAGGTGTATCTCTCTCCGCTCCAGAATAAGGTAAAACGCGGATAAAAACTTGGCATGGCCCCACAACATCGAAGAATGAACCGGTGCAGGCCATTGTCTTGATTATTTCGAGTAAAATTCTAATTATAGCTTTGCCCTGTTGCCAGGTGTTTGTTGTGGTGGCTTTTTTTTTCTTATCATAGTGACCTGGGGCACCTTGTCTTTGTATTTTCGTGGCCATTTTGAAAAAGGAAAGCGCGTTGACCGTTGTTAGGAAACAACCTTTGAATTATTATTATGATTATTATAACTATAATTATAAACTATGGAAGACATCCTCAAAACAATTTTGTTAGCATTAGGCCATTGACAGAAGGATTGATTAGCTGCGTGACACCATTTCCCAGTGTTTTGGATGCTTTCAATGTACACAGTAATAAATGTTGATTTTATATTCACAGACATTATTAGTCATAATATTAAAAGTTGCTTACAGCTTTGGATGCTTTGATAAACTAGCTTCTTGTCAGCTTGTTCTGTATTATAAAGGATTTCATGAAGAAAGTATGAAGGATTTCATGAAGAAAGTATAAAGTAGAAAAAAAAAAAACATGTTGAAGAGTTAGGAAACAAGTATTCAGTTTAGTGTTTCATGTAAATCTTATATCTTATCTTGATAGCGATAAGTTAAAATGAAAGCACATACGTTACCATGCATGTATTTAAAAAGATAAAAAAAAGACAAATGATTAAAAGAATTCACATAGGTTAAAACTAATAAATATAGAATTTTGCATGAACCAATCGACTGTTTGTTCATACATGAAGAACACCTAGAAATTTTGTAGGAATCAGTTGACTATTACAGTTGTTAGTGAGATTGTAACAGCTATAAACAACAGGTTTTTGCAAAAAACATATATATGATTTGCCTAATTGTAAGGGTACTCCAAGTGTGAAAATGCATCAAAATTATCAACCCTTGTTTATATTCTAATTGGTGCTTTTAAAACCTTTATATTTTAGCACAAAAATATTTAATCTCATTCTTACTACACTTAAACACCTTTAAATACTTTAAGTGCTATTTAGTGAGATATAAAGACATTAGGACCTTGAATCTAAACTCATCATAACTCGTACGTATTACACAACATGAGCTATTGTTTGATTTCAATTCTATCAGCAATTGTTACTCTCAGTCATGTCTTAATGGTTGGATGCTTGGTCTTTCAATTTGAGACGTATTGAATCATACAAGCTAAAGAATCCAGGTAAGCAACCATGACTACCATTGCATTTCTTTCAAATAATCGAATTTGGCCTACAATTAATAATAATTACAAAGTTATTAACATACTTTAATAAAAATGACAAATTCAATCTCAATCTACCTTTTCAATAGGCTTAATTGGCGACATAGACTAAATCATAACATTTTTCCATGTCATTCTTTATTTTAAATTTCCTATTTTTTTCCCCATTGAAACCTTAACGAGTTTCGTTAATGTTTTGGATTTTAAACTAAGATTAAAAACCCTCATTATAGTTTAAGAATAACTTTAAATTTATTTATGCAACTCATCCCTTCCATTACATTTCACATTTATTATTAAGATCATTTATCTAAAGTTTCCATTACTCATCGAGATCTCACTTCTTTCAGTCTTACATTTAATTAGGGGCTTATTGGTGTCATATGTCAAGTTATTACACTAAGTAGGTTCCTCCATCTACATAATGCAATATAAGCAATATACACAACAAATTCAAAATATTGTAAGTAATAATGTCTTCTTATTATTTATTTTTTTTAAAAAATATGTTTTGTTTATAACCTGTTGCTATGGAAGGGCCGAGAGGCTACCTTTTATACTTGGTAATATTAACAAAGAAAACAAATGGCATACCTATATATCTTAATGGTTCATTGCTTGCTGCAATGCATTTGTGAATTTTAAAGAGATATTAACTCGTAATAATATCATAGTCGAGGATGGGGTTACTTAGATAAGAGCAAGAGGCAATCATGTTATTGATGAGCCCAAATCATCAAGTAGACAACATATACATAGTTACTAGCAAATTGTCCGCGCGTTGCCGCGGGTATTTTTTTTATATAATTTAACATAATTAAATCTACAATGATAAATTTAAATGATATAAGCAAAAAAAAATTATAGATTAGGAGATAAAATGTTTAAAATTTTGAGTTGAGTTTGTCACGTAAGCATAGATTACATCTTTTAGAATATAGGTATTGCGTCATAAACGATCACAAAAGAGCGCGCATTAACATTAGAAAAAAGAACAAAATATTTGAATAAGAAAAAAAATACTACAGATTATAAAATTATAAAAATCAATTAATAGAAAGAGCAAAAAAAAAAAAACAAAGGGAAAAGGAAACAATATTAATTTAAAATATTATAACAATAGCAACATCGGAGTCTTAACATCTAAAATTATTATTGCCGCTAGAATAAAAACAACAAAAATTATTAAATTATACCGAGGGAAAAAAAATAAAAAGCATGAACAAAACAGCAAGCAAGAAAAACCAATTAAAAAATTATTATTATTATTATTATTATTATGAAAGAATAAATAATCACTATTATTATAATAATAGAATACATAATCACTATTATTATAATATTAATAATAATCACTATTATTATTATTATTATTATTATTATTATTATGTTAATAATGAAAGAAACAAAAATAAATGAAAGACTAAAAATATCCCAAAAACTTTAATAAAAGATAAAAAAATTTAAAAAAATTATCATTGCTATTACTGGCAAAAAATTTTTTTATCAAATTATCGGGAGGGAAAAAAAACAAAAGAGTAAGAATGAAAAATAATTAAATCATGATTATTATTATTATTATTATTATTATTATTATTATTATTATTGTGTTAAACACATTTATATATACATGGACAAAAGTAGGGATTAAAAAAATAAAAGTGTAAGGGCTGAAATGAAAATCAAATATAAAGGGATTAAATTAAAAATTTAAAAGTCCAAGGGCTGAAATGCAAATTACATTTATTGTCAATTGAAATCAGAGGACAAAATTGCAAAAATCGAAACTTTTGTACCGAATTGATTGAGTTATATACAGCCAACCCGGAAATTGAAAGTAGAAGGACCGAAGTGAAACTTTCACATTCAAAACTTATATCAAAGAACTGAGGACCAAAAACGAAATTAAAAGTAGAGGGATCGAAGTGAAAAGTAACGCAATATGGGGGACTCTCCTGCATATTGACGTGCAGGAGAGAGAGAAACGTGGCTGACGACTTTAACCGGCCTCCGCTGCGTCCAAGGACATTTGGTGGTTACACGCACCACCGCTGGAGGAAGAGAACGCGGCGGCGCATCGTTCTGGCCTCCGGTAGACAATTTCCGGCCACCGGAGGAGGCCGCACGCGCCACCTGAACAGGGCGTGAGGCAGAAAACCGTCTGGCGCGTGCGCCTCACGCCCTGACAGACACGGAATAAAAAATTCAAAAAATAGGGCCAATTACCGTTCTAACCCTGCACCCAATTCAGTGTTTTTGTCTTATTAGGGGCTATAACCGTATTTAGCCATTTCAGAAAATAATAAAAAAATTAAAGTTGCGGCGGACCAGACCGGACCGGGCCGGTCCGGCCGCGCGCAATTATACCGGTGCCCCTCAGCCGGATGCCTTATTATGTCTTATTACCAGGGGTTCAAGCGTGATTACACTGTTCATATCTGAATATTTTTTTTTAAAAAAGGAAAACCCGAAATTAGCCCCGTTTTACACCGTGATTTTGCCGCGCGTCCGAGGGCCATTTTCGCCTGCACACTACTCGAATCCACAGTGATCTGTGAGACAATCTACAGTGGAAAGGCCACGCCTTTTAGTTGGTTTGTAATGTTGAGATATTTTAGTTGATTGTTTCGGTTCTTCTAAGATAGTTTTAAATTTTTTGTTTGTATCTATACACCTTTGCTCTTAGTTTAGATTTTTAATTTTAATTGTTATTTTTATTTGTATTAAATACAACTCGCGTTAAAAAACATAGTAAGTTTAGTTTTAGTGGTGTAAAATGAGAGTGAAACTCTTTCTTATGCCTGTATAGTTAAATGTGAAATATTTGAAACACCACCGCATGTAACTCTTCTGTTTTGCCTTATTTGAGACTACAAAAGTTATTTTACTGTGCACTAAAAAAGTAAAATTACTGAGACATCCCTACTGATAATTCTTGGTTTTTGTCTTATTTGAGGGTATTATGATTATTGTACTATGCATATAAATAACTTTTTTTGAAAATACTCTGATACTATGACATTATTTTAAACACATTAGTTTTTAGAAGTTCTACGATGCCGCACGCGTCATCCGAAATTTGCATGAGCTCTGAAATTGACGTCGCGCCCACAACACCGCGACAGAAAATATAATTAAAAATTGGTAAATTACCAATACACCCCTACAACCAACTCTTGGATTTTGTCTTATAGGGGGTATATACATACTTATACAACTCGTGGTGCACATCAGCTAATCCGGACATCTTGATTGTAAAAAAAGGGTCTGAGGATTAGTCATGGTGCGCTTAAGCTCACTCAAAGACCTCGATTATAAAAAAAATATATAAGTGAAAAAAATAAAATAAAAATAAAAAATAGGTATAGGTATGAAAGCACTGTAGCAATCCATATTTTTTTTTTTATAAAAAAAATAAGTCCGGAAATTAGTTGTGGTGAGCTTAAGATGGAAATAGAGACCCTGGTCATAAGAAAATATATAAGTGGACGAAAAAAAGTATAAGGAAAAAAAATAATAAATTGGTCCGGGGATTAGTCGTGGTGCACTTACGGTGGTGTAAACACCGAGAGAAAAACATTATATATATATATATATATATAAGAAATGAAGACAAAGTCGTTTTGAAAAAAAAAAAAAAAAGAGGGGGGAAAATAAGAAGAACAAAACCGGTTTAAGATAGAGAGAAACAAGGGTTAGAACTTATTTAACCCAAACCCAAACAACCCCTCATCTCATGAATATAAATATAAGGAGGAGAGAGGGTGTGGGGATTTTATTTCCCCTCATTCCCGTCACCCTCCATCTCTTCTCTTCACAACCCTAATTTACTCATCCCTGCCGAATAAATCCCTTCTTTTTCCACCTCATTTTCTTCTCTTCCCAGCCGAATCAACCCTCTCTCTTTCCACCTCATCTTTTTCACCCCAGCCGAAACCAATCCCCTCTTTTCCCACTAAACTTCTCATCCCAGCCGAACCCAAATTCCCTCTTTTCCACTCAATTTCTCATTCCAGCCGAACACTAAGCAATTATTAAGGGAGAAGACTTTGTGAAGGTGTGTGGGAAGTTGAGACCTAGGAAAATAGTGAGATACGATAAGTAAGTATCATGAAACTCTCTTCTTTTCTTTTTCTTCTTAAAAGATAAAACAAAATGAATTGGGAGAACAAAGAAAATATATGGAAGAGAATAGAATGAAATTGACAAATTATGTGAAAGGAGGGCTGATTTTTCTGTTTTAAAGGGGGCTGCCGACATTCATGGGGATTTTGTTGAAATTTTGAATGAATAAGTACTGAAATTGCTGAAATTGCATGTGGGAAGTGTGCTGGAAAATGTGGGTTTATGATGGAAAATTGATGAGTATATTGCTGAAATTTTCATGTATAAATTGTGATGGAAAATGTGGGTTTATGATGGAAAATTGATGAGTATATTGCTGAAATTTTCATGTATAAATTGTGATGGAAAATGTGGGTTTATGATGGAAAATTGATGAGTATATTGTTGAAATTTTCATGTATAAATTGTGATGGAAAATGTGGGTTTATGATGGAAAAATTGATGAGTATATTGCTGAAATTTTCATGAATAAATGGGGCTGGAAAATGTGGACTTAGGATGAGAATCGATGGGTAATGTTGCTGAAATTTCATGTGTGTTTTGCGCTGGAAAATTTGTGGGTTCATGATGAAAATTGTTGGTAAATTTTACTGAAATTGTAAGCTTGTTCGGCTGAAATTGTTGAAAAAAAAAAGTATATTGACGAATGTGAAATTGAAAATTGAAGTATACTAATGGTTAGACATTAATGTCGCAGGGGAGCAGTCGGGATTGAACCATCGACCAGACAGGAACAAACCCGAAGTAGAGCAAGTAAGTGATTTATATCTCTCCAACCTTACGTCATGTAAGAAGTATTTTAAATTGAATATTATACAACTATGATGAACTTTATACTAGATTAATGAATGCGTAAGATGAATAAAATGATTGATTAGCTACGGCTAATGGCGTCCGAAAGGATGGTCGAGATAAAGAATTGATTAACTACGGCTAATGGCGTCCGAAAGGATGACCGGAATAAAGAATTGATTAGCTATGGCTAATGGCGTCCGAAAGGATGGCCGGAATAAAGAATTGATTAGCTACGGCTAATGGCGTCCGAAAGGATGGCCGGAATAAAGAATTGATTAGCTACGGCTAATGGCGTCCGAAGGGATGGTCGGGTTAAAGAATTGATTAGCTACGGCTAATGGCATCCGAAAGGATGGCTGGGATAAATGATTGATTAGCTACGGCTAATGGCGTCCGAAAGGATGGCCGGAATAAGGAATTGATTAGCTACGGCTAATGGCGTCCGAAGGGATGGTCGGAATAAAGAATTGAGTAGCTATGGCTAATGACATCCGAAAGGATGGTCGGAATAAAAGAATGGTTAGTTTCATCTAACGGCGTTCATAAAGAAGGATCATGGGGAGGAATGTTTGACCTCATTGTCTTAAAATAATATTCGGAGTAATGATAATGTTGCTCGAAAAAGAGGAATGGAGTCCCTATAAATTTTACAAATTTAAGTGCACTATGTATATACAGAAATTTCAACTTAATAGCGTCCTTTTAACCGAGTGGTCATTTGGTTAGAATTGTTTAGTACTAATATTAAGTAATTGCATTTCATTAAATAATTGTGTTACTGCAGGGACGTCACCGCCCCGTGAGGTCTAGGGAACCTAATACAAAAGGGGACCTACTTTTGGCAAAGAACCACGTAGATTGCATTCGAAATTAAGTTATTTTTAGGATGAAGCAATGTATGGAATGCATAATTTTGTAAAACCTTTTGGTGTAAATCTGAAATTTCTATCAGTAGATTAAGAACGTAAATCCATATCCATGTATGTATATTTTCTAATCAAAAACTTCAGTTATGAAAATTGTGATATTGTATGTTTATGCGAATCTTATTTTCTTTAATGGAATGTATATTGTATGGATAAGGTTTATCGATGAGAATGAATATGGATTGTGATAGATGGGTATTATATATATATATATATATATATATATATATATATATATATATATATATATATAAAATCCGGGTCTTTACAGTTGGTATCAGAGCCCCTGGTCTTTATCCTGAGGGTTTATGATGATTACATTGCCCTGCTGAATTTCAGGATGGTACGCACCCGGCAAGAAACACGAACTGAGCCGCCCTCTTTTGAAAGGAGGGGCAGGAACCAAAGTGCTCAGGGTTGACAAAACGAAGATCCCTTGGATGATACGGCATCTCATGCTCCAATAATGTTATCTGAAATTCTGCAAAGGGGAGCTGGGGCTATGGAGGAAGACGAGAGACCTAATGAGACCAGGGAAGTACCTCCCGTTACAACAGAGCAGCAAGAAGTTCAGCACAGATCACAAACCTGGCTTCAATAATATCCAGATAGAGAACCGAGAAATAACTCAAGGAATAGTACTATAATTGAAAATAAGAAGAGTTTTGGGGTTGATTTCCAGAGGTTTAATGGTAATGAGGTGCAGTCTAGTTGGGAGAGAGCTATGGAGATTTTTGAGTGGTTCAAGAGAAAGGGTTGCTATGAGTTGAATGTGATTCACTATAATATCATGCTCGGGATTCTTAGGAGAGTGCGAAATTGGAGCCATGTTGAATTTTGTGTAATGAAATGAGAATTAAACAAATTTTGCCTGTCAATTCTACACATGGTACTTTGATTGATGTTTATAGCAAAGGTGGCCTCAAAGAAGAGGCACTTCATTGGCTTGAGAAGATGAATGATCGAGAAATGGTACCAGATGAGGTTACCATAGGAATTGTTGTACAAATGTACAAGAAAGCTGGCAAGTTTCAAAAGGCGGAAGAGTTTTTCAAGAAATGGACATTGGGTGAGTCTATAAAGCATGAAGGAACCAGTAAAGCAAGTGCTGGGGTGCAGGATGGTGTACGGGTCAGTGTTTCTTTGAACTCATATACATACAATACGTTGATAGACACTTATGGGAAGGCAGGGTAGCTTAAAGAAGCATTTGAGACTTTTGCAAAGATCCTTAGAGAAGGAGATGGAGGAGCTCCGATGCCGCCAGACACAAGGACGTATAATATTCTCATCTTCCTTCATACTAAGCATAATAATATAACCATGGCAGCTAGCTACTCTAAAAGGATGAAGGAGGCTAGATTGATGCCAAATCATGTGAGTTACCACACACTATTGTATGCATTTTCAATAAGGCATATGGTCAGTGATGCTAAACACCTGGTGTCTAAGATGGATGAAAAAAAAAAGGGTTTGGATATTGATGAATATACCTAGTCTGCTCTGACTAGAATGTACATAGAAGCTGGGATGCTTGAGAAAGCATGGCTTTGGTTCCGGAAATCTCATCTCAAAGGGAATATGAGTTCCGAGTGCTATTCTGCCAGCGTTGATGCATATGGGGAGCGCGGCCATATTTTTGGAAGCCGAGAAAGTTTTCATGAGCTGCCAAGAGGCGAAGATGCTGACTGTCTTCGTGTTTAATGTGATGGTTAAAGCATATGGGTTAGCGCAGAAATATGACAAAGCATGTAAGTTGTTGACAGCATGGAGAGTCATGGTGTAGTTCCAGATAGATGTAGCTATAGCTCTATCATACAAATTTTGGCTGGCGCTGACTTGCCATACAAAGCAAAACATTATCTGAAGAAGATGCAAGAGGCAGGATTGGTTAGTGATTGCATCTCCTATTGTGCTGTGATCTCAAGCTTTGTGAAACTTGGTAAACTGGAAATGGCTTAGGGGCTTTATAACGAGATGATAGGTTTTAATGTGAAGCCAGATGTTATAGTTTATGGTGTTCTGATAAACACGTTTGCTGATGCTGGAAGTGTTAAAGCAGCTCTTGGTTATGTAGATGCAATGAAAAGAGCTGGTTTGTCTGGAAATATAGTCATATACAACACCTTAATCAAGTTTTATACCAAAGTTGGGTACTTGAAAGAAGCTGAAGAAACATACCAGCTGCTTCAATCATCAGATTCTGGTCCTGATTCTTCAAACTGTATGACAGATCTCTACAGCGAACAATCCATGATCAAGCAAACGGAAAAGATTTGTGAGAGCTTGAAAAAAAAAAAAAAGGAAACACAAATGAATTCACTTTTGCAATGATGTTGTGCATGTACAAAAGACTCGGGAGGTTTGAGGAAGTCACTCAAATTGCAAAGCAGATGAGAGACTTGGGACTATTGACTGACTTGTTAAGCTATAATAACGTGCTTGGGTTGTATGCATTGGATGGAAGATTCAAAGCGGCTGTGGGAAATTTCAAGGAAGTGGTAGAAGCTTCCGTTCAACCTGATGATTGTACATTCAAATCTCTAGGAATTGTTCTGGTAAAATGTGGAATATCAAAGAAGGCTGTTGGCAAGCTTGAAGCAACGACGAAAAATAATTATCAAAAAGGTTTGTAAGCATGGGTGTTAGCTCTCTCCACTGTAGCGGATGTAGATGATGATTACGACGAGTAAACACATTTCATAGGAGGTTGTAGTTATGAACTGTATTCCTTTTCTCTTGCTTCTAATGTAGTGGAAGTTGCATACTGTTGTCACATGTACTGGGCAAGATCAACAAAAGTGTATAGTGTATATAATCTGTATTTTCTGGATTTTTACTGTGTTGATAAAATATGCCAAATTTTCAGAGTGTGATTCAATTAGGGTTGGATGACAACTAGTCGGTGTCTCTGCTGCGTTTGTGAGTTAAGCCACATGCGGCATGCGTGAGAGATAACTCCATTTATTTTATTGAAAATGCATTCCAAACATTAGCTGTGACATCAAACAATGGAAGAGAAAAAAAAAATATGGGATGAGTTTTTGGCTGCGTTCAAGTGGATCAGAATACTGTTGTCATCAAGCAAATCTTTCAAAAATGTAAGGATGCCTAGAACCTGGATGGCACTTTCTGTCTTGGTGTTTTGGCTGTCAGGTATCCGGTCGACTCTTTTAATTGTGAAACAACTGGATGTTCATTGTGAAAAGCCAAAACTAAGGACAGCGATTTTGCTACTGTGGTTGCTTCCGTTCAATACTGATTCCGCAGAAAAGCCTGCTGATGCTTTTTATAAATTCACCGACACCAGAGAACATAGTCAAGCATATATATATGGTTTTATATGGGCAAGTGATCCGAAATTGGACCTGTTTTGAACAAAAGAATGGGATAGCAAAATCTGTAACAGACGAGCTGGAAATCTCATTATGGATATGAGATAGGTCAGACTCTTATTGTGCATATTGAGCCGAACGAAAACGTGAAGAAGGAAATGAATGGGATCGACGCACCTGCTAGAATGAGGATGGCTGATAATGAAAAGGCTGAGGCTAAGAAGATTTTGCAAATTAAGCGTGCTGAGGACGATGCAGAATCAAATATCTCTGGTCTTGACGGCATGTGACGAACCTAAGCAGTCTATATAAATCTTGCATTACTGCTCTCACATATACATCATTGCCTTCTGGAGAGTTATGCTAAGAATCAAATGCGTAAATAATGATGATGGATTTTATTGTATATGTGCTCGTGATATGAGTGGTATTGTATTAATCGAGTTATGACATGCTTTACAATTGTAATGTCTGGAAAAAGTTTCGAGCTTTTCTATTGAATGCAGTGGCTGTGCATCAATCTGAATATAGTTCAATTTGATTGGCATTACCTGGTGAAAATGAGTCTTAAGATATAACTATGTATTTCAAGTTTTCACAGAATATAATTTTTGTGACAGTCTTGCTTTCTTAGCTATTAGCATTTCTAGATCAACATCCAGGGACTATTATAGTTAACTTCCTCCATGAAATGGTAATAGAAAATCAAGATCTTCTGGAAATGAAGACGAAAAATAAAGTCAGTAGAAAATGAGGGCAAAATACAGTGAAACTTGGACACTTTTTCTGAAGAACTTGAGCAGATATTAAATTAAAAGGGTTGATAAGAACTTATGCAGATGTTTGTGGAGACAAATCATGATGATGTTTTGTTCTGAATAGTTGTTAATCATGAGCATGAATTGCCAACCATGCATACCGTCTTCAACCTTGAAAGAGAGATAAGCCGGCCAAATTAGTTAATGCTGAAGTGAACATAACTGATATCATTGATGTGGTTTATGTTATTACAGCTATTAATTAATAATAGCTAAGGTCCATGATGTGTTTCATAGTTCCCTTATTAAGAAAGGCTGACGTAGATCCTGCCAAAATACTACCCCAGATTCTAGTTGAAATCAATGAGAATTTAACGCTGGAAATGAAGGCCGCAAGGATACTAGATAAGGGTGAAAAGGAATTGCGAAGCAATAAGATCCCTATCGTCAGAATCTTATGGCAAAATGTTCAAATAGAAGAGGAAACTTGGGAGAGGGAGGATGAAATGAGGATAAATACCCAGAATTATTCAAAATATCAGGTATGGAATAATAAACCCCTTAAATTTCGAGGACGAAATTCATATTTAGAGGGGAAGAATGTAAACACCGAGAGAAAAACATTATATATATATATATATATATATATATATATATATATATATATATATATATATATATATATATATATAAGAAATGAAGACAAAGTCATTTTGAAAAAAAAAAAAAAGAGGGGGGAAAATAAGAAGAACAAAACCGGTTTAAGATAGAGCGAAACAAGGGTTAGAACTTATTTAACCCAAACCCAAACAACCCCTCATCTCATGAATATAAATATAAGGAGGAGAGAGGGTGTGGGGATTTTATTTCCCCTCATTCCCGTCACCCTCCATCTCTTCTCTTCACAACCCTAATTTACTCATCCGTGCCGAATAAATCCCTTCTTTTTCCACCTCATTTTCTTCTCTTCCCAGCCGAATCAACCCTCTCTCTTTCCACCTCATCTTTTTCACCCCAGCCGAAACCAATCCCCTCTTTTCCCACTAAACTTCTCATCCCAGCCGAACCCAAATTCCCTCTTTTCCACTCAATTTCTCATTCCAGCCGAACACTAAGCAATTATTAAGGGAGAAGACTTTGTGAAGGTGTGTGGGAAGTTGAGACCTAGGAAAATAGTGAGATACGATAAGTAAGTATCATGAAACTCTCTTCTTTTCTTTTTCTTCTTAAAAAATAAAACAAAATGAATTGGGAGAACAAAGAAAATATATGGAAGAGAATAGAATGAAATTGACAAATTATGTGAAAGGAGGGCTGATTTTTCTTGTTTAAAGGGGGCTGCCGACATTCATGGGGATTTTGTTGAAATTTTGAATGAATAAGTACTGAAATTGCTGAAATTGCATGTGGGAAGTGTGCTGGAAAATGTGGGTTTATGATGGAAAATTGATGAGTATATTGCTGAAATTTTCATGTATAAATTGTGATGGAAAATGTGGGTTTATGATGGAAAATTGATGAGTATATTGTTGAAATTTTCATGTATAAATTGTGATGGAAAATGTGGGTTTATGATGGAAAATTGATGAGTATATTGTTGAAATTTTCATGTATAAATTGTGATGGAAAATGTGGGTTTATGATGGAAAAATTGATGAGTATATTGCTGAAATTTTCATGAATAAATTGGGCTGGAAAATGTGGACTTAGGATGAGAATCGATGGGTAATGTTGCTGAAATTTCATGTGTGTTTTGCGCTGGAAAATTTGTGGGTTCATGATGAAAATTATTGGTAAATTTTACTGAAATTGTAAGCTTGTTCGGCTGAAATTGTTGAAAAAAAAAGTATATTGACGAATGTGAAATTGAAAATTGAAGTATACTAATGGTTAGACATTAATGTCACAGGGGAGCAGTCGGGATTGAACCATCGACCAGACAGGAACAAACCCGAAGTAGAGCAAGTAAGTGATTTATATCTCTCCAACCTTACGTCATGTAAGAAGTATTTTAAATTGAATATTATACAACTATGATGAACTTTATACTAGATTAATGAATGCGTAAGATGAATAAAATGATTGATTAGCTACGGCTAATGGCGTCCGAAAGGATGGCCGAGATAAAGAATTGATTAGCTACGGCTAATGGCGTCCGAAAGGATGGCCGGAATAAAGAATTGATTAGCTACGGCTAATGGCGTCCGAAGGGATGGCCGGAATAAAGAATTGATTAGCTACGGCTAATGGCGTCCGAAGGGATGGCCGGGTTAAATGATTGATTAGCTACGGCTAATGGCGTCCGAAAGGATGGCCGGGATAAATGATTGATTAGCTACGGCTAATGGCGTCCGAAAGGATGGCCGGAATAAAGAATTGATTAGCTACGGCTAATGGCGTCCGAAGGGATGGCCGAAATAAAGAATTGAGTAGTTATGGCTAATGACATCCGAAAGGATGGTCGGAATAAAAGAATGGTTAGTTTCATCTAACGGCGTTCATAAAGAAGGATCATGGGGAGGAATGTTTGACCTCATATGTGGTTGTCTTAAAATAATATTCGGAGTAATGATAATGTTGCTCGAAAAAGAGGAATGGAGTCCCTATAAATTTTACAAATTTAAGTGCACTATGTATATACAGAAATTTCAACTTAATAGCGTCCTTTTAACCGAGTGGTCATTTGGTTAGAATTGTTTAGTACTAATATTAAGTAATTGCATTTCATTAAATAATTGTGTTACTGCAGGGACGTCACCGCCCCGTGAGGTCTAGGGAACCTAATACAAAAGGGGACCTACTTTTGGCAAAGAACCACGTAGATTGCATTCGAAATTAAGTTGTTTTTAGGATGAAGCAATGTATGGAATGCATAATTTTGTAAAACCTTTTGGTGTAAATCTGAAATTTCTATCAGTAGATTAAGAACGTAAATCCATATCCATGTATGTATATTTTCTAATCAAAAACTTCAGTTATGAAAATTGTGATATTGTATGTTTATGCGAATCTTATTTTCTTTAATGGAATGTATATTGTATGGATAAGGTTTATCGATGAGAATGAATATGGATTGTGATAGATGGGTATTATATATATATATATATATATATATATATATATATATATATATATATATATATATATATATAAAAATCCGGGTCTTTACAGTTGGTCTGAAGATCCTGGTTATAAAAAAAATGTTTAAGTGAAATAAAAATTAAAAAAAGGTTAAGCTGGTTGAGAGACATGGTTATAAGAAAAATGTATAAGTGAAAGAAAAAAAAGTATAAGCATGAAAGCATTGTAGCTATCCATATTGTTTTTTAAAAAAATTAGCCCAAGAATTAGTCGTGGTGTGCTTAAGCTGATCTGAAGACCTTGATTATAAGAAAAATGTATAAGTGAACAAAAATAAGTATAAAAAAAAAAAAGAAAAAAAAGTACTAGCGGGAAAGCACTTTACAAAAAAAAAAAATAGGACCGGGGATTGTTGCAGTACGCATAAGTTGGTCTCGACACCCTATTTATAAAAAAAAAATGGATCTGAAGATTAATTATGGTGCTCTTAAGCTAGCTTGGACACCCTAATTATAAAAAAAATAAAAAACAAAAAAATATATAACTGGAAAAAGAAAAAAAATATAAAAAAGTATAACAGGCAAAAACAATGTTTTGGGGAAAAAATAAAATAAAAATATAATAAGAAAAAAAACATAATAAGGAAAAAAAACATAAAAAAGGCAAAAAAAGAGAGCAAAAAACGGGGAAAAAAACACTGTAGCGGGAAAGCACTGTTGCATTCAAAAGTGCTATGTGTGGGGAGCTACAATATTTTTTCCCACACCATTTATAATCCATATTGTTTTTAAAAAAAATCAGTCCGAGAATTAGTCTTGGTGTGCTTAAGTTGACATTGAGACCCCGGTTATCCAAAAAACAAATTGGTCTAGGGATAAGGAAAAATTTTTAAAAATAATAATAAATTGATCCAGGGATTAGTCGTGGTGCACGCAAGCTGCCCTAGGCACCCTGATTATCAAAATAAAATAGTCTGAGGATTAGTCGTGGTGCGCTCAAGGTGGCCCGGAGATCCTGGTTATAAAAAAATATATAAGTAAAAATAAATAATAAAAAAGTTTAAGCTGACTTAGAGACCAAGGTTATAAAAAAAATGTATAAGTTAAAGAAAGCAAATATATATATATATATATATATATATAAGCGTGAAAGCATTGTAGCAATCCATATTGTTTTAAAAACAAATTTCGTTCAAGAATAAGTCGTGGTATACTTAAGCTGACTTGTAGACCTCGGTTATAAAAAAAATATATAAGTGAATAAAACAAAAGAATAAGAATAATAAAAAAAAAAGTACCAGCGGGAAAACAATTTAGCAAAAAAAATAGGTCCGAGGATTAGTCATGGTACGCATAAGCTGGTCCGGACATCCTGGTTATCATAAAAAAATATATCCGAGTATTAATTGTAGTGCGCTTAAGCTAACCCGGATACCTCAATTAAAAAAAAGAAAAAAAATTAATTGGAAAAAGAAAAAAATTAAAAAAGTATAACCATCAAAAGAAATGTTTCATGGAAAAAAATGAAAAAAAAATATAATCAGAAATAAAACAAAAACTAAATTGGATCCGAGGTTAATCGTGGTGCGCTTAACCTAGCCCAGACACCCTGATTATAAAAAAAACAAATATATATATATATATATATATGGAAAAAGAAAAAAAATATAACCAGCAAAAATATATTTCATGAAAAAAATTAGAAAAAAACAAAAAAAAAAAGTAATAAAAAAAGCAAGAAACGAAAAAAATTAAAAAAAAAATTAAAAGAAAAGTAAAAAGAAAACGTAATAAAAAAACAAAAAAGAAAAGAAAAGAAGAAAGTACTATTGCAATCCACAGTGCTATGTGTGGGGAGCTACAGTCCTTTCCCCACATAATTTAGTGTATTGTTAATTAGTAAAACATAACATTGTTTATGTATTTATTATTTTATGCATATGTGTATGTTTATTTATTTGGATTAGTTTCATGAAAAAACTCTCATATAAATGTGGTGGGTGAAAACAATTGAGGTTTTTGTTTTGAGTGGTTAGTTTGAATCTACACATGATTATGAAATGTGAGAACTATTGTGTTTCATTATTGTGATTATTTGCAATTATTGTTAAATGTAATGCAATTTTGGATAGGGTATTTATATAGAAAAAAATTTAATGAAATTTCATTAAAATCGCATAATTTCTTACATAGCCTAGAAATTAACAACCTTTATTCGAATATGTATCATAGATAAGACAATCAATAAATTGTGTGGTCTTATTCATCTTCTTACACGGTATCAGAAGTAGAAGAGGATTGAACAAATTGCACAGTTGTGGCATTGATGTGAGGTAGCATTGAGGATGCAGATAAAGTAGTGCTGGTTCTTGTCTCCAGGCAATGTACCATGTGATTTTTTTTGCATAGATTTATTGGGAGGCTTGGAGTCAGGATTGGAGTCATATTGTCATCGATCGGAATTGTTTGGTGTGCTGCGTAATTTCTTCCTAGACGTTGCTCTTCTGAAGTGAAAAGGGGAGAGCTCAAAACTTCATGGACTAAAAATGTCACTAATTTACCTGTTTGACAATGTTGTTGTAATTGTTTTTTAAAGTACTTTTCATTAGAAATACATCAAAATATTTTTTTTTTAATTTTTTAAAAATTATTTTTTATATCAACACGTCAAAATAATTTAAATGACTATTGTAGTTGGGCCGAGTGTTCTGTTTCTCACGGACTGCACGTAGACAAGGTTGCTATTTCCAATGGGAGCTTTGGGGCTCTTGTTTATTGTTAGCCTCATTTATTAGAAAGCAAATTCACCTCGTCCGGTTGCCTGTGCTATAATATGTGCCAATAAAAAATCAAACGATGAAAAATTCAAAAAATGCATTCAAAACTTTGTCAGTTTATTCAATTAATTATAACCGTATGTTAATTTTAATAGATGTTAATGATAAACACATGCCGAATTGGAAGTCTAAGAGTTTAAAACTATTTAGAGAAACCAAATTAATAATATAGTTTTAAACAATGTAAATACAACATTTTTTTATATTTGTACTCCAATGAAAAAAAAAACTATTTAGAGAAGTCAATTCTAGTTTAATATATATAATATTGATATAACCATTTATTAATAAGAAATAATTAATACAAGTATGATCAAAATCATTTTTTTGCATAGAAATATATTAAATAATTTTTTATTCTTTTAATCAAACATGTAGAAATAACTTTTCAACTTAGAAATGTTATTTTAGCTTTTCAACATAGCTCTTCCCTTGGAGCTATGAAAATGAAGAATAAAAGCTATTTTTTTTTTGTCTTTTCCTTTTGGCTTTTTGTTTAGCTCTCGCATTAGAGCAAATCCAATGGTAAAAGCTATTTTGGAGAACTAAATCTCTAAAATGACTTTTTGAATAGTAAAAATATAGTTTTTTTTTTAATCTATGTCTACTCCAATGGTAAAAGTCATTTAGAAGAGTCATTTTTCTATATCATTTTAAATATAGTAAAATTATTTTATATATGATTTAATTATGCAATTAATTATACAATTAATAGGGGTAAGTTATATAATTAAATAATTGCTTTAAAAAACCCTCCAACAATATAATATCAATTTTGTATATAATTGTTTACTCTCTTGTTGAGGTATTTTTTTTAATAAAAACAAAAACAAAAACAAAAACAAATATTTTTGATATAGTTAGATATTTTCAATATATATATATATATATATATATATATATATATATATATATATATATATATATCTCTGTGTGTGTGTGTGTGTCCAAAGAGAATTTAGGGATCAAAAAATGAGAGAAAACATCGTATTGGTTCGATCCTCGACAACCAGGTCTTACGTGTTTAGTGGGATGGTGTTTGAGTCAAAACTACAAAGCTATAAAAAAAAATATAGGAGCTATATAAAAACTCAAGAGTTATCAAAGAACCAAATGTAAAAGAAATCTCTTTAATTCCATTCCTTTTATAAATTATAAGATTAATTTAAAACAAAATAACTTTGGAGATGACATTTGATGTGCCTCGTAAATATCTACTTTTAGCAAAATCACAAATGTGAACTTTTCAATGAGTTGATGATAAATACCATGCTCTAAACAATATTCTTTATAACTCGTGTTTCTCTGATCACATGAACGAACCTAGTTTATATATATAAGATATAAGAGGCTTATGAATTCAAGTCACATATTATGATTTGGAAAGATAATGTAAGATTCAAATGAAATGATATTTATTATGAATTTGCAATATCACAACATTATTATTCTAGTTGCAGTCATGGCTATTATAACTATTTTATTACATCCAAACACTAGTTTCTGACTCCAGGACTCGAAGCTGATAGCAGAGATCTCTCTGTCGCAGCACGGTCATGAGTGATGACCGTTCTACTAGTACTTGCTGTCATTCGATTACCTCCGCCACTCGGAGACGACGGAGGAGGAAACCTATCCACCACCAAGTTGTTTTCCAGAAGGAGGACACTGCCATTTTCCTTGCCGGAAAGCTGCTTCCTAGCATCTGAACCGTGGCTAAACAATACAAGAATTAGAATGAGTGGAAATGTGATCAAACGAGCGGTGTACATTTTTCTTGTGTGATCAAGCAAATCTGAACAAGGTTTGCTTGGAAATATTATGTGTAATCACATTGATCAATTAAAGAGTATATATAGGAAGGAATACAACCAAATAATTTAGAAATATATTATAATTTTCAATTACATAAAATATACGATTTCATCATTTAATGTGGTACTTGATTTTCTATATAATTGTTGATAGTGTTAATTGAATTACAATCTAGATATAATGCATTGATTTGTTTTCCCAACATGTCCCCTAAATAAACTTAATGAGTTGGATACTTGTATTTAAAGATAATATTGAAATATTTAAAAGTTATATATGAATTCATCCGAATAATTATTATAATTTTTCATATAATGAGAATCTATGATTTCATCATTTGATGTGGTAAGGGATTTTCTATATAATAGTTGATAGTGTTAATTGGATTACAATATAAAATATACTGCATTGATTTGTTTTCCCAACATGTCCCCCATCAAAGAGATTTTAAACAAAAACTTAATGAGTTGGATATGTATATTTTGTTAAGGAACCATCTCACCTAAAAGCTTAAGCTTATAAGTGAGGCCCCATAATATGATTTATATTATTCTCTAACACACCCCCTCAAGTGAAAGCCATTTGGGCTTGAAACTTGCACAGGCCCACATCACCTTGTGCTTGGTTTTTATTAAATAGAATGGGGGTGGTGAGATTCGAACTCGTGACCGCTGGGTCAACAAGGCTCTGATACCATGTTAAGGAACTATCTCACCTAAAAGCTTAAGCTTATAAGTGAGGCCCCATAATATGATTTATATTATTCTCAAAGATAATATTGAAATATTTAAAAGTTAGATATAAGAATTCAACAAAACAATTATTATAATTTTTCAGTTAATTAGAATCTATGATTTCATCATTTGATGTGGTAAATAATTAATTAGAATCTATGATTTCATCATTTGATGTGGTAAATAATTTTCTCTTTAATTGATGATTGTGTTAATTTGATTACAATCTAAAATATATAGCATTGATTTGTTTTCCCAACATGTCCTCGTCAAACTTATGAGATTTTAAACAAAAAACTTAATCAGCAAAACAATTATATAAGAATACAAACAAACAATTATAGAAATACATTATAGTTTTTAATGATTAAAAAAAGGTTCATGTTGGGATTTAAAAATTAAAAATACTGAAAAAAAAAACACAAAAAAATGAAATAAATAAACAATGATTTTTGTTTCTTTTTTCCTTTTAGTTATTTTCTTTTTTTAAAAATCATCTTGTTTTAGGTTTATTTCTCATAAAAAAAACTATAAATTGACAATATTTTTTAAAGAATGTTTGATTTATTCGGGTTAACATGATCCTCAACAAATCTAAAAAACCATTGCAATATCCAAATTGAAGTAGGGTCCAATCATCTTGAAAGAAGAAAGAGAAAACTAAGTGAATACTGACATAGAAATATGAAACAAAAACAAGAAAAAGAAAAGAGGAAAAAATAAAATAAAATGGTAGCATAGTTCCTTTCATTACCATGGTTAGTGAGCTATAAACTGAGTTAAATTAACTAAAACATGACTTGCAATATGAAATCCAAAAAAACCTGAAAAAAAAAGTAGAAAGAAAATAAAAATTTGAAGGCCTAATAACCTAATAATAAAGATGAAAAATAAACTTCAAAAAATACAATGCCAAAGAAGAAAACTTGAGTTAGCTCCAGGTCATTTGATCAACCAAAAATACATGATATGAGATTAGAATAAAAAATATTAAAAGAATGATCTTGTAAGAACACCAAAGTTCAATAAAATAAAAACACCAAAAAACCCTAAGACAGTTCGATTTAATTTTATTAATATGCTCTTGGAATAACCACACATTAAGAATAGTGAAAAATAACAAATCTTAATGGAAAATTATCTAATACAAAATGATAAAATTTAAAAAAAAATTATAAAAAATCAAAGGAAAAAAATCTAAGTCCACCCATGTTAACTTGACTAACCCACCATAAGCGATATGAGATCGGGATAAAGAAAAATAAACCTATAAAAAAGAATCTAACAAAAAAAATCAAAGTTAAATAAAAAAAATTATGAAAGAAAATCCAAGTTGACTCCAGTTAGCCTTACCAACCCTATTTGGAATAATAAAACAGAAAAAAGAATAAAAAATAAGAAAGTTCAAGGGAAAATAATTTTAATTAAAAAAACAAAAAAAACTCTTCCCTAGCGTAGGCAGATTTCTTTTCTTACACAGATCCCTAGAAGCATCTCTGCAGCTTAGGGTACCCCTAGAATTCTGTGCCAACAGTTTGGGTTATGGGGTTCAGCAACAGCTTGGATCGGCTTCTTTTGCTGTTCTTGGGATCTGAGAAGTCTTTCTCCAAGTGGCTTGAGCCGATAAGCCAAGCCCCTCTTTTTTTGGTGGCGATTTATCCACATCTATTTCCACGTGGAATTGATTCAGAAAATGTTACTGATCGACAAGTCGTTGGTTCCATTATATCAATATAATTTTTGATACATTAAAAACAATGTGTTTTTTAATAGAATAAATATAATATATTTTATATATAGAAAACATAATCTTATTCTCGTATATTTGATATTGATATAATTATTTATTAATAGTAACTAATAATACAAGTCCGATCACAGCCTTTATTTTGAATAAAAATATATTAAATATTTTTTTTAGTTCTTTTGATCCACATATAAAAATAATTTTTCAGCATAGAAATATTATTTAAAGTTTTTAATATAACTTATAACTATGAAAATAAAGAACGAAAATCATTATTGACCGCGCGTTGATATTTCTTATAGAAGGTCTCCAACAATCCTTCACACCCATACCATACCAAGCCATGGCTTCCTGGATTTCCCTTTCCAGTACCATGCCTTTATCCCCCTGCTCTTTCTTGCCTTCCTTCCCAAAAACACACCAAATTTCCAGAATAAAAAAGTCAAACCGTCACTGTATCCCCATTGTCTCTTGCAAATCAGGCAAGAAAGATGATGATGAACAGAACCCTGCCACCAGAAGAGATCTGCTCGTTGGTCTCGGTGGACTCTGTGGAGCAACCAGTCTTAGCGATCCATTTGCCCTTGCTAAACCAATCGCACCCCCGGACTTAACCCAGTGCGAGGCAGTTGATCTGCCATCTGAAAGTCAGCCCTCGAACTGCTGCCCACCGACATCCACGAAGATCAAAAACTTCAAATTTCCTCCTGCATCGTCCCCGATGCGGATGAGGCGTGCTGCTCACTTAGTTGATAGTGCCTACGTAGCTAAATACGCCAAAGCCATTGCACTGATGAAAAGTCTTCCCGACGATGATCCACGTAGCTTCAAGAACCAGGCTAACGTCCATTGTGCTTACTGTGATGGTGCGTATCACCAGGCAGGCTTCCCGGATTTAGACCTTCAAGTTCACTTCTCGTGGCTCTTTTTTCCCTGGCATAGACTCTATTTATACTTCTATGAAAGAATCTTGGGTGAACTGATTGATGATCCGACTTTCGCTTTGCCTTTCTGGAATTGGGATGCCCCTGCCGGCATGCAAATGCCAGCCATTTTTACCGACCCCAAATCACCGCTTTATGACCCACTCCGAGACCCGGATCACCAACCTCCGACGTTGCTCGATCTTAATTACGCGAAAGGAGATCCCAACCCGGACCCTGCAAAAGCAGAGGAGTTGTTTGCTAGCAATCTTAACGTGATGTACAGGCAAATGGTGTCCGGTGCCTCGAAGCCTACTCTCTTTTTTGGAAAACCGTATCGTGCTGGTGATGATCCAAGTCCTGGAATGGGTACAATTGAGACCACTCCACACACTGAGATTCACTACTGGGCCGGCGACCCCAAGCAACCTAACCGGGAAAATATGGGCAATTTCTACTCGGCAGGGAAAGATCCCATATTTTTTTGTCATCACTCGAACGTCGACCGAATGTGGAACTTATGGAAAAAAATACCTGGCGGCAAGCGAAAGGATATCGAGGATCCTGACTGGCTTAATTCAGAGTTTCTTTTCTGGGATGAGAAGAAAGAGTTGGTTCGAGCTAAGGTTAAAGATACTCTTGACACTACAAGGCTAAGATATGGCTTTCAAGATGTTCCTATTCCATGGCTGAAAACTAAACCATCGCCAAAGTTAACGAGGAAGGAAAAAACACGCCGCGCAGCTCAAACAAACATTGTATTAACACCAATCAGTGCATTCCCGGTTGTCTTGGATAAAGTCATAAGTGTGGAGGTTTCCAGGTCGAGGAAATCAAGAGGCGCGACGGAGAAAGAAGATGAAGATGAAGTTTTAGTGATTGAAGGGATTGAGTATGAAGAAAATCAATTCATCAAGTTCGATGTCCTCCTCAACGATGAGCCTGACTCACCAGGTGGGCCGGACACGTCTGAGTTTGCTGGAAGTTTCGTTAATCTGCCTCACAAGCATGCAAAAAAGTCAAAGACAACTCTGGTACTGGGGATTACAAGATTGTTGGAAGATTTAGAAGCAGAAGGTGACGACACCCTTGTGGTGACTCTTGTGCCTCGGTCTGGTGGTGATCTTGTTACCATTAATAGTGTCAAGATTGAGTTTGTCGCTGACTGATCATGGTGACGAGGGAACTGTGCTACCATTTTCCTTTCTTTTATCCTTTTGCTTTTGCTTTTTTTCTTGTTTTTCTCTTTATATGACAGTATTCAGTGAGTTTTCTCTTTCCTCTTTAGCAAGTTGCTCAACTGATAGAACGCATTTCGTAATTTTTTGACATTAAGTTTGTTTTTTAAAAAAAATTAAAAAAAATATTTTTTTTATTTTAAATTAAATTTTTTTTGGTTATTTTAGATTATTTTCATGTATAAATATCAAAAATTATTTTAAAAAAATAAAAAAAATCATTTTTATATATTTATGAATAAAAAATATTTTTAAGAACAATTTATAGAAAAAGGATAACTAGAGAAGAGAAAATATTAAAGCATATCTTCTCTATTAAATTTATAGTCAACCTTAGCTTCAATGTGTTCAACACTACTATGCTACGTTGTTAGGAGTAAATTAGTGTTTTATCCATGATGTATTGAGATATTTTTTGAAAACTATTTTATTTATTAATTTAAAAATAAATTAAATATTTATTTAAAAGACTATTATTTAAATTATATATATATATATATATATATATATATATATATATATATATATATATATATATATATATATGTATTTATACACTTGTGGGTTGTGGCACCTAGTTAACAGTCGAAATAAATTACATAAAAAATTATAGATGTAATTTTAAAAAAAAACTCTCATTTTAATCTCATCACATAAAGGAAAGGAAAAGGGCAAAAGTTGTCGGGTGCAAAAGAAAAGGAGAGCAAAGATATATATATATATATATATATATCAACAATAAAAAGAATCCTAACAACATGATACAGAAGTTGTGAAGCGTGGAAAAGAAAAAACAAGATAAATGAACACTCTTTTTGAAATTAATAGATGGGAGAGAGAGGGAGATGGATGGAAAGGACAAAGATAAAGGGAAGAAATGTCGGTGGGGGAGGGCATATTGCATATACAAATGTAATAATTATTTTTGGAAGATATATATAATAGCATTACCAAGGGAAATTAGTTTTGTCGGCAATTTGTAAGAAATAGTTGAAAATATGAATAAATAAAACTAAATTATTTTTCATGCAAACCAATCTCTCACTAATTTTTTTGGCAATAGTTTTTTAAAGCTAATTAAAGTAGTAGAAATTTATTTATTTTTCCAAACGATTTAAGGGGCTGTTTGGCATTGCGATAGGAAAGTGTTTATGAAAAAAATTGAATTTTTTTTTATTTTTTTTTATTTTAAATTAAAAAAAATAATGTTTTTAGATTATTTTA
Source organism: Salix purpurea (assembly GCA_027405865.1). Lineage (NCBI taxonomy): Eukaryota > Viridiplantae > Streptophyta > Magnoliopsida > Malpighiales > Salicaceae > Salix > Salix purpurea. The sequence goes on from JAOWLH010000002.1 coordinate 23,675,421, forward strand.
ATGTGCTGATGTCAAAAATAATTTTTAAAAAATAAAAAAAATATTATTTTGATGTATTTTAAATAAAATTTTTTTTCAAAAACAACCGCTATCACACTCCTAAACAGGCATTAAGTCTTATCATCCTAGGATCATCACTTCAGATCGACGAGGCAAACTTAACCATCTCCAATGCATGAGCCATTTCAAATTTTCAATTGCTAGAATGACTTTTCTCATATTCAGTTGCTATTAATAGCAGCCTCAAAAAAAAAAAAAAAAAAAACCAAAATATTAAAAAAAACAAAAAGAGTAAAAATATTTGTTGCTATCAACCTGCACTGCCTTCGACCTCAGCATCCTTCCCCTTACCCCTCTCAGCAACCCGCCTCTCCTCCTTCCTCACGGAAGCTCCATTCAACCAGCAACCTCTCCCTTTCCCACAAGATCACCTCTCATCACTTCACAATCTCTTCCTCCATAAACCGACCGGCCACCAACCTCTTTCTTTCTCCAACAAAACCAGCAGCCCACCGACCACCACCATCTCCCCTTTATCCTGTTCCAAACCTATTCTCAGGGGTGAAGCAACCCTTCGCCGTGACACCCCCATGGAAAGCATTCAAAGCACTTTACAATTGGACTTGAAAATAGGAGATTTGAATAAATGAATTCTTTTAACATATTTAAGATATATATATATATATATATAATTACACGTATTAATTATAGTTTAAATTTAATTTTTAAATCAAAACATTATCTTTTTAATAATTCAAAAATATAGAACAAATACATGACAAATAAATGTATTAAAAATAAATCTTAAATTTTAATAGTACATGTTTATCTCATAGGAGATATCAATTCTAAAAGGTATTTTTAACATTAAAATGTTGTGAGTTTTTTTTTTATCAATTTAGCTCTCCAAAATAACTATTATAATTAGAGTTGCTGAGGGAAGAGCTATAAGAACAAACAAAAAAATTTAGGTTTTATCGTGCAACTCTAATAGAGCTAAAATAAAAGCTAAAGGTAAAAGATAAAAAAAATTATTTTTTATTTTTCATAACTTAAAAAAAAAGCTATATTGAAAAGTTAAAATAATATTTTTAAGGTGAAGAGTTATTCCTATATATTCGATTAAAAAAGCTAAAAAATATTTAATATATTTCTATGCAAAAAATAGTTTTGATTTTACTTGTATTAGATATTTATTATTAATAAATAGTTATATTAATATTATATATATTAAAATAATATTTTTAAGTTAAAGAATTATTCTTGTATATTGATCAAAAGAACCAAAAAATTATTTAATATATTTCTATGCAAAAAAATAATTTTGATTGGACTTGTATTAGTTAGTTATTATTAGTAAATATTTATATCAATATTATATATATATATATATATATTAAAATATAATTGACTTTTTTAAATGTTTTTTTCCCATAAAAGAGTGTATACATATAAAAAATATTATATTTATACTATTTAAAAAGTTATATTACTAATTTATGTTTTTTAAATAGCCAGGAGATGCTATCACATGCCTTCTTCTGTATTAGTGTGATTGAGGTTGCTATTGGAAATATTTTTCGTTAATAAATGAATTAAAATTATATTTTTTTTTTATTTTTTTTTAAAAATATTTTTGACATCAACATATAAAAATAATATAAAAACACTAAAAATTTTAATTTAAAATAAAAAATAAAATATTTTTTTGAAAGAAAAAAATTCAATTTTTTTTGAAACACAATGAAAAATAATAGAAGAGAAAACTTTTGTAACCAAGCCAAACCACCGACTAAAATTACAAAGAAATTATAAAGTTAGATTTGTCGACGAAAAACTTTAGCAGCATGGTGTCAACTTAGTGACAAGAACACTTGGCACAATTGACTGTGTTCAACTTCAATGCATAATGTTCTATTAATCAAATTTAAAAAATTAGCATCTATGACAAAAGGTCAGCAATGAGGAGACAAGTTGAAGAGGGCTTAAGACAACAGTGTAGTATATATATTTTTAATCAAATTTAAATTATTAAAAAATTTAATTTGTTTTAAATTATCTTAATATATATTTTTAAATTATTTTAAATTGCTAATGTTAAATATATTTATTTCATAAGAAAAACAAATCCATCTTGCGCTGCTCTGCAACGCACCTGGCCCAATAGCTAGGCCTAGCCAGAAACCTATGTGTGTATAAGACCTGAATTGAACATCCATCTTGTTCAAATTTAGTTTATTGATCGTGTAGGGTAATTCGAATTAACTTAAAATCACCTTGTTTAACTTAAATATATTCTTAAGAAAAAAATTATTATTTTATACTTTTAAAATAAAAAATAAACGTTTTTTTGAAAAGAAATCTAAACTAATTTAAATTAGATTTTAAATCAATGAATAACCGAGGTAATCCTAGATATTATATAGCAAGGATGAAAAAAGAGAAATTATATTATATAGCCGGGGGTTTACGCATGCCCTGGACCCACAAAGTGCGCTTTCCGGGTCATGTGGTTCCCACGTTATCCAAAAAAAAAAAAAAAAAAGGATGAAAAAAGAGAAATTATCAAGATTTATCTTTATTAGGATACATTATTAGGAGTAAGTTAGTTTTTTTTTATTTTTTTATCGTTGATGTCTTGAAATATTTTTAGAAATTTGTTTTTAATTAAATATTTTATAATTTAATATAGATGTCTGTTCAAAAGACTATGATTTAATTTTTTAATATATATTATTAAATAAGTTATAATGATGGAAAATGAGCAAGAAAAATACGTTATTTTATTATAAATATTGTTTCAATTAAAAAAAACTTATTACAATCTCAAAGGGCAAGTTGTTATGAAATCTCAATAAAATATGAAAAAAAATTACTCTAAAAAATTATATAAATTTATAATAAAGAATTACAAATTATAAATTTTATATTTATAATCACAGATTTTAAAAATAATTCATCCAGATAATCTTGTTACTGTTGATGGTGTCAAAGTTTGTAGCTGACAGATCATGATAAATAGGGGGGCAAGTGCATCCACGTCCATGTTTCCCCCCCCCTCTTTGGATGTTAGTGTTAGGTAAGTTTCATTTTTTCTCTTCTATCATAATAAGTTCACGTAATGGGCCCTATCCCATTGCTTTTTTTAATTACTATTTGTAATTATGTTTTAAAAGTATTTAAAAACAATTATTTTGTATTTTTATTTTAAATTAAATTTTTTCAATATTTTTAGATATTTTGATGTGTTGATATTAAAAATATTTTTTTAAAAAATAAAAAATATATTATTTTAATATATTTTTAAAGGAAAAACAATTTAAAAAACAACTTTAATCAACCCTACCAATTAAATACTATATTAGATTTGTGACACCTAGTTAAAAGTCAGAAGCAATAACATCGTTCTTTTTTTAACGTCCTTTCTCTTTTCAATAAAATAAAACATCTCGTTTAATCTTATCGGACGACGAAAATGTTGGGTTGTGATTGATTTTTATTTTGAAATATATTAAAATATTTTTTTTTTATTTTTAAAACCAGTATATTAGAATAATTTAAAAATACTTTAAAACTAATTTAGAAACAAAAACTTTTCTTTTAGAAAAGTCACTTTTTTAATGCTTTTCAAACGCGAGATCAGATAATAGGATTTTTGAAAGTATAGTTGAGATTATTTTTTAAAAAATATATTAAAAAAATATTTTTATTATCCATGTATTAAAATGATATAAAAGCAAAAAAAATAAAGATAAAAATTTTTCAATTTTTTTCATAAATATTTTTTTCAGGGTTACAAGCAAGCAAGACAGTGCGTGCTTCTTCTCATCCTCAGTTTTAACGAGTTCGGACCACTTCGATATTATAAGGTCGTTTTTTACATTTTATTTTAAAAATATTTTTAAAAAAATTTATAAAATATTTTTTTTTTATATATTTTTAAATTATTTGACAAGTAGATATCAAAAATATTTTTTTAAAAATAAAAAATATTATTTTATTATATATATATATATATATATATATATATATATATATTTGTTTTTCAAAAACAACTTTAAAAATAATTACGAACGTCGTTGAGAATAGTGAAGGGAAAACAAAGGAAGGAAGCATCGAACTTTTCAAATGCAAATATTGACAGAAAAGGAAATGTTATAAAACAGCAGGTAACATCAGACTCCTCAGTATCGAAAGTGTTTTTTATTTATAAATATATTAAAATAATATTTTTTTATTTTTAAAAAATTATTCTTAATATTATCATATAAAATAATTTAAAAATAATTTAAATTAAAAATAAAAATAATATTTTTAAAACATAATAAAAAACACCCCTAAAATGTTCACTGTAGTTTTGAGATGACTGGTTGCCACCATTTTCCTTTGTCCAGTTTTTTTTGTACGTACTACGTATTATCCTGCACCGCTAACGTCGCGGTCAGGCTGTCTTCACCGGTGACCGTAATTAATGGTTATCTTATCATTCAATCACTATTGTTTTTTTATTAACATGAGTTTCCCGCTCAGTTTTCATCTATTTTATTAATGTTACTACTGGTAAACGGTTAATCACACGTGTTTTATTATACAGACTTGCGATGCGACGACAATCGTTTTCTATATGCCAAACAAATATTTGGACTGGATTGTCGTCTAGGCATTTAAAGGCAGGATAATGAATATGATGTACAAATATAATCCACTCAGCCTTTGAATTCTTGTCGTCATAGCTGGGTTTTTTAACATCTACAATATTAATAAATATTTTTATATCAGTACATCAAAATAATCTTAAAATATTAAAATAATCTTAAAATATTAAAAAATATTTTTATTTAAAAAAATTATTTTTTTTGAAAAGCATATTTGGAGAGATTAAAAAAAATATTAAGAGTTTGCTGCAGCACGATTTGAAAATACCGTTTTAGTTACAGTTTTGTTTTTTTATTGGTATAAAATGTTTTGATTTCAGAGCTTTTCAACGCGATGTTTCAGAGTTATACTGTTCATATATAATTAATTAATTATATATATAAAAAAACTTAAGAAACAAAAAAAATAAATATAAATTTTATTTTTCATAAAATCAAAATTGACAACAATTTTATTTTTTATAATATATATTTTTTTATTTTTTATTTTTTTGATTTTTGCATTTTCAATATATCTCATAAAAAATAGTGTGTATATATATATATATATATATATATATATATATATATAATTAAGTATTATAAAATGGAAAAAAATGACAACGACAGGTCAAGTGAAAGTGAAAATGTACACATCCAGGCGGCGGGGGATGAATATTTTTCCTGTAGCCGAACCAGAACAGCCGGCATGATTCTGTCGTATTTCGAATGCTATTTGATGAAATTTTTAGTATAGATCGGCATTTAAAATTTTAAATCGATACAAAAATAATTTTTTTTTAATGGTATAAAATGTTTTGGTCAAAACAAACAAACAATATTAATAACCTTGGATTTGATTGGTGGGGTGGCTGAAATCAAACACAGTGAGAAAGCTCTAAGTTCTAACTGAAATTTGATTTAATATTTTTAAATTATTTTGATGTGCTGATGTCAAAAATAATTTTTAAAAAATAAAAAAATATTATTTTAATATATTTCTAAATAAAAAATACTTTAAAAAATAACTGCAATTATACTTCCAAACAATTACTTGGTCGTCGCTTAATGGATAACAGGCCCTTAGTCGTCGCTCAATGAATGATGATTATCATTGACTACTTCCACTTTGGTTTTAACGCTTTTGCATTTATTTCATACCACCAACCACTTTTATGGTGGCTTTATCAAGCAGGGCCAGTGGCCACGAACCTACCATAGGTAGAGTTTAATTATTATTTATTATTTGAATGCGTGTGAATTCCATCCTCATTAATGCCAAAAAAAAGAGAGTATGTTTTAATATTATATATATAATTTAATTTAAACATTTTTCTTCCTTGAGGCTATCATTACAGTTACAACGAATGTTTACTTTCCCATGAGAAACATTTAAAAAAAAACATTATTATTTTTATTTTAAATTATTTTTATGTGTTTTTGATATCAAGAATAAATTTAGAAAAAAATATATTATTTTAATATATTTAAAAACAAAAAACACTTTAAAAACCAAATATTACCACAACACTAAATAAGATTATAGTCATAATTAACTTTTAATCAAATCGTGCATAATCCCCAAATATAATTGTCAAGTAAAAAACTTGAAGGTGTGGGTTTTTCATTGGGTATGATCTCATTGAACATCCTCTCACATATTAATATGAATGGATTGTGCAAATTATTTTTGTTTGTTAATGTAATCTTTGAACAATTTTTCCAGTGATTTATTTCTAATCGAAGAATAATTGATTTTGATTTCTTATGAAATGTTGGTATGGAAAAAAGAGCAACGTAAATATAAAAAATCAAACATGAGTAGTGTGACATAAATATAAAAAAAGATGCATTTTGTTCATTGAATTTTAAAAAATAAAACATTATGTAATTTTGGTATTTTAATATTTCTAAATTTTTATTTTGATACAAAAATTTGATTTTATTATTTTGTAGTCTCTAGTTGAAAAAGCAGAGCAAGAGGGGTTGCCAAATTCCATCGGTAAAGTAAAAAACAATTCCGTTGAAATCAATATAGGCCACCACATCGGACAATACTTGTGTGAAAATCTTTCCTTTGATAAAAGGAGTTCATGTTATGTTTTTACTTTAAAGTTTATGAAAAAACATATATGAGCTTAAGTTCATTTGTGGTTTTACTTTGATTTTGGGTTTTAGGATGATTTTTTAAATTCATGGTTAAGTTAATCATAGTTTTTAAGGTGTTTTATAGGAGTTTTGGATTAAATGAATTAAAAAGCTGCTTACATGTAAAATAATAATCTAAAACCTTATTTTTATTTTAATCTAAGCATGATTAGATGATGCATCATTGGTCTCAACAGACGACATGTCTGGAAAGATATTTTTTATCATTAAATTATATTCTTGAAAATAAAAAATATTTCTTCGTAGATAGTATTCTAATATGTGTATTCCTGCATAATATTGTTTTTATTTTATTCAACCAATTTAATGTGTTTGTCATTTTTATTATAATTTGATTGAATGAGAAAATTACTGTAATAAATATAATCTATTAAACATAACCGGGTAAATATCCCATTTTGTGAGATGAAATATATTGATCTACACATGTCTCATGATTCTTCATGTTTTATTTTTAGATATCCTTGATGATTATTTATGTATTACAATACAAAGTTCAAAAATTATTTTATTACATGTATGCATAAACTTTTTAATTTGCTTTTAAATATTTTAAACTATAAAAATAAATTAAAAACAATCTACATAGCCACTATTATATATAAAAAAAAGAGCTAAAACACATGGTTTTTTCGTTGTTCACCCACTGTGCACAAAAATCTATTTTTTTCAATTTAGTCAAACATCTTTCATTTTCAGCAATTTCATTCTAATTGAAGACCGATTGATTTTGATTTCTTAAGAAATCATGAGATTGAAAGAATAAGTACTGAAATAAAAACAAAGTCAAACATGAGTGGTATGCGTGTAAAACAAAATATATTTTGCTCCTCAAATTTTAGAAATCACCCATATTGTACAATGTCTTTGTCTCTATATTTTTCAAATTTACTTTGATACAAAAATTTATTTTTATTATTTTTTAGTCCTTGGTAGAAAGAGGCAAAGAGGAGTTGCTCGATTCCAATGGCAGAGAGAGAAATACATTATTGACACCGATTTAGGCCACTAAAATGAATAAAAATTGTGTCAAATTGTTTCATTTGATGAAAGAAGTTTATATTATGTGTTTTGTTTTACCTTAGGGTTCTTAAAAAACGAATCTGAGCTTAGGTTGATTTTTTGTTCTCGGTTGATTATGTTTTATGGAGCAGTTGATTGGTTAATCATGATTTATAAAGTATTTTTTGGGTGTTTTGGATATAAAGATGGATAGAAAAACAGTTTTTAGGTTAAAAACTTTGAAGCCCTCATTTTTCAATCATTTCATGTTTTTTCATGTAAAAAGGTTATATTTAGATTAATATCTTTTTTATGTTATGAGTAGATAAACTATATTTTTACAATAAAGAATTTTTAATTTCAGATAATGTTTCTAATATGTGTAGCCATACATCATATTTTTATTTTCTTTTTATATGTATTTATCTTTTTTATTTTCATTTGATTGAGTAAAAATAATAATAAATAAAGCGTAACAAATTACATAAAATATAAGCGGCATGAATCTTTTATTGTAAATTCTCCTAATGCTCACTATTTAACAATTAAACGTGGAATTTCATAGTGCTTTTTGAAGAAAATGTTTTTGGCCATCAACCTTTTTCTTTGCAAAATCAAACCTTTTTAATCACTCAATGTTTTCTTCAAAGGGATGGTGGAATTGAAAGATAGAGGGCCACAATGAAAATCTCTAGCAATATAAGTGATTTTTTAGAATTACTTGAAAAATATATTTTTTACTTTAAACTAAAAGACGTGGAATTTTTTTTTTCGCTACACTTATTTACATTATGGGTTACATTGGTAATCCTTTTTTTTTTTTTTTTTTTTTTTTTCATTTTGACCCTTTTTTTGTCTATTTTTTTTAATGTGGTCTTTATATTATGTATTTATTGGTATTTAGAGTTGATCATTTATTTTAATTTGCCTTTTATATTGGTTAAAAAATAAACTACATGATTTTATCCTTTAATCTTCATTAACTTTGATTTGTTGTATATATGGTTTTTTAAGAGTTGATAATCTATTTTTGTTACTGTATAGTTAAATAAACAATAGTTTTGAAAAAAATAATAAGTTATTAATCTCACTAGAGTCCATTACCCTATTCATAGATTTAAAGTTCTTACCTAGGTTACATGATTTATATGTTTAACGAGTTTACTCATCAAACCTAATATGCTTTTTTTTTAAAAGTTATGTCATATTTTTATCGGACATCTAAGTTGTCTTAGGGCAAGTCCAACAGGAGAGGTATCCCAGCAGGCAAAGGCAAAATTTGCCTTTTTTTGTTCAATTTGTCACTCCAACGGGGAGAGCCAAATGAAGAGGCAAAATGCCTCTTCCATTTTCGGCAGCCATCCCCACAGGTTTTGGCCGGGGAGGCAAAACCAAAAATGTGACCGTTGGCATTTTAACCGTTGAATCTCAACATTAAAACACAACACAGACGAATTGAATCAACTCCAAAAAACACATCAAACTCCAAATTTCAGTTTGCACCGTGAGAGGAGAGTGAGATCGTTGGCGTGAGAGTAGCGAGGTGAGGAGTGAGGTCGTCGGTCGTCGGCGTGAGAGTGAGAGTGAGAGCAGAGGGTGAGAGTGAGAGTGAGAGCAGAGGGTAATATTGCGTGAAAAATGAGAGTGGGTTGAGAGTGAGAGGGGGCGGCGCAAGTTGAAGAATGAAAAATGAAGCAGGGTTTCGGGTTTTTGTGTGTGTGTGTGTGTGGGTGGGTGGGTGGGGTGTGTGTAATATTATTTAGAAAAAAAAATTAAAGGGTAATTAATAATATATTTAGGAAAAAAAACGTAATGTTTTAATAATATTTAGTAAAAAAATAATTATGTGAAATTGAAAATTTATGATTTGTTTGATCAATTAGATTAATTATATGTATTAAATTTACAGTTAAATTTAAGAACCGTGTAAATGTAGCTTTTAGAACTGTTGTGGAGGTAATTAATAATATATGTAAGAAAAAAAGCGTAATGTTTTAATAATATTTAGTAAAAAAACTTACTCGTATTAATTGTATAATGAATTGTATAATTATACTATATACAAAATAATTGAATTTTATTTAAAATAAATTTAAAAAAAAATGGCTCTTAAAAATGGCTCTTACCATTGGAGATCACATTACCTCAAGAGCCATTTATACACTATTCAAAGAGCCATTTCTATCATTTGCCTCTTAAAAATGCCTCCTACCATTGGACTTGCTCTTAGACCCATTAAATTAATTGGTTCACTTTGGGTAACTCTCACATGATTTAAATTAAAACTCGATATAGTATAAAGTCGGGTTAATAGATTTCAAGATCGAATTGCTTGATTGAATTTAATGGTATTGCTAAAAACCTTTATACTCTCAACATGTTTTTAAATTTTTGTTTAAAAATTTAGTCGAGTTCTCAACGGAGCATGATGAATTGGCTTTATATAGAAAAGTATAGCACACATTAATAGTTTTAAAAGGTGTATGAGAGTGCATTTCATGAGCACTTTTTTTTTGAATGATTTTTTTTTTAAATTTATATATATTTTCAAATCATTTTAGTGTGTGGATGTTTAATTTTGTTTTTAAATAATATTATTTTAATATATTTATGAACATTAAAAAAAAACATCTTTTACAACCTTCCAAAAAACAAAAAACTCCTTACAACTTTCGGTAACACAATCAATATACAAAAATTATTTTTATAATAATGCCTCTAAATCCTCCATTTATTTTAGAGGGATGGGAGATAACCTGAAGCAGGATATTTTGCAAGCTATTGGCTCTAGTGAAGGCTCTTTTCTTTTAAATATCTTAGGGTGCCTCTAAGTTCCTATAGGTTACTGGCTATTCAGTTCTCTCCTTCAATCTATAAGCTTGAGTCAAAGGTCAAAAATTTGGGTAGGTAAGCACCTCACCTACGCTGAGAGGCTTAAGCTATTGAGACCAGTTTTATATGATTTAGTTCTGGATAAGTATTTTTCCCCTTCTAGTTGTTGTTATCACAAAAATTATTTGCATCTGCAAAAACTTCTCATGCATAAGTAATGTTAACAGAACCTACTCTACTTAAGTTGCTTGGAAAAACATCTACTTACCACAACAAAAAAGTGGTCTGAGTTTATTTGATATAAAAATGAGAAACAAAAGCTTCCTTGCAAAGCATCTTTGAAACATCCACCTCAAAAACGACTCCATCTAGATCAAATGAGTTCATCACTTTTACTTTGGATTTCTTCACTGTGTACATAAAAAAATATTATTATGGAATGTGACAGTATTATCTTTTAACCTTTGGATCCGAAAAACTTTAACCCTTTGGACCGAGAGTATTTTAGACATTGCTCATATATGGTATTTTCAAATTCTTTGTACAATGAAACGACAATTTTACTTCTAGAAGCTGACATGAAGACACAAAATAGTTGGGGGTGTTTTCAGTTTTTCACAAATTCATGCACGGTGAAATAACACAAATACCCCTCGAAAAGACAAAAACCAAGGTCGTTGTCCTGGGGAATTGTAGTACTTTATATCCTGTTTCTTTCGTGGTTATCTTTGGGTCCAGGGTGTATAGGTAATTTATCATTTTATTATTACTGTTTTTTGGAAACACTGAAGGCACTTTGTGCAGACGCGTCAGCAGTGTTTCACGAAGACACGTCTTTAAGGCGGCGTGCTCTGTGTAATCCAGAGGTGAAAATTGACTTTTCATCGTGTCACTTGGTGCGACGAGATGTCATCTAACTCCCAGTGTGGTGCGTGTCAGGTTCCGTTGGGTGGTAAATCGCTATTGAAAGGTTTTAAGTTTCTTCTCTCTCTTACCGCTGGAAAATACATGTTAGTTCTAACGGTTTGTGATTGTTTTAGTGTAGTCTTTGGTATTTTGATTTCAGTTTTATTACTGATTTCTTCAATGAAAATTTTGATTTTTTTTTCAACTGTGCCCTTCAATTGAAATATATATGTTTGTTTTCAAGTCAATCTTTATTCTTTTGATTTTTTATTTGCTTTTGGTTCCTTTAATTATTTTGGTATGCAAGTTTTGATTTGTTTTAATTGTGTCCTCCAATTAAAATTGGTCATATATGCTACTCTTTAGTTTAATCCTTATTCTTTTACTTTTTAACAAAATTACAGCAATTTAATTTGAAAATACCTTTATTTGTTTTAATCCCAAAGATTTTATTTGTTTCAATTTTGTCCTTCGATTGAAATTAATTATATATTATAATTTAATTTATTTTAATTGTTTTCTCCAATTAAAATTGGTCATATATGCTACTTTACATTTTTGGTCCTTATTCTATCAACTTTTTTTAAAAAAATTACACTCTATTTTTTTTAAATACCTTTATTTGTTCTGCTCGCAAGGTTTTTATTTGTTTCAAATTTTCCTTCGATTAGAATTAATTATATATATATTTTTTTTTTATTTTTGTCCTTATTCCTTAAATTTTTATTTGATATTTTATTCTTTTGGTTTTTTCAGTCCTTGGACAATATTTATTTTTTCCGTATTTATGCATCTATGCTTTAGTTTTTGTTTTTAATTTTTGCTATTTTATTTTTTTATTGGGATTTTATTTTTATTCGGTTCAGTCCTGAAATTTTAATTTATGTTGGTGATCATTTTAAAATTAATATGGCTCCCTTTTTCCCTTTTTTTTTGTGTTTTCTATTATTTTTATCTATTCTTCGGATTAGATGATTTTATGAATGATAATGATAATTTTAGTGATTATTTTTTTATTACTTTTTTTATAAAAATGTTTATTGTTTTTTCATCTTTAGGGCGATTTAATGATTTTATTTATTTAGATAATAATGTTGATAATAATTTTAACTGTTATAGTAATGATAATAACAATAACGTAGGGATAAATTTTCAATTTATATTTTGTTTGTTGTTTTTAATTTAATTTGAATTATAAAATGAACTAATCTTAATACAGTAAATTCAATAATTCTGATATCTGAATCTTCTTGCTTTTTTAATTATAATGATAATTCTATGTTAATTTTTGTTAAAACCTACTAAACAAATAAATTTATATTGATTTAATATTCATATATTTTACAAACTTGCACTCCAAAGGAATTCTGCATAGATTTATTATTTTGCCCAAATTTATATTATAATAAAAAAAATCTAACACAATTAATATATTTTTGCATTGAAAAAATATGGTTCTGACTCAACGAGGCGTGGGTAATTGGCTTATATATATATATATATATATATATATATATATATATATATATATATATATATATATATATATATATATATATATATGTCCATTTGACATTGCGTTCTAAAATTGTTTTTAATTTTTTTTAAGATTTTTTATTTTTTATTTCACTTTAAATTTTATTTTTTTGATGTTTTTAGATTATTTTGATGTGCAAATAACAAAATTAATTTGTAAAAAAATATATATCATTCGAATTTATTCTGAACAAAAATCACTTTCGAAAGCAACCATTTGACAGTTCATTCAAGAAATGCTTTTAATTTATTTTTATATTTTTTTAATTATTTTTAATGTTTTTAGATTGTTTTGTTATGATAATATTAAATATAATTTTCAAAAATAAAAAATATTATTCTAATTTATTTCTGAACAAAAATCAATTTTAAAAACAACTTATTTCACGCCCTCACCCATAACACATTAAATAATATTTTAATATTGAAATAAATATAAACCGAAAAAATCATATTAAAAAAATTATATTCAGATCCTAAAGAACTTGCAAGCTGAACGGTCGTTGGTTTGATATACAGGATTTGCCTTACAGGACTGATGTTTACGTGGCTGGAGCCTTTCGATTCCCAAAACATATATAGTTTTTTTATTAATCATGTACTCGGACTCTTATAATTAATTACATTTTTTTTAAAATCATGACTTTAATTGTTTGGTTAACTTCCTTTTAGTTCATTAATTGTCCAGGGCACTTTAAGCTTGATTTGGATTGATGTCAACATTACCTTTCCTATTTGGTAATGAATCATTAATGTTTTTACATTATTGACATTTAATTTTTTTTTTGTAATAATGACATCATATTTCTTAATTTTAGACTAAATTAAAAATATTACCAACATCATTTTAATGTTATAATTGATTGAGAATTGATTGAACAAATTGATAATGACATGAATAGTAGTGACCATTAACCAATTTATCAACATCATCACTAAGTTTAGATGATTTTTATTACAATTTATGTTTATGTCATTGCTTGTCATAAGACTTTTAGGCCTAAAGGATTTGACATATCATCACGTGCCTAACTATATGACAAGTAAATGCTTATATAAATCACATAGAGATTTTCTATCCCAAGCTTTTAGTGCTAGTTTATTGGGCTTAATACAATTGATAAAGCTTTTATATATGACATCATCAATGGTTAACTCTAGCCTTTATTGAGATTTATTAGTCATAGTATGCTATACTAATCCTTTAGCAAGAGATCTTTATATTTTTGTGTTATATTATAAAACAATTTTGAGTATTGTTTATTTTATTAGCCTTTTTGTTTCTTTATCAATAGGTTTGTTACCTTTTTTGGTCTAGATCTCCCTAATTTATCAATAGGTCTAGATCTCCTTAATTTTTCCAACTAATATCAATAACTTGTTGAAATTATTCAAACTCCTTACCAAAACCTTATTAAAAGTAGCCAACTAGGTATATTTGCATTGTTTCTTGGTTGACAATAACTATTTGTTATGTAAAAGGATTAGTCTTTTTTATTGTCAAATACGTTGTAGGTGTTAAATCTCCTATTTGTAGGTCAAATTAGTTGTAGATTAGGTGATCATATCATGTAATTATTTTAAAAATACATGTACAATAAACCTTTATATAAACATAGGAGTAGAGATAATAAGATCTCAACGAGTAATGGAAACTCGAGTTGAAAAAAGATAGATAAATGATGAAAATAATAATGGATATAATTTTTAATAGAGGTAATGACCTCCATTAAAATAGAAGGTATTATCAAGGTTAAAACAAGGACAAAGAAATTTAATTTAAATTCATAACGTTGGCTAAACCGCCAATGAGTTTTGATGGATAGAAGAATTAGGAAAAATAAAAAAAAATAATATGTTTTGATAAAATAACCTAAAGAAAATATAATGGAAATCAAGAATATTATTTATGAAAGAACTTCACAAAAAAGTGTTGGTGTAAATCCTAACTAAAAATTAATAATGTTACCGTGAAACGAAAATATTTAATAAATAAAATGATTAGTACAAAGGAAAAATAAATCCATTTGAGATAAGGAAATGATCTCAAAGATTTAGTAAAATAATTGATATGACCTATGTAAGTACTAAATAAGAGAAAATATATTTTTGATGAAAACCCACAAACTGATCAGTTTTATGCTATCGCACATAACTCTTAATCCAGTCATTGAGTCATGTTAAAAATTTACGTTGAGACTCTTAAAATATAGATCTACACTAGGATTAAAACTTTAGAGTGAAAAGGTCGGTATTTAGAAAGATTCATGACACTGTCGATGGTTGGGTAAAAATAAAATTACCATTTGTTTCTTCCAAGTTTAAGGCTTCAAGTGATATTCAGTGGGATACAATTGGTATCAAAGTTATGGTTATGCTTCAATAGACTATCTAAACATAACAAATATGAGTAATGTACATTGTATAGAGTTATCCATACTTAATGATAAGTTTGGTTATGAATATTACTAGTTTTAAGTACAAAATTATATGGTGGGATTTGAATATGGGTGGTTTGGATTGTGTTTTTGTTAATTTAAGTTATGCTAGATATTTGAAGTAATAGAGTCAAGATGATAGAATTCAATATAAATTAATAAAAGAGGAAAAAATTTATATATATAAAAAATAAATGGTTGATTACCCCAAGGAAAACTGAGAACTTCACTTTAAAAAAATGACGGAATGATATCTAAAATGAATGCATGAAATGCGTGAAATGAATCATTATAGTTGTTAATTATAATGACCTTAAAGGATGATATAAAAAATGCTTAAAAAAATCCAACAATAAATAACAATTATGATCTATACAAGTTTTATACTAGAAGTCGAAGGAGAACCTTAGTGTTTAAGGTGGGTTACTCTGTAATTCTTCAAGGTTATGCCCAAAAAGAAAAAACTATGGTTAAAGGAAATAAATATAAAAAAGTAGCATCCAATTTTGTTTTAAACTTAAACACAAACCAAAATTTCAAGGAAAACCTTATTAGAGATAGGACACTGTAAACCCTTCTACAAACATATGACTAAAAATAACAAGATCTCAACTAGTAAGAGAAATTGAAGATGAAAAAAAATAGATAAATGATAGAAATAATAATGGATATAATTTTTACTGGAAGATATGACCTCTATAAAAATTAAAGGTATTTCCAAAGTTAAAATGAGGACTAAAAAAATTAGTTAAAATCTCATAACAATGGAAAAACGATAATGTGTTTTAATGGATAAAAAAGCTAGGGAGGATTAAAGATAGATGTATTTTGATAATTAAAAAGTAATTACAAGGGTTTATAATGGAAATAGATAATAAGATCTAAGAAAAAGATGTATAAAAAAATGTTGGGATAAACCCAAATTAAAAATCAGTAACATTACCGTTAAATGGTAATAAGTCCAAAACAAAATGTTTAGTATAAAGGAAAAATAAATATATTTGGTATGAAAAAATGGTCTCAAAGATTAAGTAACATAATTTATATAATTTATGCAATGATTTAATAAAACATTTAGATATTTGATAAAAAAAAAGCCCTCATAAATTGACCAGTTTTAAAGTGTCGCATATAACTCTCAATCCAACTGTTTATTGTGTTGAAATTTTATGTTGACACTCTTGGATTATGGTTCTACCTTGAACTAATATTTTTTATTATTAAATTTTAAGAAAGGTTCATGAAAGTGCTAATGGTTAAAAAATACAAAATTTACAAAATTGATTTAGTAATGGTAATTTGTAGATAAACTAAAAATTCCCAACTCCGTTTTCCTATAAATTGTTGGTTATGAAGATAAGCGAAAAAAGAGAGAAAGAGTTATATTAGTAAGTTTAGAGAGATAGGATGTCAAATGAGAGAGAGATGTATAAAAACAAATAGCTTTAATTAATCAAACTCTTAGATTCTTAAAGAAGCAAAAGAGTTTAAGAGAAAAAAATTGAGAATTAAGAGTTATATTAGTAAGTTTAGAGTGAGAAAGCTTAAGATGAAGAAGGAAAGAAGAGATCGTGGAATCAACCTGGAAAGGAACATGGAATTGTTGAAGGTAAAAGGTATAACAACTATTTTTAAAAAATTATAATAAAGTCTTCCATGCTTTTCACAAATTTTAGTTTATGGGTTTTGTATGAACTTAGGGTATGATGGTGTATGATATGAATTATTGTTTAAATAAAGGTTAAATGGATTAACTAGGATGAAAAATAGATGGGTTGATTCAATTGCAAGCAAATAATAAAGGGAAAACTTTGAATATGCAAGAGAGAAGTTTAAGAATTCATGAAAAATACAAGGTTTTTTTTTTCTTTCAAAATGCTTATAGAAAATTAGATTTATTAAGAATTATGAATGAACAAACTAAAATTAGCATGGGGTTTAAAAAGAACCTTAATTTCGTAAGGAAAGTTTCAACCATACTAAAAAGGGAAGGAATTGAGTTTTGCTATTTTAAATTGCTATGATAATTGTAATTGAACATGATAGATAATGTGTTTTAGAATTGATTGTGAATTAAATTGTATGAAATTTCAACAAGGGATCATGAATTGTTAGGGAGTTTGGCATATGCTAAGAAAATGTATATAAATTTAGTAGTATTGTTATGTTGTTTATGTTTAAATCATGTTTGTATGTTTAAAGAATGGTCTTGGAATTAATTTCTTAAAAGTTATGAAAAGAACTTATATTACTATTGGAATAGAAAATGACCAACACTAAATATAAAAGGGAATGAAATGGTTGCTTTAGATGGTTATGGTATTTTTGCTATATTAAAAAGTGTTGTTATGTTTCATTAATATTAGATATAGATTTTAGTTTTTGAATGAAGTTGATCTTGATTGTTTATGAGTTATATAATTCTAGATATAACCTAAAAATCAAGCAAAGGTCTAAACTGAAATGATCATTAAGCAAAGTTTAAGGGTTATATGTTGTTGGTATATTTCAAGAATGGTTGTTGAGTTATTTTTTTTTTAAATTATGAAAGAAACTTATGTTCATATAGAAATGAATGAAATGGTTGCTTTAGTTGATCATGGTATTTATGTTAATTTGGAAAGTCTTGTTATGTTGCATTAATAATAACTCTTAGGTTGTGTTGCAAGACATGCAAGAAGATAACTTTGAATGATGTTGTGATGCATAAAAACACCTAGTTTGCTTGTTAAATTTATCTCTCATATTGATGAAATTAAGACAGTTTTATTAGCCAACTATGAGTTGAAATTAGAACTTGGAAAAGATAAAATTTTGTGAAGTTCTTTTCATGAAAATTATAGCTATGAATGTTATTTTTAAATGGAGTTATATTGATTATATATGAGTTATAGAACTCCATATATAGGCTAAAAACCCAAGAAAAATCTAAACCAAACTAACTATTGAGCATATTTTGTGTGCGTTTTGTTGTTGGTATATTTAATAAATGATCATAAAACTATTTTTTTGAAAATTATAAAAGGAACTTATACTTCTTTTGAAATATATACTAGTGAAAACTAATTATTAGAGGGAACTAAATGGTTGCTTTAAGTAGTCATGGTATTATGATATTTTAGAAAATGTTATTATATTGAATTAATAATACCACCTGTGTTGTGTTGAAAGAAATGTAAGAACATAACTTTGAATGATGTTGTGATGCAAGAAGACACCTAGTTTGTTGTCAAATTTATTTATCATGTAAATGAAATTCTTATAGTTTTCTAATGCAACTTCCATTTGGAATTAAAACTTAAAAACAATGGAATTTAGAGGTCTCTACCTGAAAGTTATAGATATGGATGATACATTTTAAATGCAATTCATATTGATTTATTCTAAGTTATATAGCTCCAAATATATGTTGGTGGTATATTTAAATAATTATCATAAAACTATTTCTTAAAAATATATGAAAGAAGTGAATGTCTTTCTTGAAATAAAATCTAGCCAAAACTAAGTATAGGTGGGAATGAGATAATTTACTTTAGATGGTCTTGGTATTTGTTTTAAAGTGTTGTTATATTGTAAAAAGATAATTTTAAATGATGTTGTCATGCATAAAAACACCTAGTTTGCTTATCAAAATTATATCTCATATTGATAAAATCCAAATAGTTTTATTATCCAATTTCTAGTTGAAATTAGAACTTGAAAATGATAGAATTTAGAGTATATTTTTTCATGAAAGTTATAGATATAGATGTTAATTTTCAAATGAAATTGATCTTGATTGATCATGAAATATATATCTCCAAATATAATGTAAAAAAAAAGAAAAAATCTAAACCAAACTAACCTTTGAGCAAATTTAAGGTGCTATGTATTGTTGGTATACTTAAAGAATGATCATGAAACTATTTTAAAAAAAATATGTATGGAAATTAAGTTGCTCTTGAAATGAAATAATTATTTTAGATGGTCATTGTATTTGTGTTATTTTAGTAAGTGTTGTTATGTTGTAGTCATAATAACACTTGGGATGTGCTGAAAGTCATGTAAGAAGATGACTTTTAATTATTTTGTGATGCATGAAAAATCCTTGTTTACTTATTATTTTTTTCTCTGATATGACTTAAATTTTAAAAATTTTAGTAGTCAAGTTCTTATTGAAATTAAAACTAAAAAATAATGGAATTTAGAGTAAATATCTTCTCAAAAGTTATAAATATAGATGTTAACTTATAAATGGATTTGATCTTAAATGGATTTGATCTTGATTCATTATGAGCTATAAAACTCTCGAGATAAGCTAAAAAAAGAGGAAAGATCTAACTTCAATAACTATTTCTTAATATTAATATGGAGACAGGAAATGAGTTACTGATGTATTGTGTTTTATATGATAAATCATTTTTTTTAAGTAATGCAACCATTAATAGTGAGATGATGATACATTAACATAAGTACTAGCAATGGAAAGGATTCATCAATGTTGGGTTGCTCATATAAATTTAAAAGTATTGTTCACTATGATTACTTGAATACCATTAAATTCAATAATTTTCATATGTTATAGGAAATTATCTTGGAATGTATATATGTTTCTCAAGGGTTTATAAGTTATTTAGGCTATATAATGGAGAAGTTATGTAATAGTTAATAAGAAGTTTGTAATAAAGATATCTACATGTAATAGTAAATTTGGTGAAAAACTTACTAATATGTAAATATAAATTTTATATCTTTGTACATGATATAAAAAAATCACCTTTATTTTTTTTCGAGTTCAAATTTTTGAGTGATAATTGGTTTAGTAAAATTCAAGGTGTTACATACAATTTTGAGTTAAGTGTAATGTCATAAGAAATCATGCCAAAATTAGACAAAGATTATTAAGGATCCTATTATGTGAGCATGTGATCTCTAAATGAGTTTGAGTACTTTTAAACATTTCCATTAGAGTTCTTGTTATCATAATATATCATTCAAATTTATCGTAACTTGTAATACCTTTGATTAAGTTGATAAGCCAAAGTCTATATGGATTAAGTTCATAAAAAGTAACTAGTGGTTGTCTAAATAAATAAATAAAAACCATGAGGTTGTGCAAAAGGCATGAAAATGTTAGTGTATATGCTTTATAATCAATTAATGGTTAAATATGATATTAACTTTATTCATGTAATACATATATTTTTATTTATTTATTTATTATCTTTAATATTTATTTAATTTTGATTATTAAATCTCAAATAAAGATGAATTTTTTTGAATAAAAATATTTTGCATGGTTAATTTATAAAGTAATAATAATTATCAGGATTTATGTTGCAACAAAACATTTTTCTTAAATATTCATGTTCAATGCTCTATTAAGTTTGAACATTAATAAAATCTATTGAGATTGATTTATATCATGTTTATATATATATAATTTTTTTTGTTTAAATAAGTCAAATTATACGGGATAAATAAAACTAATAGAATTACATGCTTATACTATGAAAAGACCGACCTTAGTATCACCAAGTTATCTATGATAATACTCGATTTTAATCATAATTACTTGTTGCCTTAATCAAAAATAACAAAAACTCGTCTATTATATACAGCATAAACTATAATAATTAAGAAATAACTCATCATCCTGGATTGCGCTTATAAAAAACACCTTCACTTTTACGAATCTCTCGTCTTTCTAAGAAAAACCTCATCCTAGATTGCGCTTATAAAAACCTCCTTTCACTTTTCTTTATCCATCACTAAACACCCAATATCCAGACCATGGCCTATAACCTTTCTCCTCTCACCACCTCCCCAACTGCTATTTCCACCTCCTCTCTGTGCCCCTCAATCCTGAAAACACACGCTCCATTCGTAACTAGAAATCAAAGCCATGCCAATTTCCCTGCAGTTTCATGCAAAGCCAGAAATGATGATCATCAGAACCCTTCCACGAGAAGGGATGTTCTCATTGGCCTAGCTAGGAGGTCTCTACGGGGCAACCAATCTCAGCGATCCATTTGCTTATGCCAAGCCAATCCAGCCTCCAGACATATCTGACTGTAGCGTAATATACGTGCCTGATCCTGAAAATCCCACGAACTGCTGCCCTCCATTAACGAGGAAGATCATCGACTTCAAGCTCCCTTCTCAAAATGATCCATTACGAATTAGACGCCCTGCTCATCTAGTTGATGATGACTACATCGCCAAATATAATAAAGCGATTGCGCTAATGAAACAGCTCCCTGAAGATGACCCACGTAACATCACACAACAAGCCAATGTCCACTGTGTTGCTTGTGATGGTGGTTATCACCAAGCAGGAATGCCAGACTTGAATTATCAAGTTCACTTTAGCTGGCTGTTCTTTCCCTGGCACAGATACTATCTCTACTTCTATGAGAGAATCTTGGGCAAACTGATTGATGATCCCACTTTTACTTTACCATTCTGGAATTGGGATTCCCCTCAGGGCATGCAAATACCAGCCTTCTTCGCCGACCCTACATCAGCAGTCTATGACCCGCTCCGTGACAAGAATCACCAGCCGCCAAAAATTATTGATCTTGATTTCTCCGGTGTAGACTTTCCCTTGCCAGACCCTGTTCAAGTGGCCAGCAATCTTAATGTAATGTATAGGCAGTTGGTGACTGCCAATTATCCTACGCTCTTCTTGGGTCGTGTTGAAGAATGAAATATTGAAGAATGAAAAGGACAATGAGCTGTTAGAAGAAAAGGGATGATGGTCCTTCAGGTGTGCTTTACAGCACACATTTCGGTTATACCTTTTTATTCTGTTTTCTGCCAACAATCCTGACATGCAGGTATTTTGGCAGCTGTGTAATTCCTTTTTACTTTCCATCTTATTCTCGTGGGATGTACGAGATTAGTTAGTCTTGTGCTATATATATGTATGGCTGATATGTGTGTAAAGTTAACAAAATCAATACAAGAAATAAGAAGGGAAAGAACAGTCTCTGCAAATTATGCAGAAGAACAATCTCATTGTTCTATAATCCTTTTTCATTCACAACTTATATCATTTCTTACATGGTATCAGAGCATCACGCTCACTAAATAGCTATGGAAACTGTAAACCAACAAACACCAACCTCAACCATGCAATCAAATTCACGCTTCCACAACTTATCAGACCAAAATAATCCATACCGATTAGACAGCAGTGATACATCAGTTCTGAGCTTAGTAACTGATCTTTTAACCACAGAAAACTATGTCACTTGGGCAAGAGCCATGAAAAGGGTTCTTAGAGCCAAGAACAAGCTTGGTTTTGTTGATGGCAGTATCACAAAACCTACAGACCCGACTGATCCCCTCTTCGAAGCTTGAGAAAGATGCAATGATATGATTGTCTCTTGGATTCACAACTCAGTAAGTCCTTCTGTAAAATCCTCCTTCATACTTGTAGACAATGCACATGAAATCTGGAATGAGCTATGTGAAAGGCTCACTCAACAAAATGGACCACGAATTTTCCAGCTGAAAGGAGCTTTGGCAAATTCAACACAGGGAAGTGATTCAGTCAATGTTTACTATGTGAAGCTGAAATCCATTTGGGATGAACTTGCACTGCATTGTCCCCTGCCCGAATGCTCCTGTGGGCAAATGAAGATCTTGACTGATCGTTATCAGCAAGATTGTGTAATCCAGTTCCTCATGGGATTAAATGAGACATACTCAAACATACGGGATCAAATCATGATAATGGACCCAATACCCCAAGTAAGCAAAGTTTTCTCTCTTGTCCAACAACAAGAAAAACAACACCAGATGTTGCTTAACACATCTTCTTCAGACTCAATGGCTCTCCTCTCCAGAAATATGTCCACAAACTACAAGCCTTCCAATAGGCCTTACTGTCATCACTGCAAGATTCAAGGACACACTCTAGAGGATTGTTTCAAGGCAGGCAATTCAAAACCCCCCATATGTAGCCACTGCAACCAGAATGGCCACTTGGCAGAGAAGTGCTACAAATTAGTGGGGTATCCACCTGGGCACAAGTTGTTTAACAGGGTAAGGAGACCAAATGGTTATACACGGCAAACCAACATGGTAGCAGCAGAGGACCCTTCAAAGAACCATACTGAGAAGATGGATTTGATTTCAACACAATATCAGACGATTTTGCAGCTACTGCATGGCAAACACAACTCAACAGACACTCATAACAACACGTCCTCAAATTCAGCCTCTTCCATGGCCAATTCCACCAACCTCCCATCAATGTCTGGTATTACTACTTGCCTCTCCACCTATACACGAAAATATTTTGATATCACCAATGTCCTTTGGATCATAGACACGGGGGCTACAGATCATATGATCTGTAGCACTATATTTTTCACACAAATCACAGCCACTGTGTCATATAATGTAAGGCTACCAAATGGTCAAGAGGTTCCAGTCACACACACAGGCACTGTCAAGCTCTCAAACATGATCACTCTTGAAAATGTTTTGTGTGTCCCCTCCTTTACCTTCAATCTTATCTCTGCACCAACACTAACAAAAGGCATCCCTTGTTGTTTTGTTTTCTTGTTCAACACTTGTTTTTTCCAGGACCTCACATCATGGACAACGATTGGACTGGGTGAGATGAAGAATGGCTTATACCAATTTCAACACATTCAAGTACCCCCTAATGCTTTGATGTGTAAACTATCCAAATACCTTAACATGCATCACCTGCATTCTGCGTGTGCTGCAAATGTTGCTCCTATTCCAAATTTATGGCATTACCGTTTAGGCCATATTTCCAATTCTAGATTAAGATTGATTACGGATCCCATTGTAATCAAGGACTCTTATCCTACTATTAATGAAATTCCATGTTCTATTTGTCCCATGGCAAAACAGCATAAACTCCCTTTTAACCAAAGTTTGCACAAATCCTCTCATAATTTTGAACTTATACACTGTGATTTATGGGGACCATACTCTACGGCTGCTTATGATGGGAGTAGGTATTTTCTAACCATTGTTGATGATATGTCCCGTAGCACTTGGATTTACTTACTCAAGAACAAGTCAGATACACAAAGAGCCTTAGAAACCTTTTATAACCTAGTCTGCACTCAATTTGAAACTAGGATCAAGTACTTGAGAAGTGATAATGGGACAGAGTTTCATATGGCAGATTTCTATCATTCCTATGGCATCATTCATCAAAAGACTTGTGTAGAAACACCACAACAAAATGGGATAGTTGAGAGAAAGCACCAACACATTTTAAATGTTGCTAGAGCTCTTAGGTTTCAAGCAAAATTACCTCTTGAATTCTGGAATGATTGTGTTCTCACTGCAGCATATATAATAAATCACATTCCCACACCTTTGCTGAACAATAAAACACCCTATGAAGCCATTTTCAAAGTTAAGCCTACTTATGATCATTTCAAGGTTTTTGGGTGCCTTTGTTTTGCTAATACTTTGAGTCAGGGAAGAAGAAAATTCGATCCTAGAGCTAGAAGATGTGTCTTTCTTGGTTATCCATTTGGGGTAAAAGGGTATAAATTGTTAGACATAGAGACTAAGGAGACGTTTTTATCCAGAAATGTGGTCTTTCATGAACATCATTTTCCTTTTAACACCACCACAGAAGACCCTTTTGATACAATTCCCCCTGTGGTGCAACAATTGCAGACAGTTCCCACTTTAAATCCTTTAACCATTAAGCACACTTCACTCAATTCAGCCGATATAACCCCCACCATAATCACTTCCCCTGAACCATGCTCACCTGCTAACTCGCCACCCAACCTGCCCCTTTCAGATCAATCACACTCTTCCATCCCTTCAACATCATCTCCTCCTTCCCATCCTCACCTTCCTGTTAGAAAATCTGATAGAATGAGACAGGCTCCGAAATATTTGCAAGACTTCCACTGTCAGATGGCCTCCTTCAACTCTTCCAGTCCAGTCAAGGCCAAGTTACATGAGGTTCTTCCAGGTACATCATTTCCCTTAAATCAATTCCTTTCATATAGTCAGTTTTCTCACCCTTTTCAAGTTTTCACTGCTTCCATTTCTTCACACACTGAGCCCCAAACATATGCTCAAGCTGTTCTCGAGCCTCACTGGCGTGCAGCCATGCAGCATGAATTGAATGCTTTGGAATCCAATCAAACTTGGATAATGACTGATCTCCCTACTGGTAAGAGGCCAATTGACTGCAAGTATGTTTACAAGATAAAATACCATTTTGATGGGAGCATTGAGAGATTTAAAGCACGTTTGGTTGCCAAAGGATACACGCAACAAGAGGGCATTGATTATCATGAGACATTTTCACCTGTTGCTAAGTTGGTCACAGTGCGTTGTCTATTGGCCATTGCTGCAGTTCGAGGGTGGGGTTTGTACCAATTCGATGTTAACAACACATTCCTTCATGGGGATTTGCAGGAGGAAATATATATATGAAACCCCCACCTGGATATACTCAAGGTTCACCTCATCAAGTTTGTAAGCTTCTCAAGAGCCTTTATGGTTTGAAACAGGCCTCAAGACAGTGGTACTCGAAATTCTCCACTGCACTGCTTGATTTTGGCTTCCGTCAGTCCAAGGCTGATTACAGTTTGTTCATCAAGCAAGATGCTCATTCCTTCACAGCATTATTGGTTTATGTTGACGATATCATAGTGGCAAGTGACTCTCCTCTTGTTGTTGAGAAAATTAAGGTTTTTTTAATGACAAATTCAAAATCAAAGACTTGGGAAAGCTGAGGTATTTCTTTGGAATTGAAATCGCAAGAACAACCACGAGAATACAGATATGTCAAAGAAAATATGCTTTGGATATTCTAGCCAATTCAGGTACACTGGGCTGCCGTCCTTCTAAGTTGCCAATGGAGCAAAATTTGCACCTTAGCAGAGGAAAGGGTGACATTCTACTCAATCCCACCTATTACAGGAAATTGGTTGGTCAACTTTTATACTTAACTATAACTAGGCCAGACATATCTTATAGTGTGCAGATTTTGAGCCAATTCATGGATAATCCCACAAACTTGCATCTGTCAGCTGCGTACAAGGTTCTGAGGTATCTTAAAGGTGCTCCTGGACAAGGTCTGTTATTCCTTTCTGATAATTCCTTAGACATAATGGCATATTGCGACTCTGATTGGGCATCCTGTCCTAACACCAGACGTTCAGTCTCTGGTTTTTGCATTTTTCTTGGTTCATCTATGGTTTCATGGAAATCTAAGAAGCAAACAGTTGTATCTCGATCTTCAGCAGAAGCTGAGTACCGTGCCATGGCCACTACTAGCTCAGAAATTACTTGGCTACGGTTTCTCCTCAACGATCTGCAAGTTTCTCATTCCCATGCTGCTAAGTTGTTTTGTGACAACAAGGCAGCTTTACACATTGCTTCGAACCCAGTATTCCATGAAAGGACCAAGCACATCGAATTAGACTGTCATCTCATTCGTGATAAAATTCAAGAAGGAATCCTTAAGACAGCACACATCTCTACGAAATTCCAACTGGCAGATGTGTTCACCAAGGCCCTTTCTGCAGTTTTGCTAACTTCCCATATGTCCAAGATGGGCATTGTGAACTACTATGCTCCATCTTGTGGGGGACTGTTGAAGAATGAAATATTGAAGAATGAAAAGGACAATGAACTGTTAGAAGAAAAGGGATGATGGTCCTTCAGGTGTGCTTTACAGCACACATTTCGGTTATACCTTTTTATTCTGTTTTCTGCCAACAATCCTGACATGCAGGTATTTTGGCAGCTGTGTAATTCCTTTTTACTTTCCATCTTATTCTCGTGGGATGTACGAGATTAGTTAGTCTTGTGCTATATATATGTATGGCTGATATGTGTGTAAAGTTAACAAAATCAATACAAGAAATAAGAAGGGAAAGAACAGTCTCTGCAAATTATGCAGAAGAACAATCTCATTGTTCTATAATCCTTTTTCATTCACAACTTATATCATTTCTTACAGGTCGACCATACCGTGCCGGAGATGAACCAGAACCTGGAGCTGGTTCACTTGAGGATGTCCCACACTCTACAGTTCACATCTGGACCGGTGACGCAGACCAACCGAATCGTGAAAATATGGGTGTTTTCTATGCAGCCACGAGAGATCCTATCTTTTTTGCTCATCATGGGAATATTGACCGATTGTGGGAGGCATGGAAGAAATTACCAGGTGGAAAAAGAAAGAATTTCACCGACCCTGATTGGCTCGACACCGCATTTCTTTTCTACGATGAGAACGCTAATCTAGTCCGAGTTAAAATTAGGGATTGTCTTGACACAACAAAGTTGAGATATGAGTTTCAAGATGTTGCTAGTCCGTGGATCAATGCTAGACCCAAACCAAAGCCAAACAAACAAAAGCCGAAAGTGGCAGTAGCTACGGCAGACCCAACGAAACCAATCGGTCTGTTAAACAAAACTGTAAGTGTTGTGGTTCAGAGACCAAATAAAAGGAGAAGTACAAAACCTAAAGAAGTAGAAGTTCTGGTAATAGAAAGGATTGAGTATCGAATAGATATGTATGTAAAGTTTAACGTGCTCATAAATGACGAGCCTGATAGACCCGGTAAACCAGACAGCGCAGAGTTTGCAGGAACCTTTGTCAATGTGCCCCATGGTCGTAACAAGACAGTGAAGACAAGTTTGAGGTTGGGAATTTCTGAGCTATTGGAGGATTTGAAAGCTGAAGATGATGAAAGTGTGGTGGTGACTTTGGTGCCCATATCAAATATAGGTAAGGCTACCATTGGCACTCTCAGGATTGAGCTTCTCAACGATTGATCATCACAAAATGAAACTTCTCCTTTCGCTTTTAAGAATGTCAAGTAATACGTATCCAAAAGTACCGTGACATAGTAAAGAATTTGTGATATGTGTATAATAAGTTTTAAATTTGAGTCAGTATATGTATTTTTTGTAAAAATTTCAAAGAATTTGTAATCTGTATAATAGATATCAATTTCAAGTCAATATATGTATTTTTAAAAATTTCGAATAATCAATATTTTACTAATTTATCTAGATCTATAAAAATGCGTTTTAAAAGAATTTACAAGAATGAAATTTTCACGTATCCCAAAAAAAAAGTCTAAGTAATACGGTTACTTCTGAAGTGCATGACTTAGGTTATGTTTTCAATGAGTGAACCGGAGTCAAATCCATATCATTGTTTGAATTTTTCTTTTATTTAGAAATGAATGCTTTTAACTTTTTTTTAAAAAACTTTTCTTATTCATAGAAAATGCCAGATTTTTTTTTTTAATCTATGTCTTTAACGACCACTTGATGAAACTTCTTTTGCAAGTTAAAAGGTAGTTTGATCTGGATCATTATCGGAGATCTGCTGAGAGGCCAATTCACAACAGTAGCAGAGGCTAAATCAGTGTCAAGTAGGAGCAAAGCAATTCTCCATAAAGTTTTCTTGTCAGTGTGAAGCAAAGTTGTGATTTAGGTTTTCGTTTTGTTTTTTTAATTAGACTAGAATATTTTGATTTTGTAGTTTTTCTGCATGTCATTTTGAAGTTATACTATTTATATATAATTAATTAATTATATATATATATATATATATATGAAGAAAAAATAATAATTTAACAAATAAAATTTAAAAATAAAATTAATTAATTATTACAGAATATTATTTCAAAATAAAAAATATCTAAACACTATATCTACTGCAATACAATGCCAGTTATCCAGCAATTAGATTATTTTTCTTTTGTACACAAACAAAGCAAAATTCCAAATGGGACTCGACGAAAGTTTAGAGCTCCTAGTAGTGTATATATAATACGGAAAGGCTCGCCAAAGGATCACAAAAATTGTGTCTTTTGCGTGAAAGAGACTAAGGGAGCATAAACAAGAAATTGCAGAAGAAGAAAGTCAAGAAGTTGGGGATTTGAAGCAAAACGATTTGGGGGTGCAATGGGGGCTTTTCAGTTTCAATTTAATTCATTCATCTTTTTTAAAGGTCAAAACGGCACATGTGAAGTAATACTAGAATATTTTGACCGGTATTTGAATGAAAAATCTGGAATGGACCGGAATTTAAACTGAAAAAAACAACAACACTGTTTTATCTCATTTTTTAATTGATATGAAATGTTTGGCCGATACAAAATGAAATTGACAACTATGATATCAATTGAGAGAGATGCTTTTGAAGTTTATCTTTTTCTCTCTTTCCTGCACTGAAATGGATCAAAATTGACAACTATGATGTCAATTGTGAAATGTTTTGGCCAATACAGAATGAAAATGACAACTATGATGTCAATTGAGAGAGATGCTTTTGAAGTTTTTCCTTTTCTCTCTTTCTTGCACTGAAATGGAACAAAATTGACAACTATGATGTCAATTGAGAGAGATGATTTTGAAGTTTTTCTTTTTCTCTCTTTCCTGCACTGCTAAACGCTTCTATTAGAGATTGTGCATAATTAAATGTAGATTGTACAAAATAATTTCGCTTCCTTGTATAGCTGCTGTAAATCCAGAATTTCCTATTGTATCTGCTATAGATTAGGCAACTAATTAGGATCAATATTACCATTGCAATTCCCTTAAATATACTAGAGAAATCAATATTGTAATATGTATCATCAAAATACTTTTTTGAATAAATGTATCATCAAAATACAATAATAAAGATATTCTCTTTTGCTGTAAAATCAGCTCTCAAATACGTTTTCTTCATGGTATCAGAGCAGTGATCCTGCTGTCCTGTTTTCCAGATTTTTTTTCTTCTTCGTCTGTTGACAGACATGAATGATCAAGAGATTGTTGAGGCTACGAAATCCTCTAAAGGGGTGGGTACTGTCTCCACTAGCATTGACAGTGATACTAACTCATCCCAAAGGGTGACCACTGTGCTGCTAAATGGATTTAATTATCTCCCATGGTCAAGAGCAGTAACTATTGCTCTTGGAGGCAGATCACGACTGGGTTTCATCAATGGCAAAGAAAAAGCTCATAATAGCAGTTCTTCAGAATTTGAGAATTGGCTGGCTAAAGATCAGATGGTTATATCTTGGATTCTAAATTCCATGGAACGAAACCTTGCTGAAATCTTCAGTTATTATCAATCTTCCTTGGAACTTTGGGAAGCTGTTAAAGACATGTACGGTAACCAAAATAACTTTGCCCGTATCTTTCAAATACAGCAAGATATTGCAAAGCTTCATCAAAATGGTCAACCATTCGTTAATTTGTTGAGTAGATTTAAAAGCTTGTGGAATGAGTTAGAGGTTTATAGACCTCATTCAGTTGATCCAACTGTATTACGCAATAGAACAGAAGAAGATCAAATATTCAATTACTGGCAAGCCTTGGTTCAGAATTTGATGACCTAAGGAGTCATATTTTGATGACTACCGAACTCCCTTCCTTAAAAAGTGTTTGTTCAACTATCCAACGAGAAGAAATTCGAAGGAAAGTGATAACCCGAGAAACCTCAGTCAACATACCTGAAGGTCGTGCCTTTGCTGCTCATCAATCTGCTGAGAAGAAATTCTTCAAAGGTAAACGCCCTGATTTGAAATGTGAATATTGCAATCTTATTGGTCATTCTCAGGATCGGTGCTGGAGTCTTTATCCAGAATTAAAGTCTTCATTCAGTTGATCCAGAATCTTGCTGCTCAGGCTACAGAATCTATCCCCTCTAGTCCCATGTCACTGTTAAATGAGTTTGCTAGCTTCCTGCAAGGAAAACACAATTTTGGAGGGGACGGGACTGTTAACGACGAACCCACAACACTTCTCAGCAAATTAGCTGGATTATCAACAGGTGGAAATTCTGAGCACTGTCAAGGTATATTACTTGCCCTTATGACTGCAATAGAAATTAGTAACTTGCATGATATGTGGGTGGTGGATTCTGGTGTCAGTGACCATATGACAAATAATTTAAACAAAATTCATGAATACTCCCAGTTTCCTATAGACTCCTTTGTTTCGGTTGCTAATGGAACCACCGCAGCAGTTAAAGGTAAAGGAAAAATCAAAATTGTCTCTAAAACCATTGACTCAGATATTATATATGTTCCTTCATTTCCATTTAAATTATTATCAGTACGTAAGTTAACTACGACTCTGAATTGTGATGTTATATTTACTCCTTTCAAGGTATATTTTTCAGGACCATTACACCAAACAGAAGATTGGTGAAGGATTTCATTTGAATGGTCTGTATTTCTTTTGTGAATCTGCAGTCCCAAAAGGCTTACAAGCTATCTACTCTCCTCTCAATACTCACCGTTTGTGGCATCTCCGCTTGGCTCATGCATCAGATTTTATTGTTTCGAAATTAAACTAAATCTGTCAAAAAGAAATTATGATTGTGAAACCTGTCATTATTCCAAATCAAGCAGACTCCCTTTTGCTACTTCTTTATCTAAAACATCTAAAGTTTTTGAACTTATTCATTCCGATGTATGGGGACCCTTTGCGATTTCAATTGATGGTTTCAAATACTTTGTTACTTTCATTGATGATTTCTCAAGAGTTACTTGGATATATTTATTAAAATCAAAAACTGAAGTTTTTCATTGTTTTAAAGATTTTCACAAACTAGTCTCTACTCAATTCTCAGCGAAGATTAAAATCTTCAGATCTGATAATGGATCTGAATTTACATCTCATAATATGGAAGAATACTTAGGTTCTAATGGAATAATGCATCAAACAAGTTGTGTTAGCACCCTCCAACAAAATGGGGTTGTTGAATGCAAGAATCGGGATTTACTAGAAAAAACTAGAGCACTAATGCTACAAATGAATGTTCCAAAAAAATTCTGGTCTTATGGTGTTCTTACTACTACCTACATTATTAACCGTTTACCCAATCAAGTACTGGATTTTAAGTGCCCCATGAAAATACTGTAGGAAAAACCTCCCAATATTTCCCATCTAAAGGTATTTGGCTGCACTTGCTTTGTACACATACATTCCACTCAACGTGATAAGCTTGAACCTAGAGCTGTCAAGTGTATTTTCTTAGGGTATTCTCATACCC
Source organism: Salix purpurea (assembly GCA_027405865.1). Classification (NCBI taxonomy): domain Eukaryota; kingdom Viridiplantae; phylum Streptophyta; class Magnoliopsida; order Malpighiales; family Salicaceae; genus Salix; species Salix purpurea. Next base: position 23,707,958 of record JAOWLH010000002.1, read on the forward strand.
AGAAAAGGTACAAATGCTACGATGTTGCCCGTCAAAAGACCTATGTTAGTAGGGATGTTCGCTTTGTTGAAACTAATCCTTATTTTTCTACACCTAACCAAGGGGAGCCCTTGGTTGATTTAATTTCATTGCCTAGTACAGAACCCTATAACAACTACTCAACCAGCACTTGTGACCCAACCCAGACTATCAATCCATCTTGTGCTACTAATAATATCTCGGTTGATGACTCGTCATCTCCTATCGTCCTAGCTGAACAAAACTCACCACCTGAAATACCATCACCTAAACGCAACCCTCCTAGAGAAAGATGTTGCCCTGCAAAATTTCAAGATTATAAGGCATACATGGTCAGGTATCCTTTTTCGAATTATTTGGATTACTCAAAACTCTCACCCTCGTATTCAACTTTTTTGACAGCTATCTCCAAGGAACATGAGCCAAAAAATTTCAATGATGCTCAATCCCAACTAATGTGGAGAAAAGCGATGGATGAAGAGTTGGCAGCCCTTGCCGAAAATAAAACTTGGAGTATAGTTCCTCTTCCAAAAGGTAAACATGCAGTTGGCAGTCGCTGGATATACAAAACCAAATTCAATTCTGATGGTTCGATTAATCGGCATAAAGCTCGCCTTGTGGCACAAGGATTCACTCAGGAATTTGGCGTTGATTACAAGGAGACGTTCGCTCATGTTGCTAAAATGACCACTGTAAGAGTTCTTTTATCCGTTTCTATTAATAATGGTTGGTTTCTATCCCAAATGAATGTAAAGAATGCATTCTTACATGGGGACCTCGAAGAAGAAGTCTTCATGAAGCTCCCTCCCGATCACTCTTTGAGTGCCACTCCTAATTTGGTATGTAAGCTTCATAAATCAATCTATGGACTCAAGCAAAGTCCTCGTGCATGGCATGCAAAACTCAGTGGAGCTCTGGCAACACTTGGGTTTAGCAAAAGCCCTGCCGATTCCTCCTTATATGTTCGCTTTAAAAATACCAACAAATTGATGGTATTAATTTATGTGGACGATTTAATTATCTCAGGCAATAATGTTGAATCTATTGCTCAATTGAAGAAAACTCTTCAACAATTATTTCCCATTAAAGATCTTGGCTCCTTAAAATATTTTCTTGGAATTGAAATGGCCTCCTCTAGTAAAGGTTTGTTCCTTAATCAACGTAAGTATACAATTGATTTACTTCAAGAAGTAGGTATGCTCTCTAATAAACCTGCTATTACTCCAATTGATAGTAAGCTAAACTTATCTCTCTCGGGAACGGTTCTTAATTCCCCTAAATATTATCAGCAACTTGTGGGCAAACTTATTTATCTTACGATTACTCGTCCTAACATTACCTATGTTGTCAGTCTTGTTAGTCAGTTTATGCATGCTCCCACTGATCATCATCTAAGCATGGTTAAGCGTATTTTACGCTATTTGAAAGGCATTATAGGTAGAGGTTTTGTAATGACCAGAAATAATCATACTAACGTGATGGGTTATACAGATTCCGACTTGGCTGGTAATCATCTTGACCGTCGCTCAACCACTGGATACTGCATGTTTGTTGGCGGCAATCTAGTGTCCTGGAAAAGTAAGAAACAACATGTTCTCGCTCGCTCTAGTGCCGAAGCTGAATATCGTGCAATGGTTGCGGTAGCGTGTGAGCTTCTGTGGCTTCGGAGTCTTCTTGCCGATATGGGGTGTCCCTCTGCTACGCCAATGAGCCTGTTCTGTGATAATCAAGCCGCCATGCATATTGCAAAGAATCCTGTGTTTCACGAAAGAACTAAACACATTGAAGTTGACTGTCACTACATTCATCAGCAAGTCCAATCCAACAACATCACCACTCACTATGTGCGAACTGGTGATCAACTTGCAGACGTGTTTACAAAAATTGCCCTCTTCACAGTTTCATCGTCTCCTGTGCAAGCTTGGATCCCTCAACCCTCTAGATCCAGCTTGTGGGGGAGTATTAGAGATTGTGCATAATTAAATGTAGATTGTACAGAATAATTTCCCTTCCTTGTATAGCTGCTGTAAATCCAGAATTTCCTATTGTATCTGCTATAGATTAGGCAACTAATTAGGATCAATATTACCGTTGCATTTTTAGTGTTTTCAAACTTATAACGTAACTCACAAGAAATTTAATATTTTATAAATAAAAGAAATAAATACAAAAAGGTTGGTTGGCATGTACAACAACTGGAAGAGCGTGAGAGGTGCCTTCATGTAACACTTCTTTACATCTAGAAACCCTATCACAATGTCTTTAAACACAACATTATGTCATCTTCTTATTGGTGCAACGAATGTCTCTGGTGTTAGTTTTTTAATTTGTATCAATTTGCCTTTTTTTATTTCCTTCTCTTCTTTCTTCTCCCCTATAAATTATAGCTTGGTGTAAACCCTAGAAATAAATATTTGCTCAAATTGAAAATAATATTCATAGAAAAAGACAAACGAGATCATTAGTGTATAAAATTAATAAATTAGGGTGGAATAATAAAAGATAAAAGAAGCATAACTCAAATGATAAATAAAAAAAATATTTAAGTAAGTGGGGTTACATGTATGATTTAGAGAAAATGGACTATAAATACCCCATTTTTCTCTATTTTGTCGACTACAACAACATTAGAAGGGAGGTGAGAAAATTTTTTTTACCATAAATTAAGAAAAAAATCAAAATTAGTTAAGTTTACATAAAGTTTAGATCAATTAGTAGGGAGAGCATCATTAGGCAAGAATTTTAGCAAGAAAAGTGAAGAAAAAAATGTGCGAGAAAGGGTCGTCTGGTGTATAGGAGGAAGGAGTCAAGACAATTTGATTGGTTAAGAGTTGAAGTCCATTTATCATCTGGTAAGGAGCCCTAAACTTGATTATGTAAAGCAATTTGAATTCGATTAGGATTTTATGCATTAATTTTGGAATTTTTAATTAGATTATTGAGTAAACTTTAGAGATAATGTATTATTGTGTAGAATTAAATTAATTAAGGTATGTAGATTATTTTGAGTGTGAAATTATATATAAATACAAAAGAAAATTCAATGGTAAAAAGTGTTAAAAGGTCTATCCATTAAATGGAAAGAGAATAACTTATGATTTTCATAGTAAATTGTTTGTGATGAGTTTTTTATGATGTATAAATGGTTTTTTTGAAGGGGGGGTGGAAAGTGATGATGTTTCAGGGTCCATTTAATTTTTTTATGAAACTGGTCAAGTTCGTTTCACTACCTTCTACAATGAATTAGACCCCTGAAAATGGTAAAATTTGGGATTGATTTCTTCATAAAAACTATATTAAAATATGTTAGTTTTCCAACGAGATTGACCTCTTTTAATTGGGAGTCCTCTATAAGAGTAAAAATCTGAATAAAGGTTAGACTGCCAACTTTATTAGTTGTTCTGGCAAGTTGTTGAAACAAAAAAATTAGATATGTTAAAGGTAGAATTAGGTTTCTTGCCCTTCAAAATATATGTAGTTTTGTGTTTTAATATTAAAAAAAAATAAGTCATGCTCAGAACCGAGATTTATAATATTAATTATGATTAAATAAAGAACAATGGGAAACACAAATATGATGGAAGAATTTTTTTTTAAGGAAAGTGAATATTTGTTGATTTCACTGTTATTATAAAATATATAATATGAATAATAAAATAGGATGGTATATGTGTGATTATATGAGGGACCATAGGAGCTGCACGACATCAGCAAGGAAGCACAAGTTGAACTTCTATAACAAGTAGGTGTTCAACACCTAGACTTTTATTTTTAATGTACATAATTATATGAAATTATCTAATTTTGATTTATGTATTATAATATTGTCAAAAAGAGAAAACATTTAATTAAAGGGATGAGAAATGGAAACATATTCAATTAACAATTTCGGCCATGAATAATTAATGATATCAGTACGACTGATATCAGTATTTTCAAGAATCGATTAGTCAATCTCGAATATAGAAGGCTAATAATGTTAGTAAAGTTTACTAACATTGGTATAATCACCCTGGAATATGGGGAATATTAAATTTGATTAATTATCTTAGGTTTGAGATAGTTATCATTAAATTGCATTGACATCGACATTTTCATGAAAAACTTGACTAGCTCTTCCTGTTATGGAGACTATTCATGTTAATGGTTTTTGACATTGACAATTACAAGAATATTTAAAGGCATCATAGAGACTTAATTAACTATTCTAGTTCTAGAATAGTTAATGACATCAATGAGCTGCATTGATATCAACATTCATGTCAAAACAAATTAGTTATTTTCTGTAATGGAAATTAATAATATAATTTGATATATTAGTATTGATATTTCCATCTTGAGATTTTTTGAAAGATAAATATTTGATTAGTTATCTGGTAAATAATAGTTAATGATACAAATGATATGGTATCGGTATATCTTTAAATAAACATATCATCAAGGATCAATGTATATTACTGAATGAGATTATTGAGTGGAATGAAAGATGTCTTGAGTGTATGTGATAAATAGAATAATAAATAGAATATATGCTAATCTTTAATAGATATCTTAATTATCGATATTACTATTATTATTCATGATAATTATATTTCAATAATATATTGGTTTCAAGTCCTTCACATTCATGACAAAAGTGATTTTGCTTCTTCTTTTTTTACTTTTAAACTTTTTGTTGACTTAAGCTTAATTTAATGTATGTAAATTGTGTATTTCAAGAATTTTCATGACTTGTATTGTAATGATATCCTAAAAATTGAATGAAAGGACTTACGTTATCTTTTCATGTATTTATGTTTTTTACTTTGTTGTCATTTATTGTTGCATTCCTATGGTATTTGATGTTTTTTTTAGAAATTATGTTTGCATTAATGAATGGTTGATGGAATTAAGACCCATAATGTTTGGGTTATGATCGGAAAATCAATTAATTGAAATGTAACAAGATATTTGTCGATAACTAAAGATCCCCCGTTATAGGGGAAACCTTACTGGAATTTCGGTAGAAATTTTGAAGAATCTTGTTTGAATTAGAACATACATGAATGTATAAAAATCACCATGTTTTTTTTTTCATAAATTGTTGTTGGTATACTGTCCTAGTACTTGGGATGTTACATTTGACCCTTATTGTTGTTACTTTTTCAACTTAAATCCTTTTTTTTTTTTTTTTTGATCTTGTATCTCTTATAAAAGTTTTATTTCTGTTCACTTTCATCACTTAATTCCATCTTGTAAAGTATAATATTCTCCAATTTGGTCTTTATTTTTTTTCTTGGTTCTTTTGTAAAGGTTTTGTTAGTTTTCAATTTTATTATTTAATTCAAATTAATGGTATTATATTTTTTTTATTTTTTTTCCTTTAACTAAATTGATTTTTCTGTTCAATTTCACCCTTAAAACAAATAAAGAATTAGCTTTTTTTTTTAATTTTGACCCTTAATATTTTAATTGTTATTTATTAAATCCTTTTGTATAATATTTTTTTTCAATTTCTATCATTCAATATTTGATTGATTGAAAATTGCATTTCATGGTTTTTCCATATTGGGAGCTTTGTGTCTAATGACTCAGGTCTTAGGTTTGAAAAATTAACACGAGATTTGTTTTTTGAAAAAAAGGCTTATGATTCTTTTTTTTATTAGGTTACTCGAATCTTTTGATTTGTGCCATGAGTTTGACAGGATATTCCGGATTGACTCAATCTTGATTATCAGGATTATATATTTGGCATGCTATCTCGGGTTGACTAAGACAATTTTTCTTGTCATTTCTTAAACTTGTTTTGTTCTTCTATATTTAATGGATGATCTATTTCAATTAATCTTTTGTATTACTTTAAGATAAAACAACACATATCAATGAATAAATAGTTCACTACTTAAAATTGTACTACTTATCTTTTTTATAACACTAATAATGGTGCTGGTTTAAAACCTTCTATATATATATAATGGGTGATCCAATGCGTCTTAAGCTAAATAATAGAGATATTTTGCTCCTATTATGTAATTATAAATGCGAAATTACAGTCAAGACAAATCTTGTTTCACTTGAGAAAGTTATCGGATATACATCCTGTAATCTAAATATTTTTTTTGTAATTGAGCTTGTTAATTTACACTTAGGGACAAACAAGAAAAATAGTATTTGGGGTTCAAAACATGTATTTTCTATAAGAATAAAGTTTGAGTTGGCGGATTCAATTACAGAATTTTAATATTTTAGAGCTAAAATGCTTTATAATTATTAATGTTAAGAGATTGGTTTAATGATTATAGAGATACGTGTGTCTGCTGGTTTTTGTCTACGGGATCAAATAACCCTATAATTGAAAATTTGTCTTCTTATTAATATTATAGATTACATGATTATTTATTAATTTCAGAATTTATAAAATTAATAGTGTAAATTGACCGGGCAAACATTAATTTACAAAAAAAGATTGGTGCACGGTGTCGAAATGCTCACAAGACTCCATGGATTTTTCAATCTGCCCCCATAAATGCAATAAGTTGGGTGCAAAAGGACAAGGTGGCACAATCAAGCAGGGGTTATGACTGTGGAAAAGACAATGAAGATTGGTGCACGGTGTCCACATGCTCTCACAAGACTCAGTGGATTTTTCAATCTACCCCCACAAATGCAATAAGTTGGCTGCAAATGGACACTGTGGACCCCATAAATGCAATAAGTTGGCTGCGAATGGACACTGTGGACAGAACATGGAGGACGCATAATTTGGATACGAGGAAAATCATAATCGTAAAATATATTTTGTAAATACAAGTAAACAAGTAAAATCTTAATTATTTTAAGTGTTTATAAAAAAATTATGTCTTTATTTGAATTTGAAAATTTCTACACAGATCACAAGTTCTTTATCATTATGTCACGTTCTTAAGAAACAATTTCAGCTTTACTGATTATGAAAAAACTATTTAGAAAAATTGAATTAGTAATGTGTTTTTTAATAGTATAAATATAATATATTTTATATATAGAAAACATAATCTTATTCTCATATATTTGATATTGATATAATTATTTATTAATAGTAACTAATAATACAATTCCAATCACAACATTTATTTTGTATATAAATATATTAAATATTTTTTTTAGTTCTTTTGACCATCATATAAAAATAGTTTTTCAACATAGAAATATTATTTGAAGTTTTTAATATAACTATAACTATGAAAATAAAGACCGAAAATTAAAAAGTTTTATCTTTTACTTTTAGCTTTTCTTGTAAAGATGCCTTGAGTGTTTGATACTGTAGTATAGTGTTTTTTATTTTAGAATTACTAGAAAAATATTTTTTTTAATTTTAATATCAATACATTAACATTATAAAAAATACTAAAAAAACATTAATTTAATATTTTTAAAAACAAACATAATATATAAAAACATTCAAGAATAATACTATGACGCCCTCAAATTAATCAATATTAATTCTTTCAAATAGATTTTAAAAAAAATAAAAAAAAATACTGATCACATTCATTATTTTAACGGAAAACACACTAGTCGCTTTACCGTTGATATTTCTTATAGAAGGTCTCCAACAATCCTTCACACCCATACCATACCAAGCCATGGCTTCCTGGATTTCCCTTTCCAGTACCATGCCTTTATCCCCCTGCTCTTTCTTGCCTTCCTTCCCAAAAACACACCAAATTTCCAGAATAAAAAAGTCAAACCGTCACTGTATCCCCATTGTCTCTTGCAAATCAGGCAAGAAAGATGATGATGAACAGAACCCTGCCACCAGAAGAGATCTGCTCGTTGGTCTCGGTGGACTCTGTGGAGCAACCAGTCTTAGCGATCCATTTGCCCTTGCTAAACCAATCGCGCCCCCGGACTTAACCCAGTGCGAGGCAGTTGATCTGCCATCTGAAAGTCAGCCCTCGAACTGCTGCCCACCGACATCCACGAAGATCAAAAACTTCAAATTTCCTCCTGCATCGTCCCCGATGCGGATGAGGCGTGCTGCTCACTTAGTTGATAGTGCCTACGTAGCTAAATACGCCAAAGCCATTGCACTGATGAAAAGTCTTCCCGACGATGATCCACGTAGCTTCAAGAACCAGGCTAACGTCCATTGTGCTTACTGTGATGGTGCGTATCACCAGGCAGGCTTCCCGGATTTAGACCTTCAAGTTCACTTCTCGTGGCTCTTTTTTCCCTGGCATAGACTCTATTTATACTTCTATGAAAGAATCTTGGGTGAACTGATTGATGATCCGACTTTCGCTTTGCCTTTCTGGAATTGGGATGCCCCTGCCGGCATGCAAATGCCAGCCATTTTTACCGACCCCAAATCACCGCTTTATGACCCACTCCGAGACCCGGATCACCAACCTCCGACGTTGCTCGATCTTAATTACGCGAAAGGAGATCCCAACCCGGACCCTGCAAAAGCAGAGGAGTTGTTTGCTAGCAATCTTAACGTGATGTACAGGCAAATGGTGTCCGGTGCCTCGAAGCCTACTCTCTTTTTTGGAAAACCGTATCGTGCTGGTGATGATCCAAGTCCTGGAATGGGTACAATTGAGACCACCCCACACACTGAGATTCACTACTGGGCCGGCGACCCCAAGCAACCTAACCGGGAAAATATGGGCAATTTCTACTCGGCAGGGAAAGATCCCATATTTTTTTGTCATCACTCGAACGTCGACCGAATGTGGAACTTATGGAAAAAAATACCTGGCGGCAAGCGAAAGGATATCGAGGATCCTGACTGGCTTAATTCAGAGTTTCTTTTCTGGGATGAGAAGAAAGAGTTGGTTCGAGCTAAGGTTAAAGATACTCTTGACACTACAAGGCTAAGATATGGCTTTCAAGATGTTCCTATTCCATGGCTGAAAACTAAACCATCGCCAAAGTTAACGAGGAAGGAAAAAACACGCCGCGCAGCTCAAACAAACATTGTATTAACACCAATCAGTGCATTCCCGGTTGTCTTGGATAAAGTCATAAGTGTGGAGGTTTCCAGGTCGAGGAAATCAAGAGGCGCGACGGAGAAAGAAGATGAAGATGAAGTTTTAGTCATTGAAGGGATTGAGTATGAAGAAAATCAATTCATCAAGTTCGATGTCCTCCTCAACGATGAGCCTGACTCACCAGGTGGGCCGGACACGTCTGAGTTTGCTGGAAGTTTCGTCAATCTGCCTCACAAGCATGCAAAAAAGTCAAAGACAACTCTGGTACTGGGGATTACAAGATTGCTGGAAGATTTAGAAGCAGAAGGTGACGACACCCTTGTGGTGACTCTTGTGCCTCGGTCTGGTGGTGATCTTGTTACCATTAACAGTGTCAAGATTGAGTTTGTCGCTGACTGATCATGGTGACGAGGGAACTGTGCTACCATTTTCTTTTCTTTTATCTTTTTGATTTCGCTTTTTTCTTGTTTTTTCTCTTTCTATGACAGTATTCAGTGAGTTTTCTCTTTCTTCTTACAAGTTGCTCAACTGATGGACCGCATTTCAAGCTAGTCACTGCAGTGGTTTATTAATAGATTTGTTGCCGGGAGTAAGGTTAACCCGAATAACTCAAAACATTCTTAAAAACCTTTGTTATTTTAGACTTTCTTAAATGAATAATAAACCTAAAACAATATGGTTTTTGATAATAATAATAATAATAAAATGAATTTCTTCATTAACTATCTCAATAGCTCGACCTAGATAAAAAAAAAGATAACTAGAAAAGAGAATATCAAAGCATGTCTTCTCTGTTAAATTTATAGTCATCCTTAGCTTCAATGTGTTTAACACTACTATACTACGTTGTTAGGAGTAAATTAGTGTTTTATCCATGATGTATTGAGATATTTTTTGAAAACTATTTTTATTTATTTAAAAAAAAAACTAAATTAAATATTATATAAAAGACTATTATTTAAATTCTTAATATATATATATATGTTGCTATTCATTTACCTATGGACATGGATAATACATTACATTTCATTCATTCGTTACTTCAATTGAAAACCCAGCAACACCATAAGGAAATTAAATAAATAAATAAATAAAGTCAAGAGTGCAAGTTTTTTATTATACGCACAATCATGTAATTGCTTGCCAGCAAACTTTTAGCACAGGTTATAAGTATAAACTTTTGAAAACAGGGTCAGACGTTAGCATGAGTAAGGCAAGGTAAAACATATAGTGTCGAATATTATCATCTAAAAATTTAAATTATTAGATAAGATTTTATAATATAATTTATATTATTTTTTAATACATCTTTTCATATAAAAAAATTTTAGAATTGAAATTTGCATACAAATCCATATTATTTTGTTCTTGATTTTTATCAAATAAAATAAGGATATTAAAATTCAAACTTGTGACCACTGAATCAATAAAATTCTAATATAATATCAAAAAATTATCTCACCTAAAAACTTAAACTATAATTAAAAATTATCAAGTAAAATTTCAAAATATAATTTATATTATTTTTTGACATGTCACAAGAAATTAAAAAAGTTCTCCCGTTTATTATTACACTTCAGCCATTCAAAAAAGTGTTTGGTCCCGTTTGCAATGTTTAATGATGCTGCGCGTGCTTCTCGGAGGTGGGTTTTATTTGTGCTTCCGTGAACATTGGACAGTGATAAGTTTTTTTAAAAAATATTTTTATTTAGAAATGTATTAAAATAATATTATTTTATATTTTAAAAAGTATTTTTAATATTATTATATGAAAATTATCTAAAAATATAAAAAGTAATTTAAAAAATATTTTTAATATTATTATATGAAAATTATCTAGAAAAAAAAAGCAAGTAAGAACAAAAAAAAAATTTATTAAATATTTTATTTATTTATTATTATTATTGTGTTAATAATGAATAAAAAACCAGAAATAAATAAAAGACAAAAAAAAAATTGTAATAACTTTAACAAAAGATGAAACAAAAAAATAAAATCAAAATTATCAGGCAAAAAAATTAATCTAACTTGAAAATATATAAAAAAAAAAACAATAAAAAACTAAAAGACAGAGCAAATAAAAAAATATAATAGATGATAAAACAAAAATAAAAATTATTAGCTGGAAAAAATCATTTAATTAAAAAAAATTTAAAAAATATATGTTCTACGTTACGGGCTGAGCAAACAATTTTTATAGGATTTTTTAAAAATTAAAATATAATATTTATGTATGTGAAATTTAATATAATAAAATAGCTCAACACAACCTATTATAACATTAGGAAAATCAAAGTCTTAAAATCTAAAATTATCATTGCTCTTACTACCAAAACAATAAAAATTATCAAATTGCTCTTACTATCAAAACAATAAAAATTATCAAATTATCCTGAAAAAATACACTTAAAAACATTAACAAAAGAGTAAGCAAGAGAAACAATTAAATTATTATTATTATTATTATTATTATTATTATTATTATTATTATTATTATTATTATTATTATTATTATTATGTTAATAATGAAAGAAACAAAAATAAATGAAAGACTAAAAAACATGCTAGAAACTTTAACAAAAGATAAAACAAAAAAATAAAATAAAAATAAAAATTATCATTGCTATTACTGCCAAAACAATAAAAATTATCAAATTATCCGAAGAAAAAAAACTAAAAAACATTATCAAAAGAGTAAGTAAGAAAAATAATTAAATTATTATTATTATTGTGTAAAACACACTTATATATACATGGACAAAAGTAGGGGTTGTTTTAGAAATTTTAAAAAATAAAAGTATAAGGGCTGAAATGAAAATCAAATATAAAGGGATTAAAATCAAAAATTAAAAGTTTAAGGACTGAAAGGAAAATCATATTTATTAACATTTTCAATTAAAGGACAAAGTTGCAAAAATTGAAACTTATGTACCGAATATATTAAGCCTTTTCAACCCAATCCGGAAATTAAAAGAAGGAGGACCGAAGTGAAACATTAACATTTAATTAATTGCAATCGAAGGACCCAATCGAACAAAATCAAAACTTATATAACAGAAATCAGGACCATAGATACAATTAAAAGTAAAGGGACTGAAGTGAAAAGCTACCAAAACCGGGGGGCTCTTCTGCACTTTTACGTGCAGGAGAGAGAGAAAGGGTGAAACCGGATTTAACCGGCCACCGCCGCGTCCACGTCCACCGTATGCCAAAATGCGCCGCACCGGGAGGAAGACCAAGCGGAGGCGCACCGGATTAGACGCCGGTAGCCCATTTTCGGCCACCATATCAGCCTTCACGCGCCACTTGAAAGGGGCGTGAGGGGGAATACTGTCGGTCGCGTGGAGCGCACGCGCCGACAGTATTTCGAAAAATAAATAAATAATAATAGGCAATTACCGTTACACCCCTGGTCTTAAGTCACCAATTTTGTCTTATTAGGGGCTATAACCGTATTTAGCCATTTTAAATAATATTAAAAAAAAAAGGTTCCGCCGGACCGGACCGGTCCGTACGCGTGCAATTACAGGCGTGACCCTCAGCCGGAAGCGTTTTTTTGTCTTATTATCGGGGTTAAAATCGTTAAAACACTGTTCATCAGAGGAAAAAACAAAAAAAAGGTGGACGAACTCGCACGACGCAGAGACGAAAAATATCCACTCCACAGTGCAATGTGTCTAGTGCTACAGTGAAACACTGAGCTCTTTTATATTATTATATAATAGACTGGAGAGAGAGAAAGATGGAAGGAAAGGACAAAGAGTACAGGATAAAGGGCACAAATGTTGGTGGGGAGGGGGGCAAACATATTAACTAAAAAATAAAATTCGTCCCTTTTTTACTGTGTATTTTGGTACTGTTCGCACAGACTCAGATTACTATTCATTGCAACAGTAAAATTATCATTTTACCACAAGGCTGAAATGTTTTAACTCCCAGGACCGGGGGCATTTTCAATTTTCCAGGGGACATAGATGGTATTTCCTGATTTGTTGCACAGTAAAACGACAAAAATAGCCCCCCTAAATGACAAAATAAGGCAACTGGAACTGGGGGTAGTTTAGCAATTTCCAGGGGATATGGATGGTATTTCCGAATTTGTTGCACAGTATAACTATAAAATTAGCCTTAGAAAATGACAAAAAAATAGCGTTGGACCCGGGGTATTTCTGTATTTTTCACGGTGGTTTTTTCATGGTTATCGGGTGGGTCCAGGGGTGTATAGGTAATTGTTCATTATTTTATTATTTCTTTTCGAAAATACTGCAGGCGCGTCGTACAGAAGCCTCCACAATGTATCTGGATCACGCTACATTCAAGCGGCCCGTGCTCCTCCTTACCATGGTAAAAAATCGGCTTCCTCCATCTCCCATTGTGCGCCGACATGTTCTCTTTCTCACGGTGTGGCGCGTGTGGGGTTACGGTGGCCGATGAAACTCCGGTGGACGGGTTTAAGTTTTTTCTTACTTTTCTCTCTCCTGCCGCCCGGAAATACACATCGGTTCTTGATGTTTGCGAAATGTTTATTTTGGTCCCTGGTCTTTTGATTTCGTGTTTATTAATGTTTTTTTAATATAGTTTTTGATTTGTTGCAATTGTGCCCTTCAATTGAAACTGATTATATATGTTGAGTTTCAATTTAGTCCTTATTCTTTTGATTTTTGGTTTACTTTTGGTTATTTTAATTATTTCAGTATGCATGTTTTAATTGCTTCTGATTGGGTCCTCCAATTGAAATTTGTCATATATTCTATCTTTCATTTCGGTCTTTATTCTTTTAATTTTATAAAAACATTACAATATTTTTAAAATATCCTTATTTATTTCGGTCCCAAGGTTTTATTTATTTCAATTTTGTCTTTTAATTGAAATTAATTATATAGTTTGTTCTAATTTGTTTTGATTGTGTCCTCCAATTGAAATTAGTCATGTATGCTACTTTTCATTTCAATCCCTATTCTTTTAAATTTTTTTAAAAAATTACACAGCAATTTTTAAAAAAAATATATTTATTTGTTTCGGTCCTAATATTTTTATTTGTTTCAATTTTGTTGTTCGATTGGAATTAATTATATATTTTATTTTTCATTTCGGTCCTTATTGTTTTAATTTTTTATTTGCTATTAATTTTTTTGGTTTTCTCTATCATTCTTGGACAACGTTTATTTTTTATCCGTATTTATGCATCTATGCTTTTAGTTTTTGTTTTTAATTTTTGTCGTTTTATTTTTTATTATGGATTTATTTTTATTTGATTTAGTCTTGAAATTTTAATTTATGTTAGTGATCATTTTCAAATTAATATTGCTCCCTTTTTCCCTTTGTTCTTTTTTTGTGTTTTTTGTTATTTTTATCTATTTTTCGGATCAGATGATTTTATGATTTTATTGTTTGCGCCATAATAATGATAAATTTAGTGATTATTTTTTTTTTGTGAAAATGTTTTGTTTTTTTATCTTAACAGAAATTCTGCACAGATTTATTATTTCACCAAAATTTATATTATAATAAAAAAAAATGTCACATATTTAATGTTTTCTGCGTTGAAAAAAATATGGTGTCGCTCGCGACGAGGCGTGGGGGCATTGGCTAGTTGCATATACAAATGGAATAATTATTTTTGAAAGATATATATATAATAGCATTACCAAGGGAAATTAGTTTTGTTGGCAATTTGTAAGAAATAGTTGAAAATATTAATAAATAAAACTAAATTATTTTTTCATGCAAACCAATCTCTCTCTATTTTTATTGGTAATAGTTTTTTTAAGCTAATTAAAGTAGTAGCAATTTATTTATTTTTCCAAACGATTTGAACTACCTTCCAAGTTTTGATGACTTTTTTTTTTTTTTGGATAACGGTGGAACCACATGACCCGGAAAACGCACTTTGTGGGCCTAGAGCATGTGTAAACCCCCGGCTGCCCCAGCGCTCTTACGAGGGGCTTTGTAGAGGCTCGAAACCCCGGTCCTTACCACTGCGCCACTCACCTTGGGGGCAAGTTTTGATGACTCCTTTATCATTTTGATTTTAATATTTGAATTTGAGTTTCATATAAAAGACTTGAATCTTATCGTGGATGATCTGTTTTAATTAATCTTTTGCATTACTTTTCAATTTAAGAGATAATAAGATATATTATTGGTCAATATTAATTGTGAATTGCAAGAAGTATTATTCGCCAAATATTTTCTTATAACACTAATAATGTTGCTGGTTTATAACAAATTTTTTTTTCTATTTAATGGGTGATCTAATGCGTATTATGCTAAATAATAGACATGTTTGTTCCTATGACGTAACTATAACTGAGGAATTATATTTATTGAAAGTCAAGCCTTTTTAATTTTAGAGATAAAATGTGATTTTATTTTAACATGGTTCTGACCTTTTTTTTTATTATTAACATGGATGTCCGGGTCAGCTTATGTGTACCTCGATTAATATTACAGGTTTTGAAATTAACAACCATATAAATCTATAATTATCATAATATTAGTAATTACATGACTTGAAACTACTCAATAATAATAGTAATGATTATGATATTTTTATATATTGTTTTTATTTTCTTTTTTACTCTTAGGTCCATTATATTAGTGTTGACCTCTTTCTAATCATGCTTTACAACTATTAACTTTAAGAGATTGGTTAAATGATTATAAAGGTTAGCTCCATTATTTAATTTTATGGATTTAAATCTTGATTGATATTTAAAAAAAAAATATTAAACTTCTTTTTTAATGTAGTGCGCTAACATAGAGGATGTGTTTTTAAAATCTTCTAAGAAAAAAATATAATCTCATGCAATGTTTCTTGAAATGGAATACAAACGCTGAAACTTTTGATAAACCATTAATGCAG
Source organism: Salix purpurea (assembly GCA_027405865.1). NCBI lineage: Eukaryota > Viridiplantae > Streptophyta > Magnoliopsida > Malpighiales > Salicaceae > Salix > Salix purpurea. The sequence goes on from JAOWLH010000002.1 coordinate 23,723,795, forward strand.
TCCACTTAGGGGTCATCACTTGAGTTTTGATTGTCTTTACTCGTGTCCAACAAGGATCAAAGAGCTCACCTAGGGATCATCACTTGAGATCTACGAGGGAAACTTACCCACTAATACCATCTCCAAGGAAAAAAAACTATTTAAAAAAATCAAATTAATAATATAACTTTTTAAATAATATAAATATAATATTTTTATATTTGTATTTCAATGGAAAAAAACCATTTAGAGAAGTCAATTCTATTTTAATATATATAATATTGATATAACTATTTATTAATAATAAGTAACCAATACAAGTACACACAACTATTTTTTTGCATAAAAATATATTAAATAATTTTTTAACTCTTTTAATTAAATATATAGGAATAATCCTTCAACTTAGAAATGTTATTTTAGCTCTTCAATATAACTCTCTTCTTGAAACTATGAAAATAAAGAATAAAAGCTAAAAAAAATTATCTTTTCTCTTTAGTTTTTCTTTTAGCTCTCCCATTTGAGTTGCTCAAAAAGCAACTTTAAGAGAAGAGCTATAAGTAAAGATAAATTTTTTTAGTTTTTATTTTTTATTTTTATAGCTCCAAGAAAAGAGCTATATTGAAAAGCTAAAATAATATTTTTAAGTTGAAAAGTTATTCTTATATATTGATCAAAAGAGCCAAAAAATTATTTAATATATTTCTATGCAAAAAAGTGATTTTGATTGAACTTGTTGGTTATTTTTAATAAATATTTATATTAATATTATATTATATATATATATATATATATATATTAAAATATAATTGACTTTTTTAAATGGTTTTTTTTCCATAAAAGAGTATATATAAAAAATATTATATTTACATTATTTAAAAAACCATATTACTAATTTAGATTTTTTAAATAGCCATTTTATTTGGAGATGCTATCACATGCCTTCTTCAGTATTAGTGTCTGTTTGGGAGTGTGGTTGAGGTTAGTTTTGAAAGTGTTTTTAATATTAACACATGAAAATGATATAAAAATATTAGAAAAGTTTAATTTAAAATAAAAAATAAAAATAATTTTTTTTTAATTTTTCTTAAAATTGTTTTAAAACGCAGTAAAAAACTCCAGTAGAGGAAATTTTTGTACCCACGCCAAACCACAGACTAAAATTACAAAGAAATTATAAAGTTAGATTTGTCGACGAAAAACTTTAGCAGCATGTGTCAACTTAGTGACAAGAACACTTGGCACAATTGACAGTGTTCAATGCATGATGTTCCATTAATCAAATTTAAAAAATTAGCATCTATTACAAAAGGTCAGCAATGAGGAGACAAGTGAAGAGGGTTTAGGACAACAGTCTAGTGTATATATTTTTAATCAAATTTAGATTATTAAAAAAATAATTTGTTTTAAATTATCTTAATATATATTTTTAAATTATTAAAAAATTTAATTTATTTTGAATTATTCTAATATATATTTTTAAATTATTTTAATATTCTAATGTTGATATATTTATTTCATAAAAAAATAAATCCATCTTGTGCTGCCCTGCAACGCACCTGGCCCAATAGCTAGGCCTAGCCAGAACCTATGTGTATAAGACCTGATTGAACATCCATCTTGTTCAAATCTAGTTTATTGATAGTGGAGGGTAATTCGAATTAACTTAAAATCACCTTGTTTAACTTTAATATATTCTTGAGAAAAAACAAAAATATTATTATTTTATAATTTTTTAAATAAAAAAGAAACATGTTTTTGAAAAGAAATCTAAACTAATTTAAATTAGATTTTAAATCAATGAATAACCGAGGTAATCCTAGATATTATATAACAAGGATGAAAAAAAGAGGAGAAATTGTCAAGATTTATCTTTATTAGGATACATTAATAGGAGTAAATTAGTTTTTTATCGTTGATGTCTTGAATTTATTTTAGAAATTTGTTTTTAATTAATTATTTTATAATTTAATATAGATGTCTGTACAAAAGACTATGATTTAATTTTTTACTATATATTATTAAATAAGTTATAATTATGGAAAATGAGCAAGAAAAATACGTTATTTTATTATAAACATTGTTTCAATTAAAAAAAAAAAACTTATAACAATCTCAAAGGGCAAGTTGTTAAAAAAACTTTGATAGTCATATCTCAATAAAATAGGAAAAAACAATTACTCTAAAAAAAGATATAAATTTATAATAAAAAATTACAAAGTATAAATTTTATATATATAATCACAGATTTTTAAAATAATTCATCCAGAGATAATCTTGTTACCGTTGATGGTGTCAAAGTTTTTGTAGTTGACTCTTTTTTCTGTTCATTATCCAAGAGACGGCTTCTCCACTTGAAAGTTGAAATCCATGTACATGTTTCTCTTTGGATGCTAGTGTTAGGTGAGTTTCATTTTTTCTCTTCTTCTATCATAAGTTCACGTAATGGGCCATTGGGCCCTATCCCATTGCTTTCTTTAAAGATTATATTAGATTTGTGACACCTGGTTAAAAGTCAGAAGAAATAACATCGTTTTTTCTTTCACGTGCTCTCTCTGTTCAATAAAACAAAACCTCTCATAATATTCTTATCGGACGAAGGAAAAGGACAAGAGATGTGTGGCGCAAAAGAAAAGGAGATCAGATACCACGATTATCTGAAAATGTTGTTTTAGATTATACGAGGGGGGCAAAATAGGAAACCAGTGCTAGGTGGGGTTAACGTGGTCCATCAATCATGATGGTGAGCTGTCAAGATGGGGATACAAACACGTGTTGCATCTACAACTCTAGGTGGTCCCACTTAGCTGGACAGCTTATACTGACACATACTGCTATTTAGCAACGTGCGTGGACAGCGACTCTTAGCTGGGACTGGGATCGTACGCACAGCTGCCTTTGATAAGCCGCTTTATAACCAACCATGGCTCGGCTTCTGCCTGCGGCTTTGCCTCTCCTCTGCCACCTGGCTAGGAAGATATTTTATCAATTTCTCGCTAAATTGGATATATAAAAAAATAACTTTCATTAAAATAAAATAAAATAATGGAGTATATATATACATCGTTATAAAGCCCAGTCCGAACTAGCTGCTCACCCTGATCACTCACCAATTTAAAATTTAATTCAACTTGAGTTTTATGTCATGAAAGTTTATTTGGTTAAATTGTTTTAATTTCATGAATTAATTTGTGATTTAATTAAAATTTTAAATGAGATCTGATTTTTTTAAAATAAATCTAAAACAACATCGTCTTAGATTTTTTTTTAATAATATCATTTTAAATTATTTTATTGGGAGGTTGATGAAATTTGATTTTAGCATAAAAATAGAGCTGGTTCGTGGTATGTAAATGCGGACAAGAGATTTAAATTCTCCTGGCCCTTGAAACGATCGACTCAAGTCGGTCGAGCTAATTTGGGGTTAGGTAGCAGAGTAATAAACCTAACGAAGACATTAATATCGTTGGAATTATGCAGCACGTCCAGGATATGTCGTCAATGAATTTCAACAGCTATAATCATTACAGGACATCGGTCCACTCAATCTTTTGTCTACCCAAACTTTATATAATATATAGGAGCGAATTTGCCCGCGCGCTGTGCTGGGCTTTTTTTTATTTTAGAAATTAATTGATTTTATATGTGTTATAATTTGTTATTTTAATATTTAATTAGTAAAATTGTAATTGATAGAATCTATTAAAAATAGGTTTTTTTCCTACCTAAAAGTGATTGAATGTTGCAACTATTAAAATTATTTTGATAATTATTTAATCGGTAGATTGTACAACTGGAATCGAAAAAATTCTGTGATTATTGTGTATGTTTTATTTGTTTCATGAATTCTTTTATTAGCAAATAGTGAAATTACAATCGTTGAATTTTAGCACAGATGAGTGATTTGTTTTATGCAGCAAACAATTTTATTGATGATTTTGTTTTAATTACTTTGGTAATAATTTAATTGGTAGATAGCAAAAACGCAATTGATCAAATTAACTAAAGATATATTATTTGTTGCCTGCAACAAACTAATTGTTTGTTGGGCATGTTTTAACTATTTGCCGAATAGTTTATTTGACAGGTAGCAAAAATACAACAACTAAAATTTATCAAAGATGATTTTTTCAGATTTTTTCTTCATATTATTATATTAAAAAAAAATAGAACACAAAGATTAAATTAATGTGAGATTTTTAAAGAAAAACCAGTTCAAATATTTACATATATTTTAAGACGTTAATATGAAAAAAATATCACAATATATAATTAGTCTCTCCTATTTTTTAAGGAAAAAGTCTCAAAAATAATATATATATATATAAAAATTTAGGACCATTAACAATCTTGTTACACGTTAAAAAATTTGGTGTCGACCGTGGCGAAATGCAGGGCAATTTTTAAATTTGTTATTGTAGGTAATTTGGCATAATTTTTCTACCTGTCTTGTCTATGTGTGGTTTGGTATATATTTTTTTCGTGACATGAGATATGAAATATTATACATAAAAAAAGACGCGAAAGTTATTTTTCACAAAAATAACATTGACCAATGAATTTTTATCACAATTATTATAGCATTATAAATATTATTATAAATAATTAATATTCTAATTATTATTGGTCATACTACCGATTACACCGTCATTGTTGTTTAAAAAAGAATTTTTTGTATTTGTTAAGATTTATTCCACCCTTGTTATAAAAAAAAGAAGAAGCTTTATTAAAAAAAACGGAAAACCCCTTTTCAAACAGTAATGAACAGTGAAAATCATTGTTTATGAAAAAAATCATGGTGCGCGTAAACTGATCCGGACACCCTGGTCATAAAAAAACAGAAAAAAATATATAAGTGTTAAAAAAATAGGAAAAAAATGCTAAAAAATACACATGGGTCTGGAGATTAGTCGTGGTGCATGTAAGCTGCCACGGATAACCCGGTTATTAAAAAACAAAAAGTCTGGTTATAAAAAAAAGTGGGTGCAGAGATTAGTTGTGGTGCGAGTAAACTGCCCCGGACAGCCTGGTTATTAAAAAAAAAAGAGAGAGAAAAGTGCAAGGGGAAAGCACCTTTTATTGTTCATTACTGTGATTTTCACTGTTCATTCCTGTTTGAAAGTAAGCGTAAGCTTACCTGGAGATTGTTGTAATAAAAAAAACGAAAAGAAATGTATAAGAGAAAAAAAAAAAACAGGAAAGAAAATGTTCTAAAAAAAATAGGTCCCGAGATCAGTCGTGGTGCGCGTAAGCTGCCCCGGAAACCCCGGTTATAATAAAACAAACAAAAAAAAGAAGCCTGGTTATAAAAAAAAGTGCAAGGGGAAAGCACCTTTTCAAACAGTAATGAGGAAAAATAATCATTGTGCGCGTAAACTGACCAGACACTCTGGTTATTAAAAAAAAACCAAAAAATGTATAAGTGACAAAAAAAAGGAAAAACAATATTAAAAAAAATGGGTCCGGAGATTAGTCGTGGTGCGTGTAAGCTGTCACGGATACCTCGCTTATAAAAAAAACAAATAAAAGAAGCCTTGTTGGAAAAAAAAAACGAAAAAAATAAAAGAAAGTTCCCTCTGCAAACAGTAATGAACAGTGAATATCACTGTTCATTACTGTTCAAAAATGAGTTTTGAAAAAAAAAACGAAAAGAAAAAAAAATCCCTCTGATCACTGTTCAAAAATGTGTTTTGCAGATTGTGTGTTTCGAACTCTCGCATTCGTCATTTGCACCGCGCGCTTTAACCACTCGGCAAAGCAACCTCCTTGGTCTTATTAGTATACAAATGATACTTATATAATTATGTAATATAACTTGTTCAAAAATGAGTTTTGCAGATGGTGAGTTTCGAACTCTGGCATTCGTCGTTTGAAACGCGCGCCTTAACCACTTGGCCAAGCAGCCTCCTTGGTCTTTTCTAGTATACAAATTATACTTATATTATTATGTAATTTTACTATTCAAATCCATAGTACTTATGAGTCTAGATGAACAGTGAGCAAATGCACAGTAAAAGCCGGAGCTAATCCACAGTGCTTATGAGTCTAGATGAACAGTGAGCAAATGCACAGTAAAAGCCGGAGCTGATTTAGCTGTATGTATGTATAATTTTGAAATATTTTTTTTATTATAAATATATTAAAGTAATATTTTTTAATTTTTTAAAATTATTTTTATTTTTAAATAATTGGAAACACAGAAAATATTAATTTAAAATAAAAAATTTCAATTTTTTAAAAAGATTCCAAACAAGTAGTTTGATGGTGTAGATAGAGTTATTTTTTAAAGTATTTTTTATTTTTAATATCAATATATAAAAATAATTTTAAAAATAAAAAAACTTAATTTAAAATAAAAAAAAAATCAATTTTTTTCAAAAACATTTTAAAACATAATACCAAAGAAAGCTCAGTTTTAACGTATTTGAACCACTTCAATATTATAAGAAGCAGCCGAGTGAAGGGAAAACAAAGGAGGAAGCATTCAACTTTTCAAATGCAAATATGGACACAAAAAAAAACGTTGGGGCAGCACAGTCATATAATTTGCTACTTAAACTTTACTTTTGAAGACAAGGTCACGTGTTAGCATGAGGAAGAAGACACCGACTCCTCGACACCGACAGGTTACCTGCTACCTCGTAATTCGTAAATGATCTTACGAGAAATTAGAAAATTTCACCCTTTTTTTACACTACGGTCATGGAGAAGAGGGCGTAGCCCAGCCAGCTTGCAATGTTCAGTGATTGTCGGAGGTGGGTTTTTATTTTTGAGTTTTTCCTGGGTGCTTATGTAGATAGTGTTTAGGATTGGAGCGGTAGTTATTTTTTGAAGGAAAAATGATATTTAGAGAAAAAATCAAAAACCCTTTTTTTTACTACAAAAACAAACAAACTCACCGTGGCAGAGGACGACGACGTTTAATCGTCGATTGATAACGAGGAGAAAGAGGAGGCCGGATACAGACTAGTTTTAAGAGAACAAAGATAATTTTTCATTTCAATGGCCAGATAAATAGCCAATTCCCTGCACCTCTCGCCTGTACTACAACACGTATACAGTACAATTAGTACAAAAACGCAAAGCAGTAGGAGGTTTTTTGTTTTTTACTTTTTTTCCCGTAAAATAGCTTTTGAAAAGGCAAGGTAGTTTTAATTATATTTCCATGTAGAAAATATTAATACAAAAAAGAGGTTAAAATTCAATTATGGGTATTTGTGAAAATCAAGTATATACCTAGATACAGAACACAGATCATTAAAACGAGGGAGGATTATTTTTTGTTTGGTTTGGTTTTGCAGTTAAAAAAACAATTAAACTTGAATTGAATTTTTTATTTTGAAAGTTTTATATTAGACCTATTTTACATTGCGTTTTCAAAAATCAAAACACTTGAAAAATATTTTTTTTATTTTTTATTTTAAATTAATATTTTTGATATTTTTAGATTATTTTCACGTGATGGTGTCAAAAATATTTTTTTTTTAAATTTATTTTAATATATTTTTGAAGAAAAAAAAACTTTTAAAAACAACATCAATCACACTTCAACACTAAACTGAGAATCGGTTCAAACTATAAACCTTTATAAATTAAAAACTTGAATAAATAAAAATTAAAATGAGTTTTAACATGTGATCAATAGGAAGGAAAAGTGTCCTCAAGGGGTGTGGCGTGGTGACAAAGAGCTTGAGATTTGCACAGCAGGTCTCGAGTTCGAGTCAGGGTGTACACTTCTTGTAAGAGCTTGGGACAACCGGATTTTTATTCACTCACCTGGACCCATAAAATATATTTTCCAGGAAATGTGACTTTCTCGAATCCAAAAAAAAAAATAGGAAGGAAAAGAAGGAATTATATGAAAAAAATATTGTGTAAACCCCTGTTAAATATCGATAATGATACCGTGAAATGACAATATGTCCGTAAATAAACTAAATAATACAAAGATAAAATAAATATACTTTAAAATAAAAAATAATCTCCGAGATTTATTGTAATAACTAATACTATCCATGCAAAGATGGCACAAAAATTGAATTTTAGTGTAAAATCACCTACCAACTAGTTTTATGCTAAAATATAATAATTATTTTACTCGGGAAGTTTACATAATTTATCGCTAAATAACATTCCACGTACCAATTTTTTCACTTTATTTCATCCAAAATATAAGTTAAGTTACTAAAAGTTTTAATCCCTATCTATAACAATTTTCCTTTTTAATTATCATTTCTCAATTAATTTTATAATATTTAGCATTGATTTGTCAGTTTTGGGTCAGGGGTATATAATAAAATTCTTGCAATGTTAAAATTAATAAATCACCACAATTAGCATTGATTTGTTCAATAAGTTACTTTATCTATCATTTTAGTTAACTTGTGTTGATATCTGTAATTAATATTTGGAAACCGGGTAAAGAATATCATGAAATATTGTATAAATTTGGAAGGCCGTAGTAATTATTTTCAAGAGTTGACTACGAACACATGCCTACACCTTAGAGACGAGTGATTTTTCGAAAATTCTGAGTCACAGGCGGTGGAGGAATTGCTTCAAATTTGGCTGCCTAAGAAGTTCACTGTAGCTTAGCGATGACTGGTTGCCATCACCATTTTCCTTTGTCCAGTCTATCTGTACGTATTATCCTGCACCGCTAACGTCGCTGTCAGCCTGCCTCCATTGGTGACCGTAATTAGTGGTTATCTTCTTCATTCAATCACTCGTGTTTTATTATACAGACTTGCAAGTTGCAATGCGACGACAATTGTTTTCTAACCCTCTTTCCACCTCATTTTAAAAGTGTGTTTTTTTTTAAAAAAAAATATTTTTATTTTTTAATTAAAATTAAAATTTTTAATAGATTATTTTTATGTATTAATATTAAAATTAATTTTAAAAAAATAAAAAAAATCACCCCAATATATTTTTAAATAAATATCACTTTCAAAAATAATTTCAATTATTATCAACTTCAACCTCAACCATACTCGAATAAGAGAGCCCTGAATTGTCGTCTAGGCATTTAAAGGCAGGATAATGAATATCCTGTACAAAGATAATCCAAAATATCTATTCAACTTTTGAACTCTTGCCAAACTATGAACATCTAAAAGTCTTCCGTCTATTATTGTTTTTATCTGATTAGGAAGACCTCGGGCAAGCATGTTTGATTTAAATTTCTTTCGAGAAAAATTAAAAATATTTTTTTATATTTTAATATTAAAAAATAAAAATATACTTTTATGTAAATATAAGTTTCAAAGAAAAGATGTGAATCTTGTGATAAATGATTCATTATTAGTTTTTTATAATTATTTCATTTGAACTTTTAATATCAAGTTAAATTTGATAATTAAATTTATAATATATTTAAAAGATTTAAGCTATGGTATAGTTGATTCATTATTCATATTTTATATCGCTTACTTTTGTATTATTATATTTGTCGTGTCATAATTGATCACGTAATTAAAATTCATGAAACCTACACTTTATCAAAGAAAGAAAAAAAAGATGAGGAAGTTCCTGATGGATGACAGCACGTCATGGTCAAGCCGGCTCAATACAAGAGGTGAAAGAAAACTCTCCGGCTCGGCACTGGTCCAACGAGCTTGAGGCTGTTTATAGAAGTGTAGTTACATTTTTATTTTAAAATACACTAAGATAATAAATTTTATTTTTTAAAAATTATTTTTAATATTCATACATCAAAATAATTTAAAAATACTAAAAAAAAATTATTTAAAAAAATTATTTTTTTTAAAACGTATATTTGGAGTGATTCCAAAAAAAAATTAAGAGTTTACTGCGGCACCATTTGATTTCCGATTGGTGCGGTGGCTGAAATCAAACACAGTGAGAAACTTCAAACTGAAATTTGATTCGAGTGCTCGATGAATTGATTAGTCATCGCCCAATGGATGATGATTTTCATTGACTATTTCCACTTCGGTTTTAACACACCACATTAATTTGCATTTTATTTCATACCAACAACCACTTTTATGGTGGCTTTATCAAACAGGGCCAGTGGCCACGAACCTACCACAGGTAGTTTAATTATTTATTATTTGAATGCGTGCGAATTCCATCCTCATTAATGCCAAAAAAAGAGTATGTTTTAATATTATATATATAATTTAATTTAAATTCAACATTTTTCTTTCTTGAGGCTATCATTACAGTTACAGCGCATGTTTGCTTTCCTGTGAGAAACATTTTAGAAAAAAAACATTATTTTTTTATTTTAAATTAGTTTCTTATGTATTTTTTATATCAAATTTTTTTAAAAAAAATTTAATATGTTTTAAAACAAAATATACTTTAAAAACCAAATATTACCACAACGCTAAATAAGCTTATAGTCATAATTAACTTTTAATAAAAACATGCATAATCACCAAATTATTTTTTTCTGTTAATTTAATCTTTGAACATTTTTTCAAGTGATTTAGTTCTAATTGAAGATTAATTGATTTTGTTTTTTTTATGAAATGATGGGATTGAAAGAAGAGCAACCTAAATAAAAAAAAAAAGACTTCAAATATCAATGGTGTGCCATAAGTGTCGAAAAAGATGCATTTTGTTCATCGAATTTAAAAAATAACACATCATGTAATTTTGGTATATTAATATTTTTAAATTTTTATTTTGATACAAAAGTTTAATTTTATTATTTTGTAGTCTTTGGTTGAAATGGGAGAGAGAGGGGGGTTGTCAAATTCAACCGGTAAAGAAAAAAATATTTTGTTGACATCAATTTAGGCCACCGAATCGGACAATACTTGTGTGAAATTGTTTCCTTTGATAAAAGGATTTCATATTATGTTTTTTAACTTTAAAGTTTATGAAAAAACATATATGAGCTTGAGTTGATTTTTGGTTTTACATTGATTTTGGTTTTTAGGATGATTTTTTTAGGTCATGGTTAAGTTTATCATAGTTTTTATAGGTGTTTTATTAATAATGGATTAAAAAGCAGATTTTGGGTAAAATAATAATCTAAAACCCTATTTTTTTCAGCTGTAATAGTGGCTAAAATCTGAGCAAGATTAGATGAAGTATCGTTTGTCTCACCAGACGACATGTTGTAAGAAATATTTTTTATAGATAAACTATATTCTTGAAAATAAAAAAATATTTCTTCTTAGATAATATTTCTAATAAGTGTAGTCTTGCATAATATTGTTTTTATTTTATTCAACCAATTTAATATGTTTGTCATTTTTAATTTGGTCCTTATATTATGTATTTACTGGGATTTAGAGTTGATAATTTATTTTAATTTGCCTTTTATATTGGTTGAAATAAATTCATGATTTTATCCTTCAATCTTCATTAATTTTGATTTGCTTTTTATATTGTTTTTTTAATAGTTGATAATCTATTTTTGTTACTGTATAGTTAAATAAACAATATTTTTGTAAAAACAATAAGTTATTAATCTCACTAGAGTCCATTATTCAATTTGTAGGTTTGAAGTTTTTACTTGAGTTACCTGATTCATAGGTTTGACGAGTTTACTCATCAAACCTGATATGCTTTTTTTTAAAAAAAATTATGTCATATTTTTATCGGTCATTTAAGTTGTCTTTAGACCCATTAAATTAATTGGTTCGCTTTGGATAACTCTCAAATAATTTAATTTAAAACTCGAGCTAGGTATAAAGCCAGGTTAATAAGTTTCAAGATTGAACTGTTTAATTGAATTTAGTGATATTGCTAAAATATCTTTAAACTCTCAACATGTTTTTAAAGTTTTTTTTTAAAATTTAGTCTAGTTCGCAACGGAGCATGATGAATTTGCTCTATAAGAAAAACAGAGCACATGTCAATAGTTTTAAGAGATGTTTGAGAGTGCATTTCAAGAGCACTATTTTTTTTAAATGATTTATTTATTTATTTTATATTTTCAAATCATTTTAATATGTGAATTTTAAATTTTTTTTTAATTAACTTTTTTTTAATATATTTCTAAATAAAAAAATATTTTTAAAAATATTTTTTACATACTTCCCTAAAAATACTCCTAACAACTTTCGGTAACTCAATCAAGATACGAAAGTTATTTTTAGTATCACAATGCGGAATTGCAGAATCGATGATATTTTGGAATTGAGAGAAAAATACTTAACAAAAACACACTAATTCTAGAATTTAAAAAAATATAGAATTTAAAAAAATATAGAATTTGCCTCTGGCTTCATTATTTTTTACGAAAAACACAAATACCGAGAGAAAAACTCTCTTTTAGAACCCTTGTTAATTCGTAGCTATTTAACTTCTTAATTGTCAACACTAATATGCAACCTTGCCAAATTTATTGGTTTCTATTTCTTGAAGATCATCTACTAAGCTGGCATCACAAGCTGTCCCTTTTATCGAGCTCCACGAGTCGATTAATCGTGCCTAACTTCAATTCTTTTTAATTTGTGCATATATACTATCAAATAATAATATAAATTATAATCTAGACTTCATCTAACAATTTAAATTTTTATGTAAGATGGTTCCTTGATATAGTATCAGAACCTTATTGATCCAGTGGTCATGAGTTTGAATTTCACCATCCTCATCTATTTAATAAAAATTAAGCACAAGTTAATGTGAATCTATATGCAAGTTTTAAGTCTAAAGAATTTTCATTTAAGGAGGTGTATTAGAGAATAATATAAATCATAATATAAAATTTTATCTAATAATTTAAATTTTTAAATGAGATAGTTTATTAAAATATATTTTTAATAACTAATAAAAATTATAGTACTAGTTTTACAATTATAAAACTCTTTTTTCCACACGTCGTCTACCCCTTTGAAAATGAAAGAGCCTGAAACGTGAAAAAACCGCGACAATGCTAGAGATATAATTTTACGCATAAAAGATTAAGAACGATTAACCGATAAAAATTGTCATATGAAATAATTTTTCAATCATAAGAAAATAAAGGCAAAAGAAAATGGGTGTCCTCTCCCTTTCAAACACTTGCTGTGTCGAGCAAGAAAATAAAGTCAACCAGATGCACTCACCCAGTTCGGATACAGAGCAAGAGAATCACGTAACTGGTTGCTATTAATTTTCTATATTTGTTCATCTATTTTTTACATTGTATTTCAAAAATACTTTTAAAAAATTTAATTTTTTTTATTATTATATTTTATTTTAAATTATTTTTTTAATATTTTTAAATTATTTTGATGTGCTAATATAAAAAAACAAAAAAAATATCATTCTAATTTATTTCTAAACAAAAATCACTTTGAAAAACAATCTAAATATAAAACCTTAAATAATATTTTAATATTGAAATAAATATAAACCAAAAAAATCTTATTTTATATTAAAATAATATTTTTTTTATTTTTTAAAAATTATTTTTGTCATCAATACATTAAAATGATTTAAAAAAACAAAAAAAAATTTATTTAAAATAAAAAAAAAAAACCAAATTTAAGGAAACATGGTTATACCGCCGTCCGGACGGGCACATAGATTTAAGAGACAGGCACGTCTTTGACCGTACCCGTAGCCATCACAATGTGTGATGTGATAGTCGATATATTGAATTGCTAATAATCACGTCTGCGGAGTTTCTCTTCGATGCCACCTCTTATTCTAGTACGATTTGTTTTTTTTTTTTTATTATTATTAATCGTGTACTCAGACTCTTATAATTATTTACTTTTTTCTTTGTTAAATCACGACTTTAATTGTTTGGTTGACTGCTTCTTAGTTTATTAATTGACCAGGACACTGTAAGCTTTGATTCGGATTGATGTCAACATTACCTTTATTATTTGGTAATGAATAATTAATGTTTTTATTTAATTGACATTTAAAATTTTATTTTTCTGTAAATAATGACCTCATATTTCTTTATTTTAGACTAAATAAAAAATATTATCATCCTCATTTTAATGCTAGAATTGATTGAGCAAATTGATCATGACATGAATAATAAACACCATCACCCAAAATAGTGATTGAGTTTTTATTACCAGAAAACCAAGAACATTCTATAAAAAATCTATAAAGATTTTTGTTTATGATATTACTCTATTTTCAACAAAAAAATAATCATTTGTTGTATGTTATTATTCTAAAAGAATTTTTATGAGCGGTGATTATTTATCAAAATTCTAATTCACCCGGTTTTTTCGGTGACACCCCAGGATATCTTATCTATAGCTATACTCCAGCCAGAAAATAGAAATTAGAATTATATATAAGCCCTCTACCGTTAAAACTGCCACTGGGCGAGATGTAATAGAAGTCCCAATAAAACTCCCACTCAAACTAGATCTCTTCCTCGCTGGCATAAAAGATATTTTTTTTCTTATTCCAAAACTTGTTCTTTTCGGAAGCTATAAGTTTAATATCATCTTTTATCATTAATGTGTTTAGACACCTTATGTTTCTAAACTAGTTCATGGTTAGATTACCTTGTTTTCATCATCTTTCCATATCATGGAGACACTAGTGATCATTAACCTATTTATCAACATCATCACTAAGTTTAGATCTTTTATTACAATTGATGCTTATGTCATTGCTTATCATAAGGCTATTTAGGTTTAAAGAGTTTGACATCCCATCACGTGCCTAACTATTCAGTTTTGCCCCAAAAATTCTCTCTTAGGTTGAATATGGGTACTTTGGATTTTGTTTTGTTAATTTAAGTTATGCTAGATATACGAAGTAATAGAGTCAAGATGATTGAATTCAATATAAATTACTAAAAAAGGAAAGATTATATATATATATATATATTAAATAAACGGGTTGATTACCCCAGTGTTAAGGAATACTTAGAACTTCACTTGAAAAAAATTGATTGAATGATATCTAAAATGAATGCATGAAATGAATCAATATAGCCGTTAATTATAATGACCTTAGAGGATGATATAAACAAATAGATAAAAAAAAACCCAGCAATAAAGAAGAATTATGATGTATACAAGTTTTATACTAGAAGTCGAAGGACAACCTTAGTGTTTAGGGTGGGCTACTCTATAATTCTTCAAGGTTACACCCAAGAAGAAGAAAAAATATGGTTAAAGGAAATAAATATAAAAAAAGTAGCATTCAAGTTTGTTTCAAACTTCAACACAAACCAAAATTTCAAGGAAAATAACTTATTAAAGAGAGGACATTGTAAACCCTTGTATAAACATAGGACTAAAAATAACAAGATCTCAACTAGTAAGAGAAACTGAAGATGAAAAGAAATACATAAATGATAGAAAAAATAATGGATATAATTTGAATGGAAGAGTTGACCTCTATAAAAATTAAAGGTATTTCCAAAGTTAAAATGAGGACTAAAAAATAGTTAAAATCTCATAATGTTGGAAAAACGATAATGTGTTTTGATGGATAAAAGAATTAGGGAGGATTAAAGATAGATGTGTTTTGAGAATGAAAAAGTAATTCCAAGGGATTATAATGAAAATAGAGAACAAAATCTAAGAAAAAGATTTATAATCTCAAGGATTAAGTAAAATAATTCATATAATTTATGCAATGATTGAATAAAAACATTTAGATATTTGATAAAAAAAAAACCATAAATTGACCAGTTTTACAGTGTCACATATAACTCTCAATCCCACTGTTGATTGTGTTGAAATTTTATGTTGAGACTCTTGGCTTATGGTTCTACCTTGGGCTAATATTTTATTATGATTGAATTTTAAGAAGGGTTCCTGAAAGTGTTAATGGTTAAAAGAATACAAAAAAATCACAAAATTGATTCAGTAATGGTAATTTTGTAAATAAACTAAAAATTCCCAACTTTTTTTTTCCTATAAATAGTCGGTTATGGAGATAAGAGAAGAAAGTGAGAAAGAGCTTGAAAGGATGTCAAATGAGAGAGAAATCCATAAAATAAATGGCTTTAATTGATTAAACTCTGAGATTCTTAAAGAAGCAAAAGAATTTAAGAAAATGGCTTTAATTGTATGAAATCTCAATAAAGATCATGAATTGGTAGGGAGTTTGGCATATGCTAAAAAAATGTATATAGACTTAGTAGTATTGTTATGTTGTTTATGTTTAAATCATGTTTGTATGTTTAAAGAATGGTCTTGGAACTAATTTCTTAAAAATTATGAAAAGAACTTGTATTATTCTTGGAATAAAAAATGGCCAACACTAAATATAAAAGGGGATAAAATGGTTGCTTTAGATGATTATGGTATTTGTGCTATTTTAGAAAGTGTTGTTATGTTTCATTAATATTAGATATGGGTTTCAGTTTTTGAATGAAGTTGATCTTGATTGTTTATGAGTTATATAACTTTAGATATAACCTAAAAATCAAGCAAAGATCTAAACTGAAATGACCATTTAGCAAAGTTTAAGGGTTATGTGTTGTTGGTATATTTCAAGAATGGTCGTGGAGTTATTTTAAAAAAAAAAAATTATGAAAGAAACTTATGTTCATGTAGAAAGGAATGAAATGGTTGCTTTAGATAGTCATGGTATTTATGTTATTTTGGAAAGTCTTGTTATGCTGCATTAATAATAACTCTTGGATAGTGTTGCAATGCAAGAAGATAAGTTTGAATGATGTTGTGATGCATAAAAACACCTACTTTGCTTGTTAAATTTATCTCTCATGTAAATGAAATTCAGACAGTTTTATTAGCCAACTTCGAGTTGAAATTAGAACTTGGAAAGGATAGAATTTTGTGAAGGTATTTTCATGAAAATTATAGCTATGAATGTTATTTTTTAAATGGAGTTGATCTTGATTATTTATGAGCTATATAACTCCATATATAAGCTAAAAACCCAAGAAAAGTCTAAACCAAACTAACCATTGAGCATATTTCGTGTGTGTTTTGTTGTTGGTATATTTAAGAAATGATCATAGAACAATTTTTTTGAAAATTATAAAAGGAACTTATACTTCTGTTGAAATATATACTGGTGAAAACTAATTATTAGAGGTATTTATGATATTTTAGAAAATTTTATTATATTGAATTAATAATAGCACATGTGTTGTGCTGAAAGAAATGTAAGAAAATAACTTTGAATGATGTTGTGATGCAAAAAGACACCTAGTTTCTTGTCAATTTTATTTCTCATGTAAATGAAATTCTTATAGTTTTATGAGCCAACTTCCATTTGGAATTAAAAATTGAAAACAATGGAATTTAGAGGTCTCTTCATGAAAGTTATAGATATGGATGTTAGCTTTTAAATGTTTATATTGATTTATTCTAAGTTATATAGCTCCAAATACAAGCTAGGAAACAATGAAAAATCTAAATTGAATTGACTATATGTTGGTGGTATATTTAAAGAATGGTCATATAAATGTTTTATTAAAAAAAATATGAAAGAAGTGTATGTCTTTCTTCAAATAGATACTAGCCATAACTAAGTATAGGCGGGAATAAGATAGTTTACTTTAGATGGTCTTGGTATTTTTGTTGTTGTTTTAAAGTGTTGTTATATTGTATCAATAATAACATTTGGATCAGGTTGAAAGACAAGTAAAAAGATAATTTTAAATGTTTTCATGCATAAAAACACCTAGTTTGCTTTTCAAAATTATATCCCATATTGATAAAAACCTGATAGTTTTATTAGCCAATTTCTAGTTGAAATTAAAACTTGAAAATGATAGAATTTAAAGTATGTTTTTTCATGAAAGTTATAGATTTAGATGTTAGTTTTCAAATGGAATTGATTTTGATTGATCATGAAATATATAACTCCAAATATAAAAAACAAGAAAAAATCTAAACCAAACTAACCTTTGAGCAAATTTCAAGTGCTATGTATTGTTGGTATACTTAAAGAATGATGATAAAACTATTTTTTTTTAAAAAATTATGTAAGGAAATTAAAATCCTCTTGAAATGAAACGATTATTTTAGATGGTCGTATTTATGTTATTTTAAAAGTGTTGTTATGTTGTAGTCATAATAACACTTGGGATGTGTTGAAAGTCATGTAAGAAAATGACTTTGAATTATTTTGTGATGCATGAAAACTCTTTGTTTACTTATCAATTTTTTCTCACATATGGCTTAAATTTTAAAAAAATTATTAGTCAAGTTTTTATTAAAATTAAAAATCGAAAAGAATGGAATTTGTAGTAATTCATGAAAGTTATAAATATAAATGTTAGTTTTTAAATGGATTTGATCTTGATTGATTATAAGTTATAAATCTCTCGAGATAAATGTTAGGTTTTTAAATGGATTTGATCTTGATAGATTATAAGTTATAAATCTCTCGAGATAAGCTAAAAACAAAGGAAAGATCTAACTTCAAGAACCATTCCTTAATATTAATAGGGAGATAGGAAATGAGTTACTGATGTCATGTGTTTTATTTGATAAATCAATTATTATTTTTAAGTAATGCAACTAAAAGTGAGATGATGATAAATTAACATAAGTAATGGTAATGGAAAGGATTCATCAATGTTGGATGAAAGAATAACATGTTGAAAATTATCGAGGATTTTGTACAAAAAGGTAAATAATGTTGGGTTGCTTATATAAATTTAAAAATATTGGTCACTATGATTACTTGAATACCATTAAATTCAATAATTTTCATATGTTACAGGAAATTATCTTGGAATGTATTAATGTTTCTCAAGGGTTAACAAGTTATTTAGTCTATTTGATGGATAAGTCAGTGTAATAGTTAATAAGAAGTTTGTAATCAAGATATCTACATGTAATAGTAAAGTGAGGAAAAAATTACTAATATATAAATATAAATTGTATATCTTTGTACGTGATATAAAAAAATAACCTTTATTTTCTTTCGACTTCAAATTTTTGAGTGATATTTGGTGTAGTGAAATTCAAGGTGTTACATACAATTTTAAGATAAATGCTATCTCATAAGAAATCATGCCAAAATTAGATCGAGATTATTGTGAATCCTAGTATGTGGGCATGTGATCTCTAAGATGAGTTTGAGTACTTTTAAACATTTCCATCAGAGGTCTTGTTATTATAATATATCATAAAACTTTATCTTAACTTGTAATACCTTTGATTAAGTTGATAAGCTAAAGTATGCATGGTCTTATTAAGTTCATAAAAAGTAACTATTGGTCATATATATATATATATATATATATATATATATATATATATATATATATATATATATATTTAACCATGAGGTTGTGCTAAAGGCATGAAAATATTAGTGTATATGCTCTATAAACAATTAATGGTTTAATATTACTCTAACTTTATTCATGTAATAGATATATTTATATTTATATTTATATTTTTTTACCTTTAACATTTATTTAAGTTTGATTATTAATTATGAAATAAAGATAAATTTTTTGGAATAAAAATATTTTGCATGGTTAATTATAAAGTATTTATAATTATGAGGATTTATGTTGCAACGAAACAATTTTCTTAAATATTCATGTTCAATGCTCTGTTAAGTTTGAACATTAATAAAATCTATTGAGATTGATTTATATCATTTTTTTTATATATAAAAAAATATTTGTTTTAATAAGTTAAATTATACGGGATAAATGAAACTAATAGAAGTACATGCTTATACTATGAAAAGACCAACCTATTTGCACACTTTATATGGAAAGATTTCCTATATATATGAAAAGACTCTTATAAAAGTTGTTAAATGCTTCTTAAACTTGGGATCACCAAGTTATCTATGATAATACTATACTTTAATCATGATTACATGTTGCTTTAATCAAAAGTAACAAAAATACATATATTGTGTATAACATAAACTATATGAAAGTAGTGATTAAGAAAGAACTCATCATCCTATTTGAATTATAATTTTTTTTCTTCCATACATTCTCAAATACTTTTGATTATAAATCGTTGTTTATTATGGAATAATTTTTTTTAGCTTTTATTTAAAGAATTAGTGACTATATTGTTGAGCCAAATATAACTTCTAGGGGAACACATAATATTCTTTAATATTTTGTTATTTTTTTATTGGTTTTCTATGACATTTTTTAGTTAATTTGAAAATAACACAAGTCTTATCTAAAGGAATTTTATTTTTATTTTAAAATTAAATTGAATTAATTTATTTTATTCTCCAACATTTAAAATTTTCAATGTTAAGCTCTAAGGTTGAGTCCGAATTAAAAATTTAATGATTTGTGAGTTTAATAATATAACCTAAGATTAGCAACATCTTATGTTTTTTCAACAGTAAAACAAATAGTTTGCCTGAATTTTTTTAAAAAAGCATAGCACGGAACTTGATTTCAAGCACCAAAAGTAATCAAGATTTTAGTAGAAAGTCTAATGCAAGAAATACGAGAAAAGAAAAAAGTGTGCGGGTGGAGGTAGCCCGCTGCGTGGCCATCCAAAATAATATCGGAAAGTCTAAAAGTGAAAATGGTTTCGCCTATTATATATTAGGTAATAATATAACACACACACACACCCCTATATTCTAAGTGCCCGTGTCATATTGCATTTCAAACATATTTTTTTTTATATATTTTTTTAAAATTATTTTTAATTAATAATTTTAAATTATTTTAATGTGATGATATCAAAAATATTTAAAAAAAATATCATTTTAATTTATTTATAAATAAAATCACTTTAAAATACAATCTCAACACCACATTATCAGCCAACAGCCTTAAATAATATTTTAATATTAAAATAAATATAAACCAAAAAAATCTTATCTAAAAAACTATATTCAGAACCTAGCAAGCTGAACGGTCGTTGGTTTGATATTGTCCGTACTATACAGGATTTGCCTTCTAGGTTACAGCTAGACTGATGTTTACGTGACATATAGATTTAAGAGACAGGCACGTGTTTGACCGTACTCGTAGCCATCACTATGTGTGATGTGATAATCGATATATTGAATTGCTAATAATCATGTCTGCGGATCCATAGGAGTTTCTCTTCGATTCCAACTGCTATTCTAGTAGGATTTTTTTTATTATTATTAATCGTGTACTCACTTCTTATTATTATTTACTTTTTTTTTTTTTGTTAAATCACGACTTTAATTGTTTGGTTGACTGCTTCTTATTTTATTAATTGACCAGGACACTTTAAGCTTTGATTCGGATTGATGTCAGCATAACCTTTTCTATTTGGTAATGAATAATTAAGTGACATGTAAATTTTTATTTTTCTGTAAATAATGACCTCATATTTCTTTATTTTAGACTAAATAAAAAATATTATCATCCTCATTTTAATGCTAGAATTGATTGAGCAAATTGATCATGACATGAATAATTAACACCATCACCCAAAATAGTGATTGAGTTTTTATTACAAGAAAACCAAGAACATTCTATAAAAAATCTATAAAGATTTTTGTTTATGATATTACTCTATTTTCAACATAAATTAATCATTTGTTGTATGTTATTATTCTAAAAGAATTTTTATGAGCGGTGATTATTTATCAAAATTCTACATTTTTTTTTATTCCAAAACTTGTTCTCTTCAGAAGCTATAAGTTTAGTACTATTTTTTATCATTAATGTGTTTAGACACCTTATGTTTCTAAACTAGTTCATGGTTAGATGACCTTGTTTTCATCATCTTTCTAGATCATGGAGATACTAGTGTAATATGAAATGATTTTTTTTACTCTTATTTAAAGAATTAGCGACTATATTGTTGAGCCAAATATGACTTTTAGTACAAGATATAATATCCTTTAATATTTTGTTATTTTTATTGTTTTTCTATGATATTTTTTAGTTAATTTGAAAATAACACAAATCGCCTTGCTTTTAAGTTTTTTTATTATGATTAAATTCAGATTGTCTAAAGGAATTTTATTTTAAAATTAAATTGAATTAATTTATTTTATCCTCTAATATTTAAATATTTTTGTGTTAAGCTCCAAGGTTAAGTCCAAATTAAAAAATTTAAGGATTAGTGGGTCTAATAGTATAACCCAAGAATAGCAACATCTTATGTTTTTTCAACAGTAAAAAAAATAGTTGGCGTGATTATTTTTTTAAAAAAGCATAGTACGGAACTTGATTCCAAGCACCAAAAGTAATCAAGATTTTAGTAGAAAGTCTAATGCAATAAATACTAGAAAAGAAAAAAAGTGTGCGGGTGGGAGGTAGGCCGCTGACGTGGACATTCAAAGTTTGGGTGTATGATTTAAATTGTTTTTTAAATTATTTTTTGTTAAAAAATATATTAAAATATTATTTGTTTTATTTTTTAAAATTTATTTTTAATATCAGTACGAAAATGATTAAAAACATCAATTTTTTTTTAATTTAAAGTAAAAATTAAAATATTTTTTTTTATTTTTTTTCAAAAATTGTTAAAGAAATAGTGCCCATAGCTTTCGGAAAGTTATCAGGAATCTCTCGTCTTTCTAAGAAAAACCTCATCCTAGATTGCGCTTATAAAAAGCTCCTTTCACTGATCTTTAATTCTTTATCCATCACTAAACAACCAATATCCAGACCATGGCCTATAGCCTTTCTCCTCACACCACCACCCCAACTGCTATTTCCACCTCCTCTCTGTGCCCCCCAATCCTGAAAACAAACGCTCCATTTGTAACTAGAAATCAAAGCCATGCCAATTTTCCTACAGTTTCATGCAAAGCCAGAAATGATGATCACCAGAACCCTTCCACGAGAAGGGATGTTCTCATTGGCCTAGGAGGTCTCTACGGGGCAACCAATCTCAGCGATCCATTTGCTTATGCCAAGCCAATCCAGCCTCCAGACATATCTGACTGTAGCGTGATAAACGAGCCTGATCCTGAAAATCCCACCAACTGCTGCCCTCCATTAACCAGGAAGATCATCGACTTCAAGCTCCCTTCTCGAAATGATCCGTTGCGAATCAGACGCCCTGCTCATCTAGTTGATGATGACTACATTGCCAAATATAATAGAGCCATTGCGCTGATGAAACAGCTCCCTGAAGATGACCCACGTAACTTCACACAGCAAGCCAATGTCCACTGTGCTTATTGTGATGGTGGTTATCACCAAGTAGGGATGCCGGACTTGAATTATCAAGTTCACTTTAGCTGGCTGTTCTTTCCCTGGCACAGATACTATCTCTACTTCTATGAGAGAATCTTGGGCAAACTGATTGACGATCCCACTTTTGCTTTACCATTCTGGAACTGGGACTCCCCTCAGGGCATGCAAATACCAGCCTTCTTCGCCGACCCTAAATCAGCAGTCTATGACCCGCTCCGTGACAAGAGTCACCAGCCACCAAAAATTATTGATCTTGATTTCCCCGGTGTAGACTTTCCCTTGCCAGACCCAGTTCAAGTGGCCAGCAATCTTAATGTAATGTATAGGCAAATGGTGACTGCCAAGTATCCTACGCTCTTTATGGGTCGACCATACCGTGCCGGTGATGAACCAGAACCTGGAGCTGGTTCACTCGAGGATGTCCCACACACTACAGTTCACATCTGGACCGGTGACCCAGACCAATCGAATCGTGAAAATATGGGTGTTTTCTATGCAGCCGCGAGAGATCCTATCTTTTTTGCTCATCATGGGAACATTGACCGATTGTGGGAGGTATGGAAGAAATTACCAGGTGGAAAAAGACAGAATTTCACCGACCCTGATTGGCTCGACGCCGCATTTCTTTTCTACGATGAGAACGCTAATCTAGTCCGAGTTAAGATTAGGGACTGTCTTGACACAACAAAGTTGAGATATGGGTTTCAAGATGTTGCTAGTCCCTGGATCAATGCTAGACCAAAACCAAAGCCAAACAAACCAAAGCCGACAGTGCCAGCAGTTACGGCAGACCCAACGAAACCAATCGGTCTGTTAAACAAAACTGTAAGTGTTGTGGTTCAGAGACCAAATAAAAGGAGAAGTAAAAAAGATAAAGAAGAAGAAGAAGAAGTTCTGGTAATAGAAGGGATAGAGTATCGAATAGATATGTATGTCAAGTTTAACGTGCTCATAAATGACGAGCCTGATACACCTGGTAAAACAGACAACGCAGAGTTTGCTGGAACCTTTGTCAATGTGCCCCACAGTCGTAACAAGACAGTGAAAACAAGTCTGAGGTTGGGAATTACTGAGCTATTGGAGGATTTGGAAGCTGAAGATGATGAAAGTGTGGTGGTGACTTTGGTGCCGATAACAAATATAGGTGAGGCTACCATTGGCACTCTCAGGATTGAGCTTCTCAGCGATTGATCATCATAAAAGGAAACTTATCCTTTCGTAACTATCAGTTAGCATTTTCATATTTTAACCACCAGGTCAGAGCTTCTGTTTAAATAAGGTTCATGTTTTAGATGAGTTTCATTGCTCGTGTAAACAAAATCTGATCGTCAATAAAAATTTTTCTTGTTTCTTCTTCTTCCTTAAATAAGATATGACGGCCCTCTTTGCCTCGAGTAATTCATCATGGTATGGTATCCTGTAGACATTACCTAAAATATAAACCGATTTCCGGTTTTACTGTGTAATTTTTTCATGTTCATATATACACATATTATCATGGATTGCGACAGTAAAATTATCATTTTATCTCAGAGATGAAAAATTTAATCCTCGGGACCAAGGTCATTTTTGAAATTTTCATGGGACATGTATGGTATTTCCGAATTCTTTGCACAGTAAAAATACTATTTTACCCTTGTGGAGGTGTTTTAGTTTTTTCACAAATTCGTGCACAGTGCAAATACTAAAATAACCCCCGAAAACAAAAAAAGAAGCCCTGGAGCTGGGGGTATTGCAGTACTTTCATCACCGGTTTTTTCGTGGTTATCGATGGGTCCAATGGTATATAGACAATTTATCATTTTATTATTATTTCTTTTCGGAAACACTGCAGGCGCTTCCGTAGGACACGCCGTCAGTGTTTCACGGGCGCGCACCATTCAGGCAGTGCGTGCTTCGTCGATTGACGGTTGAAACTGACCGTCCGCCATGTCACCTGGTGAGCCGCCATGTCCTCAGCCTCTCAGTGCGGCGCGTGTCTGTGTTAGGTAGTTGGTGGATCGCCAGGGGACAACTTTTGGTGTTTTCTCCCTTTTCTCTTTTCTGCCACCGGAAAGTGCAGGTAAGTCCTTAAGGTTTGTGATGTTTTTATTTTAGTCCCTTTTCTTTTGATTTCGGTTTTTTCCTGATTTCTTCAATGAAAATTTTGATTTTTTTCAATTATGCCCTACAATTGAAACTGATTATAAATATTTATTTTCATTTCAGTCCTTATTCTTTTGATTTTTGGTTTTTTTTTGGTTCCTTTAATTTTTTTCGATATGTAGGTTTTGATTTAGTTTAATTGTGTCCTCCTATTAAAATTTGTTATATATGCTACTTTTCATTTCGGTCCTTATTCTTTTATTTTTTTTTTAAAATACACTGCAATTGTTTTTTAAAAATGCCTTTATTTTTTTTGTCCCAAAGTTTTTTTTTGTTTCAATTTTGTCCTTCAATTGGAGTTAATTATATATTTTGATTTTTATTTTAGCCCTTATTCTTTGAATTTTTTATTTGGTATTAACTCTTTTTATTTTTTCAGTCCTTCTTGGACAATGTTTATTTTTTACCCGTATTTATGCATCTATGCTTTTAGTTTTTATCATTTTAATTTTTATTGCAATTTTATTTTTATTCAGTTCAGACTTGGAATTTTAATTTATATTGGTCATCATTTTAAAATTAATATTTCTTCCTTTTTCTCTTTGTTCTTTTTTTTTTGTGTTTCTATTATTTTTATCTGTTCTTCGGGTCAGATGATTTTATGATTTCATTGTTTGCGCAATAATAATGATAATTTTAGTGATTATTTTTTAATTATTTTTTTGGAAAAATGTTTTGCTTTTTTTTATTTTTTGGGGCAATTTAATGAATTTAATTGTTTGAGCAATAATATTGATAATAGTTTTAACTGTTATAGTCATGATAATGACGATAACGTAGGGATAAATTTTCAATGATATTTTTTTTCTTTTTGTTGATAGAAAATTAACTACTTATTTTTGTTTTTTGATTATTGCAGGTGTTTTCATAATTTATATTTTTTTTGTGTTTAATTTAAATTGAATTATAAAATAAACTAATCTTAATACAGTGAATTCAATAATTCAGATATCCTAATCTTCTTTCTTTATTAATGATAATGATAATTTTATGTTGGTTATTTTATTGAAACCTACTAAACAAATAAATTTATATCGATTTAAAATTCATATATTTTATAGGAAATTTGCACTTCACAGGAATTCTATACAGATTTATTATTTTGCCCAAATTTATATTATAATAAAAAAAATCTTACACAATTAATATTTTTTGCGATGAAAAAAAATTGGTTTCGACCGTGACAAGGCGCGGGTAAGTGACTAGTTTAAAACTAATGCCCATCGCATATTTTAACCGGTTTGATTTTTTGTTGATAAATTGTTTTTTTAAATTGTTTTAGGGGTGTTTATTGGTTATTTTAAGTTAAAATGGCTAAAAAAATAAATTATTTAGGCCAAAAACATCCCTTTGATTTTCTGGCTCCTCTCTAGTGGTTTGATTTTGAGCACCGTGGGCGCTTTGCCAAGCTTGTTTTGGGTGCTCTTTTGTTTTTCTTTTGGTCACTTAATTTATTTCTCAATCTACATTTAGTTGATTTCAGGTTAAGGTGAATGATTTGTCTCGATTAACTTTGCAAAGGTTTTTTTTATTTTTTTTTTAATTTCATCAATCTACACCTGTTTAATTAAAAATTAAACTTTTTAGTTTATTTTAGTTTATTTTTTCATAGAGTTATTGTTGTCTCAAATAATAATCTTAATATATTGCTGTTTTTGGTGATCAATTTTACAAACACCTATTCTTGTTATTATATGGTTAAATAAAATATAATGTAATTTTTTTTTGTTAAAAATATAATTAAGTGCATGACTTAGGTTATGTATTCAATGAGTGAACCGAATTAAATCCATATCATTGTTTGAATATATTTTTTTTAAATGAATGTTTTTAACTTTTTTTAAAAAACTTTTCTTATTGATACAAAATGCCTTAACAACCCCCACATTTTTTTTTATCTATGTCTTTCATGACCTACTTGATGAAACTTTTTTTGTGAGTTAAAAGGTAGTTTGTGGCACAGTTTTGATAGATTATCAAGTGAAACCATTGTTGTTAAACTCGTGTTTTGACTCATAAAATCATAAAATAGTACAATTTTACGAGTCAAAAGCAAAAATTTTACAAAATCAGGTTAAAACTCAAAAATTAGTAAAATCACGAGTTGGCTCGGTAAAACCGGTCGAACTCGGTGACTCGTAAAACTCATACCGAGTTTACAATGTCAGACAGACTCCCGAGTCCCGTTACTCTCCCCATTTACAAACTACATTTGGAAAGTAAACAACTTACTGAATCATTTGCAATTCTGGTATTCCCACACAAATCACCCCGTTTACTCAAATCTCCTATTTTAAAATCGTTTCCTCTCAGCTCAGTGTCTCATCTTCTTCATCTTCCATTTCACTGCACAAGGTTAGTTTTCTAACTCTTCTTCATGGTGTCAACTGTTGGTGTGAGCTGTAATACATGGGTGATAGGAGAGATTATAGGAACAGAGATGAAAAGAAATTTCTTTCCATCTCACGTTAGCATCATTACAGGAATGTAATTTGTATAGCCAAAAATAAAAGATTTACTCTGTCATTATAAATATGTAACGTAGGGCCGTGTAAAGAATCAACCATAAAATAAAGAGTAATTATTCTAACATGGTATCAGAGCATCCCATTTTTTTCTGCTTCAAAAAACCCTAATACCTGTCTCTTTCTTTTTTCCTCTTTACCTCGCCGACCATGACTTCAGAAATTGATACAGAGCAGTCTGATATACCTCAACCAGAGTCCATGTTTCCAGAATTCACCACAAAAATCACTGAAGCTCTTAGTAAGATCCAAACACCTACCCTATCTACTGAGTCCCCTGCAGCTCCGATCGGCATCAAGTTGAATAGCACCAACTATGCCCTCTGGTCCCAAGTTGTCGAGATGTACATCTCAAGCAAAGACAAATTAGAATATATCAATGGTGATCTTCCACAACCACCATTAACAGATCCCTTCTTTCGCAAATGGCGTACAAACAATGCTATTGTCAAAGGATGGTTAATCAATTCAATGGATCCCTCATTAATAGGGAATTTTATTTGGTTTCCTACTGCAAAAATGGTGTGGGACTCCATTGCTACCACTTACTTTGATGGAAGTGATACATCTCAGGTTTATGATTTGAGACGAAGGGTGATGCAGCTGAAACAAGTAGGAGGGTCTTTGGAACAATACTACAATGACCTCCAAGGGTTATGGCTTGAGATTGATTTTAGGCGTCCTAATCCAATGGAGTGTGCAGTCGATATTCACAAGTATAATGCTATCCTTCAAGAAGAACGGGTGTATGTTTTCTTGGATGGTCTTGACAACAGATTGGACAAAATAAGAGGAGATGTACTGCAGCTTCATCCATTTCCTACTGCGGAACAAGCTTATGCTCATGTCCGCCGTGAAATAATTCGCTAGACTGTTATGATCACAGACAACGAGAACATTTCTGGGGCTATTCTCGCTACGAAAGCACTTCGACTTAAGCCAATCAACCCTACTTCTAATATACATAATGGGAAGCAGAAATCTCGAACATCAACTGAAGGCCTAAAGTGCACTCATTGTGGGAATCAAAGGCATACACGTGAAAATTGTTTCAAGTTGCATGGATATCCTGATTGGTGGAATGACCTCCAGACTAAAAAATGTAGAGACACAGCTAGCAAAGAAGATGGTCTTGGCACTGCAACAATGGCCACTGCAGAACCTCACCTGTCTTTTACACCATAAATTGCTCACAGTCCTTCATCCTCAGACGCAGGTAACCTCGGTTGTGTTTATGTTAATTCACCATGTGATGCTGAATGTGATGAATGGCTACTGGACTCCGGCGCCACTGATCACATGACGTTTTATGCCAAGAATTTCACCCAAACATCCTTACCAAGACGTACCAATATCGCCAATGCTAATGGCGTCATCTCTCCAGTCACTGGTGCAGGCACACTGATATTAACACATACATTGCAGCTACCTAATACATTATTTGTTCCATCCATCACTCATAAGCTCCTCTCTGTAAGCCAAATGACTTCTGCTCTTAATTGTCTGGTACTCATGTATCCTACTTTCTATCTTATCCTAGACATTCTCACCAAGAAAATCATTGGGTGTGGTACTAAGAGAGGGGGACTCTATTATGTGGAAGACTTCAGTACGGGAAGAGCATATCATATACAACATTCGGTTGGAATAAAAGAGAAGGAGATATGGCTTTGTCACTAATGTTTAGGACACCCGTCCTTCACTTATATGAAACACTTGTTCCCAAAATTATTCTCTCAAGTGCAACATTCTGATTTTCAATGTGAAACCTACACTTTTACAAAAAGCTATAAGGTCTCTTATCCTGTGCATTTGAATAAAAAGGATACTCCATTCTCCTTGATATATTCTGATGTGTGGGGTCCTTCCCCAATTCATACCATATCCGGGTTCAGATGGTTTGCGTTCTTCGTCGATGACTGTACCCGCATGACCTGGCTCTATCTGCTAAAACATAAAGATGAAGTTTCCAGTGTGTTTAAATCATTTCATGCCATGGTAAACACATAATTTTCTGCTAAGATTCAAGTGCTTCGATCGGACAATGGGGGTGAATATGTGAATCACCAATTTCATGATTATTTCAATCTTCACGGCATTGTCCATGAAACATCATGCCCTCAAACTCCTCAACAAAACGGTATTGCTGAACAGAAAAATCGACATGTTCTTGAAATTACCAGAGCTCTTCTAATAAATGCCCATGCTCCTTCTCGATACTGGGCTGTTGCAGTCACTACTGTTGTGCATCTTCTGAACAGATTGCCCTCTAAGGTGTTGGGTTTCCAAACTCCATTACAGGTTCTTGCAAAACATACCCCTCTGCCCTCGGTTTTGATGCTTCCACCCCGTGTGTTTGGGTGGGTTGCGTATGTCCACCTTCATAAGAACCAGCGAACTAAGCTGGACCCCTGTGCTCGTCGATGTATGTTTGTGGGATATGCATTTCATCAAAAGGGTTATAGATGTTATGATCCTACTTCTAACCGCACCTATATCTTTATGGACGTCACCTTCATGGAAACAAAAACTTTTTTTTCCATCCAATTCTCCTCTTTAGGGGGAGACTAGACAAGAAAAATTGAAATGGATGGAATTGAACTGGATGGGTCTGTCTGAAACACGTATGGAATCAACACAGTCAGGTTGTGCCTCACACAAAGATGGAGTTCTAGAAGCTGCAGAAGACAATACTAGTCTAAAAGATGTTGAAATTCCAGAAGCTGCAGTAGAAACAGAAGGTGCAGGAAATACAGCCTTAGAAGTTGCAGAAGATGTAGTTCCAGAAGCTATTTCAGAAGCTGCAGTTTCGTCCCCCTCTGAAGTACCCGAATACCCAACTCCTAAGAATCCTGAGGTAAGCCCTTTGAACACCAATGTCATAGAATCTTCTGCTAGTTATGAATTACCTTACAGGCACAATCGTGGGAAACCACCAAGGCGGTACGAGGAAGATTGAGCACCCTGATTCTATTGGTAATTCCTTCGTGCCCGAAAAGGAAGTCAGACTAACCGACAGAGTATATAGTTACTGATGATTCCTTAGAAGTTTTGACAAAGGGAGCAGTGGGGGAATTTCTTGAAGAAGTCCTGGTAAAAGCATGCATGCCATTTAGTTTGAGGTTATTAGTACTAAGGAGATCTCACGGTGATCGCCGACGAGAAAAGTGGCGTCCGCTTACCATAAGACATAGTTTCAGTGTACTAAAAATATATCTAAATAAAAGTCGACCTCAGGGTATTTCACATTTGTTGGTGGAAATCTGGTGACATGGAGAAGTAAGAAACAAAAGGTGGTGGCACTCTCGAGTGCCGAATCAGAATTTCAAGGGATGGCTAAAGGTGTGTGTGAACTTCTTTGGCTGAAAAAATTGCTAACTGAGGTTGGTTTCACTCTTAAATCAGAAATGAATCTCTTCTGTGATAATAAAGCTGCGATAAATATTTCTCAAAATCTAGTCCAACACGATAGAATTAAACATGTGGAGGTCGATCGGCACTTCATCAAACATAACCTCGAAACGAAGACAATTCAATTCCCATTCGTCAAATCTGAAGATCAACTAGCAGATATACTTACCAAGGTCGTATCCAGCAAAGATTTCCACAACTCACTAGTCAAGTTGTGCATAAGGGATCCATATGCATCAACTTGAGGGGGAGTGTTGGCGTGAGCTGTAATACATGGGTGATAGGAGAGATTATAGGAACAGAGATGAAAAGAAATTTCTTTCCATCTCACGTTAGCATCATTACAGGAACGTAATTTCTATAGCCAAAAATAGAAGATTTACTCTGTCATTATAAATATGTAACGTAGGGCTGTGTAAAGAATCAATCAGAAAATAAAGAGTAATTATTCTAACATCAATTGTCATGGGTATTGTGAATTCTTTCTTCATCTTCCATTTGAATTGAAAAATATGGTGACTTGGACTGTGATCATTGATGGGTATGCGAGATTGAACTGTGATGAATTGATGATTGAACTGTGAAGATTGAACAGGCCCTCTTTTTTTCTGTTATAAATAAAGGAACGCACATTCATTCTTTGTCCTTTGATACTAAGCCAAGAACTGAAGAAAAAGAATGATAAGTAATGACAAGAGGTCAAAAGGTGGATAAGAAATTTGAAGGAGAGGCAAAATTGAGTCGTGAAAGTGTAACAAGCAAAATTGAAGGGATGTTCTCATTGGTCTAGGAGGTCTCTACGGGGCAACCAATCTCAGTGATCCATTTGCTTATGCCAAGCCAATCCAGCCTCCAGACATATCTGACTGTAGCGTAATATACGTGCCTGATCCTCAAAATCCCACCAACTGCTGCCCTCCATTAACCAGGAAGATCATCGACTTCAAGCTCCCTTCTCGAAATGATCCGTTGCGAATCAGACGCCCTGCTCATCTAGTTGATGATGACTACATCGCCAAATATAATAAAGCGATTGCGCTAATGAAACAGCTCCCTGAAGATGACCCACGTAACATCACACAACAAGCCAATGTCCACTGTGTTGCTTGTGATGGTGGTTATCACCAAGCAGGAATGCCAGACTTGAATTATCAAGTTCACTTTAGCTGGCTGTTCTTTCCCTGGCACAGATACTATCTCTACTTCTATGAGAGAATCTTGGGCAAACTGATTAATGATCCCACTTTTGCTTTACCATTCTGGAATTGGGATTCCCCTCAGGGCATGCAAATACCAGCCTTCTTCGCAGACCCTACATCAGCAGTCTATGACCCGCTCCGTGACAAGAATCACCAGCCGCCAAAAATTATTGATCTTGATTTCTCCGGTAGACTTTCCCTTGCCAGACCCTGTTCAAGTGGCCAGCAATCTTAATGTAATGTATAGGCAGTTGGTGACTGCCAATTATCCTACGCTCTTCTTGGGTCGACCATACCGTGCCGGAGATGAACCAGCACCTGGAGCTGGTTCACTTGAGGATGTCCCACACTCTACAGTTCACATCTGGACCGGTGACGCAGACCAACCGAATCGTGAAAATATGGGTGTTTTCTATGCAGCCGCGAGAGATCCTATCTTTTTTGCTCATCATGGGAATATTGACCGATTGTGGGAGGCATGGAAGAAATTACCAGGTGGAAAAAGAAAGAATTTCACCGACCCTGATTGGCTCGACACCGCATTTCTTTTCTACGATGAGAACGCTAATCTAGTCCGAGTTAGAATTAGGGATTGTCTTGACACAACAAAGTTGAGATATGAGTTTCAAGATGTTGCTAGTCCCTGGATCAATGCTAGACCGAAACCAAAGCCAAACAAACAAAAGACGAAAGTGGCAGTAGCTACGGCAGACCCAACGAAACCAATCGGTCTGTTAAACAAAACTGTAAGTGTTGTGGTTCAGAGACCAAATAAAAGGAGAAGTACAAAAGCTAAGGAAGTAGAAGTTCTGATAATAGACAGGATTGAGTATCGAATAGATATGTATGTAAAGTTTAACGTGCTCATAAATGACGAGACTGATACACCCGGTAAACCAGACAGCGCAGAGTTTGCAGGAACCTTTGTCAATGTGCCCCATGGTCGTAACAAGACAGTGAAGACTGAAGACAAGTTTGAGGTTGGGAATCTCTGAGCTATTGAAGGATTTGAAAGCTGAAGATGATGAAAGTGTGGTGGTGACTTTGGTGCCCATATCAAATATAGGTAAGGCTACCATTGGCACTCTCAGGATTGAGCTTCTCAACGATTGATCATCATAAAATGAAACTTCTCCTTTCGCTTTAAGAATGTCAAGTAATACTTATAATAGGTATCAAGAGCTTCAAAGAATTTGTGACTTGTATAATAGATATCAAATTCGAGTCACTATATGTATTTTTTATAAAAATTTCAAATAATCAAGATTTTATTAATTTATCTGAATCTACAAAATACATTTTAGAAAAAAATTACAAGAATGAGTTTTTCACGTATGAAAAAAATAAAGTCTAAGTAATACGGTTACTTCTGAAGTGCATGACTTAAGTTATGTATTTAATGAGTGAACCGGAGTCAAATCCATATCATTGTTTGAATTTTTCTTTTATTTAAAAATGAATGCTTTTAACTTTTTTTTAAAAAACTTTTCTTATTCATAGAAAATGCCACATATTTTTTTTAATCTATGTCTTTAACGACCACTTGATGAAACTTCTTTTGCAAGTTAAAAGGTAGTTTTCAATTAGATATGGATCATTAATTATCAGAGATATGCTGAGAGGCCAATTCACAACGGTAGCAGGGGCTAAATCAGTGTCAAGTAGGAGCAAAGCAATTCTCCATAAAGTTTTCTTGTCAGTGTCGAGCAAAGTTGTGGTTTAGGTTTTCGTTTTTTTTTTAATTGGAATATAATATTTTGATTTTGTAATGTTTCGGCATGTCATTTTAAAGTTATACTGTTTATATATAATTAATTAATTATATATATATATATATGAAGAAAAAATATTAATTTAACAAATATAATTCAAAAATAAAATTAATTAATTATTACAGAATATTATTTCAAAATAAAAAATATCTTAAAACTATATCTACTGCAATACAATGCCAGTTATCCAGCTATTAGATTATTTTTCTTTTGTACTCAAACAAAGCAAAATTCCAAATGGGACTCGACGAAAGTTTAGAGCTCAAGTAGTATATATATAATACGGAAAGGCTCACCAAAGGATCACAAAAATTGTGTCTTTTGCGTGAAAGAGACTAAGAGAGCATAAACAAGAAATTGCAGAAGAAGAAAGTCAAGAAGTTGGGGATTTGAAGCAAAACGATTTGGGGGTGCAATGGGGGCTTTTCAGTTTCAATTTAATTCATTCATCTTTTTTAAAGGTCAAAACGGCACATGCGAAGTAATACTAGAATATTTTGGCCGGTATTTGAATGAAAAATCTGGAATAAACCGGAATTTAAACTAAAAAAAACAACAATACTGTTTTATCTCATTTTTTAATTGATATGAAATGTTTTGGCCGATACAAAATGAAATTGACAACTATGATATCAATTGAGAGAGATGTTTTTGAAGTTTTTCCTTTTCTTTCTTTCCTGCACTGAAATGGATCAAAATTGACAACTATGATGTCAATTGTGAAATGTTTTGGCCGATACAGAATTAAAATGACAACTATGATGTCAATTGAGAGAGATGCTTTTGAAGTTTTTCCTTTTCTCTCTTTCTTACACTGAAATGGAACAAAATTGACAACTATGATGTCAATTGAGAGAGATGCTTTTGAAGTTTTTCTTTTTCTCTCTTTCCTGCACTGCTAAACGCTTCATTCAATATGAAAGTTGGATATCATTAACGCCCCGTTTGTTTGCTGGAAAATGGTTTCCTTTTGGAAAGTGAATTCCGGGGAAAGTGAATTCCTGGAAAGTGAATTCCGATGTTTGGCAGTGTTATGGAAAATGAACTGGAAAACACTTTCCAGTGTTTGTTTGTGTTATGAAAAATGAACTGGAAAATAATTTATTAATAAATTAATTTTTTTTTCAAGTTTATTAAAATAATGAGGAACAAATCTTACAAATTAAAAAGTTGAATGAGAATGAAATTGAAAAAAAAATATAATTTCATAAATTATCTCAAATAAAATAAATAATAATCAAAATAATAGAGATCAAATCTAAGAATTTAAAAAAAATAAAAGGTGAATAAATTAAAATAATAATAATTAACATTTCATAAATTATTTCAAATAAAATAAGTAACAATAAAAAAAATGAGGACCAAATTTGATAGATAAAAAATTTCAATAAAAAAATGATAAGAAAAAAGCAAATAGCAATTATAAAAATAAGGACCAAAATTAATATAAAAATTAAATTTCAAGAGATGGAATTGAAAAATAAATATTCAAAACAAATTATATATAGCAATCAAAAGTTTGAGGATCAAATTTGATATAATCAGCAAATAATGATATTTCTAAATTTTTCACAACTTCCGGAAAGTATTTTCAGCCCAAATTTTTCGGAAAACACTTTCCTGAAAACCAAGCCAAATTTTTCTTTGACTAGAAAGTGTTTTCCGTTGACCAACTTTCCGGAAGGCAAACAAACACAGGAAAGTTTGGAAAGTGGTTTCCCGGAAAGTGAATTCTGGGAAACAAACACAAACTAATTGCTATTGATTTTGCAATCATCCTGTAGACTCGCCGATTGCTTTTCTTAGATAGTGCACTAAACTAAATAATTTATTGAGAAATTAATACGACTTTTCGTATTTTTCTCCCCTTGTCGCTCCACGCCCATTTAACCTGGTGTTATAACACGTGTCCCTTTTGCCATTTCCAACGCAAATAATTAGATTTGTTTTTAAAATTTCCTTACCATATTCGAGAGAGAAAAAAAACCCGATTAAATAAAAAGAATTAACTGAGAAAAATTCAACCATTAAAAAATCCTAATTAAACCTATTGGAATATTTTTAAAAATTTCCAGTCACGATCAATTTTTATGTTTTTTAAAGGTAAAACGAATTAGGTTAAATGAAAAAAAAAATAATACTGGTTAAAGTAAAAAAAGAGATCACGTTTTAAAACAGTGACGCACAATAAAAATTATTGTTCCTCTAGACTCAGATTGCTGTGGATTATAATAGTAAAATTATTATTTTACCCCTCAGTACACAGTGACTTTAGCCTTGGGTCCAAGGGTATTTTTTATTTTTGCAATTATGTGCACAATAAAATAACATAATACTCATATATAAGATAAAAATACACAGTTACCATCGGGGTGTTAAGGTTAATGCATATTTTTTTTAAATACAAATATACCTCATATAAGACAAAACTGAATAGTAAACTCCGGGGATAGATACGTCATTGCACAATATTTTAAAATGAACAAATACGTATATACTCTCATGTACGACAAAATCCAAGAGTTGGTTGTAGGGGTGTGGAAGTAATTTACTCTTTTTTATTATATTTTCTGTAGCAGTACTATTTGCGCGTTGCCGAACACGCCGTCCATTTTCGCTCTCACGCCAAATTCAGACGGCGTGCGCGGCATTTTGCGACGTGTAAAAATATCCAACCTGCATCTAGAATGATTATCCGCCATGTTCTCCTCTTTCTGGTGCGGCACATGGTGTTCCAAGATGGTCGGAGACGTAACGGTGGTCGATTGAACTTCCACCCCTTTTCTCTCTCTTGCGTGCAAAAGAACATGTCAGGCCCCGTTGTTTATTGGGTGTCCATTGTAGTCCCTGATCTTTCGATTGTTTTATATGGTCCTTATTTCGGTTATAGACGTTTTGATTTGTTTCAATTTTGTCCTTCAATTGAAATTGATTATATATTTTAGTTTCATTTCAGTCCTTAGTCTTTTAATTTCCGGTTTGGTTTTAAATCCTTAATATTTTCGGTATCAAAGTTATGACTTGTTTCACTTTTATCCTTCAATTCAAATTGATTATATATTTTAGTTGCATTTTGGTCCTCAGGCTTTCTATTTCTGGTTTTGTTTTAAATTCTTTATTTTTTTCAGTATCAAAGTTTAGATTTGTTTCAATTTTGTCCTTTAAATGAAATTTATTATATATGTGTTTTTCATTTCACCCCTTATACTTTTAATCTTTGATTTTATTTTAATTCATTTATATATATATATATATATATATATATATATATATATATATATATATATATTTTTTTTTTTTGAAATGGTTCCTATTTTTCTCCATGTTTCTATGTACATGCTCTTAGATTTTGTTTTTAATTTTTACAATTTCCTCTGTTATTAAGGTTTTTATATTTAATGTTTAAATTTTAATTTGTGTTGGTGATCATTTGAAAATTGATATTAATATTTTTCTCTCTTTGTTTTGTCAGTTTTTTTAATTGCTTTTTTGTTAATATTTTTAGGTGTTAAAATTTCTAATTATTATAGATAAGGCATTCAAAATAATGATAATGATTATTTGTAAGTTTTTTTCTTATAAATATGTGAGACTAATTATATATTTTGATATTTATTTAATATTAACGCCTTAATATATATAAATAAATAAATGACCTAGGTTTTTTTGGAAAAAATAATAATTTAATATTAGTGGTTTGAATTACTTTTTCTATAATAATATGAGGAAAAAATCTTATAAAATAAAATAAAATAAATTTTTTTCTAGCAATAATTATTGTGTCATCGATAGTATGACCAATAATAATTAGAATATTAATTATTGATAATGATATTTATAGTTATAGCTATAATAAATTTAACAATCATGCTAATAACAATGACAATAATAATCAAAATAATTCATTAGTTGGTGTTATTTTTCTTAAAGGTTAACTTTTGCGGCTTTTTTTATATATGATATTTAATATCACATTAACAAAAAATATACGAAGTCACATGTAGATGAAACAGGTGGAAAAATTAGGGCAAATTATCTACAATGAAAAAATATACGAGTCAATTGTCCTCCACTTTGCTGTAGCCATAAATAAATTCTTTAACATACAAAAAAATATTATTGGTATTAGATTTGTTTTATAATGCTATATATTTGAACGAAATAATTAGTCTGCAAAACTTATTTGAAGCGATAGTATTACCACTGATAATTAGAATATTACTTATTTGCAATAAAGTTCATAATAGTAGTGATAATAATTAGGACAATTTAGCAATCATAATAGTAACAATGAGAATAATAATCAAAATAATTCATTGGTCGATTTTATTTTTGTGAAAAATTAACTTCTGCGGCATTTTTTATGTATGATATTTCAGATCTCATATGACGTAAAAAAAATGTCAAAGCCACACGTAGGACAAGACAAGTAGAAAAGTTGTGCCAAATTATCTACAATAAAAAAAATTATCCTGCGTTTGGCCGCTACTGGTACCAAATTTTTTCACATGTAATAAAATTGTTAGTGGTCATATTTTTTTTTTATAGTACTATACAGATGAGCTAAATAATCAACTTAAGTTCTTATATGTATTTATTTTACTATAGATAAGACATTTTGAATAATGATAATGTTTATCTTTAGGACTTTTTCCTTGAAAAATAGGTGAGCCAAGTTATATATTATGATTTGTTTTTGATAACATCTTAAAATATATTTTAAAAAATGAACTAACTTTTCTTTATAAATATCACATTAATTTAATCTCAGTGTTCTAAAATACTATTAATATAATAATATGAAGGAAAAAAAATCTAAAAAACTAATCTTTAATAAATTTTAGCAGTTGCATTTTTGCTATCTGTCAAATAAATTATTCGTAAAATAGTTAAAACATGCCCAACAAAAAATCAGTATGTTGCAACCAGCAAATTACTAATTTTTAGTCAATTTGATCAATTGCAATTTTGTTATCTACCAATTAAATTATTACTCTAGTAAAAATAAAACTACCAATCAAATTGTTTCTTTCGTAAAACAAATCTCTTATCTGTGCTAAAATTCATCTATTGTAATTTTACTATTTGCTAGTAAAATAATTCATCAAACAAATAAAACATACACAACAATCAATCAGTGTGTTACACGAAGCACATGACTCATTTTCAATGAATTTTATCGATTCCAATTGTACAATCTGTCGATTAAACAATTATCAAAATAATTTTAACGATAATGATATTCAATCACTTTTAGATGGAAAAAAAAAATCTTATTTCTAACCGATTTTATTAATTATAATTTTATTAATTAAATATTAAAATAATCAATTACAAAAACACGCAAAATTAATCAGTTTCATGCGCGGTCAAGTTACCTCATCTATTGCTACATGAAAGAGTCATCATTTCATCGCGGCCTGTTAGGATATGGAATCTTCATACTTTAAGAGTCACTGTTTCACGTGATGGAACATGATTTGTTTGGCTTCTTTCAACATTTTTCATTGTTTTGATTAGTCACACCCGAGAACTGCATCTGGTAGATGTGACTGAGATATTCAACATGCTCAATTGGGAAAAGAAACAGCGACTTTTGAAACTAGGCTATCTCATTGTTCTCCAGTTTCTTTCGATTTTCCGGTTGGTGGCCATGCCATATAGCTGCTAACCCTTAAAACATACTGCAATCGTTACTGAAGAAACCTAAACCAAGATTGTTTTACTTGTTGTGTACAGGATGATTTTGACAGCCTTGGAAGACAGTGATTATGATTAGTTGGGATAATTGCCTGCTCCAGCGAGGAATGCTCATGTTAAGAGGTGTTCTAAATTAGGGTTTTTTTGCTTGAGTCTGTGTTCACTTGTATAGGGTTATCGTTTGAACTCAATAAAACAATGCTTTGAAGGAAATTAAAAATTTACTGGGAAAAAAAATTAAACTGTCTTTTGCTGTATACCTCATGTTTTCTCTTTCAGTAGCTAACGATGGAGCTTGCTGTAGGAATTAAATTCATGGCAGGAAGCAAGGTTATTGCTTTCTTCTTTCTCTGAATTTTGTTTTTGTTATCAGCAAAAAATATTTGTATTTTCATGTCTTTCAATTGTCAGTGACGGAACATGTTTTGGGAATCAATTTTGTGGTGAAAAACTGATTTATTGTAATAACTAATACAATCCATGCAAATATGGCACAAGAAAAATTAGATTTTAGTGTAAAATCATCTACACCAAGTTTCACGCTATCAAGGATAATTCGCAATCCGATGGATTGGACTAAAACTTTACAAAGAATATTTAAACATATTTTTATATTAGTTAAAAAAAATTTAGCAAACAAAATTTAGAAAAGCCGTATATAAATGTCAATAATTGAAATAAAATAACACGTAGATTATTAATAGTATTTTCATAAATAAGTCGGATAAGGTATAAATTTCAGGTTCTTTTCCTTTAAATTGTTGGCCAGAGCCGAGAAACAAGAAAAGAAGAGGAAAAAAATTGTGACCCTTTACCATTAAAAAACCCCGAGAGAAACCAAGAATTAGGGCAAGATATACAAGGGAGGTGTAGAAGGTAGATATGTTTCTATGGAGAATGGGGATTTGCAATTGAAGAGCTGGAGTGCTAAATCATGAAGAACAAGAGAGGATTACTGCAATGGGTCTTGAAGAATGGAAGAAGATTTCACACGATCTGCAAATTCTGGTATTCAATTTGTATATCCTCTCCTATTATGTAAAACTCAGTTGTTGCTTTAAATCAATGGCTTTTACAGCCAATTTCTTGTAACAAACTCTAACAACCCAAACACTAAATTGGGGATTTGCAATATTCTTAAATTTTAAGTTAGGGTTCTTAGATGATAAATTGGGGAAATATGAAATTATGGTAATGTGATGTTCTGGAATGGAATATGATGAAAATGACTCTAAATTATATGAACTTGATAAAGAATACTCGGCACAATGGTCGGCCATATTAATAGGAAAATAAGAAAAGGTGGGAATCAAATAAATGGTTATTAATTTATGCGTGGTTGGTATGTGTTTATGATTATATGAAATAAATTTAATTATTTTAATTAATTGAAGTTGGGTTTCCAATGTGCTTGGACTAAAAACTTTAAAGGAGATTTAGTTAATTGATTAGAGATTTACTTGAATTGAATGTGTTAGCATTTCAAGGGAGGAAATAATATGTGAGAATGATTTTAGAAGGAATTGAGAAAATTTTGGTATATTTTCAAGAAGGGTTTATGAATAAAAAAGGTTAAAATTAGATGAATGATGAGCATCACATGGGTGGTGATTTTACTCTTTAATGAGATTAAAATAAATGATTGCAAAGCATAAGGTTGTGGTTTACATGTGTTTTATGAATGTATACAAGTGATTTCAAAATTGAAGTTTCATATTACATGATATGATCGTAGTGGGTTTATAATCAGTACAATAGATCTCGAGTTCGAGTCAGGTCATACATCCTTTATAAAAGCTTAGGATTGTATTCACTTTCTGAATCCATAAAGATCATTTTCTAGAAGATAGTGTTTAATCGCATTAAAAAAATCAAAATTTAAAGAAAGATGACAAGGAATACTTTAAGGTAAAAGAAATTAAAAGGTGAGAGTCTCTTTACTCGATGAATGAAATGAATTATTAATGTAATATATCTTATTTATGCGAGAAAGGCTTTGAAAATTGGACCACTTGCATGAGGTGTTAGACCTATTAGCTAGGTGCTCGTCATCTTGTTTTGATTAAAATTTTAAAATTTTGTTAATGAAAAATATTTAAATGCAGAAGATTGAGATGTTGGTTATTTAATCGTGTAAATGAAAACAAATGAAAAGAATTAAAAGCGTTAGGAATTGATTGGAAACCATGAGGGTTTGCTGGAGTTAATTGGCAATTGTGAGGGTTTGCTAGCATTGATGGGTAATCTTGAGGGTTTGTCGGAGGTAAGAGATAACCATAAAGGGTTTGTCGGGGGTAAGAGGGGATTAGCCAGAGTCATGGTCATTCATAAGGGCTGTCCTGGAAATTTTGATATTTAAGTGAGATTAAATTAGGCTGAATGACGAGGAATCGTTTTAGATGGTGGTCACATAAAAAAAATATTGAACATTCCATTTATTTAGAATGTGAAAAACATAACAATATTTTCATTCTCATGTGCAATATTCATATAACTATATTTTCCCTCCATATAGGCAACATTTACAAAATAATAATATTTCACTTGCCCATAGGCAATATTCTGAAGGAGCAATTTCGCATTGCCTTTAATAGTCTAAACAATAATCTGTTTGTTTGTTTGTTTGTTTGTTTTCTTGTTAAGCACACGTGTTTGGTGCAATTGAAATAATACTGTTAGAGACAGCTGAGTTTGTTAGAAGTCAGACTATATAAGCCTAGGTCAATTTCTCAATACAATTTGAACTCTTAAAATTCATTCTTGCGTTTGCAATTCTCAGTCTCTTTTCGTAAAACACATTTTCTTCTCTGCTGGTTTTAACAAATTGGTATCAGAGCGTGGAGATCAATTTCAACTGGAAGGAAGATGGATTCAAACAACATTGCACAGCCAAGCATCCCCAAGTTCGATGGAGATTATGAACACTGGAGTATGTTGATGGACAATCTGTTGAGATCGAAGGAGTACTGGTGTGTCATTGAGACAGGCTATGAAGAACCATCACCTGGAGAAGTCCTCACAGCTGTACAGAAGAAGAATTTGGAGGAGATGAAATTGAAGGATCTAAAAACCAAGAACTACCTGTTCCAGTCAATTGACAAATCAATTTTGAAGACAATAGCGCAGAAGAGCACGGCTAAACAACTATGGGACAACATGAAGATCAAGTATTAAGGGAACGCTAGAGTGCAGCGTGCTCAGCTTCAAATTCATCGAAGGAATTTTGAGTTGCTTGAAATGAAAGAAGGAGAGTCTGTAACAGGGTACTTCTCACGGGTACTATTGACAGCAAATAACATGAGGAACGCTGGAGAAGTTGTGACTGAGGTGAAGATAGTGGAAAAAATATTGCGCACTTTGACAGAGAAGTTCAATTATATTGTATGCTCAATTGAGGAATCGAAAGATACAAATAAATTGACAGTAGATGAATTACAAAGCTCACTACTGGTGCATGAGCAGAAATTTCGAAAAACAAGAGAAGATGATCAAGCATTGAGAGTGTATGATGAAAGGATGAAGAACAGTGGTGTGGCTGTTGGGATAAACAGAAGTAGGGGAATGAACACCTATAGGGGAAGAGGACGTGGAAGAGGAGGCCAAATCTACAACAGAGCCACCATTGAATGTTTTAAATGCCACAGAATTGAGCATTTTTAGTATGAATGCCCAAATCTGAATAAAGAGGCACATTATGCTGAGTTGAGCCAAGAAGAGGACATAATGCTAATGACATATGCTGATACACACAATCAGAACGAGGTGATGCATGGTTCTTGGATTCGGGTTGCTCAAATCATATGAGTGGAGAAAGAGGTAAGTTCACGAATCTTGATGAAACTTTTTAGCATTCTGTTAAATTGGGTGATAATAGCATAATTAGTGTGACTGGAAAAGGGAGCATGAAGTTGATTTTGAATGGCATAAATCATGTGGTTAATGAGGTGTGTGTTAACTGAGAAGAAAATCCCTAAGTATTTTTGGGCAAAGGCTGTGATATGGACCTGTTATGTACTGAACAGGTGTCCTACGAATGCACTGAGGGATGTAACTCCTCAAGAGGCTTGGAGTGGGGTGAAGCCAAGTGTTAAGCATTTTTGTGTGTTCGGGTGTCTTGCACATGTTCATGTGCCAAAGGAGAAAAGAAGAAAGTTGGATGACAGAAGTGTGTGCTGTGTGCTATTGGGAGTTAGTGAGGAAACTAAGGGGTATCGATTGTATGATCCTTTGACTGAGAAAATTGTGGTTAGTAGAGATGTGGTTTTTAAGGAAGAAA
Organism: Salix purpurea; assembly: GCA_027405865.1. NCBI lineage: Eukaryota > Viridiplantae > Streptophyta > Magnoliopsida > Malpighiales > Salicaceae > Salix > Salix purpurea. Next base: position 23,767,810 of record JAOWLH010000002.1, read on the forward strand.
ATGGGTGGGATTGGAGTGAAAAACATTAGGAACAGATTCTGATGGATTTGGAGTGGGAAGATCAAAGTGCAGAGAACAATGAACATACTGATGTGAGTGAAGGAAGGAGTGAAAATGGAGCAGTAGTTAATGTGTTGGGAGAAGCTACTGGGAGTGAAGAAATTATGGCAGCTACTGAGAGTGGGGAAATTATGGCTGCGGAAAATGGAAATTCAACAGCTGCAGAAACAAGTCAGAATCGAGTTGAAGGGAGAGTGAATGGCCAAAATGCAGTAGATCAAGTTGAAGGGAGAGACAGTGCAAAAAATCAACATGAAGGGAGAGCGTCCCGTGCCCCATTATGAATGAGGGATTATGTTGATGGGGAGGATTTGAGTGAAGATGAAGCTTATGTGGCACAAGTTGCAGCTGCGGAAGAGGACCCATTTGTGTTTGAAGAAGCTGAGAGGGAAGAAAAATGGAGACAAGCAATGGACAATGAAATAATGTCCATTGAAAAGAACAAGATGTGGACTTTGACAGTGCTTCCAAATGATGCCAAGAAAATTGGTGTTAAATGGATTTACAAAACAAAGTTCAATGAAAATGGAGAGATTGAAAAACATAAGGCAAGGTTGGTGGCGAAAGGATATTCGCAGAAGCATGGGGCAAGTTATAATAGTAACTGAGTTCGATCAATGACTCAACAAGTTGAAATAGTGAGTCCATGAATATAGTGATTCAAATAACCATAACCATGTACACTCATATTCAGCTCGGTCCTTACGACGAAGTTGTGAAAAAACATATCATGCACAACATATCCAAAATTCGGTTCAATCTAACCATTAAGGGTGTGTTTGGCATTGCTTTTGCTTTTGCGATTGAGGTTGAAAAAAAGCAGTTTTTAAAAAAAGCGTTTTTACTGTGGTTCAAAATAAGCAGTGAAGTATTTGGATAAAACTGTGGTTGAGTTGGAGGTTGAAAAAAAAGTAGTTTTGGGTGTTTGGTTACCAAGCTTTTCATATTGCTTTTAACTTGTGAAATTACTTTAAAGGGTATATATATATATATATATATATATATATATATATATAATTTTTTAAAATATTGTAAATTAATAATTATAATAATATAATGTAATTAATAATTCATGAAAAAACAAATATTATTTTTTATTCTCCCATCAAACTACTTACAATTTCATCACGAACAGATATTTCCCTTCCATTAGGACTGATCTGTATCTACACATTTTTTTTTATTTTTTTAAAAATATATATTAAAAAAAAACGGGCTGGGCCGAGGGCAGCCCAACCAAATTGGGCCTAAGCCTAACTTTGCTGGACTTGGGCTAAGCCGAGTGCAGCCCAGCCCAAGTCCAGCTTCAATAACAAAGAAGTGAAACGGTGCGCTGCACTGTGCGCGTCTTCTTCGGGTGACAGTGCAGCGCACCTGTGCACGTGAATTATTTCACGTGCACAGTAGCTTCCAACCGACTACCAAGATAGCTTCAACGGATGATACCGACGGGTAGAGGAGGCCGAGGTGGTTCTTCCTGTGGTGGTGGCGTCTGAAATGGTGGTCTGTGGTGGCCGGAGGCAGCGTTGGAAGGTTGCGGTACTGTTCACCGACCACGACGAGAGCTTCAACGGACGATATCGACGGGTAGAGGAGGCCGAGGTGGTTCTTCCTGTGGTGGTTTCATCGTAAATGGTGGCTTGTAGTGGTCGGAGTCAACGATGAAAGCTCCCGGCTTCCATGGCTGTTTTGGAGAGAGAGAGAGAGAGAGAGAGCCATGCACAGATCGATTTTTAACATGCAAAATACCAGTTTTTTTTAATTATCGAACATAAACACATTGTCAATGGATTTGTCAAAAGGGCAGCGGAGTATGAATGTGAGTTTTGTTCTATATATATATATATATATATATATATATATATATATATATATATATATATATATATATATATATATATATATATGTATCGGTGTTTCATAAATATAAATCGCACTTTGAAAAGCACCAAAAATCAGCTTTCATTGTAACACCAATTCGGACCATTTTTCCTGTGGGTCCCATGCTTTGTAACTGTGTTTGGTTGTTTACCAAACACTACATTGACAACGGCGTTTGGCAATCGTGGATCGCACCACAATGCCAAACGGCCACTAAATTACCCATTATAGGCAATGATATGAGTTGACCTGGAAAACAACAAGATATTGTTTAGAAAGAACAAGTTTTGCTAGGGTTTTTGTTTACAATCTCTACTAACAAGAAGGAAAATACATCTAGACGACCCTTCTTGTGCAACTTCATACGAATCCAACGATGGAAAAAGAAGAAATAAGATGGTGACCATGATTGACATGAGGTGGGTTTATTCACAAAAAAAAAAACTCTTCTGTCATATCTCTCAAATTAAAAATGATAATCACAATTCCTCCGATGAAATTATAAAAGGTGGTGAGGTGCATAACATAGCTAAAACTCATTCTAATCTAACAATGAATGACAAAAATTTAACCCAAGATAGAACAATAGATCTAGAGACAAGTCATAAAATTTTATATTGATTCGATGATCAATTGAAAGATATGCTTAATATTATAATACTTATCAGTAAAAAAATTTATGTCAAAAATCCGAATCATTCATGATCTCATAAAAGTTTTATCAGGGTTTTCAGTATTTTCATTCAATTAACATGATTTGTAAGTGTTGTTTATACTAATGATCAATGTTTATATAACATGATTTGTATGTGTTGTTTATGCTAACGATCAATGTTTATTGTACATAAGCTAACACATTAATTTATTTGGAATTACCTTTTATATATTCTTAAATATTTGAACTCTAAATTTATAAAAACAATCCATTCAATATAATAATTATTTTACTCGATTGGGAAGTTTACACAATTTATCACTAATTAATATTCCACATACCAATTTTTTTACTTTATTTCATCCAAAATTTAAGTTAAGTTACTAAAAAAAATTATCCCTATCTATTACAATTTTCCTTTTATAATTATCATTTATCAATCAAATTTTATAATTTTTAGCATTGATTTGTCAGTTTTGGGTAAAGGGGTTTATAATAGAGCTCTTGCAATGTTAATATTATAAGATTAATAAATTACCACAATTTCTTTAAAAAAAAAAATAGGTGCTAAAAAACTTACTCTAGCTGCCACCTCTTTTTTTTAGCCACTAGAACCACTTTACTTGCTTGTTTAGGAGTGTGGTTGAGATTGCTTTTAAAAATATTATTTATTTAAAAATGCATCAAAATGATGTTCTTTTATTTTTAAAAAAATCATTTTTGACATCAGCATATAAAATAATTTAATTGCACTAAACAATTTAAATTAAAAATTAAAAAAAAATCATTATTTTTCAAAAACATTTTTAAAACACAATATCAAACAACATCCACCTTCTTTCTCATTTTCTCATCTCATCCTTCACAAATATCAATGGAGCACAACACAGCCACCTCACATCCCTCTACCAGAACACACGCAGCTACACCATCTATCTCACATCGTTCTACCATGCAGAGCAAGTAGCAGCTGAACCTTTGTTGTCATCGTCGCTAGGAAATAAGCCACTCACACATTTTGTTCAAAATCTATTGTGGAAATGGTGGAGCTTCTAGCTTTTCTCATTAAAAAGAAAAAAAAAAGTATCCCCTTCATATATCCGTTAATTTATTAAAAAACACATATTGACCACCAATTCATATCAAAACACTACACGTTTACAAATTTCAATGAGGCAAGTTTGATAGTGGTAGTTAATCAGTTTAATTTTTTATTCATATGATTTTTGTTTATTATTTGAGTGATTTTGAGGTATTTAAAGGTTGACAAGTGGTTTATGAAGATTTATATTTAGGATTTTATAGTTGAAAACGAGATTTTAAAGAAAAAAAAACTTTGGTTCCTACATTGTCAGTTTTGTTATAATTAATATTTTTTATGCGAGGACTCTTATTTCCTAGAAAACATATTTTATATGTCCAGGTGAGCGAATAAAATATCGGTTGTTCCAGATTTTTACAATGGATGCATATCATCACTCGAACTTGAGACTTGCTATGTAGATCATATTTTTTTGTCATCGCACCACATCCCTCGATGACTGTTATAATTATTTTTGTCATACAATTTACCAAGTTAAGCACAAAAGTGTATTTTATTCCAATATAACACTTGTTTTATAGGAGTTTGAGTGTTGCCAGCCCAGCATAGAAAAAAATTCTCCAAAACCAATCCATGTGAAAAGGTCAAAATTCAATTTGAAAATTTGATAATCTTTCCATCAAGCTCTATATCTCATATTTTATTTGAAAATTTATTTAACTAGTGTTGATAACTATAATTTGTCAATACCTACTTTATCTATACTTTTTTTTTAACTTGTGTTGATATCATTTAATATCTATAATTCTTTTAAAATTATTGTTCAATAAGTTACTTTATCTATCATTTTAGTTAACTCGTGCTGATATCTATAATTAATATCTTTTTATGCAATGATAGAGGAGTTGCTTCAAATTTGGCTGCCTAAGAAGTTCACTGTCGTTTTGCGAGGACTATAGTTGCCATCATTTTCTACTGTCCAGTCTATCTGTACGTATTATCCTGCACCGCTTACGTCGCCGTCAGCCTGTCTCCACTGGTGACCGTAAGTAATGGTTATCTTCTTCATTCAAGCACTCGTGTTTTTATTATACTTTCTTGCAATGCGACAGCAATTGTTTTCTAAACTTTTATTTTTTATTTTACATTTTTATTTTTTATTTTAAATTAAATTTTTATATATTTTAAATTTATTTTTATATACTGATATTAAAAATAATTTTTTATAAATAAAAAAATATTTTCCTTTGACATGTTTCCCTCTTACCTCACAAACGACAAAAACCTTAAATTCAACACGAAGAACTAGATACCGTGACATGCTTGCACGAGGTCTTTCTAATCAGATAAAACAATAATAGACGGAAGACTTTTAGATGTTTACGTTGTTCTGTCTTCTTAAAGTGTTTTTAAAAAATATTAAAAAATATATTTATTTTTTTATTTTTTTAATTCATTTTCATGTATTAATATTAAAAATAATTGTTAAAAAATTAAAAATGTATATTTTAATATTTTTTTGTAACAAAAAATTATTTAATAAAACAATATCAACAACCCTCTTAAATTTACATATAATTTGGCATGAACCCAGCCATGACGAAAAAAATTAAAAGGCTGGATAGATATTTTGGATTCAAAGTGCAAAACAGGCACAGAGATTGGTGCGGTGGCTCAATCAAGTGGAAATTTGTTTGGAGTGGTGGATGAATTGATTAGTCGTCGCCGTATGGATGGTGATTTTCATGGAGTACTTCCACTTCGGTTTGAACACTAATTTGCATTTTATCTCAAACCAACAACCACTTTTTATGGTGGCTTTATCAAACAGGGCCAGTGGCCACGAACCTTCCCCCAGGTAGAGTTTAATTATTTATTATTTGAAAAACTATCTTGTTGATGTCAATTTGGGCCACTGAAGTGGACGATACTTGTGAGATTGTTTCCTTTGAAAAAAGAGTTCATATTATTTTTTTTTTTAACTTTAAAGTTTATGAAAAACATATTTTATTACATCTATCAATAAACCTTTTAATTTTCATTTAAATATTCTAAACTATAAAAATATATTAAAAAATCTACAATAATACCAAAAAAAAAAAACTAAAACGCATAGGTTTTTCCCTGTCCGGTATTTTGCGCAATTGTTTTTTTCAATTTAGTTCTTGATCTTTCATTTCCAACAATTTCATTTTAATTAAAGACCAATTGGTTTTAATTTCTTAAAAAATGGTGAGATTAAAAGAATAAAGAGTAAAATAAAATCAAAGACAAATATCGGTGGTGTGCCATGTGTTTTTAAAAAAAAAATTGCTCCTCAAACTTTAAAAATCACCTATATTATACAATTTTTGTGCTTCAATATTTCTCAAATTCATTTTCGCTGCAAAAAAATATTTTGTTATTTTCTAGTTCTAGGTAAAAAGAAAACAGAGAGGGGGGTCACTAGGTTCAGAAACACATTGTTAGAACCAATTTAAATCATCAAAATGAATAATTTTTTTGTCAAATTGTTTAATTAAATGAGAGAAGTTTAGATTATGTGTTTTGTTTTACCTTTAGGGTTTGTAAAAAAACAGATCTCGACTCGGGTTGATTTCTTGTTTAGGGTTGATTTTGTTTTTGAAGCGGGTTCTTTTTACATCATTGATAGATTTATCATGATTTATAAAGTATTTTTTAGGTGTTTTGGGTAAAAACATGGGTTGAAAAATGGTTTTTTAGGGTTAAAAGCTCTCAAACCCTGATTTTCAGTCATTTCATGGTTTTTCATGTAAAAATGTTATATTTAAATTAATACCCTTTTTATGTTTTGAGTTGATAAACTATATTTTTGACAATAATGTTTTTGTACTCTTAGATAATATTTGTAATAGGTGGAGTCATGCCTTTGGTATTTTGGTCCTCAAGGTTTTTTTTCTTGTATAATCAAGTCTTTTTAAGTACTCTATTTTTATATTCTTAAAGGTATAGTTGAATTAAAAGATTGATGACTGAAGTGAAAAACTTGGACAGCATGGGTGATTCTTAGAATTTATTTAAAAAATACATTTTATCCTTAAAAGTAAAAAGATATGGGAAAACATTGTTTCGTTGTACCAATTTGCATTGTGGATTACACTCATAATCCCTTTTCTTTTCTTTTCATTTTGATCTTTTTTTCTTTACCTCGTTTTGTTTTAATTTAGTCTTGATATTATATATTTTTAGTATTTAGAGTTGATAATTTATTTTAAATTTTTTTTTATATTAGATGAAAAGTAAATTGCATGATTTTATCCAATCTTCATTAAAGATATGGGAAAATATTTTTATATTTTATTTTAAATTATTTTTTTATGTTTTTAGATTATTTTTTGATATAATGATGTGAAAAATAATTTATTAATCTCACTTAAGTTCATTATCCAATTTGTAGGTTTGAAGTTTTTTATTACCTGATCAATGAGTTTTGAAGTTAAATAAACAATAATTTTGGAAAAAATTAAGTTAATCTTCAAACTTGATATGATGATTTTTTTTATAAAAAATAAAAAAAAAATCATTATATTTTTATTGATCATCTAAATTGTATTTAGACCCATTAAAATAGATTCTTAATATTTTTTTAAAAAAAATTAGTCCAATCCTTAACGGAGCGAGATGAATTGGCTTTATATAGAAAAATAGAGCACACACCAATATTTTTAAGAGGTATTGGAGAATGCATTTCACGAGCACTTTTTTTTTCCAAAAGTATAAATTTGTTTTATTTAATTTTTTTTATATTTTCAAATCATTTTAATATATAGATGTTAAAAACAATTTATTCTTAAAATAATATTGCTTTAATATATTTCTTTAGGAAAAATATTTTAAAAAACATCTCTTACAACCTTCCCAAAAAATACTCGAAACAACTTTCGGTAACTAATTAATTATATCTAATTTATATAAAATAATCCTAAAATATTTAAATATTGACATATTAAAAAATGAACATTCAATTTTATTAATTGGATATGTTTTATAGTAATCAATTTGTATTATAAAAGAATTATTTTGATATTGAAAGAGGGAAATGCTAGAGATATAATTTTACGCAAGAACGATTAACCGATAAAAATTGGCATATGAATTAATTTTTCAACCATAAGAAAATAAAGGCAAGAGAAAATGGGTGTCCTCTCCCTTTCAAACACTTGCCGTGTCGACCCAATATAATAAACTCACTCAACTCGGATACAGAGCAAGAGAATCACGTAACTGGTGGTTATTAATTGTTTCACATTACACTTCAAAACAATTTTAAAAACATTTAATAATTTTATTTTTATATTTTATTTTAAATTATTTTTTTAATATTTTAAGATTATTTTTTGATATGTTGATATGAAAAATAATTTATAAAAAATAAAAATTATTATTTTAATTTATTTGTAAACAAAAACAACACAAAAAAATACTATCATCCAAAAGATCTTAAGTAATATTTTTAATATTGAAATAAATATAAACCAAAAAATCATATTTAAAAAACTATATTCAGAACCTAAAGAACTCGCAAGCTGGACGGTCGTTGGTTTGATAATGTCCGTACTATACAGCATTTTCTTTACAGCTAGACTGATGCTTACGTGGCTGGAGCCTTTCGATTCCATAAATTCAAGAGAGGCACGTTTAACCGCATGTACTTGCTACTTCTGTGCTGTGATGGCTACTATATAATGTCGTTGACCGTACACGTAGCCTATGTGTGATGTGATATATTGAATTGCTCATGATCACGTCTGCGGATCCACAGGAGTTTCTCTTCGACGCCAACTGCTATTCTATTAGGATTTTTAAAAAAAAATACATGTACTATAAACCCCTACATAAAAGTAGGAGTGAAGTGAATAAGATCTCACAACGAGTAATGGAAACTCGAGTTGAAAAAAGATAGGTAAATTATGAAAATAATAATGGATATAACTTTTAATAGAGGTAATGACCTCCATTAAAATAGAAGGTACGAGTTTATTTGCTCGCGTGCTGTGCTAGACTTTTTTTTATATAGAAAATTAATTGATTTTTTACATGATATAATTAGTTATTTTAATATTTAATTAGTTAAATTGTAATAAATAAAATATGTTAGAAAATGAGTTTTTTTCTGCTTAAAATGAACAGTGTGATTGAAATGGAAGTGGTTTGTATATTTTTTAATTGTAGATAACCTAGGTAAATTTGTCTATTTTTTTTATGAGTTGCCTTTTTCCCCCGGTAATATTAGATTTGAAATATTATAAATAAAAATATTATAATTTTTTTTTTAAAAATAAACTTAATTTTTTTGCATGCTGTAATTAGTTATTTTAATATTCAATTAGTAAAATTATAATAGATAAAATATGTTAGAAATGATTTTTAATTGTAGATAACCTAGGTAAATTTGTCTACCTATTTTTTTATGAGTTGCTTTTTTTCCCAGTAATATTAGATCTGAAATATTATAAGTAAAAATATTGTATTTTTAAAAAAAAAAAAAAAACTAAGAGGATGTATATATAAACATGGACAGAAATAGAAACTATGTAAGAAATATATATATAAAGAATTAAAATAAAATCCAAGATTAAAAGTATAAGATCCTAAATGAAAAAATACATATATAATAAATCTAGAAGTTGTCATAAATATACCACATGTTACATGATAGATATCATATGGTAAGCTGCTGTCAAAGAGAGCAGTGGAGAGCAGTGGAGAAGAAATCAAAGGAGTCGATTTTCTTCCTGTTGCCATTGAATTTGTTGAAACAAATCTACATTCAAAAAATATATATTAGCCCATACCCCCACACCCCATTGCAAGTGTTATCATTTAAAAAAAAATTAATTATGTAAGTTTTTTTATTATAATATAAATTTAGACAAAATAATAAATTTATGCAAAATTCCTGTTAAATGCAAGTTTTCTATAAAATATATGAATTTTAAATCGACATAAATTTATCTATTTAGTAGATTTTAAAGAATTAATCAGCATAAAATTATCATTATCATTAAAAAAGCAAGAAGATTGAGATGTCTGAATTATTGAATTCACTGTATTAAAATTAGTTCATTTTGTAATTCATCTTAAATTCAACATAAATTCAAAATAATAATAATTAGTTTAACATATTTATAAGAGAAAAAAAAGCTTACAGATAATCGTTATCATTATTTTGAATGCCTTATCTATTATAATTAGAATTTTTAACACCTAAAAATATCAACAAAAAAGCACCTAAAAAACAAAATAAATGACAAAACAAAAAAACTATCATTAGATTTTAAAACAAATGCATTCTCAAACATTACTGTCATATCCCACCAGAACCATAGTTCAAATGACCTTTTTCAAATAGTAATTAATAACAAAAACCACAACTCAAATCATCGTTAATTACTGTTTGAAATTGCGATCTCCTTTGGGTATCTATAAAATAATAGTCATGGTACACGTAAGCTGGTCCGGACACTTTAGTTATAAAAAAATAATTATTAGTGGGAAGAAAAACATAAAAAAATGTAAAAAAATGGGTCCAGGGATTATTCGTGGCGAGTGTAAGCTACCCCGGTTATAAAAAAAATTGTGGTGCGCATAAACTGGTCCGGACACCATGATTATAAAAAAAAAGGATTCCGAACAAAAACGGAAAGCACATTGTCAAACAGTAATGAACAGTGAAAATTAAAAAAAAAAGTTCAGAGATTTATCGTGATGCATATAAGCTGACCCGGTTATCCAAAAAAAAAAACCTGAAAATAAAAAACCTTTTGTAAATGAACAGTAATTTCACTGTTCATTGAACAAAATAACCATCACTGAGATTCGAACTCCCGCGCTTACGCTTGGAAAGCGCCTTCATAACCACTCGAGATACTTCTTTGGTCAATTTTCGGATACAAATAATAATAATATTATAATATAATTTCATTATTCTAAAATTTCGTAGCCAGAGAGGTTCGAACTCCCGCGCCCCGCTTCGCGGGGGCGTGGTTCTAACCACTCAGCCAACGAGTTCTTTGTGCTTTTCTTAGTATAGAAATGATAAGTATAGTATTTTGTAATTTAACTGTTACCGTCCACAGTAATCTGAGTCTAGGTGAACAGTGCAAAAAACCCTGTTCAAAACCGTAATCTCTTTTAGCTTTTAAGATAATTATCGAGGTTAGACTAGGACTCATAAATTTAGTTAAAAATTCATAACATTGGCTAAACCGGCAATGAGTTTGATGGAAAGAAGAATTAAGGGAAATTAAAAATAAATATGTTTTGAGAAAATAACTTAAAGAAAATACAATGGAAATCAACAATATTATTTAAGAAAGAACTTCACAAAAGAGTGTTGGTGTAAATCCGGACTAAAAATCAGTAATGTTACTATGAAACATTAATAATCAATAAATAAAATGATTAGTACAAAGGAAAAATAAATCTATTTGGGATAAGGAAATGATCTCAAGGATTTGGTAAAATAATTGATATGACCAATGCAAGCACTAAATAAGAAAAAATATATTTTTGATGAAAAATCACAAATTGATTAGTTTTACATTATCGCACATAACTCCAATCCTATCATTAAGTTCCGTTAAAATTTTACGTGGAGAGTGTTGAAATATACACTAGGATTAAAACTTTAAAGTGATAAGGTCTTAAGAAAGATTCATGTCACCGTCGAATGGTTAGGTAAAAATAAATGATTATTTGTTTCTTTCAAGTTTAAAGCTTCAAGCGATATTCAGTGGGATACAATTGGTATCAAAGTTATGATTATACTTCAATAGACTATCTAAGCATGACATACATGAGTAATGTACAATGTATAACATTATCCATAGTTAATGATAGGTTTGGTTTTGAATATTACTATTTTCAAGTACAAAATTATATGGTGGGATTTGAATATGGGTGGTTTGGATTTTGTTTTTGTTAATTTTTCTTCAAGGTTACACCCAAAAATAAAAACAAATATTGTTAAAGGAAATAATTATAAAAAAGTAATATCCAAGTTTGTTTCAGACTTGGGAAATAATATATATATATATACACATATATAGTATTTATTTAATTTTGATTATTAAATCTAAAATAAAGATATTTTTTTGCAATAAAAATATTTTGCATGGTTAATTATAAAGTATTTATAATTATGAGAATTAATGAAATATTTTTCTTAAATATTCATGTTCAATGCTTTGTTAAGTTAGAATTTTAATAACATCTATTGATATATATATATATATATATATAATTGTTTTAATAAGTTAAATTATAGGAGATAAATGAAACTAATAGATGTACATGCTTATACTATGAAAAGACCGACCTATTTGCACATTTTATTTGGAAAGATTACCCATATACATAAAATAAAATAAAAAAACTCTCATGAAAGTTATTAAATGATCTTAAATTTAGAATCACCAAGTTATCTATGATAATACTATATTTTAATCATGATTATATGTTGCCTTAATCAAATATAACAAAAATGTCAAGTACTATTGATTATAAAATCGGTGTATTACCAACATCTTATGTTTTTTCGACAGTAAACAAATAGTTGTCCTGAATTTTTTTTAAAAAGCACAGCACGGAACTTGATTTCAAGCACCGAAAGTAATCAAGATTTTAGAAGAAAGTCTAATGCAAGAAATACGAGAAAAGAAAAAAGTGTGCGGGTGGAGGGTAGCCCGCCGCGTAGCCATCTAAAAGTCAAAATGGTTTCGCCACTTGTCAAGAACTCAAAGGGATTAGTTTTCCACTGAAATTAGGAGTCTGTCGTCTTTCTAAGAAAAACCTCATCCTGGATTGCGCTTATAAAAAGCTCCTTTCACTTTTCCTTATCCATCACTAAACAACCAATATCCACACCATGGCCGGTAACCTTTCTCCTCTCCCCGCCTCCTCGACTGCTATTTCCACCTCCTCTCTGTGCCCCTCAATCCTGAAAACACACGCTCCATTCGTAACTAGAAATCAAAGCCATGCCAATTTTCCTGCAGTTTCATGCAAAGCCAGAAATGATGATCACCAGAACCCTTCCACGAGAAGGGATGTTCTCATTGGCCTAGGAGGTCTCTACGGGGCAACCAATCTCAGCGATCCATTGGCTTATGCCAAGCCAATCCAGCCTCCAGACATATCTGACTGTAGCGTGATAAACGAGCCTGATCCTGAAAATCCCACCAACTGCTGCCCTCCATTAACCAGGAAGATCATCGACTTCAAGCTCCCTTCTCGAAATGATCCGTTGCGAATCAGACGCCCTGCTCATCTAGTTGATGATGACTACATTGCCAAATATAATAGAGCCATTGCGCTGATGAAACAGCTCCCTGAAGATGACCCACGTAACTTCACACAGCAAGCCAATGTCCACTGTGCTTATTGTGATGGTGGTTATCACCAAGTAGGGATGCCGGACTTGAATTATCAGGTTCACTTTAGCTGGCTGTTCTTTCCCTGGCACAGATACTATCTCTACTTCTATGAGAGAATCTTGGGCAAACTGATTGATGATCCCACTTTTGCTTTACCATTCTGGAATTGGGATTCCCCTCAGGGCATGCAAATACCAGCCTTCTTCGCCGACCCTAAATCAGCAGTCTATGACCCGCTCCGTGACAAGAATCACCAGCCGCCGAAAATTATTGATCTTGATTTCCCCGGTGTAGACTTTCCCTTGCCAGACACTGTTCAAGTGGCCAGCAATCTTAATGTAATGTATAGACAGATGGTGACTGCCAAGTATCCTACGCTCTTTATGGGTCGACCATACCGAGCCGGAGATGAACCAGAACCTGGAGCTGGTGCACTTGAGGATGTCCCTCACACTACAGTTCACGTCTGGACCGGTGACGCAGACCAAGCGAATCGTGAAAATATGGGTGTTTTCTATGCAGCCGCGAGAGATCCTATCTTTTTTGCTCATCATGGGAACATTGACCGATTGTGGGAAGTATGGAAGAAATTACCAGGTGGAAAAAGACAGAATTTCACCGACCCTGATTGGCTCGACGCCGCATTTCTTTTCTACGATGAGAACGCTAATCTAGTCCGAGTTAAGATTAGGGACTGTCTCGACACAGCAAAGTTGAGATATGGGTTTCAAGATGTCGCTAGTCCCTGGATCAATGCTAGACCAAAACCAAAGCCAAACAAACCAAAGCCGACAGTGCCAGCAGTTACGGCAGACCCAACCAAACCAATCGGTCTGTTAAACAAAACTGTAAGTGTTGTGGTTCAGAGACCAAATAAAAGGAGAAGTAAAAAAGATAAAGAAGACGAAGAAGAAGTTCTGGTAATAGAAGGGATTGAGTATCGAATAGATTTGTATGTTAAGTTTAACGTGCTCATAAATGACGAGCCTGATGCACCTGGTAAACCAGACAGCGCAGAGTTTGCTGGAACCTTTGTCAATGTGCCCCACAGTCGTAACAAGACAGTGAAGACAAGTTTGAGGTTGGGAATTACTGAGCTGTTGGAGGATTTGGAAGCTGAAGATGATGAAAGTGTGGTGGTGACTTTGGTGCCGATAACAAATATAGGTGAGGCTACCATTGGCACTCTCAGGATTGAGCTTCTCAGCGATTGATCATCATAAAAGGAAACTTATCCTTTCGTTTTTAAGGATGTTGTCAAGTAATATATACTGTTAGCAATTTCATATTTTAACCACCAGGTCAGAGCTTCTGTTAAATAAGGTTTATGTGTTTTAGATGAGTGTTTCTTTTACGTTTTTGCTTTGAGTGAATCGTGTTGCTGGTTTTTCTGGCTATAGTGTTTGTAATCAAAGGATAAACAAAGTCTAAATAATTCATTTGATATCTTTTCAGTGAGTAAACCAAACCTTAAATACATATTAAGAAATATAACTGTTCCTATTAACTACCCATTACTACAATGGTTAACCCGAAACAAATTACATAACTGAAATACTCATAACTGAAATACCGAATTTAATTAAATAAACTATGTTTAATAAGTAAACTAGAGTTAAAGTCTGTCACACATCAATCATCCCATTCATTTGTCTGAGTCTTGATGTCTGTCACACGTCAATCATCCCGTTCATTTGTCTGGGTCTTGATGTCTGCCACACGTCGCCCATCCCGTGCCCAACTGGCTGCCACATGTCCCAGATCAGGCTCGTAACAGTTTCATTACTCGTGTAAACAAAATCTGATCGTCAACAAAAATTTATCTTGTTTCTACTTCTTCCTTAAATAAAATATAATCATATCTATTAATCTGAGCTCGTATGAATTTGAGTCTAAAATGTTTGAATTATATGTTTATTAATATAATAACCATTACAAATTTATATAATTATTAAAACATCGATTTACAATAAGCAGTAGATAGTTGCTTCTATCTGCTTCTAGTGCATCTCGTTCACAGATGAAAAAGCATTCCCAACAGGAAAAAAAAAACTACCGTTGGAAATTAATTCCAAATTAATCCATCACCATCCTGTTCTCCCTTCTCTTCACATTTGCGCCTCTCGTCCCTCACTCTCATCCACCTACCTTCGGTAAATATATGAAACTCAGCGAACTGTATACAATACAGCGGGGGCGGCTATAAACATAGAAACATGTTTTGGGTTTTTGTCATGGTTAGTGAATAAAATAAAATAAAATATGGTGAATGATTTTGCTGACGCGATCCAAAATAGGAAACTGGATGCGGAAGCCTTTCTAATAAGAATGTCGAATAGAAGACCCTTGAAGTAATAAAAAGAGAAAGGAAAGGGAAAATTCAATTTTGACCATTAACAGATCAATTAAAAATTGGGATTTGACATAAAAATAAAAAATAAAGTGTATTTGAATAATTGCTATTAAAAACAAAGTCGGATCAAGAATAAATGATAAAATAAAAATTGAGATATTGAATAATTGACAAAATATATTTATGTCTTTTAAAATAATTTCACAAGTTGAAAGCAATATGAAAAACATAGTAACCAAATACAAGAAACTGATTTTCATCAACCTCAAACTCAACCACAATTTTTAAACTTATTTTGAACCGTAGTTAAAGTGTTTTTCATGAAACTATTTTTTTAAAACATCAACCACAAAAGTAAAAGCAATACCAAACACATCCTTAAAAGACCAAGGACTTTTCATTGTGGGACTTTTCCATATTATTACGAGGCTCTTCATGGTGGGACTTTTCCCTCGTGAACACTACCTCACAGACCAAGGACGTCTTTTCAGAGGTTCAGTTTTTCAAATTATTATAACATATACTAAAACAGATCAGGAAAACATTGTCCATTGTGAGTCATTTCACTATGGATTGCAATAATGTATTTTTGGGTCAGTTTGGTTTGTTCGGTTTGGTTGGTTTGCTGAATTTTTTATCATTATTTGTATAATACATTAACGTTTTAGCCCTCGAAAAAGACAAAAAAACGGCATATGGGTGGAGGGGCTCCACAGTGATTACACATTTTCGGTCCGGTTCGGTCAGGTCCGCCTACCTTTTTATTTTTTTTTATATTTTTTTTGAAAATAATTAAATATGGATATAACCCCTAATAAGACAAAATTGATGAATTGAGAACAGGAGTAGGCCGGTAATTGACCATATTTTTTATTATTTTTTTCAAAAAATTGTCGGCGTGTCTGTCACACGTGGCCGACAGTATTCCGTCTCACGCCCTGATAAGATGGCGCGTGAGGTATGCTCAGGTCACCGGAGATGTCTACCGACGTCTCTTTCGATGCACTTCTGCTTGGTCTTCCTCGTGGTGCGGCGTGTATTGTCACAAGGTGGCCGTGGACGCGGCAGTAGCCATTTAAAGTCTGTTTCCCCGTTTCTCTCTCTCCTGCACGTAAAAGTGCAGGAGACGCCCCTGAATTTGTTACTTTTTCACTTCAGTCCCTGTACTTTTAATTTTGTGTATGGTTCTGATTTATATAATATTAGTTTTGATTTAGTTCGATTGAGTCCTTCGATTGAAATTAATTAAATGTTAATGTTTCACTTCGGTCCTCCTTCTTTTAATTTCTGGATTGGGTTTAAATAGCTTAATATATTTAGTATAGAATTTTCAATGTTTTCAATTTTGTTCTTTAATTGAAATTGATAATATATTTGATTTTCATTTCGGCCTTATACTTTTATTTTTTTAACTTAATCCCTTTATTTTTTTTTATTTTTGAAATAAGTGTGCTCTTAGGTTTGATTTTTTATTATTATTTTCTTATTTGTTGAGGTGTTATTTTAAAAAAAAATATTAGCACTTAAATTTTATTTTGTATCTATGATCATTTGAAAATTGATATTTCTGTTTTTTTTCTCTTTTCGCTCTTGAATTTTTTTCACCTAATATTTTTTATTTTATTTTTTTTGTTTGATCTTTTGTTAAAGTTTTTAGGATTTTTTTACGCTCTCATTTATTTTTGTTTCTTTCATTATTAACACAATAATAATAATAATTTAATTGTTTTTCTTGCTTACTCTTTTGTTAATATTTTTTAATTTTTTTTTCTCAGGATAATTTGATAATTTTTATTGTTTTTATAGTATTAGCAATGATGATTTTTATTTTTTTATATTTTTGTTTGATCTTTTGTTAAAAAATTTAGGATTTTTTTAGTCTTTCATTTATTTTTGTTTCTTTCATAATAATAATAATAATAATAATAATAATAATAATAATAATAATAATAATTTAATTATTTTTCTTTCTTGCTCTTTTGGTAATGTTTTTTTGTTTTTTTCTCTCGGGATAATTTGAGAATTTTTTATTGTTATGATAGTAATAGCAATGATAATTTTTATTTTTATTTTATTTTTTTGTTTGCTCTTTTGTTAATTGTTTTAGGGTTTTTTTAGTCTTTCATTTATTTTTGTTTCTTTCATTATTAACACTATAATACTAATACTAATACTAATAATAATAATAATATTTTTTTCTTGCTTACTCTTTTGTTAATGTTTTTTACTTTTTTTTCTCGGGATAATTTGATAATTTTTATTATTTTCAAAATAATAACAATGATAATTTTAGATATTAAGACTTCGATGTTGCTATTGTTATAATAGGGTGTGTTGATCTATTTTCTTATATTACAGTTTGCATATATTTTAATTTTGATATAGTAAATTCTATAAAAATTGTTTGCTCAGCCCGCAACATATGACAAACACTTTTTTTTAATTTTCAAATTAAATAATTTTTTTCAGCTAATATTTTTTGTTTTTGTTTTATCATTTATTATTATTTTTTTATTTTCTCTTTTATTAAAGTTTTTATGCTTTTTTTAGTCTTTGATTTAATTTTTCTTTTTTCGTTATTAGCACAATAATAATAATAATAATAATAATAATAATAATAATAATAATAATAATAATAATAATAATAATAATAATAATAATAATTTCAGTTTTTGTTCTTATTTGTTTTTTTGTTAATATTTTTTGTATTTTTTTTCGAGGTAATTTAATAATTTTTATTATTTTAGCAGTGATAGTGATGATAATTTTAGATGTTAAGACTTCAATATTATTGTTATTATAATAAGGTATGTTGATCTGTTTTATTATATCAAACTTTACATGTATAAATATTCTATTATAATCTCAACATTTATAAAAATTATTTGTTTGACCCGCAATGTAGTGCAAACTGACAATATCATGAAGGTTGATGTAAATATTGGAAAAAAAACTATGTTAAAGCATTTTTGTGTTCTCACATTTTTGTGTTGAAAATCTTTCGAGGTAATTACTTATTTTCGTCTCTTTGATGTTAAAGCTTTCGATATTGTTGTTGTGGTAGTGTGTAATGATGTGTTGTTTCATATCAAACTTTGCATAAGTAGATATTATATTTTATTTTTAAATTAGTAAAATCTATAAATTACTTCAAATTCAACAATTACAAATATTGTATTATGCCCACAACGTAGTGCGGGCAATCTAACTAGTTATTATCTAAAAGCTAAAAGAGGTCACGGTTTTGAAAGGTGTTTTTGCATTGTTCATGTATACTCAGAAGCACTGTGGACTTGAACAATTAACATTCTTAATAATATTATTATTATTTGCATACTAGAACTGAAAAAAGAAGTCGTTTGGCTTGGTGGTTATAGCACGCCCAAGCGAGCCGGACGCGGGAGTTCGAATCTCTGTAACAATGAACTTTTGTAATAGTTAAATTATACAATTATATTATTATTATTTCTATCCTACAACTGCCCGAAGAATTCACTTGGCCGAGTTGTATTAGCACACCCAAGCGAAGCGGGGTGCGGGAGTTCGAATCTCTATCAAGGTTATCAATAACATTTTGGTTGCCGTTTTGTTTTTTCTATTGGTATGAAACGTTTCGGTTTCGGAGCATTTCGATGTTCCGTTTTGGGGTTGTACTATTCATATATAATTAATTAAATTAAAAATTATGTATATGAAAAAACTTAAAAATAAAAAAAAATTAAATATAATTTTATTTTTTATAAAATCAAAGTTGATAACAATTTTATTTTTTTATAATATATATATTTTTTATAATTTTATAATTTTTATTTTTGCATTTTCAATACATCTCATAAACAATATAATATAATATGTATATATTCATCGGTCACATCACTAACACTGTGATGTGACCAATAGCACATCTCCCACCCGCCTAATTAACATTAATGCGGGAAATGAATTTTTCCTGCGGCCGAAACGGCACACCCAGAGTAATTTCGTGGTGTTTCGGCTGGTATTTGACCGGTATTTCTAGTACGAACCGATTTTTAAAACAAGACAAAAATGACACTGTTTGGTGCTGTTTTTTTGCCTGATACGAAACGTTTTTTTTCTTCTAAATTTGTTAGATTAATTATGTATTTTGATATTTATTTAATATTAGCACCTTAATATATATATATATATATATATATATATATTCCCTAGGTTTTATTTTTAAAAAATATAATTAATATCAATATGATGAAATCGGTGTCATCGATAGTATGAACAATAATAATTATAATATGAATTATTTGTAATAATATTTATAATGACAACTACAATAGTTGTGATAATTTAACAATCATGATAATAATAATGATAATTATAATCGAAATAATTCATCAGTTGATGCTATTTTTCTTTAAGGTTGACTTCTACGGGTTTTCTATGTATGATATTTCATATCTAATATCACATAAACAAAAAATATATGAAGTGATACGTAAACGAAACAGGTAGAAAATTAGGGCAGTTTATCTACAGTGAAAAAATAATTAGAGGTGTTGTTACGATGTTTTAGAAAACAACGAGGTAACTTGCCTGCACGATACCCCTGCATGCAAAACATGTTTTTCTGTCTTATTAGTGGGTAGCATAGTTATTTTATTATGCAATGAAATATGAAAAATTGATATTGCCCCTGATTTCAATGCTAAAATTGAGGCACGCCGAGAGGTCAAATAGTCAATTTATTGTCCCATTCCATAATGAATTTAGTCTGTGTGTACAATGATTGTCCAAGCTCATTTAGCTTTCTTTCTAATTACATGAAGATGCTAAGTAATTACATGAAGATGCTAGTTATAAGAACTTGGGATCTTAATGTGTGGAGAGAACACAAATTCTATTGGTCTTTTTATCTTATTGTTTTTCAATCGAAAAATAAAGTGTCCGAGAGTGTGGTTAAGGTTGCTTTTAAAGTATTTTTTTTTCATGAATACATCAAAATAGTATTTTTTTTATTTTTTAAAATCATTTTGACATCAGTACATAAAATAATCTAAAAACACAAAAAAAAAATAATTTAAAATAAATAAAAAAATAAAAAATATTTTTTTTTCAAAAATATTTTGAAATGCAATGTTAAAAAGAGAGAATAGGACTCATTAATAATGTCACATTCATTTCACCTGTCATATCTATTGCTTTATTCTATCTTGATTTTCTATTAGCGTCTAATACAACACCACAACTCATAACCTTTTCCTTAACATTATCAAATAATTACTTTAATTTGTTGATCAGTTCAATATTACATCAAATAAAAAGTCATTTTTTTTTATCCCAACTCATTACACCACACAAGACTGCAAACACGAAGAGCCCGTTTGGCTCTTCGTTCCAACCGGTGTTTTGCCGAAATTTAAATTTTTTTTCATTTTAAATGAATACGTTTTGGTGTTTTTAGATCATTTTAATGTGCTGATGTCAAAAATGATTTTTTAAAAAAAAAAAATTATTTTGATGTATTTCGGCACGAAAAGCATTTTGAAAAGCTACCGCAACCACACTCCCAAACAAGCCTGAAACATCCTAGAATTATACATGAGTTTGAAAGAGCTAATTTATTTTGAAAGATTAATATTGCTGACTTTGGTTTTTCAATTGGAACGAAATATTTAGGTTTTGAAGTGTTTCGACGTGTCATTCCGGGGTTGTACTGTTTATATATATATATATATATATATATATATATATATATATATATATATATATATATATATATTAATTCAAAAAAAAATTAGTTCAAATCTAAAAATAAAATTATTTAGAATTGTGCAATTAAACAATATTATGAACATGTATAATATTACGAGAATGTCATCATCAATCTCGCAAGGTTATTACATTTTATGATTGCTCTGAAATTTTAACATAATATATATATATATATATATATATATATATATATATATATATATATCAAGAGACTCCTCGTAAAATTTTATCTCAATATAACAGTTGGATTAAGAAATATGATTGATATTGTAAATTATTCATTATTTAAAAAAAAAAATACTTTGGCCGAAATGGAACGGGCAGAACGAAACCAGAACGTTTCGACTGGTAATTGGCCTAAAAATCTAGAATGGACCGGAATTTAAACCGGGGTAAAAACAACGTAGTTTTGTCTCGTTTTCTTAACTAGTATAAAATGTTTCGGCTGTTTCATTCAAACTAGAACGAAACTAGCAACTCTGATATTGACTTATCTTACAACTTAGTCAGTGGCACAATACCATCATTGGTCTGGTTTCACCTTAATAATAACTACCTCACTGGAGAGCTTGGTGGGCACTGGTCAAAGTCTTTGCATGAAATAAGACTGGAATGTAACAAGATATATGGTCTTATTCCACCATCAATCTCTGAATTGGTGAATCTCGCCAATATTGATGTTTCATCGAACAACTTGAGTGGCATTGTGGACTTGAACCTGTTTTCAGACATGATAAACCTTTGGGGACCTGATCTTTCACACAACATTCTCTCTGTTGCCACTGATAGTAACAGGAACTCAACCTGCCCCCAATTCTACAAACTGGCATTGTCGTCTTGCAACATAATTGAGTTCCCAGAATTCTTAAAAATTCAAAACCAGCTCAACTTTTTGTCTCTATCCAACAACAGAATCAATGGAGAAATTCCCCAATGGCTGTCAGCCAAGGGGATGCAGTCTTCACAATATTTGGATCTTTCCCATAACTTTCTGACCAATGTAAACGAACTCCACCCAGCTTACAGTTTGTTGACCTCACTTCCAATTTGCTTCAGCAACCATTTCCAATTCTGCCACAATCCATGTACATTCTCTTAATAGCAAATAATAAACTCACTGGAGAAATCCCACCTTGGATTTGCAATATCAGCACCTTCCAGATCATAAACTTATCTAATAATAATTTGAGTGGCAATATTCCACAGTGCTTGGGGAACTTCAGTGCTGAACTATCCGTGTTGAATTTGAGGAGCAACAGCTTTCATGGCACCATTCCAGGATCATTTACAGAGGGAAATAAAATAAGAAGTCTAGATTTGAATGGAAATGAGTTGGAAGGATCATTACCACTATCCTTAGCAAATTGCAGAACGTTGGAAGTCCTCGATCTGGGAAACAATTACATAAATGATATCTCCTTTCTCTAGTCTAAGAATTCTTGATCTCTCGCACAGTGAGTTCATCGGCCTTCTTCCGACACAATACATTGCAAATTTTCAAGCTATGAAGAAAGTGGATGAGGAAGTTAAACCTACACCGAAGTATATTGGGGAAATATATTATCAGGATTCTATAGTTTTGACGATGAAAGGGACAGAGATTCCAATGGAGAGAATACTAACTATATTTACAACCATTGACCTATCAAACAACCGATCGATTTGAAGGACAGATTCCAAAGGAGGTTGGACTTCTTAGTTCACTCCTAGCCCTTAATATTTCAAGAAACAGACTCACTGGTCAAATACCATCATCACTTGGGAGCCTGACAGCACTTGAATCGCTAGACCTCTCATCAAATGGGCTAGATGGAGGCATTCCTTCACAATCAACAAGTCTGACCTTCCTTGCAGTACTAAACCTCTCATACAATCAGCTTGCAGGACCAATTCCCCATGGAAGTCAATTGGTAACCTTTCCGAGTGATTCCTATGATGGAAACTTGCGGTTGTGCGGATTTCCGTTGGCCGTGAAATGTAGTGCTGATGCGGCACCACAACCCCCACCATTCCAAGAGAAAGAAGATCCTGCAAGATTATTCGATTGGAAGTTTGCCATGATAGGTTATGGAAGTGGGCTGGTGATTGGATTGCCCATGGGATATATTGTATTCATGACAGGAAAGCCACAATGGTTCGTAAGGAAGAAATGGTCAAGAAGGAAGATAAAGAAGAATTTTTAAAAATGCTAGTGGTGTTCTCAGGTTAGGTTTTAATGCTTCCCTATCTGTATATCAGCTAGTAACAGTCCATTTCTTTACAATTGCCTAGTCTTCTTGTCTGTCAGGCAATGAGGATGGAATTTTCTAGGAAAATAAGCTCTAGGAAAATATAATTTAGCGGATTACTAATCAAGTCCCAAACCTTTTTTTCTCTTTGTGCAATCAAATTATGGGATCAAACAATCAACAATATAATACAAATAATCAAACACATCAACACCAAGATTTTACGTGGAAAACCCAATGTGGAAAAAACCACGGGACCGTAGTCCACTTAAAACTTCCACTATCAACAATAATGGGTTCACAATGTTCTTCATCAGATTCAAATAAGAGCTACAATATATATCATCAAAAACAACCTATTATTGGAATACAACAAGATTAAAGAGAACAAAGTTTGAGAAAAGACTCACAATACTGACAGCCCCGTTTTCTATCGAATCGACCAACTTACACAACTCCAATCTTCAATCCAACCGTTCCAAATTAAGATTAATATTTCTAGAAGCCTTTGTCCAAATCTCATCTCAATCCAACGGTGAAGGGGCTGGAAAGCAAAGAAAGAAGATGGATTGTTCAGCTGCCACCACTTTTTCTTTCTCCTTGTTCACTTTTCTCTTTTTGTCTCTTGTTAAGTTTAAAACCCTAATACCACTTTTTAAGTGATGTGCCAACCCCCTTTTAATTTAAATGTGGTGGTCCCACCATCACATGGTGCGGGACCACACAACAGTTTGTTTCCCTTTGCTTCTTTGTTAACGCATTGCATAGAAAAAGAAAGAAAGAAAAAAGCATAATGATCAGGCTGTTTCTTAACCATCACAAATAGAATATTCAAGCAAACAACTTCTCAAGAAGGAATGCTGTTTTGTGGCCATATATATTAAAATAACATATTTTAAAAAAAGAAATAGCATAATATATGCATGTTAAAAACATGATTTTTATAACTTCTTGCTATTTAAAATAGCTATTTTTTATTAAAAAAATATTAAATTCAATGTCATTAAAAAAATCTCAACAAGATAAGTACAACAACACAAGAAAACATAACTAATAGTAACCCAAGTGGATTGCTCTTGTAACCAAAGACAATTGAAATACCCTGCATATTGTTTGGGGGTGTTCTAATCTTTTTCATTTTTATTTACAATGAAACTATCTATTTATCCCTGGGTTATGGTAAAAAGATTGATTGAGAGTATTTTTGTTTTTTTGTCTGATCTTGAACAATGAAATATCAACTTTGCTCTTGGGTGGGGCATAGACAGGACGCTAGAGGCTAGGTAGTTTAGGTTTTTCATATTTTCCGCACAGTGAAACTACTTAAATACTCTCATAAATGACAAAAACAAAAGTTTGATAATGGGGCATGGTGGTACTTTCACGTATGTTTTTCGTGGTTATTGTTGGGTCTAGGAGAGTTTAGATAGTTCCATTTTTATTTTCTCTAGGTTACAGCAAACGGGTCTTCTGGATGCCCCGTTAGTTTTCATGTGTGTGACGCCATTCACGCGGTGCGTGCAATGTCTTTCGGTGGTTGAAAATTTTTGATTGTCATGTCTCCAAGTACGTCACCATGTCCTCTTTTGCCTAGTTGTGTGCGTGTCATTGTCTGGAAGGTGGAGGATCATCGATGGTCGGGGTTTTTTCCCCTTTTCTCTCCCCTACAGTGGCAAAATGTATGTTGGTCCTTGATGTTTATAGGTATTTCATTACAGTCCATAGTTTTTTGATTTTGTTTTTTTCCTAATTTCTTCAATATAAGTTTTGATTTTTTTTTTAATTTTGTCCTTCAATTGAAAATGATCATAAATGTTGTGTTTCATTTCAACCCTTATTATTTTGATTTTTGGTTTTTGTATTCCTTTAATTTTTTCAGTCTGCGCGTTTTGATTAGTTTCAATTTTATCCTTCAATTGAAATTGATCATATGCTATTACTATTTCAATCCTTATTCTTTTATTTCAAAAAAACATACACTGCTAATTTTTTTAAATACCTTTATTTTTATCAGTCTCAAGGTTTTGATTTGTTACAGTTTTGTCCTTCAATTGGAATTAAATATATTTTTATTTTTTATTTAGCCCTTATTCTTTTAATTTTTGTTTAGTGTTAATTCCTTTGGTTTTTTCAGTCATTCTTGAATAATGTTTATTTTTTGTCCGTATTTATACTCTATACTTTCAGTTTTGAATTTTATTTTTGTCATTTTAATTTTTGTTGGGGTTTTATTATTATTCGGTTCAGTCCTAAAATTTAATTTATGTTTGTGATCATTTTAAAATTAATATTTTTTTTTCTTTTTTTAGTGTGTTTTTTATCTGTTGATCGGATCAGGTGATTTTTTTATGCTTATAATATTTATTTTAGCTTTGTCTTGTTTTTTTGTTGTTTTTGTTTTCTCTTTTACTAAAGTTTTTTTTAATTCTTACAGATAATTTTATGGTTTTCATTGTTTACACAATAATAATGATATTTTTAGTGATTATTTTTTTTCTTACTTGTTTTTTTTTATAAAAGTGTTTTTCTTTTTTTTATTATTCAGGGCAATTTAATGATTTTATTGTTTGACAGTAATTATGATGATAATTCTAATTGTTATAGTCATGATAAAAAAGGTAACGTAACAATAAATTTTCAATGATATTTTCTGTTTTTTATAGGTAGAAAATCAATGATTTATTTTTTCTGATTAGTTATTGTAGTTATTTCCATAATTTATATTTTATTATTGTGTTTAATATAAATTAGATTATAAAATGAGTTAATCTTAACATAGTGAATTTGATGATTCAAGTATCCGAATCTTCTTGCTTTTTTAATAACGATGATATTTTATGATGGTGATTTCGTTGAAACCTGTTAAGCATATAAGTTTATATCGATTTAAAATTCATATATTTTATTAGAAGCTCGTGTTTCAAAAGAAATCTATACTGATATATTATTTTGCCTAAATTTATAATATATTGATTTAGGTTGAAAAAAATATGGTTCTGGTTGCGGTGAAGCGTAGGTAAATGGCTAGTGTGTGCGTTTGTGTGTGTGAAGATGGGACATACAAGTTGTTCAACCCGTAGTTGTCAGTTTTGTTTTATTTCGGTCGAAATATTTTACACCAGTTAAAAAATAAAATAAAATAATATTATTTTAATTTTAATTTTAATTTTAATTTTAATTTATTTTAAATTTTTTGACCAAAGGCCGAAACACTGTGTGCTGTTTCGGCCTTAAAAAATCAAATCTAAGCTTCCTGTCTACGTAAGAAACAACCAATCACAGCTTCCAAAATTGTCTTAGTGGGACCCATTATAGCTGCCATCTTGTCGCACATCGCCGCACGGCGTCCCGGAGGGATCCTGGCTCTCGCAGTGGAGTTGAGAAGGAGTCGCCACCTGGCTGTTGAGGGTCGCTAGGAACACCCGATTTGGTACTGGTCTGCTCAAAGATTCAAGGGCAGAGGACTGGTTGCGTAAAGGAAAGGTATTAGCACCCCTAGTACGTCTTACCTGAGGTAAACTGCATTGCCTATTTAGATGTGATTTTGAATGCTTCAATAAGTCATATTTATTCACACAAAAAATGTTTTGATTAAAAAAGAAATCGATCACCGCTTAGAAATAATCCTCTGAATTTTATTGATTATTATCATCCCCGCCGAATATTTTGGATATTAACCTCTTAGAATTTATTTATCCAAACACCGAAAAGTGAATAATAACATACTATTCCCGCCGAATATTTTGGATAAGATTTATTTATCCAAACACCGAACAGTGAATAATAGCATACTATTCCCCCGAATATTTTGGATTTTTTAACCCCTTAAGATTTATTTATCCGAATACCGACGGTGAATAATAAATTCCCAAAAAGTACAATTTTTATATTTTTGAAATATTGGTCAATACAATTTTGATTTTTAAACAGGCCGGAGCCCGTACCCTTTAATGGTTGGGCCGGGCACCAAACCCGGCCCGACCCGACCCGACAGGAAGTGAATTAATTCACTCCCCGCATGCAAAAGGAAGAAGATGCACAGTGAATTGCCAAATTTTGGAGTTCGATGAATGGCTTACCTATTTATACCGTTGTGTAGAGGACGTCGAGGTGGTTCTTCTGGTCGTGGTGGTGACGGAAATGGTGGCCTGTGGTGGCCGGAGTTGTCGTCGGAAGGTGACGGGGCAGTGTGCTGTGGCGGGGGCTGTGTGCTGTTGCGGAGCTGTTTGGCCAACCCTTGCCTGAGACTGGGCTGGTGGTCACCGGAGTAAGGGGGAGCTCCTGGTGGTGACAAAATGATGTGTGGTGGCCGGGATGGCTACCGGCGTTGATGAACCGAGAGGGAGAGAGAGAGAGAACGATGGCTGCTTTTAGAGAGAGAGAGAGGTGAAAAACCAAGAGAAAAACGCAGTAGAGAGGGACCAGACCCGAGAGAGTTGAAGTTCAAATCTTGTGTAAAATTTCCTTGTATTCTCTGCTTGTTTTTTTTCTTCCTCCCCCTTTCTCTTTTGTTCTCGCCATTTTATAGGCATTGCAGAAGTTACCGTTGCAAGCAACGGTAAGCTTCTCTTTTTCTTTCTTGTTTTTTTTCTCTGCGGTGACAAGCTTGCCGGTGGCTACATGCAGCCGGCTGGTCGGCAGCTATGTCTGCTGCTTTGAGGGGTCAAAGTGTGTTTTGGTCCCTCAATTTATAATTTCTCTAATTGAACCTCGATTGGATCTGAGCTTTTAATTTTGCACAATTATATCCCCTAAAAAATTTAATCTCAGCCTTAACTTTGCGTGACCTTTTTATTCTGGTCTTTGGTTTCTAATTTTCGCGATTTAACCATCATTTGGCCATTAAACTCTCAATTTGTTCAATTTTGCCCTTGTCACAAGATATTTTTGGATTTTTATCTTTTTTTCTATTTTTTCTTTTTCTTCCGAAACATAAAAATAAATAGATCAAAATTTGGGTAGCAACACATCTCATGAAAGAAATCCAAAACCCCACAATCTCTCCGTCAATCAAACTGTGCAAACCCTTTCTACGGCTATAAATAAATCAAATTGTGCAAACCCTTTCAATCAAACAATCAAACGGCTATAAATAAATCTCTCCCCTTTCCACGGCTAAGGCTGCTTCATCTCTCACTTTCTCCACTTCCCTGGCTAAACTGTGCAGACTCTTTTCCATTTCTATAACCCCTATCTGACGAGACAATTCAAAGTTGAATGTCTGAAAGCCATCTTGTGATTGAAACCTATTGTTTTCCCGGTGCTATATAGTTCAAATCAAACATGTGACGACTCGCAAACCAAGATTTTTTACAGAGAAAACTCTTACTCTAAAAAGGCTGGGACTGGCGCTGACGGACTTCCATAGAGACCTGGATTGTCCAATACCTCTACTATGATTTATAGTTTTGTCAATTAAAGAAAGACTAAAACTCAATTGTATGAGTTTTTCACTCTACCAGTAGACATATATTATTATGGATTATAATAATATAATTATCGTTATTATGGATTGTAATAATATAATTATCGTTTTGTTCCTCAATGCATTAAAATTTAAGTCTTAGTCTTAGTTGTAGAGGTATTTTTTATTTTTTCCATGGGACTATTGGCATTATCCGATTGTTTAGGAGTATTTAAGTCTTTTCCATGGTTTTTTGTACAATAAAACTAAATTTTTATCCTTACTAGCAGACAATAAATAGTTGACTAGCCGGGGATATTTTTGTTTTTTTACAGTGTTTTTAATAGTAAAACAACTATATCACCCTCAAAAAATACAAAAATCAAGAGTTACCGGTGGAGTGTTTTTTAATTTTTCAAATGTTTCTAAACAGTAAAAATATGGATATGCCCTCGGAAAACACAGAATCCAAGAGTTGGTTGTAGGAGTGTTTAGGTTATTATACTTTTTTTTTCTGCAGCATAGTGTTGGCGTGTCGGTCGGATGCCCTGACAGTTTTTTTGTTTACACTCCTTTCAGGCGGAGTGTGCAGTGGTGAAAAATATTTATCTGGCGTCTCCTCGGATACGCCGTCATGTTCTCTTTCACATGATGATGTGTGTGTTCTCTCATAGTGGTCAGTTGTTTTTTCCCTCTTCTCTATCCTCTAACCTAAATTACACGGAAATCCCCTTGGTTTATTATGTTTTCAGTTTAGTATATCCTCTTTTGATTGTTTGATTTGATTCAATTTAGTCATTTAATTGGAATTGAATATATATTTGGCTTTCATTTCAGTCCTTATTCTTTTAATTTCAAGTTTGATTTCAAATCCCTTAATTATTTTGGTATAGAGGTTTGGATTATTTTGAATTTCATCATTCAATTGAAATTGATCATATATTATTTTTTATTTCGGCCCTTATTCTTTTAATTTTTTTCAATCCTTCGGAAATAGTCCCTATATTTTGACCACGTGTATATGTATATGCTCTTAATTTTGGTTTTAATTTTTATTATTCTCTTTTGTTGAGGTTATATTTTTATTCAATTTATTTCTTAAATCTAATTTGTGTTGGTGATCATTTGAAAATTAATATTTCATTTTTTCTCTTTATTCTTTTTTATTTATGTTTTGTTTTTATTTATTCTTCAAGTTAGATAATTTTTTAAGCTAATAATATTAATTTATTTTTTTCATTTATTTTATTTTTTTGTTTTCTCTTTTGTTAAAGTTCTTAGGTTTTTTTTTTATTCTTCAGGATAATTTTGTTATTTCCATTATTTACATAATAATAATTTTAATTTTTTTTTCTTATTTGCTCTTTTGTTAAAGTTTTTGAGTTTTTTTTCTATTTTTTGGAGTAATTTAATATTTTTTATTGTTTTAAAAGTAATAATAATAAAAAAATAGGTGTTATAATCATGGTAATAATAGTGATATTATTAATTATAATGATCATTGTTGTCAAAATCATGTACGATTTTACGAGTTAAAAGAACAAATCTAGTAAAATTGGATAGAAAAATCAGATCCTGATAAAATCCGAGCAAAATTATTAAAATCGGTTAGAATCGTAAGATCAGACCGGATCAGTCCGGTTTTTCGGACCGGATCTACGGTGGAATCAACTAGGGCATGCCCCCCCTCCCCTCTTTAAATATTAATTTTAAAATTTATGCTTAATGTTTTTTGAAAAAACTAATTTTTTTATTTTTACTTTAAATTAAATTTTTTTATTGTTCTTAGATAATTTTCATGTGCTGGTATCAAAATATTTTTTACTTTAATCTCAGTATTCTGAAATATTTTTAATATAAAATATCAAGAATAAATCTTGAAGAATAAAAAATATATATTTTATTTTTTAAAGTAAAAATCACTTTAAAATAAAAATATACTATGCCACACGTAGACAAAACACATAAAAACAAACACATGATGAAAAAAAATAAAAAAATAAAAATTATACCAAAAAAATAAACGATAAAAATTAACCAAAAAATAAAATAATAAAAGCTGAAATAAAAAGTAAAAAAGTATAGATATTGAAAGAAGAAGAAGAAGAAAATTTCTACGTACGATAAGATTCCATGGCAAATGTCTCGTAATATGTAAATAAAAAGCCTTGATATTACACTTTTTTTTAGAGATCCCATGCTCAATGTACTACAGGAAGACACTATCATGAAGCTTTTGTCCACATAACTAAAGCTTCTGTCTCACTTATGCTGCCGGTAGAAGTTATCATTGCATCTTTTTGTACCTTCGCTTCCACCCTGCTGTCCCAGCAATTGCTTTATGGAAGGAGCATGCCACCGTCATCATTTAGCCCACGGTGTCAAATCCAAGTTTGATCTCTCTCTGGTTGTGTTGATATAAAAAGTCACAATATTTGCCGCACGTGTTACCTTTATAAATTACACTTTATATATTTAAATATTAATATTTTTAGAGCACTTTACACTTTTTTTTTAATGGCTTTTTGATTTTCTTAAAAATAAAATACATTGAATTATTGAACTAGCTTGTTTTTATATCAAAATTATATTTACACTATGTTGGCTATTGTGACCCCCTTTTTTCCATGATTCAAATAAATTGATTTTATTTAGTTGTTGAGATTATTATTTTTTTGGATTTGAGGAAACCTCATCCTACTTTAGGTATTTTTTGTGGGTTCAAGTTAAGCGAAAAAAACTTTGATTATCTTAGGTTTTTAGTGTCTGTTTGAGAATGTGGTTGCGATTGCTTTTTAAAATGTTTTTTGTTCAAAATGTATTAAAATGATGTTTTTTTTTTATTTTAAAAAAATAATTTTTGACATCAGCACATAAAAATGATCTAAAACCCCTCAAAAAACTTAATCTAAAAAAAACAAAAAAAAACATTTTTTAAATTTTTTGAAAAGTATATTTAAAATATAGTGCAAAACACTTTTTTTACAAGATAAACACACTTTTGACTCAGACCCAAAATGTTGGAGTTAGATATCAAAGTGGTCACCTCCACCATGTACTCTTGAAATAATCAAAGTGGTTACCTCCACCATGTTCTGTTGAAATCAATGTTGTAAAATCCGTTCCGGGTACCGTTCCGGTTTTTTGTTTGGAACGGAACGTTCCGGTTTCGGTACCGTTCCGGGTACTGGTTACTGTTCATATTTATTTAATTATATATATGAAAAAAATTAAATATTAATTTAACAAGTATAATTTAAATTCAAGATAAATGAAATTTAAATTATACAATACAAACATAATCTCAAAATTATAAACATCTTTGAAATTCCAAAATATTATGAAAGTAAAATGTTCTAAAATAAAAGAAAAATACATCAAACATCCTTTACATCATTAATATAAAAGTAAGGATCTTGATCTGGCTGTGGAACATAAGGAAAGTCGTCAACAAGACATTCCAATAGCTGGTCATCTACACCAAGCTCATTCTCCTCATTTACACATGTCTCTTCATCATCTAAATTTAAAGTAGTGAAAGGTGCTTCGATACTCTCCCAACTTATGTCATCTCCATCAAGAAGACCGGGTTCTTCACAAATCCATTCATTCAATAGATCATTGTTGTCAAGGCTAATGGGATCTAAAGCATCTCTTGTTCTGCTCATATTCCTACAAAGAATAAACACGAAAGAAATTAAAAAATTAATAGCAATGTAATAGAAAATAATTACTAATATAATAATATTGATATTTTACTGACCTTTGTTTAATCTTTAGATTATAGCGAACAAATACTAAATCGTTTAATCTCTTGTGCTCAAGCCTATTTCGCTTTTTTGAATGGATGAATTCAAATACACTCCAATTTCTTTCGCACCTAGTTGCACTACAACATTGACTAAGAACTCGAATTGCAAACTTTTGAAGTTCTGGAGTATCATTGCCGAATTGCTCCCACCATGAAACTAGATAACAAATTTTGAATAAATCAAATATTATAGATAAAAAAAAAAGACATTATATTGTAAAAAATAAAAGTTATTACCTGGATTTAACTTTTCTCTTTGACGAATAGCTATGGTTATACCAAAAAGACCAGTTGCTCTCTTATACTCCTCAATTTGGGCACTGATGTTATCTTGAGTATCACAATCAGGAACCAATCTCATAATTGTGGTAAGCAAACCTCGAGTTACCTCCCTTTGTTTTGAAAAAGAAGGCCTAAAAAATATTCCAGGATTAAGAAAACATCCTGCTGCATGTAATGGACTATGAAGTTGCTTATCCCATCTAGCATCAATTACCCGAAGATATGGTCCATATTGAGACATTCTATTTTTCAACCTTGTTTTGATGGCTTCTTTTGCTTTATCCATTGCCTCATATAAATATCTCATTGATGGTTTTTCTTCACTGTCTGCTAACTTTAGAACTCGTACTAAAGGCTCGCTGACGTTGACTATATGTGCACATCTCGACCAAAAGTCTTTATCTTGTAAAACTATAGCAGCAATTTCCTTTCCAACCCGACTTTTGCCATGACTTGATTCAACCCATTTTGTGCAAGTAAACATCTGTCGAAGTTCATTCTTAAACTTCAGTAAACATTGGAGGCTTAAGAAATGGGTTGCAAACCTTGTTATGCCAGGACGACATAAATCATGTCCATTTGTGAATTCTTTCCTCATCAAAGCTAGAACCCATGAATGATTATATATAAACTTGGTTATATTTCTTGCCTTTTTAATGGTTTCATCAATCATTGGAAAATATCTCGGATCACAAATATTTTCTAGCATTAAATCAATGCAATGGGCAGCATAAGGAGACCAAAAAAAGGTGTCATACCTTTGCTGCAAAGCTTTCCCAGCAGCCTTAAATGCAGCCTCATTATCACTAACAAATTGGACAATATTCTCCTGTCCAACTTCTTTGACAACTTCATCAAACATGTAATATCCCGCCGGGCCTTACAAAACATCTCCAGCAATGTCTCTTTATCTTTTTGAAGTCCTGAAGTGTCAACAGACTTCAAGAATACGGTGCCTCTCGGAGAATAGGCAAGGAAATTCACAATTGGTGCATTCCTCCTATTTGACCACCCGTCAGCCATAATTGAACATTCATAAACTCTCCATTCAGCCTTGATACTAAAAATGTATTCATGGACATCATGAACTACATCTTTCAAAAGTGGTCCTCTTAAATCATGATATGATGGGCCTTTAAACCCAGGTCCTATGGATGTTACGACATCTAGCATTGGCTGATAATAATACGAATTAGCACTGTTAAACGGTATATTAGCATCATACCACCATGTTGCTACGGCTTTTCTTGCATTGTGTTCCATCTCTTTAGTAGCCATTGCACTTCTAATACTAGGCTGGGAACCCGGGGTAGTTCGTGGAGGAAATAAAGGAATCCTTCTTCCAGATGTACTTGTTCCTTGCACCGTCATTCTTCTACTTGTTTGTGAACGTATATCACCCGAACGAGGATTTGCAGCATCACCCTCTTCTATTTCTTTATCATTGGAACCTGATTGAGAATTTCCAATATCAGTTCTAATTCTTTTTCTTCTCTCTTTCTCTATTGTCATGTCATCTACCAGTTGTTTCATTTGCCACTTAACCTCCGGAGGGACCTTTTTACAAGCTTCAACTTGACCTTTAATACCAGCAAGGTGGCACTTCAACCGAGTAACACCACCACCATTGATGTGTTTATTACAATAAATGCATATACTTGCATTCTTTACACCAGGAACCACCTGTCCATGAGCCCATGCTGGATCATCTGATCTTGCTGGAGCTGAATACATGGAAGTCCCACAACTAGATGAGTTTTCAACCATGTAATTTAATATGTTGTAAGAAAGATAACACAAGTTAGGCATGTATCATTCTTCACTCTAAAAATATTGCTCTAAAATAAGATATATATTTTGATATTAGCAAGTTAGAGCTAATTCCCAATATTTCATCAAATCTTCATAATCCCTTCCATCAGTCACTCAATAACTAATCATAAAATGGCAAGTAAATCATCAAACTTGTACCCATTTTGATTTCCAAACAGAATTAAGGATAGCAAATCAACATCGTACTTTTCTTCTCCTCTCTATGGTCTTAAATGAAATTAAGCAACATATAGAGTTTAAGCATGTCCTCCATTAACATGACACCTTTGACTTTATACTATTTGAATCTCCAAAAATACAGACATCAATGGAAACCATCCACAAATCTATTAATGAATGGTCGAAAAGAAAAACTGACTCGGATAAATTTGAGTTCCAGTAACTATATGAATTATGAAAGATTAGAAAACAATTAGCCATCACAAAGCATAAAAAAGCAGGCTTTAGCAGCAAGCTAACTATTTCCCAAACAACTTCGGCTCAAAAACATTGAAACTAAACAATTAATAATAATGATATATTAATATTAATAATATTACCCTAAGATTAGGCTCGACAGCAACAATAATCCCATCCTCTACGTAAACATCAGAAGCAAGCTAATTGGTGGCTTTATTTAGTCAGAAAATTGTGACAAATTTATTTCTCCATTCACATTCATGCATTTTCGCGACAGTTTCAATTTTTCAATAAATTAAAGCATTTGGTTCCTCAAATGTGTACCTTTAACTGGAGATATGGGGAAGAAGAACTACTGAAGATTTTGTGCCGCCGTGTGGAAGATATTGCGCCGCCGTGTGGAAGAAATTATGCCGCCGTGATTTTAATTTTCGATTTAGGGTTTCAGAAATTGAGCTGATTTAGGGGTTGAGGATTACAAATTGAGCTTTTCAAGTGAGGGATTTCTGGAATATGAATTGAAAACAAGGGATTTCTGGATTAATTTGAGATTGGGAGGAATCGGGAATAGATTAGGGGGAAAATCGTTCGTCTGGGAGTCTGGGACTGGGAGCGGGAAGAAGAAAGGGAAAGAAAGGAGGTGATTTGTTTGCCTGTGTATTGGCTAAACGACGTCGTTTGTTACGTATCAAAACGACGTCGTTTTAGCCCGTACCGGAACGGAACGCCCGGTACGGAACCGGGGCGTTCCGGCCGGAATTCGGCCGGATTTACCGGTACTGACCGGAATTTTTACCGGAACAAAAACATCGCCGTTTTGTTCCGGACTTGCTTCTGGAACGGAGTGTTCTGGCCGGAACGAAACGGAACCTACAACACTGGTCGAAATTATAAACCAAGTTCTTAAATTTCTAAAAAAAAAATAGAACACAAGTAGATACATCACATCACTCTCGTACGCATTCTAGAATCTAGACTAGACAGCTACAAAGTCACTACAGCGCGAATAACGTAAGTACAGACGTCACATACAAATTGGGATTTGCGTTCTACATACAATGTTTCACGATGTTTTTGTCTCGTTTTGACTCAGCCAGATTAGGTGTCCCGTTTTTTCCTTCTTGGTCCTACAGCCTCACATATTTCTTCTCTAATTATCCACGTGTCCACCACTTTTCATTAGCATAGTCATTTTTTATTTGAGCGGGTCAAGAGACAATTTCTATTTCGTTACTTTACAGTTTACGGGTGATGGAAGAATAGTGGCGATTGTTTTTAAGTGTTTTTTATTTAAAAATATATTAAAATAATTATTTTTATTTTTAAAAATTATTTTTGATATTATTCCATCAAATAATTTAAAAAATTTGTATCTTTATATTTTTGATTAATTATTATAGAGTACAGATAAAGTCATTTAAAGTAAAATCTTATTGCTTCAAAATA
This sequence comes from Salix purpurea, assembly GCA_027405865.1. NCBI lineage: Eukaryota > Viridiplantae > Streptophyta > Magnoliopsida > Malpighiales > Salicaceae > Salix > Salix purpurea. The sequence goes on from JAOWLH010000002.1 coordinate 23,804,350, forward strand.
TTATTTCTAAATATTTCAAGTTTATACTCTATTAAAATTAAACATTGATTAAAGTTGTTAAAACTTGTACATGGTATATTTCTTTTCTTTATAAAATAAAGTGATTATTCTAATCAACTAAGAAACAAGAGATATTAAAAATTAATACATATGATTTTATTAAATAATAAATACACTTAAATTGATTTCCATGAGAGTTTTTCATATAAAGAGATTATATATGCTTATAAGAAGACTAAAGTGAAGTGATGATTGTATAAATAACTATTAGATATGAGATTATTAAGTTATTTTATACGAGGGATGTTATTCAAATATAACAAATGAACATGTATTGAATGTAACATTAGCTATATAAAGGTATTCAGAAGATTAGGAAATAATTCATCTTCCTAAGTGAATTGAAAAGAAAATTCTCAAATAATATTAATTATGAAATCCTTACACGATATGAAATGAGATTTGAAAAACAAATCAAATTTTATTCAACTAATTAGTGATCATAGTGTTCAGAACAAATATGATTTGATAATACAAATACACTCCTTGCTCAAATATCAAAATTAAAACAATAAAAAATAATGAATAATAGTCACACTAATAAACTAATAATGAAAAAATTAAGTTAAATCACATATGACTTTCATGATACTTCAAGATCATGATATATTGCTAGACATTGCACTTGATCTTCAAATATAAATAAATTAATTTATTAAATTGATTATAAATTAAATTATTTAATTTTGTTTTATAAAAATAATGATTTAAATTTGAACTAATATATTATGAATCTAATAAGTCACTTATATTAAGAATCATTACTAATAGATTAAATTGGGATGATTAATCAAGATTTACTTGATTGTTAATAAATTTTATATTTTAACTAATATATTAGAACCTAACAAGTCACTTACATTAAGAATTATTACTAAGAAATTAAATTGGGATGAGTAATCAATTTTGCCTTGCTTGTTAATAAATTATAGAAATTGAAGATTAATGTGTAATTAATATAGAAATTATAATTCTAGACTTAGAAAACATGACAACCAGGTCTAATAATTATGATTACATGATTACATAAACTTTCAATAACTACCCTGAAATAAAATATGCATTTTTTTAGGGGGCAATGAAATAAAAAAAATTATAATAAAAATATTAATTTTTTTTCTATAAATAGAATAGCATGCCTCATATTTTTCATTACCAAAACAAACAAACTTAAAGTTAAATTAAAATAAATTATTTTTTTGACTAAATAGTTATGAATGAATTGATAATTAATTTCAATTCAACTCAAATTGTTTTATGAATATATATTTTGTAAGAGTTAATAATATTAAGTGTCATATCTATTTTGGCATTTCTAATTTCGGGCCTTTATCTCTAATTAGAAAAGGGCAAGAGAAACTATAGTTATGAATCTACTATTAAACCAATGGACAATGCTTAATTTTCAATCCTTTGTTATATAATTGTTCTAATTTTTGCTGTTTTTTTATGTCAAAATGGTTTTTTAATTATTATTTATCCATGGACAATGCTTAATAGTATTTTTTTTTATGTTGAAATAGTTTTGATGTATCCAGTACCTGTATTTATACAAAAATTAATTTTTGCTTATTTTAATTGTAAGAATTAGGTGTATGCATCAGGGTTATTGATCCCGTCCCGTTCCGGCCGGAACGGCCCGTTCCAATGCCTAATCCGGGACAAAACGGCGACGTTTTTGTCCCGGGTAGAATTCCGGTCAGTACCGGCAAATCCGGCCGGAACGCCCCGGTTCCGTACCGGGCGTTCCGTTCCGGATTCATTTTGACGATGCAAAAAAAAAATACACTTGTTCTCCCTTCTATTACTCCTCGGCGAAGCACAACCTATAGAGCCCCGTCTGAGATCCTCTACTTTTGCATCTCCTTCTAGATCTAGACCCATTTTGCTCACAACCACCCTCCTCTGTCATCTCATCCCGGTCTGCGAGACGTGTTCTAGATTTTCTTGAAGGAGATGGTGAGAGAAGGAGAAGTTCTCGAAGAGGGAGAAAACTGGTCGAGGACTTAAGTGAAAGACTTGATGGGGTTGATGGGTTTTCCTTCGGTGATGAAGGGATAAGGTCGAGAGGAGAGATAGCTGAGGAGGCTGTGATTCTGGGTTGAAGGGATAAGGCCATCTCTGCCTCCCCTGGCTTAATATATATATATATATATATATATATATATATATATATATAGGGGGAGGCAGGGATGGCCTGGCTTAATATATATATATATATATATATATATATATATATATAGGGGGAGGCAGGGATGGCCTGGCTTAATATATATATATATATATATATATATATATATATATATATATATATATATATATTTCATATATATATATATATATATTAATAATGTAGAGGATGTTTGATGTATATTTCTTTTATTTTAGAACATTTTACTTTCATGATATTTTGGAATTTTAGAGATATTTCTAATTTTGAGATTATGTTTGTATTGTATAATTTAAATTTCATTTATCTTGAATTTAAATTATACTTGTTAAATTAATATTTTATTTTTTTCATATATATAATTAAATAAAAATGAACAGTACAAAACCGAAACGGTACCCGGAACGGTACCGAAACCGGAACGTTCCGTTCCAAACACAAAACCGGAACGGCACCCGGGACGGGATCAATAACCCTGGTATGCATGACGAAAATGAGCTAGGGCATGTTTGGGAGGGCGGTTACGGTTGCTTTTGAAAGTGCTTTTTATTTAGAAATACATCAAAATGATATTTTTTTATTTTTTAAAAATTATTTTTGACATTAGCACATTAAAATGATTTAAAAACACTAAAAAATTATTTAAAATAAAATAAAAAAATTAAATTTAAAAAAAACAACGATACATACAACTATCATCCTAAACGGCCTCATGGAATGGTAACAATAAGATTTGAGAGTGGAGAAAAGAAAAGCGTTAACATCATGTGATAATCTCTATTTTTAAAATGGTTTTTTTTTAAAGAAAAATATTTAATGATTTGCCTAAATTGCTGCTAGAGATGGACAATTGGAAGAAATATAGAATCTAATTTAGTTAAAAATCTAAAAAAAATCATCATAAAATAATCTCCACACAAACAAATATACGTGGCTTAACAAGATCCATCGTACTCTCAAAAACATTTAAAAAAAAACTATTTTTCTCTAAAATCCAAAAGAGATAAAAAAACTAGTAGAAAAATCTCCCTTTTACTTTAATTGATTGGCTATAAATTCATCACGGCCGTCGATTGAGAGAGAGAGAGAGAGAGATCAAGTTTGAAGGTGCTGGAGAAGAATGGAGACGAGGAAGCAAAGAACCGGCGGTGCAAGCCATGTTCTAGTCCTTCCGCTGCCGATACAAGGTCACTTAAATCCAATGCTCCAATTCTCTAAACGTTTAGCTTCAAAAGGCCTCAAGGTTACGCTACTCACCCCCACTTCAATGGGCAACTCCATGCAGCAAGACAACGTTTCTTCCATCAATGTCGATCCCATTTTTGATGGGTACAGAGAAGGTGAAAGAGCAGCCACCGCAGATGAATATCTCGAGCGTTTCATGGACTCAGTCCCTAAGAGCTTAGCTGAGCTCATTGAGAAATACAGTGCCACCCAATACCCAGTTAAATTCATCATATACGACTCCGTTCTGCCATGGGTTCTGGATCTGGCCAAGAGTTTGGGCATCGAGGGAGGTCCCTTTTTCACCCAAACATGCGCCGTTAATGCTTTATATTACCATAAACTACAAGGGGGCGCTTTGAAAATTGCCATGGAAGAAAAATCGTCGGTGTCCTTGCCTTCCCTGCCGCAGTTGGAGCTCAATGATCTGCCATCCCTTGTTCATGGTCCAGGCTCGTATCCCGGTGTGTATGACCTCATTTATAGTCAGTTCTCAAATATAGATGGAGCAAGTTGGCTGCTTTGGAACACGTTCGAAGAGCTTGAAGATGAGGTACGTTCCAGGTTCCCGAAAAGTTAAACTATACAGCGTAGTATAAACTAGATTCATATAATTGTTCTGTGATTGATTGGCTGATTGAATTCAACATGGATTAATTCGTAGCTCTATAGATTGAGCTCGATCGATCAACTTGTGGGTGTTCTTAATTAGGCCTTGTTAAATGTTAGTTCGATGAAATTTCTTATGGTTTAAAAAAGAAGAAGAAAAAAAGTGCGGTTATATGTGAATAATGACTACTTTTATTAGTGAAATGTTTTTAAAATGCGTTGTAAAACACCCTTTCCAACAATTTGGCCTGGATCAATAAAAGCTTTGGGAATAACCATAATCAAGGTACTGAAAATAACATGCAAGTCCTTGTTACTAGAATCCATGTTATGAAAATAACATAACTGTAATTATGTTGGTAATCAACTACCAGCAAGCCTTAGGAAGTCAAATCCAACATTAATTAGTTGATTTACAAATTATTAATGGTCAGCAAAAGGGTTTCACCAGTATATTTCTCTCCTTGCTAATTAATTCCTCTTCCCAGTTCCTTTATTTACAGTGTACAGTTTTGTATACAGTAATTAAACGCATTAATTAACGTTTCTATTCAGATTGTCGAGTGGATGGCGAGCAAGTGGCCAGTCAAGCCAATAGGGCCAACAATTCCATCGATGTTCCTGGACAAGCGGCTGGAGGACGACAAAGAATATGGTCTCAGCCTCTTCAATCCAAATTCTGAAACTTGCATGAAATGGTTAGACTCCAAGGAACCAGGCTCAGTTGTTTATGTATCATTTGGCAGCCTCGCTGCCTTGACAGATGATCAAATGGCAGAATTGGCCTGGGGTCTGAAACGAAGCAACGCTCACTTTCTGTGGGTTGTGAGAGAATCAGAAAAGCAAAAGGTGCCTGCCAACTTTGCAGAGGAGACAGCAGAGATGGGTCTAATCGTAACATGGAGCCCTCAACTCGAGGTCCTGGCTCACAAATCTGTGGGGTGCTTCATGACTCACTGCGGGTGGAACTCAATACTCGAGGCTCTGAGCTTGGGAATGCCAATGGTGGCAATGCCACAGTGGACAGATCAGCCTACTAATGCAAAGTTTGTTGCTGATGTTTGGCAAGTAGGGGTTAGAATAAAGGTAGGTGAAAATGGGATGGTGATACGAGAAGAGATAGAGAGGTGTATAAAGGAAGTCATGATGGAAGGTGAAAGAAGGGATGCGATCAGAACTAATTCTGAAAAATGGAAGAAACTAGCCAGAATGGCCATGGATGAAGGTGGGAGCTCTGACAAGAATATTGAGGAGTTTGTAGCAAAACTTGAATGCATGCATCAAATCCCTGAATGATGCTAGATATGATTGTTGTGGTAATCATTTACTTTGGATCTGCAATGGAATTTGCTTGAAGATTAAAGATTGAAGTATGAAGTTGATCTTTGTTGTAAGAAGAAGAAGAAAAAATATTACTTTGGTTTTTCTTCTCGTTTTATTTACTTTCTTTTATTTATTTTGGACTAAGCACAATGAATCTCATGATAAATTATGAGAATAGATATTTATATTGTCAAAATTTTTTTTTACTTTGATAGAACAATTTTTTTTATTGTTTAATAGCATGATTATTTGAAAAAAAACTTAAAGTAATAAAAACAGATACTTGTACAAATGATTTAGATTAAATGAAAAAATGCATTTTTTTAGCCATAACTCTCATTATTCTTATTCATTTTTTTGTGTTTTAAATTTTAATAAATAAAAGCTTATCATGATATGTCAAGTAACTATAAATCAAAAAATAAAATAAAAATATTTTTTAAATTATTTTCATGTGACTGACTATATAAGAAAATCAAGAATAATTAATTGGATTAAATGATAAAAAAGGAGGTCCCTTTTTGGATTCGGCTCGTTTGTTATAATTGTCTAATTTATTTTATAATTAAATTAAACTAAACTAAAATTATTAGATATTCTATCAATCTATAATATGCATCATAATTTTTTTTTTCCTGTTATTTAATATTTTTTTATAAAAAAACAATATAATCCTCAGGTGTTGCACGGGCCTATGTCTACTTGTCTAGTGAGCAACTAAAGAACAATTTGTTGTGTGGACAGTGAGCCACAAGAACATTAATGTTAATTAAGTTGGTCCAATTTAGGCACATGGGTAACTACAATCCAATGTTTCAAAAATTAAACTTAAACCAATCGGTATTAAAATGCAAAGTATTTTTTTAAAATATATCAAAATATTTTTTTAATTTTGAATATTAAACCATCAAATTGTTTAAAAATATTAAAAAAAACAATTTAATAAATTTAAAAATAAATACACATTAGAAACATCCTAATACAGTTGAAACACACTCTCAAACAGAATACTTGTTTTGTTAAATATTATATTTTAAAATTGTTTTCGAATAAATTTAAAAATATTTTATTATTTTTTTAAATTAAAAGTTTTTAATATTTTAAATTATTCTGCTAGATAAAAAATAATCTTTAAAATAAAAAAAATATTTGCTCCTCCCGCTCATTTGCTCTTTCTTTCTTCACAAAAAAACACAACACAAATCAAAAACCCTTAATTTCCCTTTCTCAGTTCGCTGTTCGCAGTTCGCACTCCAAAAGCTTTCTACCTCTCTCTTGCATTTCCTTTTTCTTCAAAAATAAAAAAAAATGAGAGAAGAGCAAATAGAGAAGCTGCGAGGGGTAGTGCGCGACTGTGTGAGCAAACACTTGTACTCCTCCGCCATTTTCTTCGCCGACAAAGTCGCCGCTTTCACTAACGACCCCGCCGACATCTACATGCAAGCTCAGGCTCTCTTCCTCGGCCGCCACTACCGTCGTGCCTACCACCTCCTCAACGCCTCCAAAATCGTCCTTCGTGACCTCCGCTTCCGCTACCTCGCCGCTAAATGCCTCGTCAGTCTTTGGTTTTAGATTTTGAATTTGAAATTTGATTTTTTCTTTATCTTCCTGTTAACTTTTTTTAAAAAAAAATTTGGTCAGGAGGAATTGAAAGAGTGGGACCAGTGTTTGTTAATGCTGGGTGATGCAAAGGTTGATAAACATGGAAATGTATATGATACTGAAGATTGTAACGTTGTGTACTTAGATAAGGATAGTGAAGATCGCGAGATCAATGTGAGTGCTGTTTTTTTTTTTTTGAGAATTTGTTCTTTTTCTTGTTTTGGTTGCTGTTAGATATGCTATTTGTTATTGGCAAGAGTGAATTTTCTTTTCCTTTACAAATTTGTGTGAAATTGTGAGGTTTTATTATTATGGGTGCATTCTATTAGTTGATTGTGATAAAAATGTAAAATATGCTATCTTGAATATGCATAGATTGTAGCTGTACTTATTACTAAAAATTCTGCTCGGGGAAATGTTGTTTTTTCTATTTTGGGACAGATTTCTGCAGCAACATGTTTTCTAAGAGGCAGGGCTTACGAAGCAATGGAAAATCGTGCCCTGGCTCGACAGTGGTTAGCTTTTCTCAGCGATTTTCTTTATCAAGATAGATTACAGTTTCTTTTGCCACTTTTTTTTGTATAATGATTAATTTGCTTATTTATGATGATTTAAGGTACAAAGCTGCTATCAAAGCCGATCCTTTATGTTATGAGGTACCCTGCTATTGCAATTGTTTTACCTTTTCCTTGAGTTAGATTTTTAAGTTGCACAATAGACTTTCTTTTCTTTATTGTAATTGTGCATGCAATGGTCTAATACATAGCTTTCTATCAAAAACTGTGAATGTCCGTATTAAGAGCTTGATTAAATATTTTTCTTGATAGATTCAACTGAAGTTTTTTGGACATAATCTTGTTTTCCTTTAGTTGTACACATCATTTTTACTGAGATCTGGATTGGAAGTATGAATGATGATTGTATATTCTTTGGTCCCTAGGCTTTGGAATGCCTCACTGAAAATCACGTGCTCACATGTGAAGAAGGTAATGACTCTCCAAAACGTGTTTTGCCAAATACGTTCAGCTGCACATTGTCATTTAAATGTGGAGAATTGATGTTACCTGATTTGCAGTATTTATTGTTAACGTGTTGATTGTTGAGTATTCCTCTATGTTGTACCATTCCAGCATTCGCCTCATTAACCAAATGAAATTAAAATTAACCCGTATATTTGCAACTGAATTGCAGAAACAAGTCTGCTTTCCTCATTGCAATTCGGTCCAGAAGATGGGTGGCTCTCTTCTTTCTACTCGTGCTTGATAAAAAAAGTAAACACACACAAGTTCAGAATATACCAGTCAATATGAATCCAATCTAAACATTTCCAGATAATCTATTTGCTTTAGCTAGTCTCTGTTCTTCTTTGAAACTAACCTTAGTCCCCTGGTTGCAGTATGACAAAGAGAGTGTTGTAGAAGCCAAATTCAGAGAAGTTGAAAAAGAAAGCTGCAATAGCAATCCTTCTAGCCCATCTTTCACGCATACACTAAAAAATGATACTGATCTACTGGCATGCAAAGCAGAGTACTTCAATCAGTGCGGAGAACATCAGAAATGCTTTGAACTAACTTCAGAGTGAGTTTTTAACTTGTTTCTAACAGAATACATCTAAGATCATACTTTAGATGCATCAGGTGATCTGAGCTTTATCTTCTCTTTCAAAGCCTGCTTGAGAAAGACCCTTTTCATTTGAAATGTACCTTAGTACATATAACTGCTGCTATGGAGCTTGGAAATTCAAATGAGCTTTATCTCATGGCATTGAACTTAGTGAAGGATTATCCTCAAAAGTGAGTTTTATTTCTCTGCCTTTTATGATATGCTCATATGATTTGTGTTCTTTGGAGTTGAAGGATTACTTATAGAAGCAACTTCTTTATTTCCTTTTCAATTTGAAGGATTATGCTTTGATTGAGCTCTCTGTTTTCCCTTTTTACTTCTATTCTAGATGCAGTAAGGGAACATAATGGTTTACTTCTCATCATGATGGAATGTGATCATGATTATTCCCAACTAGCTAACATAAATAAAGAAGTTAAAGAGATGGAAATAAGAAATCTTGGCAACCATGTATCCACAACACCTGAAATATCATTCATGAGCATCATGTGGGATATGCATGTGATTTGCCAGTGATTACATGCATAGTCCAATAAAAAGTACTCTGCAAGGAGTAGTATTCATCTATCGTAGTTATTGGGCTTCTCATCCATGAGGACAGTCACTCTCTCTTCCACAAAGCTAAAATTTGCCTGATGTGTAACTGGTCGCAATAGTTTTCAGCTTGCATAAGTTTCTACCATCATGCATGTAAAGATTGTAAATCCTAAGAGGTAATGTAACGGCAGACCTATAACAATATGATGCTCTGACTGCAAGATTCTTTCCTCCAAGAGGTGTTGCATTTGATTTATTAATCAGTTCCTCAAATTGTCAACAATAAAATCTTTGAAAGTGAGATCAACCAATGCAGAATATTTTAAATCGATAAAATGAAATGGTACATTTGAAGTGAAGATGGGTTCAGGGTTGTCAAAAAAAAAAAAGATGAAAAAGAATTGAGTGCTTTCTCTTAATGCATGAGTACAATATGTATATATATACAGATGTAGGATTAATCTAAATCCCTAGAATCAAGCTATAATTGAACGTCTATAAATCATCCCGGTGATCATTTCCTATAACTGACAGCCCTACAGTTGACTTATTCTATTTAGAACAATAATCAATTCTATAATTGATTTACTATATTTACAACACCCTGCAACAAAATTACAGAGAAATAATATCTTCTAGATGCTTATCTGTATTTCATTCTTAAGTGCTTTTCAATTACTAATCATGAAGTTATGAAGAGAAAAGGAACAGGAAAACAAAAGGAGATTGTTTCTCTATCTCTTAGACTTCACTTAAGCTTAAGCATGAATACAAGGAGTATCCATTAGATATTATGTAATCGTGTATCATGTTTACTTATTAGGGCTTCTTGTCATTTAGGGCCCTTTCATGGTTTGCTGTCGGCTGCTACTACTACTGTATCAAAAAGTATGATCAATCACGGTGTTATTTCAGGTAACTGTTACCTGAAGCTTGGTAAACCATGTATCTGTTTTGCTTCTTCTGGCCTTATGGAACAAATTTGATTTCTTCTTTATCTCTCTTTTACATTACAGCAAGGCTACAAGTCTAGATGGAACCTTTGCACCTGCTTGGATTGGCTTTGGGAATGCTTATGCTGCTCAAGAAGAGGGTGATCAAGCAATGACGGCATACCGCACTGCTGCTCGTTTATTCCCAGGGTGATTTGGACTAGAACCTTATCACCTCTTATAGATGAAAATAATAGAATATTTCTTCACTGTATTAAATTGAGGAGTACATGTTTTCAGTGCATTTTGTGCATTTGTTAGGCTGCCTTTGCTCTTAGAAAATATTTTAGTATTTCCCTGCATACTTGAATTTCCTTGCCTCCCTAACTTTAGGTGTTTTATTTAAGGTCTCTCTACCAGCCTCCAAGGAAGGTCCATATGCTATTAAATATCTTCAATAAAAATGCTCCAATTTATACATTAAAATAAATATGAAAAAGAAAACATATATAGAATTGGTTCACAAGCAGTCAAGAAAATTAGAGTGTTTCATGTTCTTTGAAAATATATTCATATAAATGTAAATGGAAACATCCTAAGTATTCAAATTTTATAAATATACGCTGGTTTGGAGGCCAACCTGTTTTTCTCCATACACAATCCCATCATTGCAGGTACACATGTGAACCTCTATCACAACCTTTTCAAAAGGATCACTGTACCTGTAAGAATTGGAAAGGTTCAACATATAATATTTTCAGCCTTCATCTTTCTTTCCTTTCATGGTTTTTTTGGCCTCATTAAGAAAGAATAGTAGGATGTCTTTCCTTACCATACTTTTATATTATCACTTCCTTGTTTACATTGATTCAAAACTTAAGATTCATGGCAGTCCCATTTCCTATTGTTTGCCAGGTCTCAACTATTGGCTAATGTTTTAACCATGAAACTTTTAGATGAAATCCTTGGTTGTCATTAACTTGCCCGTTCCTTTACTTTAATGTGTTTTTCTTTACCATACTTTTTTATTCTCTCTTCCTATCTCACATTGATTCAAAACTTTAGATTCATGGCAGTACCACTTTAACATTTTAATTGTGAACTTTTAGATGAAATCCTGGATTTTTTGACATCAACCTGCCCTTTCATAACTGTATTGTATTTTATTGTTCTTGATCCTCATGTTCTCTGAGTGTAATTGTTGGTATTGCCTTTATAATAGGAAATTGAGGTGAAACTTTTTATATGTGAACATTATAGTGTTGCCTGGTAGTTTGGTCTTTATCGCTTTGTTGTGATCGATATTTTCTGGGTGATTGGCTGGCTGGTAGATAAAGTTTCTTTTAGGTTTTGAGCTGTTAATTTAAACCAGAAAAGTGTTGGTTGATTTGCCCTGCCTTGCAAAATCTTCAAGGGTAGTTTAAGCTGACATAAAAGCTACTCGTTCATATAATGATAAATTTATGTCTTTTTTTTTGGTTCCAAAATTATGCATTGTTGAAGTCCTCTTATTGCTTATCAATTGTCTTTTTACAGGTTGAATCTTGATATTCTGTTATTCCAGGTGCCATTTACCAACTTTGTATATTGGGATGGAGTACATGCGAACTCACAGCTATAAGCTTGCTGAGCAGGTGATGTTTTAACTCCTGAACATTGGCCAATTGCTATTTTTAGTTTAAATATGGGAAATTGATAAAAAAATGAGTTTCAATAAGACAATTAGCCACTGGTGTTTTAATTGCGCTGCATGATTCGTCCATGATGATTGAGAAAACTCTGCTTTAGTTTTTTTTATAAAAATGAAGATGCGGGCTTTAGTTTTGTCATGTTTCAGTTCAATAATGCCAGGTTTGAATCCTTGGTAGGTTATTATTTGTTGCATTGACTTCAAATTCTTGCTTGTAGTTTAAACAAATTATTTCCTTTTTCCATTTGGGGAATTATTTGTAGCTTGCAAAATGAAAATAACTTGGATGGACATTGAACATAATATTATTTCACTATTCTCTTGTCTTCAGGAATCCTGTTTCTTTTTTTTACTTTTCATCCTGTTTCTTGTTATGGTTTGTCAACATTCTGATTCATCATTTGTTTTTCAGTTTTTCATGCAGGCAAAGGCATTTTGCCCTTCAGATCCACTTGTATACAATGAACTTGGTGTTGTTGCTTACAACATGAAAGAGTAAGGATATTTCATTCCTCTCATCATTTTGTGGAAGTGAACTGAAAATTATACTAACATGCCTCTTTTATGCTGTTAATGTTCATGGTTTTTCAAAGCATAAAATAATCAATTTTGCAAACAGCATTCATTATTAAGTGTTGTATGATTTTCATTGTATGACATTGATTGTATATGGTGCTCTATACTAAAAGTAATTGGATGTATACCTTTTGATTTCAGTCAAGCTATTTGACCTGCATAATTTTGTTTCTCAAACTCTTTCAGGTACAATAAGTCTGTGTTATGGTTTGAGAAGACTTTGAAGCACATTCCATCTTTAAGTCATTTGTGGGAACCAACTGTTGTTAATCTTGCCCATGCCTACAGAAAGTTGAAGTACGTTTTAAAATTTCTTGCAACAGCAGATATGCTCACCTTTTTTCTGTTCCTACTTTCCATTTGGGCACTTCAGGATGTATGATTGGTCTGCTTTTATCTAGAATTTTCCTTATACTTTAAATGAAATATCTCTCTTACCCTCAAATTGAAAGATTGTTTTTCTATTTCGTGTCTTGATATTTTCATATTGTTGTAGTGATGATTAGTATATTATGTTCTGCATTTGTTTGTCAATACTCACTTGCTAAGGTCTTTATCAGCCTGAAAGAAAGAAAGAAAGAAAGTAGTTTAACCCTCTAATCACACTATTTCTGTAAGTTGTGATAAATGAACTTGCATAACCATTAATTTCAATTAGTTCACTGAGCAAACCCATATTGATGAAAGCTTTTTAGTTACAGTTTTTTATTTTTGGAAACCTTTGGTGATCTTTTTAGTTTTTAGCAAGGTTTTTATAGACTTATTAGTTTCTGTATCTCCTTTCTTAAAGCTTGTGTGGAGTATTTTTAAGGTTCAAGTTGGGAGCTTTCTTGGTGAACTTGGTGAAATACAACAGAGAGGAATTTAGTATCATGTTATAGCAACTACTTACTCAAATTCCATTGATAAGATTATAGGAAGATCAGCTCGGGCCTTTGTAGCCCCCAACTCTTCAAGAATATGATGGCGAGAATTTTCTTGAATCCATTAATGCTAGTGTGGTGATATAGAGGCTCCTCATTATCACATGATTGAGATTTATTGAGCAGCATGGCTGACATTGAGACATGGTTTGAATTTTTTACATATTTGAGTTGGAGTCGTTTTTCTCATCCACTTGTTGTAGCCATCATCGTAGAAATACAATTTTCTCTTATTTTGTGTATAAATAAATGACATGGCATATAATTGTTCATTAATCATATCAAACTACCATGCCAGGATTTACCATGAAGCAATTTCATATTACGAGAAAGCACTGACATTATCACCTAGAAGCTTGAGTACTTATGCTGGTCTTGCATACACTTATCATTTGCAGGTAAAGTGAGCTCTTCTCATTTTGATGTAAGTATGTTAAACTGACATTTCACTTGGCTGTCGTAGTTCAAAGCAGTAGTTTGAGAACAGTAATTATAAGTGCCTGAAGTGGGAGGGATAAGAAGTCTATCAGTGCGAATAATGAGTGGCCATGAAAGTCCAAAATGTTATGAAAAGTAATTGGATTATGATATCATTGCTAATTTATAGTTTTTTACTTCCAGTGACTATTGTGCAAGGGTTCAAACTAGAAACTATTTCAGAATATATCTTATAATTATAAAGGAGTAATATGAGAAGTATGAGCACCGTCTATGACTGCTATGAAATTTTGAATATTTATTATACTAATAAGAAGCCCTTAAATCTCCCTCGTAAAGGTAAAAGAAGAATGAGGTCCTTAACTAGTCTATGAACTTTGATACGCATGATGTGTAGAACCCGATCATTGGTGACCTTGTTATGATTTAGAGTAGGCCTATTCCAAGGGTCAAGTACCTCAAGTTCCAAACAGCTAAATGAGAACTAGGTTTCTGGAGTTTTAGTAAAAGAGTATCGTCATCATTTGACATGTACACAAATTAACATAGGACTACAGTTCAGTTTCTCGTCTTGATTGTTTGACAGTCTTTTCATTTATTGAAGTCATCCAACAAATCCTGTATTTGCTTGAAGCTAAAACCCTACTTTTGTACTTCATTATTAAGGAATAGTGGATTCCCCAATTTACTGGTTGCAGATTATCTTGTCGGACTTAACTGTCTTGGAAGAGTGAACAAGTTTTAATGTAAATTATAATGACATGCCTGAAAAATTGGACTGTCTAAATGTGGGAAATGTTACAATTTGATACTATCATGATTTAAAAGCCATCTTATTGGTTCCTCTCATTTTCCCAGGATAACTTTACTGCTGCAATTACATACTACCACAAGGTAAGTAATCTAGAGTATTGTATACTTTCAGAGACAATTATTATGTGGTTATACTGTGCTTCCCTCATCCCCTCCAGGCCCTGGTCTCATCATATTTTCTTCTCATTCAGGCTTTATGGCTGAAACCAGATGATCAATTTTGCACTGAAATGTTGAGTTTGGCACTTGTAGATGAAGGTCGTCGAGGCATAGACCCCAAAATTTAATTCCGCTGAAATGAGTTATTCTTAGTGACACTATTTATACTCTTTTTGTTCTTGTTGTCATGTATGTGGAATCTGAACTATGTCCTTGCATGGGTTGATTCATTTTAGTCCATTTTAGAGTTGAGCAATATTACATTAGGGAGAGTTAGGCAATATCCAATACATGTCTTTGGTTTTATCTATTGATGTAACTACATGTCTGGTGTTATGCTGCAGATATACCTAAAAAGGATGTTCAAGCGCAGAAACAGTGTTTTAAAAGTAAGAAAAACCCGACTTGGGTCATGGTCTGGTCGGGTAAAATAAGCTATCATTGTTTAATTAGATAAAAAAAAAAAAGGCATTGACATTGAACCAACCAAATGAAAAAAAAAAAAAGTGTTAATAATAATCTGAACAAAAAAATGCTTGCCAAAAGAAAAAAAACTATAAGCTGCTTAAAGATGAAATTGGTGATTTTTTTTTTAAATTTATTGAATTCCATAATATTAAAATAAAATTTTAGTTAAAAAAGGAATTTTATTTAATGTAGAAATCCTTTATGAAGAAGGATTTGTAATGGACTAGTTTATTAGTGTCCTTGTTTAATTAGAATGTTAGATTTCTAGATAGATTAAGATTTTCTTTGAGTAGCTTAATTTCTTGATTTTCTAGGACTTGAGGTCTATAAATAGGATTGTAATTTAGAAGTATTAGAGATAAATATAAAGATATAAAGAAGAGCTAAAAGATATATCTTTTAGGAGAATACTTATAAAAAAACATCATTCTTCTTGTTGTTCTTTAGCCTTGTTCTTGTGTTTTTATAATATATAAATTAGCTAGTGGTATCAAAATTTATGTTTGATTATTTATCATCAATTTAAACTTTCCACTTCAATATCCTAGGTTTATAAATAATAATTATGAAACTTGATGTATTCTAGTAAAAGTTTGACTAAGTTTCCAAGATGTATGAGAGATGGTTGAAAAAAGCTTTAAGAAGCCCACAGATGGAGCAACGTTGACTTCAGCCTAAATAGAGATTGTGCAAAAAGCACAAATAAAGGATCAACAAACACTCATTATTATCCACCAATGTACGTATCATGCCACTTTTGAAATATTGGCCAATGCAACCACCATTAAACAAGAATAAGAAGTTTTGCAAGAATCAAATCAATGATTTGACAATGTGAGAAATATACATTTATAAAAAACTATATGGTGACTTTAAAAAGTTATATATGTTTGAATCATAAAATATTTAGAATACTTTGCAAGAGTATTGACCATGTGCAATCAAATGAAGAGATATGAAGAGAACATGGAAGAGACGTGTGGTAGAGAAGATCCTATGCTTGTTGCAAAAGAAATGCCATTATATGGTAGTCGTGATAGAGGAGTTGCAAAATATATAAGTTTTTTCAATACAAGGTCTCATGAGAAAATTACAAGCCCATGAAAAACAAGTCAAGAAGATGTGGGTGCACAAATACTTTTTCAAAAAAGATGGTTTTGTATATTCCTAAAAGGATAGAGGACATGAACAAAGCAAAAGAAGAGAAAGATTTGGAAGAGAAGGTCGAGACAACCTTAATAGGTCAACACGCCAATCGAATGAAGAGAACCGATCGTCTGGTTTAACTAACAATAGCAATCCAAAATCTAGATTTGAAAAATTAAGAGTTAAATGTTGTAATTGTCAAAAGACATGTCATTATACTAGGGATTACTGGAGTTTAACA
The DNA here is from genome assembly GCA_027405865.1 of Salix purpurea. Classification (NCBI taxonomy): domain Eukaryota; kingdom Viridiplantae; phylum Streptophyta; class Magnoliopsida; order Malpighiales; family Salicaceae; genus Salix; species Salix purpurea. The sequence continues at coordinate 23,820,884 of JAOWLH010000002.1, forward strand.
AAAAAAAGTTGAAAAGAATGTGAATCTTATGATAAAAGAAGAGAAAAAAATCACCATACTACTACTGTACAATGTGAGAATGCAAGATACAAAGAACATGTATCTAGAAAATAAAGCCAACAACCACACATGTGAAGACAAAGACAAGTTCATGGAGCTTAATGAAGCAATTAGAGGTAATGTTGCCTTTATAGATGATTCAAAAGTTGTTATAAAAGGAAAAAGTACAATTTTGATTAAATTAAAAGATGTATTATATATATCAACAATGAAAAGAAACATATTGAGCTTAAACAAATTATTGGAGAGGGAGGTAAGATTAAGATGAAAGATCGTCCATTGATATTACTTGATACCAAAGAAAATTTAATTGCAAAGGTAACCATCATAAAGAATATAATGTTCTTGCTAAACATATAGATAAATGTGCCTAAATACCTAAATACACGTGAAAGTTGAAACTTGTTTTTGACATATAAAACATTGACATGAAAACTTTGATAACTTGAAGATAATGACACAAAAAAAAGATGTTAAAGGATGTATCATCTATTATACATCCAAATCAACTATGTGAAGGATGTTTAATGGGCAACCAATTTCACAAGTTTCCTAAGAAAATCTACATCAGAAGCAAATCAACCCCTACAAGAAATACATGTCGATGTTTGTGATCCTATCAAACTAAGTTTGTTTGGTAAAAATCTGTATTTATTACTTTTTACTAATGAATTTAGTATAAAAAATTGAGCATGTTTTTTAAAAGAGAAGTATGATGTGTTTTGTTGTTTTAAAATTTTTATGGCATTAATTGATAAAGATAATAATTATTCTATAACATTCTTCAAATATAGAAGGTAGTCATGCCTAATTCTCTCTCTCTACACACACACACACACACACACACACACATTAACTAAAAAATAAAACGTGAGGCACATTTTCTATAGCTTTTGTTACTGTTCACACAGACTCATATTACTATTTATTGTGACAGTAAAATAACCATTTTACACCCAGGGTCAAAAAATTTTAAACCCCGGGACCAGGGGTATTTTCAATTTTTTCAGGGGACATGGATGGTATTTCTGGATTTGTTGCATATTAAAACAACACAAATAGCCCCTGAAAACGAAAAAATAAGCCACACAGGACTGGAGGTAGTTCGCAATTTCCAGGGGGACATGGATGGTATTTCTGAATTTGTTGCACAATATAACTACGAAATTGACCTTAGAAAACGACAAAAAATAGGCATCGGAACTGGGGGTATTGTTGTATTTTCCACGGTGGTTTTTTCGTAGTTATCAGCTGGAGCCAAGGGTGTATAGGTAATTGTCTATTATTTTATTATTTCTTTTCAAAATACTTTAGGCACGTCATACGGACGCATCTGCAGTGTATCCGGAGCATGCGGCATTCAGGTGACGCATGCACCACCTTACGGTGGTCCAAAATCGGCTTCTGCCATCTCCCATGGTGCGCCGATATGTTCTCTTTCTCCCGGTGCGGCGCTTGTGGACTTACGGTTGCTGATGAAACTCTGGTGGATGAGTTTAAATTTTTTCTTAGGTTTCTCTCTCCTTCCGCCCAAAAATACGCGTCGGTCATCGATGTTTGCCCAATGTTTATTTTGGTCCATGGGCTTTTGATTTCGCTTTTATTATTGTTTTTTAATATAGTTTTTGATTTGTTACAATTGTGCCCTTCAATTGAAACTGATTATATATGTTAGGTTTCAATTTAGTCCTTACTCTTTTGATTTCTGGTTTACTTTTGATTATTTTAATTATTTTAGTATGCAAGTTTTAATTGTTTTTGATTGGGTCCTCCAATTGAAATTTGTCATATATTCTATATTGCATTTCGGTCCTTATTCTTTTAATTTTGTAAAAACATTACAATATTTTTAAAATGTCTTTATTTATTTCGGTCCCAAGGTTTTATTTATGTCAATTATATCCTTTAATTGAAATTAATTATATAGTTTGTTTTGATTGTGTCCTCCAATTGAAATTAGTCATGTATGCTACTTTTCATTTCAATCCCTATTCTTTTATTTTTTTTTAACAAAATTACATTGCAATTTTTTTAAAATATATTTATTTGTTTTGGTCCTAATGTTTTTATTTGTTTCAATTATGTTGTTCGATTGAAATTAATTATATTTTTTATTTTTCATTTCGATCCTTATTGTTTGAATTTTTTATTTTCTATTTATTTTTGTTTTTTCTGTCATTCTTGGAGAACATTTAGTTTTTATCCGTATTTGTGCATCTATATTTTTAGTTTTAGTTTTTAATTTTTTTTGTTTTATTTTTTATTAGAGATTTATTTTAATTTGGTTCAGTCCTGAAATTTTAATTTATGTTGGTGATCATTTTCAAATTAATATTACTTCCTTTTTCACTTTGTTCTTTTTTTGTGTTTTCTGTTATTTTTATCTATTCTTCGGATCAGATAATTTTATGATTTTATTGTTTGCGCCATAATAATGATAATTTTAGTGATTATTTTTTTATTGTTTTTTAGTGAAAATGTTTTGCTTCTTTATCTTAATAGAAATTCTGTACAGATTTGTTATTTCAACGAAATTTATATTATAATAAAAAATCACATATTTAATGTTTTTTGCGTTGAAAAAAATATGGTGCCGCGCACATCAAGACGCAGCGGCATATATATATATATATATAACATGGAATCAGCAGCAGCTTCTCCATTAAACAAGAATAAAAGCATTAGTTCTGGTGAGACAGAAGATCTTTGGCAGCATTAGATTCCTTCGATAACTGAGTTATAACTCCATGTAATAAGAACTGTTTGGTGCAAGCATCAACCGTCGGCATTTCTCCACACCAGTACCATCTGCGGACACTATAGCCTGTGTGTCAACACACTAATGGAGAATAAAATCTTCAAGTAGGTAAATTTCATGATACATACTTTTTCACCTACACTCCCGTTTTCTATATATATTTTACCTTTTCTTTTGAAAACAATGCTTTCATATGCACTTTTAAACACTTTTATCTAACCTGTACACCATTGAAAACACCTTGACTCTAATATATATATATATATATATATATTGAACTCACTTGCAACTAACATATATATATGTTGAACTCACTTGCAACTAGCATGATTATGTAAGAGATGACGGTCAAGATTCTCTCTTTCTATCCATCAATCAAAAGGAACCGGTTTGTCTATCAAAATAATCCTGTAGTTGGTCCCAATAAAAAAAACTATTGCACCTCATTAGACAATGATTGAAATGCTGAAAGTTTTTTCTTTCTGGAATGACATAGCTACATGCTTATGAGACTCTACCCATTTTGTCATCTAATCCTGGATATATTTATAAGACTCGATCAATCCATGATCTAGTCAAGGTTTGATTCATAGATTAAACAAAGTTAATTCACACATCATGGATTAATCTTGATTTATTGAATTTTGTTTTAATTAAACAATGTTACTTAAAAATAATAATAGAAAATCTAAAACAACATTAATTAAAAAAACTTTGATCGGATTAATTGAGTTTAACTAGTTAAAATCAATTCAAAAGCAAACCTAATCTCAACCATACCTTGTGTTTACATGTAATTTGGATCGAAAGAAATTATTTTTTTACATCCTTAACAGTCTCCACAAGGCCACCACTATTGCATGCAAGTACAGGCTTATCGACAAATTAATGCATGGGATCATACCTTAGGAGTATAAATTACACACGGGCTTTGTGAGAGGAAGTTTATTTCTTTCATCTGTCGAGCACGACGCAAGATGAAAGACTTTTTGCCAGGCATTCATGTTCATCCAGCAGGTATTCGACATGTTAAGACAAATTACAAGCAAGCTCTTAGTGATATAGTCATTTAAACACATTTTTGTAATCCCTAGCTACAAATCAAGTTAATATTCCAACAACCTCATCTCAAAGAAAATTTTCATCTTAATGAAAGACTCTCAGTACAAGAATACCAGCATTTTGCAGAATGTAATCGAGTTCACAATCGTCGTTCCTGTGGTAGTTTTTATCGGTATTCTTTTTTTTTTGTATAAACCACGCGGTATCCCAGACGCTGGCCCAGACTAATCTATGTTCGTACCGGGTGGGCCTTGAAGGGGTGAAAGTGCTCCCCCGGCTCTATTCAAGAGTAGGGGTTAAACCCCTGACCTCTCTTAAAGGACGAGAGCGCCCTCACCACTCACGCCAGAACCCCTTGGGTTTTATCAGTATTCTTGACACTAGCTCCTTTGGAAACATTAAAAGTCAACCTAATAGACCCAAAAGTAATCGATTCTCTTACAATCCCAAATGTCAGATATGCAAAATAGAGGGTCATATGGCTGATAAATGCAGGAATCGAACGTTGTGATCGTTTGACACAGCTAGCTGAATCGTTTCATGAGTTCTTGCTCTGTATCAAATGGTTCCCCTCTTATGGACATGAGTGCCTCACGTCACATGACACCAGACTCGATAAATATGGACTCTTCCGAGCAATTATTATGGGCAATGAAGCCTCTTTACCCATCACTTACGTTGACATTTCTTATTCCTTTCCTAATTTACTCTTGCATGATGTTTTAGTGGTTCGTCACATTACTAAGAACCTCTTATCCATTATCAAATTAAGTTTTGATTTTTCCTTACAAGTTATGTTTATGGACTCTTTCTGTATTGTTTGACGACCACGACGAAGACAACAATAATGATATTTATATATTAAAATGGGGTAATGTTGTCTTGGACATGTAAGCCATTATGTTATTTTCCTATTAAATAAAAAAGAACAACTTTCTCTCATATCTATCTTTTATACTCTCTTTTATTATATTCTGTGTGCCAACTTGCCAAGATCCGTAGGCTCTAATTTTCTAAAATTGATACTTAGTCAAATGATATATTTTGGATCTTGTCAATAATGATATTTGGAGCTTTGCCCTTGTTAAATTGATAATACGGTTTTCATATTATGATATCTTTATTGATGTTCATTCTTTCTTTACTTGGTTTCATCCTGTGAAGTTGAAATCTAATTTCTATGAAATCTTTATCCAATTTAAGAACTTTATGAAAAATCAATTCTTTTATGATAAATCAATTGAATTTTGTAATTCATGTTTTCAATCTCACTTTCGCAATCCTAAGATTCATCAACAAATGTTCTGCCATATATACCATCTCAAAATGGTTGTGCTAAATACAAGCATGCTTTCATTGTTTATATAAATTCTCATCATTTTGATTGTAGAATTTTTCTCTATTTACATAACCATGCTTTTAATAAACTTTCCCCTTATAGTCATCCTTGTATCTTCTTAAGGTATAATCCTTCATACAAAGGATTTCATTGTTTATATCCCATTTCCATAAAAGCTTATATCACTTATTGATAAATAGAAAGAAACAGGTAACAAAGATGAAAATGATGCCGATATTACATATACCATGATATGACTTATTGGTGACAATCTTTAATTCTCTCAATTTCTTTGCTCCTTTTAGTTTAGAAGGTGTAGAAAGAGGAAGAGAATACATCATTTTAAATAAATAAATAAATAAATAAAGCTTATTATATTTCTTTTTGTTTATATTCGACAAACTTATTCATTATTGTTATTATTATTATCTTACTCCAAATTGAGCCAAAAATATATAAATATGTCAAGGTCGTTATATTCTCTGATTGCTCTGGAATTTTAACATAATATATATAAATATTTCAAGAGATATGATTAGTATTGTAAAACTATTTATTATTTTAAAAAAAAATACTATTTGGTGGGAACAGAATGAGCGAAACAAAACCAGAACATTCTGGCTAGAATTGGAATGGAATTTACGAAATGGACTAGAAGTTTAAGTGAGATAAAATTTGCTCCCATTTGTTCTGTTATTTTTAATTAAAATGAAATGTATTGTCCTTTCCAAACAAAACAGAACAGAATTGACAACCTTTATCTAAACAAAACATAATCAAAATACAATTGGGAATAGCTTGATTGAATCTGTGAATATATTATAGAATATGTCAACAATATGGCGTCACTGTTGTCTTAAGCGTTTATGCATTTGTATCAATATTTATACCATTCCTGTTGGAAACATACAACTTCTCCAGGTGTCATATAGCCCCCCTCCACTCGTCTTGCATGTAGTAACCCTTTCATTTATCATGCATTGATAGTTCATTGAAGCCAAGCTAGACCAAACCCCAAATCTCTCTCTCTCCCAAACAGAAGAAAAAAGAACGAGAAACCCACAAACAGAAACGCCCCCTTTAAACTTGACCAGCAAAAATGAGCAGCACCAGCAGCTTTACCAGGTTTTATGATACCTGGTTCGACCAACTCAATCAGCTTCTGGAACAATTGAGGATAGCCCCCAACCCACCAAGTAGCCAAGATGATAGAAGCCATCTTAGCAGCCTAGCCCAGAAGATCGTAAGCCACTATGCCGAGTTCTATAGGGTGAAATCTGTGGCCACAGAGAGTGACGTTCTGTCAGTCTTCACAGCTCCTTGGGCCTCCTGCTTCGAGAGGTCGCTTCACTGGATTTCTGGGTGGCGTCCCACCACCTTGTTTCACCTTGTCTACACTGAGTCTAGTATTCTGTTTGAGTTTCACATTGCGGATATTTTGAAGGGCCAAAGTACTGGAGATCTTGGTGATCTATCACCTAATCAATTCAGGTTTCGATTTTGTACATTTTGTGTATGTTCTTGGTATTTACTTGCTTATCTTTCTTTAATAATAACTGTTTGTGACTTGGCAAATAAAAATTCAGTTATAATTCTAAATGAATATTTTCATGCTCAAAACAGGAGAGTCAGCGAGTTACAATGTGAGACAGTGAAAGAAGAGAATGCGATAACAGGTGAGCTATCGGAGTGGCAAGATACTGCAGCCGAGGTGATGCTGGGGCCATTCACAGATCTTGGTGACAAGATCGGACGGCTGGTGAGTGTTGTGAAGAAGGCAGATGATCTAAGGCTGAGAACAATCAGGAGGGTTGTTGACTTGTTGACCACACAGCAAGCGGTGGAATTCCTGGTTGCCGCCGGTGAATTGCAGTTTGGAGTGTACGGGTGGGGGAGGAGGCTGGATCACCGTCCATGTAGCAGTGCTTGATGCCGCACCATATCTAGTAGTTTTTGGTGCTTCAGTCACAATTTTATGTGCTAGACGATGTCGTCCAAGGTGCTGTTTACGTTCTGTACTGTAGGAATCTCCGAATACAGTTGGTTGTCAACCTTTATTGAATGTGGGTTTGACCTAGATGTTTGAAATCGGCTTTTATTGATTTTGTTTAGTCAAATGAAACCCTCTTAAATCTTGCGCTGGCAATTGAAATTGAACCTTGAATGTAAGTTTGATCATATACTATAAAGTAATTAATTGGATTTTGTTTTAATCTCGAACTAACTGAAATTAACTAATTGATTCATATTTATTATTTAAAAAATAAACCATATCAAGAGCATGCTAATTTGACAAATAATTTTTTTTAAAAAAAGAAAGAATTAATTACTTTTTGGAAGTGCCACTCTCTCCTTTTTTTTTTCTTTAACATTAATCAATTGTTGAATCAGCTTTATTGAGGTGCATATCCGCCACTCCACCAATTGTCGAATCCTAACGAGCATAGAAAGGAGAAAGGAAGTAAAAGGAGGATTTGAGGTTAATTAGTTAGGGTTTTTATTTGAGATTAATTTTAGATTAAGGTAGTTTATGAATTTTGTTTAGGGTTAAAATGATGATCCTTAAAACCTAGGACAATCAATATCTCATTTCCTCATTTAAATCCGTAAAATATATTTTCTGAGAGGATTAAATTTCCTTGCATTAAAAAATAATAATGTTCCTTCAAGATATGTTCAAGAGTTTTTAAACACAACATTGAAAACGAAACATGGTATATACTTGTTGGCTCTATTTTTTTTTTTCTTTATTTTTCTTCTTTTGTTACATCAATATCTCTTTTTTATAATTGATTTTTTACAAACTTTTAAATTGATTTATGAACATGTAAATTAATTTGTGTAAGTTTTTTTATAAACAACTTAGGTATAAAACTAATATTTAAAAACACCTAAAAACACAATTGTATTTAAATTATTTTATTTTTACATATTTGTTTAAGTTGCATTAATTTTTTAAGATTTTTATTAAATTCTGTTAAAATACTCTAAAAAAAGATGGTTCCAACACAGGCATCGACAACCTAACGAAAGCACGTGGCAGCTTGCAAGTGAATGCAACATGCATGGTGACACCTTGCGTTTCTTGAAATGGCAACCTATCATTTACCAAGAGAGACTAATCATAAGAAATATTCATTCATGGCCTAAGAAATTAGCGGCCAATATTAGCCACCAATTCTGACTTCTGCCCGGCAATTATCATCGGAAAGCAACCATTTTTCATTTCCGTAGAATCGTGAAGGTTCCGATCGCGACTGCAAACTGTTAACATTAATTATACAGCTAAATTAGGTTATTCTTTCGTTGTAGTATCATCATCCATGAATGAATTATGGTGAATTATAATAATAAAATTATCGTTTTATCTCTCAATATATTTAATTTTAACTTTGGAATTAGGGGTATTTAATTTTAATTTTATACCTCGAATAAAACAAAAACCAAGAATTGTCTGCGAGATATCACAATAATTTCATATTTTTAGCAAACAGTACAATAACTCTTTTATCCTCTAATAAAACAAAACATCTGCGAGAGTGTTTCTTGTTTCCACTTAATTTTTTCCAGACTCATGTGGAATTGCAACAACAATACAAACAAGAGCAAACTATTGACGCATTTTCCCGTTAAGATCTAACACAATAAATTTAGACTAAAAAGTCAAGCTTTTTAGAGAAGCATTGACTATCTCTTCTTTTGTTCCGACCAGCAGAATGACCGGCAATATTTGATGAAAATTACCACCAATCAATTTATTTTTTCCCACCGAACAAGAGACTGTCACCCTGAGAGAACATTATCTATTGACAAGGTCAAGGGCTTCAAAAAAACATAAGTTATTCAACCAATGCATCTCGCCATCATGCAAATTGAAGCTGCGTTCTCCTTCTCTTTTTAACATCATCACATCAAAATAATTTAAAAAAACAAAAAAAATCATTTAAAATAAAAGAAAAGGAAATAGCGGTACAACCGCCCTCCCAGACAATTTCTAAGAGAAATTATTTTGAAATTCGAGCTTTTGCAAATTTATTTTTGATGTTGAAGTATTGGTCCTTTAACTTAAAATTTTGTCAAGCTTTCACTGTTCTAAACATGATTTACACTTGTAATTTACGTTTACAATATTCTGAACACTGTTTACGCTATGAATGTTTGTTTTAAATGAATGTTTCGTTGATCAAAATCAACTTAAACAAATTGCTTGCAAGGTTTATAAAACACTACAATACAGACAAGAGAAAACTATTGAACTTACAAAGAGCATCGCATTTGGGATTTTCAATAATTTCTTGCAAAATCCTTGTTTTGTAAAGTCTACGCTGAACAAGGCTGGAAAATTTATCTGCAATGACACTACCATCTGCCCCATTCACACCGTGCACTCTTCTATCCACTTCTTTCCAAATTTAATAGGTATAGAAGAAGCACCAAGAAATTCTTAACAAGAATTGAAAGAAAAATCTCTTCTGTAAAAAAGAAATAGCTCAATCCAACTCTTCATGTCAATCTTCAACTTGCTGAAAATTGTCATTTTTTCTTCAAAATACAGTCATGTTTTTAAGAGATAGCATTTGAATGTTGGTTTCAATATGAACTCTTCATGTCAATCTTCAACTCTTATTATTGGTGTGTGTGTGTGTGTGTGTGTGTGTGTGTGTTCAATTGTTGGTTGACGTGAAGATATTGTAATTGTTTTGATGTTATAGTTTTTATAATAGATATAACGAGATGAGATCTAGGATGATTGAATTGGAAATAAGGTGATGAATTTGTGATTATGAAAAATTATTGTTTGTGATATAAATTTGATATGTTGGAATGTTCTAAATACAAAGAAAACTCTCTAATTTTTTCATAGAATCTTAATGAATTAGAAATATCAAAATCTTAAAATTGATGTGATTGATTGTAATTATTAGATAAACATGTTGATCAATTAAAAAAAATCCACTAATTTGGTTTCGTTATAAAGGAACTTGTACCTAAATGTTGGGAATGTTACAAGAAATGTTGCTAATTTCGGTCACTATTGGCACAAACTTTCTTGGTGTCGTTGAATTTATTTCATCAAGATCTTTTTAATGATATCAGTGATGTTATAATCAGGAGTTTCAATGTAACTTCAAATCGTTTGATTGTTTTTTCTCTACTCGTCATAAACTTTATGTCATCTGATTTCACAATTGTTTTTTAATATTTTGTGTTTATGGATAGCAACAAGTTTGAACATAGCACTTCTCAATCACAATATATACAAACTATTATATTTTACCAAGATGTTCATAATAGTTTTTTACATAGAAATTTTAAAAATAAACACCAACTTTTTTTAGACAAACGAATTTGATTAGAAACTCAAATAATCAGCTTCTAAATAAATAAATAAAAAACCAAAGTCAATGAAGACAGCATGAATTCTAATTAAAATAAAAGTCATGCGAACGCAAACAGCATAAAACACAACGTCTTGCGCTTTTATTGTTTCTTATCAGACCCAGTCAAAAAAATCTCCTCCCTCCAGCAGCACCGTATCTTAAACTTCACCCTCTAATCACACTACTCCCACTTCCGTGTCTCCCCTCTCAATTCATATCCGCGTGCCACGTGTTCGAATTCAGGTCTCCCATTCGTCTGTCTAAGTTATCACCATACAGCCACGTAAGTTTAAAAACTTCCATACCAAAATAAATTTAAGAAAAAAAAAACTGTCTGTGCTTTCTTCTTCTTTTTTTAGTTTTAAGACAATAACACTCAAAAAAAAAAAAAAAAAAAAACAAGAGCAAAGAAAAGGGGAAAAAAGTTTGCCTTCTTCTCTTTCATTCCCTCCGTTTGCCTGCCTTCCTTCTAATGTCGCTGAGAAGATCGATTTTGTCGCGAAGGTTCTCGAGATCGTTCAATAACCAGAACAGAAACGAGCGAAATGGAGTGGAATCGGGGCGACTCGTTGGTGATTCGGGGGGTGAGTCAGGTGGGTGGGGGACTATGTTGCCTGAGTTATTAGGAGAAATAATAAAACGAGTTGAAGAGAGTGAGGATCGGTGGCCACAGAGACAACACGTTGTCGCCTGTGCTTGTGTTTGTAAGAAATGGAGAGAAGTTACCAAAGACATCGTCAAGTCTCTTCCTAATCATAACGACGACGGCAACAATAATGGAAGTTCTGGCAAAATTACTTTCCCTTCTTGCCTTAAACAGGTCTGGTTTTTTTATTTTATAATGGTGAATCTAAGGGGGTTTTATAAATATTTTGTGAAGGAATATTCTGTCATTCTGATTGGGTTTTATTCTAATTATATTGATTCAAGTTAATGGGGATCTAGTGATTAAGATTCTGTGCGTTTGTTTGGATTTTACTAGATAATTTACCTTAATTCTTCTTTTGATTTGTTTTAAATTGCATTAATTTCTTTTTCTGGAAAATAAAAAAAGAAAGATTTAGGAATAATAAATGAAGTAGAATGGAGCTGTTTAAAATATAAACTTTAGAAAGCAAATAGCTTTGATACAGAGGTTTTTATTTTGGGTTTCAAGAATTGATTTCAATTGCAACTTTAGATTTTTTAGAATATTCATCCGTGTTCAGAGAATTATGAGGTGTTAGGGCAGTGGTGAAAGTTGTAGGTTCAAGGCCTGCTTTTGGGTTAGAAAATTATGGAGGACATTGTCATCAAATTCCCCTTTTCAGATCCCTCTTTGGTTGTGTCTGCATCTGGGACATGGTGTTTTTATATGTCGATGGGATCATTCTTTTGCCTATTCTTCTTCATGTTAGAACTTGTTTTCCATTTTGTTAGAGTACATATGGTATTAGACAAGGCATGGGTTACCAACTTGTAAATTTAGAATGAAGATCTATTCGTATAACTTGCTGAGCTGAGACGTGATTGGTTTTGAGGAGGTGATTCCTGGAGAATAATCGAAGCCGTATCTTAAATTACATTGCTGTTTTTATTCTATTTTTTTCTTTCGATTTTCCATTTCTGTTGAAAATGTATTTTTGGTAAGATAGTCACTTTTCAATTCTCTATTCACCTTGCTGGTCAAATATGTTTTTGGAATTGATGGCTCTTTTTTTTTCTTCATTGTAAATGTAGCCGGGTCCGCGTGAATTGCCCCATCAGTGTATTATTAAACGGAATAAGAAGACTTCAACATTTTACCTATATCTTGCTCTTACTCCATGTAAGTAATAATTGGTAGACGTGTGTTTACAAGTTATGAAGATGCACAGAGGATTTTTCTTTGTACTAGTTTTGGAGCTAATTAGTTTTCTTGTGTAAATTTTTGGAATGTGACTTGCTAGTACCAAAGATGAAAGAGATACCGTTCATTTTGTCAACTTATACTCTTGACTTTTGTCTGTAGATATTATTGAGTGGTGGCCCAATACTTGTTCAAATCAACTTGACTCGGTCCTTATTTGATATTGTGCATTCTTGTCAATAGATGAAATTTATTTGATTTAGGTGTCTCACCTATATATTGACTAGCATGTAATATTAAATTAAAATAAAAAAAAGGTAAAAAGCTTTCGAATTTGGTGAACTATGAGTGGTGAAAATGTTTCTGGTTTCTTCAATAGTCTATGGGTTATGACAGGTGCCTTGTGATGGTCAATATATTGACTAGCATGTTAAATTAGGCTTTTTTTTTTTTTTTTGAATTTGGTGAACTATGAGTGGTGAAAATGTTTTTGGTTTCTTCAATTGTCTATGGGTTATGACAGGTGCCTTGTGATGGTCAATATATTGACTACCATTTAATGTTAAATTAGTTTTTTTTAAAAAAAAAAAATGTAAAAGCTTTTGAATTTGGTGAACTATCAGTTGTGAAATTGTTTTTGGTTTCTCCAATTGTTTATGGGTTATTAGAGGTGCCTTGTGATGGTCAATGGTTTAGCATGAATTTGTAATTGAGCCTGGAAACTTGGATCCAACATTTCTTCTGCAAAAATGTACTCTCAGGCTCTGGGATTTGTGTCATTGCATGTATAAATCTGGATGTCAAATGTGCTGTTGAATAAAAAAATTATACTTGTTCTTCCTCCATTAATTCAAGTTTTATACTCGGGGAGTTTGACATTAAATATACCTTCGTGTGTTGTTCATCATGTGATCGGAAGTAGCAATCTGGACAGGTTGTGTACTTTTTAAGGGTCAGTGCGTGATATAATCTGTCATAGCAGAAATTGTTGGGCACAAAGACTTGCTTAGATATTGTATCAATCAAAAAGTATGAGTTTTGTATTTGCAATTTCATTGTTTTTCTCTATTAGGAAAATTATGGTACTTGCACTACAAAGAGTTGGTGCTCAAGCAAAATATAAAATTAAAAAAGGATTATAAATGTACTCAGGTACTAGTTTCTGAAGTGCACATGGAAAATAATGAAAATGTTTGGTTAGAGAAAATTAGATGTCAACTGTATTCAAATTTCTTATGTGGTAGTGGTTTCAATTTTTTTTCTTTTATAGCATTGTCTCACATTATTGTCCTTGCTTTAAGTAATTATGGAAAGAATCATTTGGAGGATGTTGTAAGCCTTGTTCAGAAGAGATGTAAGTAGGCAATACTAAACAATCAAGTTTATAATGAATGGCTTGACCTGGTATGCAAGTTTGCAAAAATTGAGTTGCAAATTATGTTCTAGTTTTAATTTCTATTTTCCTTGCGGGATTTTGATTTTTCATCACTGGATTATTTGTCTCATCATTTGACTAGCATAATGTAAACTTTTGAACTTTGTCTCATCAGAGATTCTCTTTTGTTTTTCTTTCTAGCGTTAATGGATAAGGGGAAGTTTCTCCTGGCAGCACGGAGGTATAGGAATGGTGTTCACACAGAGTATATCATCTCGCTTGATGCTGATGACTTATCCCAAGGAAGTAATGCTTATGTTGGAAAGTTAAGGTAGGGTATTTTTGTATCAACAGGTGTCCCAATTGGTTCTTTCCAAAATAATGCTTTTAATGGATATAGTTACTGCTTACCATCAATCTGTGCCTGGGAGTTTAGGAACCATTGATGCATTTGCTAAGAATCCAGATAGCATTGTTTGTTCTCTTGGTCATGCTTTGCATTCACATAAATGCCAGTGTTTGGATGATCAAGTTTTCAGGTTTTGTTTCTACTTGGCAAGCTCATTTATTCTTTTGATTCATAATACATGGCATTTCATTATAGAGAATTGGAAGGATACCTTGTTTAGTGTCTTGGAAATAATAAAGTTTAGCGTCGAATAATAGAAAAGGTCGTGGCTCTGGATAGCTCGTGATGATACTTGTCATGAAAACAATTCCATTGCTCCTTTTAATATTGCAGTTCGGACTTCCTTGGTACCAACTTTACAATATATGACAGCCAGCCACCACACAGTGGTGCTAAGCCCTCAAGTAGCAGAGCTAGCCGGAGATTTGCAAGCAAGCAAATAAGCCCTCAAGTTCCAGCTGGAAATTTTGAGGTTGGGCAGGTCTCATATAAATTTAACCTCTTGAAGTCAAGAGGTCCAAGGAGGATGATTTGCTCACTTGAGTGCCCAGTGTCACGAGAAACTACCAATGTTAAAAATGTTGACAACTCTAAGATGAAGCAACCGGAGTCTGCTTCATCTGGCTGTACAGTTTTGCGGAACAAGGCCCCGAGGTGGCATGAGCATTTGCAGTGTTGGTGCTTGAATTTCCATGGTCGGGTAACAGTAGCATCAGTGAAGAACTTTCAACTGGTCGCATCCATGGACCAAAGCCAGCCAGGAGGGAAAGGAGATGAGGAGACTGTTCTCCTTCAGTTTGGTAAGGTAGGCGATGATACTTTCACCATGGATTATAGGCAGCCACTTTCAGCTTTTCAAGCATTTGCCATGTGCCTTACTAGTTTTGGCACGAAACTGGCATGTGAGTAATTTACATGCAATAATTATGATGTTAAGATTATGGATTGCTGTTTATGTTTGGTTATCAGTCCTGTTGAGATCATCTCTACAAATGTTGGTTTGGCTGGAAGAAATCAATGCTGTAAATGTTGTTATTGTATCAATGACGAGCTTAAATTTTTCATCTCTAACAATTTGGTCCCTGCTTTCTTCGCTTAAGTACTCGAGAGCAATTGTGTACGTTCCCAAGGTTGTGCTAATGATGGTTTTGAGATATGTTGTGAAGAGGTTGCGCTTACAATTTAGATGGTGGTTAATTAATTGCTTCAATGGGAGTGTCGATTATTATGTTTTAGAAAGTGTTTTTTATTTTGAAATGTATTAAAATTGTGTTTTTTATTTATTTATTTTTTAAATTATTTTTTAAATTATTTTTAATATCATCACGTTAAAATAATCTAAAAATATATAAAATCTAATTTAAAGTAAAAATATTTTTTTTATTTTATTTTTTCTTTGACTTCTCTGAGAATTAATCAATCTCTCAATTTTTAGTTTCTGCCCCACACAATATTTCATGGACGGAAAGTTTTCTGGGTGATGGCTTACAAGGACGTGGAGAAAGGCAAAAGGGAAGGGGTGGCCAAATCGCAAGGTTCGACGTCACTGAATTTGTCATCGGAAAATTTTAATTGCCTTTCCAGATGGTCAGGGCAGCTATTATCTCAGTGGACCACCTCAAGTCGGTGGATGCACGTCTTTTCTCTAGTCCTGATCAATACGCGTTGCTACAACCGCCGCCGCTTATTTTTTAATTTTTAACCATATGATTAAAAAAATAAACAATCAAAACTGAGCTCGGTTAAAAAAGAAAAGGTACGACACCACACCCATTAGCCTGGTCACCCGAGTAACTTAGTAAAATCTAAAACCTGGTCATTGATTCCATGAAATTTAATTACTTGGTTTTTTAATAAAAAAATTATTTAACTAATTGTTAAATAAAAAGAGATAATGCCAAGATGATGGAATAATTTTTTCTATGCCAATTTGATGAAAGGATATTTTTAAAAACATTATCGATCACAAATATTTTTTTTCTTTTTTTTTAATTTAGCATGGCTTTTTTTCAGAAATATCTTTTTAACTATATGATAGAAAAAACATAGACGTTCAAATTCTAACTCAATTAAAATAAAAACAACTTACAATGCTAAACCCATGAAATAAGACGCCAGACGTGCAAACCTAATTATTAACCACACAAAGTTTAATAACAAATTAAGAAGCCTCTGAAAATTACAAAACATTGTGAATCATAAATTGAATATTCTATATTTTTTTAATTCAACATGGCTTCTTTTTCAAAAATTGTTTTTAACCATATGATAAAAATATTATACAATCAAATTTGAACGTGTGTGTGTGTATATATATATATATATATATATATATATATATATATATATATATATATATACATATATATATATATTTTAAAAAAAGTAAGATGCCATATCAATAAGTCATGGCAACATGAGTTATTGTGTCAAACCCCCCGATTCAAACATTAAATTTATAAAATTTAATAACTTGATTTTCTTCTAAAATAACTTTTTGATTAATTAAATGTTGAAAAATAGACATTGTTGAGATGCCATAATCAAGAAATAGCATCAAACTAGTTAATTGCCTGCACTACGTTGCGGGTCGAGCAAACAATTTTTATAACTATTGAGATTAAATAATAATATTTATACATGTAAAATTTGATATAATAAAACAAATCAACATATCTTATTATAACAATTAAAAACAGCAACATCGAAGTCTTAACATCTAAGACTATTATCACTGCTAAAATAATAAAACTATATTAAATTACCTCGAGAAAAAAACACAAGAATTAACAAAAGAATAAGTAAGAACAAAAACTAAAATTATTGTTATTATTATTATTACGTTAATAATGAAAAAAAACAAAAATAAATCAAAGACTAAAAAAGCCTAAAAACTTTAATAAAAAAAAACAAACATAAAAGTTATCAGCTGAAAAAATTATTTAACTTGAAAATAAAATAAAAAATAATAAAAAACATAAAAGAAATAATAAAGGAAAAAAAAGAAATATCAATTTTCAAATGATCATAAACACAAACTAAAATTTAAAAAGTAAATTTTTCAAAAAACAAATACCTCAACAAAAGAGAAAATAATAAAAATTATTTGATAACCCCGAGAAAAAAAAACTCAACAACATTAACAAAAGAGTAAGCACAAAAAAAAGAATAAAATTATTATTATTATTATTATTATTATTATTATTATTATTATTATTATTGCATTAATAATGAAAAACAAAATGAAATCAAAGACTAAAAAAATCCTACAAACTTTAACAAAAGAGCAAAAAAAAAAATTGATAAAACAAAAATCAAAATTATTAGTTGAAAAAAAAATCATTTGACATAAATAATAAAAAAAATTGCCCACACTATGTTGCAGGTTAAGCAAACAATTTTTATAATTGTTGAGATTAAAGAAATTAATAAGATTTGTTAGTTCAAAAATAAAATATAATATCTATATATGCAAAGTTTAATATAATAAAGCAATTCAACACACCATATTATAACAACAACAACATTAAAGTCTTAACATCTAACATTATCATTACTATTACTGCCAAAATTATCAAATTATTTCAAGAGAAAAAAACTCAAAAACATTAATAAAAGAGTAACCAAAAAAAAAACTAAAATTATTATTATTATTATTATTATTATTATTATTATTATTATTATTATTATTATTATTATTATTATTATTATTATGTTAATAATGAAAAAAAACAAAAATAAATGAAAGACTAAAAAAATCCTAAAAACTTTAACAAAAGATCAAACAAAGAAATAAAATAAATGATAAAATAAAAATAAAAATTATCTAGTGAAAAAAATTCATTTGACTTGAAAATAAAAACGAATAAAAAAATAAAACAAAGAACGAAGAAAAAAAAAGAAATATCAATTTTCAAATGATCATAGACACAAACTAAAATTTAAGAGCTATTTTTTTTAAATACCACCTCAACAAATAAAAAAATAATAAAAATTAAAAACCAAAGCTAAGATCACACTTATATATACATGGACAAAAATAAAGACCATTCCAAATATAAATAAAAAAAATAAAGGGATTAAAGTAAAAAATTAAAAATATAAGGGCCAAAATAAAAATCAAATATATTATCAATTTCAATCAAAGGACAAAATTGAAAAAATCAAAAATTCTGTACTGAATATATTAAGGTATTTAAACCCAATCCGGAAATTAAAAGGAGGACCGAAGTGAAACCTAAATATATAATTAATTTCAATCGAAAGACCCAATTGAAATAAATCAAAACTTATGTAACAGAAATCAGAACCATATAAAAAATTAAAAGGGCAGGGACTAAAAGTGAACAAACCATAAAATCAAGGGCCTCTCATGTACTTTAGTGTGCAGGAGAGATAAAATAGAAAAAAAAATTTCAACCGGCCACCGTCACGACTCCGGGCACCCTTTGCCAAAACATGTCACACCATGAGAAAGACCACATGGAGGAGCATCGGAGGAGACGCCGGAAGCTCATTTTCACCTGCTAGAGGACGCCGTATGTGCCACTCGAAGTGAGCATGAGGCCGAACACCGGCGTCCACGTGAGGCACACGCGCACGTAGTTTTTGACATATAATAATAATAAAAAAGTGATCAATTACCAGAACACATCTACAGCCAATTCTTCAATTTTGTATTATTGGGGGGTATATTAGTATTTAGCAATTTTTAAAAAATAATAAATACCCGTGGTACCCTCCCAACTAGAATTGTGTTGTCTTTTATGGGGGTAGATTAGCATTTAGTCATTTTAAAAATTGTGAAATTTCCATTAAGCCCTCAATTTAAACCCCTTTTTATTTTGTCTTTTTCAAGGGTCATAAACCTTATTTTACTGATTAAACAGATATAAAAAAAATCAATAAATCGGTGAACCGACCGACCCGAAATCCGACCCAAAAATGCACTATTACATTCCACATTGTTTTCACTCACAATGAACAGTGAAATACTGATCTCTTTTAGTATATTTTATAATAATAATAGAAGGGGGGTGAAATTGATAGAAAAAAAATAAACTTATGTCAAAGTAAAATTGAACATGGACCAAAAACATAGGGACTAAATCCAAAAAAGTAAAAAATTGAAGGATGAAATGAAAACAATCAAAATTTGAAATTAATTAAAAAAAAAAAGATGAAAACAAATTGAATGGTTGAGATGCCAATTTGAAAGGTAGAAAGAGAAGAAAACAAAATTGAAAGCGTCACCGCATGCTCCTAACAAAAAGAATAAGAAGGTCAAGACAAATCAAAAAAAAAAAATTGTAATCACCAAAATCAATCACACACCATTCAAAGATACAGAGCAACTAAGACAATCATGAAGTTTTTTTTTCCTTTATTTAATTTATAAAAACACCACTTTGCCCGTACAAGTGGTTGTAATGAGAGAACCACCCACCGAGGACTGATGAATAAGCAACCATGCCAAAGCCATTAAAAATGAAACCATAAGCAAGGGGGTAAAAAAACACTAAAAACACCCTACAATAGCTAGCTCTTTTTTTTTTAGGACGAGACGATTCTTTACCTGATTAAAAATAGCAAAATTACCACGTGCCTCCAAATAATTCTAGAATAATTAAGCTAGGATACAATCATTAGCTGTCACAGCCTCCCGTAAATGAAAGCATATCAACGCTGGTTTTCCCACATGTTTGGTATTGCAATCCAAGTTGAAGGCCCAGTAGAAAACACACTTCGGAATTTGGAGGGGAAGCCTACATAAAATATGGATATCGTGACAAAGCTCAGAGTCTACGACTAAACCAGTTAGATTTCATTAGAATTGCCCGGCTAGCTTTGATGGTTAATCTAAATGGTGTGATCAGGCAACCACTGACCCAACATCCTTAACAAGTGGCACCGTGAACTTCCAAATTAGAGGTAGACAATTTCATCACCTTATGCAATGAGGAAGGACATTTACAAAATGGGTCTTCGTTTTCAAGTGAAAATTCATGCAAGACTAAACCATCCAAAAGATTTTGGTCCACAAAACACAGAAGAGGAACCTAGGACAGAAAGGTAAATCCAAATTCAAAGTCATCACACGGCTCAAAGCGATTGTTTCTTACATGCGATGCGTGCGAGCCATAACAGCGGTAGAAAGGGTTCATCTACACCACCAATTTTAAGACTCAAGACAACAGCGGAAAACAACTTTGTAGCTCCTTGCTGTGTTTCAAATCCTACTTCACTTCTTTCCCCGCAGTTTCACACCAAGAGCCCTCTCCAGTTTGCCTATAATCTGTTGATTAGGAATGGCTTTTCCGGATTCGTACTCCTGAATTATCTGGGGCTTCTCATTGATCAACTGCACCCGGGGAAACAATAAGAGTACTGAACTAAAACTTTAAGTTACTGTGGCTGAGAGTGAGAGAGAGAGAGAGAGAGGAACCTGTCCAAGTTGAGCCTGGGTAAGTTTCTTGTCCATTCTACCCTGCATAATTGATTTCTTCAGTTCACTTGGCACTCGGTCATCTGTGGAAGAGCAGCACAAACAGACCAGAAGGTTTAAGGATGGTTTTTTCTTCCAATGGAAAAGTATCACACACCATCTAACAAAATCAAGAGTACCTTGGGAGAGAGCTAAAACCAAGCAACGAGATATAGGAACATGCTAAAACACTAAAAACGTATGTGGGGGTGATTTAGAGAAACATAATCATCATTTTGTGTAACATTATCAAAGAAATGAGTGAAGTTCAACTGAGCAAGTGCTACTTATTCAGTACATAGAATCATAGAAAAAACACAAATAGTTTTATACAATTGTGTTCCTCATATTTTGATTCCCATGATGACTTAAAAAGCCTGAAATACAGAATTTTCACCATGAAGAGTGAAATTCTAGAATGATGACAAGGAGGTAACAGAGGTATACCGATTCCTTTATGCACTTTCTTCAGCTAAAGATCAAAAAGGGAAAGCTTATCTCTAGACGAGATTAAATGCTACATGTGTGCAGACAAGCACAAAAAAAGAAGATATATATTATACTCACGAGCAAGGTTCTCTGTTTCTTCATCGAGCTTCCTTGTGTTCAAAGAAGTGCTGCTAGAAGCAGCCTTGTTCGTACCAGCAGTTGCTGCAGGTCAGATTAAAATACAATCATTTTAAGTTCACACAAACAAACATGATGGAAGTTTATTATTTTCTGTAGCTGCCATATTATAGTTTCTTTTTTCCTAGATTAGGGTTTTTAAAACTTATAAATTAGGGTAGATACGTGTTTTTTTCATTTGATTATTTTATATTCATAACAAGTTAATAATAATTTGAAAAAGAAAAGTTGAAAATTATCACAGAAACCCTAATCCCTAAATTTTTTTAATTATAATGTTGCTTATTATCACAATATATTCCAAAATACCGAATACAAAGAGAGATCCAAAACACTTATTAAATGTTCTTTAGATTTTTGTATCAAGAAACAAACCCTAACTTCACTATCATCATCAACAATAAAAAAGAAATGTTTGTGTTGACAGATTGAATTAGATTAACCATCTAAATAATACGCGAGACAATAAGAGAGGAGAAGGATACATTTTTTGACGGTTTCGATCTCGGCGCCGGAGCGGCGGGCGGCGTTGACGGCCTTTTCATCCTTCTTGGCGGCGGCGTTGGGAGCTTTCTTGCGGATCACTACGGGTTCCCAGTCCTGAGAGATTGGTCCTGACATATTTTCTTCCCTCTTTTTTATCAACAATAATATCTCTCTCTAGTTATATCTGGATAGGTGATTTTAATTATCGCTATATCTCTGGTTTTTAGGACACTGGCCTCCGCTTCTCATTATATAGGAATAGGAGGGGCGATCGAAAAATAAAAAAGATTCAGCATATTACGTGGCGAGTAATCCTTCCTCTTAGCCGCATGAACTTGGGCCCCATTTACAGTAGAAAACAAATTGTGTAGTTAATGGGCTTGTGGGCTGCTTGCAAACCTTCAAAAATCAAAATGCTTTCCTTTCCTGTCCAGAAAATACCTAAAATAAATGATTTTTTTTAATGGTAACGAAGAAAAAAACATACATGCTAATATTTGCTTAAGAGCTCAATCTAAGTAAAAACATTACATCTATCTTAAATTAATGGGTATCATTGTTAAATTCTTAGATTTTAGTTTTAATTTATTATTGTGTTAATTAGGTTGAAACTATAAAAATTAAGGTTTGCAAACTAGAGAAATTTGTGGAATCAATTGATGTTATATGTGATAATGATATAATATGTTATGATGCACAATAATGTTAAAGTGTAATTACATTATATGATTAACAATATATTAATCACTAATCTTAGTGTGACATATGTTTTATTGTTCTATCTTTCATTTTGAGGTCATTTTGCAATGTAATTGGGGATAGGATTTCTTGCTTGTTTGTACAAGCACTTATGTGCTGCAAGCATGAAAGGGGTAAAAAGTTAGGAAATGTTTGCTACCCTTACAATTTTAACAATATATTATTCACTGATCTTAGTGTGACATGTTTTATTGTTCTATCTTTCATTTTAAGGTCATAGTGTAGTGTAATTGGGGATAGGCTTTCTGGCTTGTTTGTACAAGCACTTGTGTGTTGCAAGCATGAAAGGGGAAAAAAGTTAGGGAATGCTTACTACTTTTATAGTCTTACAAGTATTTCTTTGTTATCACAAGAGGTATCTTGATTTTGAGTTAGTTATCGATTGACTTTTTTTTGTCATGTAGTTATGATTGTGAGAGCATTTGCACCTAAAGCATCTTCACATTGATCCAAAACCTAATATGTTTATGATAGTTGCGAGAGTATGTTTACTCCTCTTATTAGGAAACAAGTAATATGTTGTTTATAATAGTATCTTTAAATAAAAAATAAATTAAAATAATATATTTAATTAGTTTATTGGTTTTAAATATTAGGTGGTGTGGGATTAGGAACTATAAAAATAATTCTACATATATTTTATTGTTTTATCATAGTAATTAGGAACTATAAAAATAATTCTACATATATTTTATTGTTTTATCATAGTAAGTTGGATAGATTGCAACATTATCAACTATATTTATTATTAGTTTGTTATTATTAGTTATTAATCTAATTATTTTTTTATGTAAAATATGCATATAATTAATTGCATTATTGATGGTCATATAGGTTGTGTGGATTTTGTACTTCGAGGATGACCTTGAAGTTGCTCATCTTATATGCATACTAGATATGGATTTATGAACAACAATGATCTCACTCATTAGATTATAGAGTTGTAGATTACGTGATGTGATGTGACATTTCATCTTATTAGAACATATTTTGGTTGATATAGATACTAGTGACGCTTTAGAGACAATGATTACGTGATGTGATGTGATTATATTTTATTGTTTTATAAGATCATTTGATAAAAACTTTATGGGATTAAAAAAAATATAGATGTTTTATGTATCGCCAAATAGAAGTGAATATTATGATAGTGACAGAGTTTTTTAGCACCGAATCAAGGTGTTTGAAAAGAACATGTTTTAGCTTGATACTATCAAGAATTCTTAACTATTGCATGGGAATAACTACATTTTCAAACACACACACCCGTCCAATATTTTATATTAGAGCTTCTCTCATTCCTTTTATCAAGCATAATGATGCAAATCAGGGTTTTTTTTTATCTCGCATAATGATGTTAATTGAGCTTTAATAAGTTTAAATATGCAATGTCAAATGATTTTACTTGCTTATTTTAAAAATAAAATGCATTGTTGGAACAAGATTTGAGCACTAAGTGTCTAAATTCAGAGATTCTTGCAATAGCCAAACACAAGAGAAAGATAATTATACAAATATTAACAAGATTATTTTATTAGGGAATGATTCAATGGTAAACATTCTATTAGTTATGTATCCATCATGTGTTATTTTGCCAAAAATATTGGTTAAATATGTTAGAAAAATACAAGAAGCACAATTTACTTTTGACATGTTAAGAGTTTTACTAAGAAAAATTGTTGATACGATTTTAGAACCATCACTAGATTAGTGATCCACACTTCATTACTAGCCGGGTCTATTTTTTAAATTAATAAAAAAAATATTAATGTATTTTAAAGTAGAAAGGATTTTTTTATGATTCAAATTATAAACTTAATTAGGTTTAATAAGCTTGTTTTGCTTCATTTAATTATATTAAGAGATAAAAACACCAGTCAAAAAAATTAAAAAAATGATCATGATAATTTGAAGAAAAAATAGGTGGTATTATGAGATTTTTTGCCATAACAATAATAAACCTCATAAGAAATGGGTTTTAATTTAAAAACATCTCAAAAACAATCTTGGTTCATGTAATAAGAACAAAAAAGAGATAAAAAAAATTACAAAAGGAAAAAAGCCATTAAAAAATTAAAATTTTAAAAATGGAACAAAACATAACTCAGATCAATAAAATAGAAAATGCAAAGAAAATAACTCAATTAATAAGAATGGGATAAGCTAATAGAAAATAAAATGCAAAATGTAAGGACACTCATTTCCTAGTCATCTCAATGTCAAGTGATAAATTAGAACATAAAAGTGACCCTCCCAAACTCTTGATATGGTTTGTGAAAAAGGTTTAGGTTTTGAGAAAAATTATGAATAAAAAGATGAAATAGAAAAAACAATTGGAAAAAGGCAAAAAAAAAAAAATAGCCTTGTAAACCAAGGCAAGCCAACCAAACTTCACAACCCGGGTCAAATGAATATAAAACAACTATAATTGTCTATTTTCAAACAAAAAAAATCAATATAAAAGGAGAGGAAAAAGAGAGTCGAGTCAAGCTAAGAAAGGTTGTCAAACTCGTGACTCATGTTATTAAATTAGAATAACCTTGTGAAAAGCAAATCTAGAACAAAAATACAAATCTCAATTCAAAAAACTCAAAGTAAAAAGGATGAAATACAAAAGAAAAGAAACAAATTAAAAAAAAGTTTAACTCAATAAGCCCACCGAACCTTATAATTTACATCATGTGAATGAGATAACTTAATAGAAAGAAAATAAAAAGAATCATGATGATCAATTCTCAAACCAACCAAATATTATAGGACAATCATGAAAACATTCAACTAAAAAACAAGAAAACAATCTGAGTCAACTCAAATTAATTCATCAAACCCACAATCAAGATCATGAAAATGATGATAGGTTTTGAAAGTCATGGCTAGATCTGGTGACTGGAAAACAACACACGCCACCAAAAACACATCAACCTCTTCCACTGCCCTGTGCATGGTGTGCACACCATCAAAATTACCTTGTCCATCCAAAAAATGGTCCCTCATTTTGTCTTTGGTTTCAAATATCATTCCTGTTCTTTTAATTATTTCATATCAACAAAATTTAATTGAAACAAAGTGAACAATCTCCTAAGATGAATTCTAATTCACAAGAAAACAAAAGAATCCAAAAAAACAATTGAACTACCGGAAAAAAAAGAGGCTAGAATTTGAAACTCCCCATGTAAATCAGTTCCTCATGGTAGAGAAAATAAAAAAGGCTTCATTTTTGTTTAATCTTCAAACTCAATCCCCAAATCTCTAATCAATAAAATTGAACTTTATATCGCTAATCAATCAAAACAAATACAAGAAGTTGTATCCCTTCTACTTTTATTTTTATTTTTTTTTAAAAAATTAAATAACTTTTGGGTAGTGTGTTAATTCTTTAACATCACCTCTTTCTGAAAAGAAAGCCAGTGAAGCTCCTATCCAAGGCCATTCTTTCCTGACTGCACGCACAAGAAGAAATACTGGAAGTCTAGTTTTATATCAGCTCGCTACTACGTGCATGTTATTCCTTTCTGACATCATTCACTCGCTAAAGCACCAACACTTCTATCTCTTCCATCTTTATTCTGTCCCTGCAGAAAGTAGGACTTCATACCAAAGTCGTTTTTTTTTGCAACTGGATCCTCCTGAAATGCATCATAGATGGAAATTAGTAAAACACTGGTTAAACCCAAGGGAGGAAGATGACCGTCAAACAACCTGACCTTCACTTCCTCGGCGATCTTCTATGTGAATTTGCTTTCTTCGTTGATTCAGACAGTTTTGTTTCTGGCCAACAACAATAGTTGACCCAGAACGCTATGTTTTGCTTTTTATAGTTCCCACCACTTTCCTTCAAGTTTGCCTGCAGTAATTTTAGTACTACCACCATTAACAGAATGCAGTGACTTCCAATAATCAAGCAACATGTGCCCTTTGACTTAGTTGACACACAATTCTGGTTTTTTTCCTTTCCATAATAAAAGGGGGGATTTAAAAAAAGGTTGGAAATAAAAAGAAAGAAAAGAAATATTGAAAATTGAAATTTTTGTAATAAAGAAATTCAGATTATATTTTAACACCAGACTAAGAATAAACACACACAGGTTCTTCTCTCTTTCCTTCTCAAATCATCACAGTTGAGCCACCACAAGAAACCTTCTTTCCCACTTGGAAAAAAATAAAATAAAAATTATCACCATTAACAACAACAAACCCCAACCACCACCCATGCTAAGAACCATGACCATCACAATCAATAAAACCCATCTACACCACCAACATCATAGCCTATCGTCCCCAATAACCACTGTCACTGCCGGCGAGGAAAGAAATCTACAGAATGAAGATGAAGGAACCAAAGGATTCACTGCCAGCTAGGACTATCGATAAAGATCAGAGTTTCTTAGCCACTGTTCATGGCATTCTTTCTCTAGGAAAACATTATCGATCCACATTTACTTTGTAGAGTTTACTTGAATTCGCTAATTCAGTTGTTGTTGGGGACTTTGAGGTTGAAATCATGTTTTGGATTGAATAATTGAGTGAATGGAGGTGGTTTGATAACTGAAGTAGAGGATGGCCAGGCATGAACCATTTGTGGTGGTGGTTGGAAATTAAGTAGGGCTTGGAAATTAATTAGGGCTCTAAATTCATGGTGTTTAACCAATTGAGATCATGGCATGGTCTTGTTCCTGAAATCACACAAGGAAATCAAGCCAAATACCCTAAATAAATTTCTTGCACCCTGTATAGATTAGCAATCTCCAATATAATAGCTAATATAAAGAGTTCAAAAAACTCAATTTTTATACATCTATTTTCTTCTAATGAAGCCTTTAAAAAAGATTTTATTTCATTTTACAAGATTTATTACTGCTTTCAAAATATATAGACATAAATTAAGTGGTATTTATAAAAAAAATTATTTTTAACATGATTTTTTTAGAGCCTTCAATAAAAAAAAATCAGAAATGATAAAAAAATTATGGAAAAAAATGAAGTCAAAAGACACGTCGAGTAATAAGATGGGTTACTATCTTGTCTTGTTGGTGTTACTATTGAAGGGAGTGCATTAATCAAAATGGTGTGGTAGAGGGACTTGATCAACTCTTGATTTGATAGAGGGACTTAATTAAATAATTTGTTGTAGTAAAGGGACAGTACATGATAAGAGTGACAGGAAAACCAAAAAGTATATGCATACCATCAGTAGAAAACATAAGCACCACAAGGGCCTAAAAAGGACAATAATCTCACCTTGGAATCCAACACCCTCAATTTATTGGCTTTGATGTGATCTTTTTCAAGATCCTTGACATGTTGATTAACAATTCCTCCTTTTGATGAGTTCTGCAATTAAAAAATTGTTCACATTATGGAATGATTTAGAAAACATAGAAACTTCTCAAGTTGCACAGGTTGCTGACCTTGCAACTCACCCGGACACAACTTTTATGATGAATAACAGAATCCTCCCTTGAAGCTGATACACTAACATTACCATGAACAGTTTCAGTCTGAGGAAAATTTGCACCTTCATGACCACAATCAGCATTTATATCAGGCCCACCCTGCAATATTTGACTCAAGTTACTTGTAACTTCAAGAATAACAACCAACAAACATAATACACATTAAAATCATCAATTTTTCTTCCAGTTTATAAATCAAACCTAGGACTCCTTCCTATCCCCCAAACCCACTTGAACTACAAGACAAGAAGAAAAGGGCCAACAAAGATTACCGCCAAGATGCCTGACTTTGCCATAGATTGCCTTAGAGGTTCACCTTTTAATACAATTGTCGGAAGTTGATCAACATCCCAACCAAGAACCTTACAGATAACCTGTCCATAAGCCCTATGAGCCTTCTTCTTTCTTTGTTATAGCAATGGTATGCTTAAGTAGCCCAAGACACCCCTTAAACATCCTCCAGCCCTTCTTCTTTGAAGCACAATAAACACACCAACAAAATTCCCCTCATTCGTAATGATTCTCATAATAATTCCTCAGTTCATTACTGTCTAGACAATCTCAAAACGAACTTGAACTCTTCACATTCATCATTCCCATCTTCATCCATTCAATCATCCTATTCCCCATCTTCCTCACTAATTGAACTAGATGGGTTTGTTGAGAAGGTTTTGCATTCATCCAAGAATCTTTGTGGCAACCACACCATGGCAAACCTCTCTAGCTCTTCAGCAGAAGCCTCTGAAGAGCAATGGGGCTTTGAGGCGGGCCAACCCACCATTGTTGAAGGAGATTCATCAACAGGCTTTTGGGATGACTGGTGGTGGCTCATATTCTTGCATGTCATTTCCTTTAGAAACGTAACAAACCACTAGTCCACACTGATAATACCCATTAAGCCCCAAAATGAGAAAAAAATTGTTTTGGAAATGTGCTGACAAACTCTAAAATTTGACAAAAACCACACGTGCAAATTTCCTTGCATTTTATGGTCCATGTCAAGTTGCATAAGACCTTCCCCAACTCTTGGCATACAGTGAAACTTCTTGCAGATTATGAGGAAGCATTAAGATGTCCTTGCAGGTTGAAACAATGGCATTTAAGGTGTTGCCAACCTAGCAAAGAGATGGATTTACAGAATAAGAAAGGTCAGTTCTTTCTTTTAAGGTGAATTCCCATCTTAATCTCCTTGAACATCCTCTTCCTCCCTAATAACACGTTACCTTTGTCCTGTTTATGTGGCTAAGTGCCCACAAATGCAGTGGGATTAATTGTTCAATAAATTTTCTCAACATAATCTTCAATAGTTTGTTTTAAACTTCATGTAGTTATCTGTTTATGTTAGAGAACTTGTTTGAAAATATTATTCTTGGCAACTGAACATCAAGCAGCAGGATAGTGTTTGGAGAACAATGTGTCAGATGTGGTATCGTACTAAGAGCGCTGAAACCATAAAATGCAATTACACACAAAGTTGCAGAAGAGTCATCTTACCAGGCAATCTGTGGCTCCCTCTTTCTTTGCTTCCATATTTGCCACATCATCACTAAGATCTTCAAGTACCATTTTCCCATCACCTCCTATAAAATTCTGCAGAGCTAGAAATCAGACAAGAAAAATAAAAGATGCCACATATAAAGGCTAAAACATCTACTCCTCAATACCCCACATAAAATAGGTCTTTGCAAATAATAAATCATAATCCCATTTGTTTATCCATGTTGAGGAAAAATCATTACAGAAAAAGCTCTTTGAAAAATTGAAGGGAATGCTATGTAAGCACTGTCTTAATAATGAGGCAAAGTTATAATTCATGGAAAGCGTTTTCTGAAGAACAGTTTTCTCTTGTACTCTACAAATGTTGTTTTCCATGGCTAATAATCTTCAGCCACCCAAATCGAAAGCATAACATGCAATTAATAGATGTAAATAAACTGTTTTTTAACAGGCACTGCAATTTTCCTTCTTATGTATAGTATCCATTTAATTCAAAAACACAATCTTAGTTTCACCATATTGTTGAAATAACAGGGTTAATATTTTGAGAAAAACTAGTGTGTTGTAAACATGATCTAAAGCCATGATCATATCCAAGAACACACAAAAAATAAAGGACAAACATTGTATTATTTTCATCTCCATTTAAACAAGCTCATCTCAGCTCACAATCTTCTTTCCTGTTTACTTGCCTTCATACTGGTAACTCCACAATCAGAATCAATCCATTCGCTACCATTACCTTGCTTCTAACACGGCAAGTACAGAACAACATTATCCTCATGTTTTTACCCTTAAATTCCAGATAATTCCATAAAGCATTACAGAACAAAAAACGTGCAGCAATTGGCATAATTAATCTTGCAAAAACCTAAAAACAGTAATATAATCCATTTCACCTGCATTCAAATCAAGGTCGGAAACATAATACTCAAATGACTCGTTAATATTTCTGCAATTAGGTGCACCAATATTATTATTCACATCAACATTTATATTCCGTCCAAAATACAACAATTAAGGCAGCTCAAACATAACAGAGGTCACTATAAAACGTAAACTATTCACACACAGATACACACAAGCACACGTGCACACACAATGTATGTTTATATACCTCAGTTTGGCCTGAATTCACCAATAAGTGACTGAGAGGTTCACCTTTCAAAACAATCATAGGAAGCCTACTAATATCCCAACCAAGAACCTTGCAAATAAGGTGACCAAAGGCCCTATGAGGCCCATTTCTTTTCTTTTTCCAAATCGTTCTTGCATGCTGAAGAAGGCTTGCACAACCCCTATATGATTTCCCTGCCTTCTCTCCTTTCCCTCCACAAACCAAGCAGTAAAAATCCCCCCTTTCAGTGTTCTTCTCATAAAAATCCCTCATTTCTTGATTTTCCACGAAAAAACTCAAAAAGAACTTAAATTCTTCGCTCTCTTCAACAACACTGTCATTCCACGAACAGTCATCATCTCCATCAGCCTCGTCCAATTCATTATCTCCATTCCCATCTAAATCAACTCTTTTAACGACAAACTGGTTGCAACACTTGACAGCCTTTTGCTGCATGTGCATTGCAGAAACCTTGCCCTGGTCCGACTCAGTAACAGGACGGCTTAAGGGCCTCGGGTTGGACCTAAATTCGAGCCACCCAGAACCTGATGGAGGAGGAGATGGCTGTGGTGAGTTGAGAGGCCATTCTGAACCCGGGTCGGGTCGAGGGTCGGCTGCTGAGCCTGCTGGGGCGACATTGTTGGCCTTTTGGTATTTGGGTTTGTGTCTGTTGGTCTTTTTGAAGGGTTTAGGGTTTGATACATGGAGATTTCTTGATGAATAATTTACATCAGTGGGTGGATAAGGGTTAGGGTTTAGGGTAGGAGGGCCTTGATGCCAGAGAGAGTGAAGATAAATAACTTCATCTCTCAGTGTTTGTTCATGTGGTGTGAAGGGTCCCTCGTAAGGATTCATGGATGCAAAGATTGATTGATTCAGTAGTTGCAAAGTTCAGGCTCTGAAGAAGAAGAAAATTCGTGTTGATATCTTGCTTAAATTTTGGGATGAAATTTACCAGGTGGGGTTGGATAAATCGTACTGACGGGAAAGCAGGGGATGTGATGTTCCCATCGTTATGCAAGAAGCATATTGTAGTCAAAATCGAAGAGGGGAAGATTTAGAGTGAGAATTTGAGGGTCATTGGAACTTCGGAAGACCCTTTTTTGACACAACTATGATCTTCTGCATGGCGTGGACGACAGGTGCCAGCTTATTTGGAGTATTTACGTAGTATTTCTCTATTTATTTTATCCAAATTCCAGTGGGGTCAAATAATTTTATTTTAAAACAAATATAAGTTTTTTATTATATTTTTTCCATTAATAATTTTCAATTAAAAAGTTTATATAAAAATGTTATTTGTGCAAATAAAAAATACTAAAAATAACAAAGACTAAGTCCAGAAACTAAAAAGATAAATATACATCAAGATATTTGATCACACAACATTCACCTAGTTGTGTCTAATAACTTGGTATATTAAAATAAATTATTTACTAAATCAAACGGTAATAGAATTGGCTCGCACTACGTTGCGGGTCGGGGAAAATTCTTTTCAAACACCAAAAAAACATATATAGGCATCGCTAAAGTGTTTTCTAAAATAAAAATAGATTTTAACAAAGGATTCAAAATTAGTTGCATACCAAATAATATTTTAATCTAATGAAGCCCGAGTTGACCTATGGAACCCGCGAGGAAAATCTTTCAAAAACTAAATTGGAAATATTAAATCCCCAATTAATTTAATATTAAAAGATAAAATTCATAAATAAATAAAAAAACAACACAAAAGTTAAAAATAATTGATGATGAGCTCAAGTCAATAACCTATCATGCGACGTTGTCTATTCACATCATTAGATTCAATAAAAAAATTATTTAATTATACAACAATAAAACGCATGAGATTATATCTAAAATAATTAATATATATTGTTATAGTTTAAAAAAACAAATGAAAATTGATTTTATCTCATTTAGACATGTTTTATAAATTCCATTCAAATTATGGTTGAAATGTTATGGTTCCATTATGGTCATTCTGTTATGGTGAATAACATTTTAAAAAAAAATATTGTATAATTTTATGATATCAATATATCTGTCAATTCGATCACTAAATCAGACCAAGATCTTACAAAAAGGTTTCTAACATATTGTTATATCTCAAGCTAAACTTTTGGGGCAAACAAAGTTTAGAAAGGTCTTGTAAGACTTTCAATAATATTTTTATATTTTGTACAAATATATAATTTTATTTCGAAAGATTATTTTTTGTGTTTTTTTTTAGATTGAGTTTTTTGCCAATTTGATCATTCAGCAATAGGTTTATATAGAAGTAAGTTTTATAATTTATTTTAATTTGTTTTATTTATAGTTATTATGGTCTCATGACCCGGGTTACAGATTTAGAAGGTCAATTCATGATGATTCAAATGTCGTCGTTTCAATATTTTTTTTAAAAAAAAATTCATTTTGTTTTTTTAATTCAAACTAAATTTCTACTAGTTGTCTATGAATTTATTGAGTATGTCGTAGTTTTAATATTTTTTTAAAAAAAAAATGTCATTTTGTTTTTTAATTCAAACTAAATTTCTACTAATTGTTCAAGTTGTTTATGAATTTATTAAGTAAATTGGATTGTTTCGATTCAACTCTTATTTTTTTACTTGTATTTTAATTTTGAATTGTATAATTTTAAGTTAGTTTATTTTTTTAATTTAAATTGAAATTATATTTGTTTAATTAATATTTTAAATTTTATATATATTACATATCAAAATACTTTCAATTCAAAATATATTATTTCAATTAAAACTCGCTAGTATTGTATTCACATTGTTTTTTTCACGTTAAAAAAAATCAGCGGGGAAGCAGGGGCAGTTACCTAGTTCTATAATCTGTATACGACAAGTAGCTCGCTCGCTTCGCTCCTATAAAATGGCGGGAAGAAGTTGAGGCTAAGCCCGGTGGCTAAACGACTTTCGGAAAGAACCCTACTTTTCTATGCTCGCTTGTTTCCGTACAACTCCCACCTCCATCAGCAAAAACTCTCTTTTCTATTTCAGATTTACAAAACACACTAGTCTTTGTTCCAGTCTCCAAAACTCCAAAAGTGCAATGCCTCCTTCAAAAGCGCATATCATCGCCGAGTACGCGAAATCGAACAGGTCATCGTGCAAGACATGCTCGAAAGCAATATCTGCTAAGGCCCTCAGGTTGGGTTTGGTCAGTAGAGACTCAAGAGGGTTTGATATGACCAAATGGCATCACTTGGGTTGCTTCTCTGACAAGATTGACTCTACTGAGCTCATTGGAGGGTTTGATTCTCTCCTGGTAGTTTTTTTGGCTCTAGGGTTTATGTGGGGTTTTTGAAGATTTTTATGTTGTTTGGTTCTAATTAAAAAAAATTAAGGGTTAATGGTAAGTGAGAATTTGACCGTTTGATTGTGTTTTGCAGAGTTGTGATCAGGAAGCTCTGAAGAAATTGATGGAACAGGTATTAATTAATATTTATTGATGCTCTTCCTTATGAACACGAGCAGCAGTTAATGTTCCTAGATTTGTTATCATGGTCAACTGGTTGTATTCTAATTGAGAAGTTATGATGATTATGGAGTATTAGCTGGGGTTTGTGATGACATTAATGATGATTTTGTTTTAATTGTCATGGTTATAAGCTTAGCTGTGTTTCTCTGGTCCAGCTTGAGAGATTTAAGACAAAAACTCTCATTTAAAGTACTTGTTCGTTTTAGGAAAATTCCCTTTTTATTGTTTAATGTTTTTTTAGAAAGGGTAAAGGTATATGTGGTCCTGGCTGGATGAATTTACAATGCGCATATAAAAATTGCCAAATGATTTGTGCGTGGTGGGATGTACAGGTTGGTCTCTAGAGGGTTATTCTATAATCATCTAATTGTTCTAATTAACACAAATTCCAACATTACAGGTTTCAAATGAAGATCAAGATGTTGAAATAAGCCGGAAAAGCTCCAAGGTATCAAGGGCATATGGATATCTTAAAAACTCAGCTATCTATATTTTTGTACTCTTGCACATACATCTATATTGCTGACATTTTTTGATAACCTGATTCAGAGAACAGATGAAGATGCAAACGAAAGTGAACTAGAGAAAATCAATACAAAGAAAGCTAAGGTAGATGATCTTGTTTTCATTATTTTGCTATTGTTTTCTCCTCTCTAAATCTGTGTTTCTTTGGGTTTCAATTTTAATTGTGAAGTCCTCAATCAAAAGGTTGTCTTGTGATGTTCTGAGTGTTTAATTTACCAGGTCCTTAATTTGTTGGCATATTCCATTGGTAGTTTACTTTTCTTGATACAACTTTTCATTTTCAATTGGACAATTATTTATCTTATTTTGAACATCATTGCACCTAGTTACCAATAGATAACGAGGACGCCAACCTGGACATAGCCTTTTCACTCTCAGATGTCAGGGACAATTATAAGGTCAGATATATTCTGAATACATATTGTCGTATTTTTTCGGACTTCATTTTCATATATCAACTTTCTTTTGTTTCTGTTTATATACCTTTCCCATGTTTGGAAAAAGTCTGTGTGTCTTACTTGTTTTATGCTTTCCTTTTGATTCAGGACGCTACATTATTACCTAAATGGAAGGCATTTCAGACAATTATATTTCTTGAACGGGTGAGCTGTTGGCCTTATTTCTGTGCAATTCTGCTAAGACACACACATGTCCAGCCACACTACACACCCTTGCAGATTGACTGAATTTCCATATATCTTATGGTTCAAAGCATGGCCCAAGGAAAGGGAACTAAAATGGACATTTGCCTCTGTTTTTGTTTGATTTCCTTCACCATCTTGAATTGAAAGGTGTAGAGTTCTTGTATTAATGCATGAGTAAAATACGTTTAATTTTTTTTTAGTAATGCTCAGATGCAATGTGCCATTTCTTTTTGCGCTTGCAAACCATTGTTGGTGTGCACATGAAAACTTAACTTAAGCATTTTGCAGGATGATGGTCTCCGTGATTCAAATAAAATTGCTGCTTTTGATTTCGATGGCTGTCTTGCAAAAACATCTGTCAAGAGGTATACACCCCCTTTTTAAGTCATCCATTGAACAGTTTTTGCTTTTGCAGATTTCTATAAAGTTGTATTTTCTTGTGTTTCTCCTTTTGCTTCATGAGATTAATTGCTTCCAATACCAGTTTTAGTGACCAGACACCTGGGCAGAGTTTTTAACTAGGAATCTGTAACCCTCTATTTCTATGAGTGGCTGTCTCTGAGTCTTATGTTGAATTTCCATTGCATTATAAGGATCAAATTGAGAATCTAATGGATTTCCTTATAATGCTTTTTTGATTTCAGAGTAGGTGCAGATGCTTGGTCTATCATGTTCCCCTCAATACCGGACAAGCTACTGAGCTTATATAATGATGGCTTCAAGTTGGTCTGTCTGATTTTTTGCTAAGGCTTTGTGTCCTGAAATTTGATTTAAAAAACTATTTTTCCAGCTCCTTGTCACCAGATTTTGTGCCCATTACTTAGCTTATGCTGTTAAAACGTCATTTATGCCATATTTAGGTTATATTCACAAATGAATCCAATATTGATCGCTGGAAGAACAAAAGGCAGGTAGCTGTGGACTCAAAAATTGGACGCCTAAACAACTTCATCAAGCATGTCAAGGTTCCAATCCAGGTTTGTTCAATCTGCTGACTTGTTTTATCATTTTTGTTCTTTTGATAGAATCTCTGTTGACTTATATTATCCTCATGAAACCCAGGACCTTTTGTCCTTGAGACCATGTTTAATTACATGACATTAAGATATGAATTTTGCGAACATTTTGTAGAATCCCAACTCCTGGAAGATCAGCCTGTTCAGAGAGGTTTGAGAGCAAAATAAGATATTGGTGTGAAAACTTTCAACCATATCTACACAGGCACACCAGTATTTTCAAATGCTTTTAGTCTCCTTGAACGTTATTGATAGCTTCAACTTCCCTGACCTTTTTCTGATGTTATCTCAAAAGATTCAGAGTTGTTTCTGCTGCTGAGCTATTTGGGCTCTGAAATTTCAACTCATAAGATTGTGTTATTTGGATGGCCCTAGTCTCAGCCTTATTCTTTCTCCTAGGATTGGTTATATCTGTTTTGAGTACTGGAAGAAGAGCAAATGACTAGCTGGTTAACATCCTCTTGCCTGTGAAGATTTTTATCATTGGCTATGTTTTATTGGTCAGAACTGATGGTTTTGACAAATCTATTGTATGGAAACACGTTCTTCATCTGTATTTTACCACAGCCTTCGCATCACCTGGCAGTCCATTGTCATCTGACATAGTGTATCCCAATCTGACACAGATAGTAATGCCATTTAGTGTAAACAACATGAAAATAATCATTAGCATATTGAAATAATTCACTTGCAATGTCTGCATGCAGGTTTTTATAGCTTGTGGGTATGATGGTAAAGTAGAAGATCCCTTCCGCAAACCCAAACCTGGAATGTGGCAGATTATGGATAAACATTTTAACTCTGGCATCTCCATTGACATGGATCAGTTATTTTCCTTTTCCCATAATTTCTTCACTTCTTTATTCAAGGCCTGTTGGCTTTATAATATCTCACTCTCAACATTTGAAGGACGTATTATCTTTACTCATCAACAATCCTATGTAGTTGTGGAATTATAGAATGTGACTAATTTATGAACCAGAATGGTGGTTTGATTTGGCTTCTCATTTTCTGTGTTTGTAGATCCTTTTATGTCGGCGATGCAGCAGGGAGACCCAATGATCATAGCGATGCTGACTTAAAATTTGCAAAGGTATAGTTAGATTTATCAGTTATTCATATATTGTGGTCAGAAGATCATTTATCTCTATTTTTTTTTTGTAAATTATCCCTTATTGATATCTCTACTGTTTGCATTTTCAATTTGTAAGTGGCTGGATTAGTAATGAAAATTGGTTCTGCTTACTGTTGACAACTGGTTCAATGATTTGTTCATGAGTTAAAATGAGGTTTGTTTTGGATGCAGGTTAATGGATTGAAATTCCATGTCCCAGAGGACTACTTTGGTGTCTAAGAATTCGTGGTTAGTGACAGTGGTTCTTGATATATGACTAACAAGAAAGATCCAGATCAAAGTTGTAATTAGCGTCGCTAATCTATCTGGTTCTTACATCTCTTTTTTGTACTGGAAGCTGCTGATATGCTTTGGATTGATTCATGCCAAGTCTCTATCCGTCTGCACCTGCTGGCTTCTACTTTTGTAGTTACTAAAAAGTTTGTAACAGAACTTGCAAAACAAAGCGTTGCTAAACCATCAATAACCAGGAGAGGCTAACTCTGTTTTGAATTCGGATGGTTGATCTGATTTTTTTAATACTCGATAGATGGCTCAGCGGGGCAGTTCAAGTTCTTTCTACTGTAAAAAAAAGTAAAAAAAATATATATATTCACGCTATACTATTGATCTTGAAGAAACAAGAAAAAATAAATAAGATTTTGCTATTTCCTTGCCTGAGTTTATGAGCTTGGTCACTAAAAATAACATTGATAGCAGGGGTGTTTTTGCCAATAATAAGCCGTAAATATTATATCTAAGAGTATTATGTCAAGAAGGAAAAGATATAAAAATTTTGGGATTCATCATATTTTTGTTTTGGACATTGTCCTGCTATAAAAAAACATATCATGTGGCTTTGTTAATTTTATAGAAAAACAAAAATCTTTTTTGAAAAAATAATTTAAAGTTCATTTTATTGTTTTTGTTTGGGAAGTGCAAAAGAGTCATTATTATAATGTAGCAATTTACAGAATTTTGAGCTTGTATGTACATTGAGTCCTCATTTTTCATTAAGCTCCTGGTTACCCACATATTTTTACCAACTTGAAAGATGAAGTTTTTTATGCAAAATAAATAAAAAGCAAGTATTCATTGATTAAGAGGGTGCTTGAATAACTTCTGCTTCTGTTTAACATGTTTTTTAAAAGTACTTTTGGTTTTATAAATATTAAATTCATGTATTCTTCTTCTTCTTCTTCTTCTTCTTCGACTTTTCACAGAACCTGATAATTTGACATGGTGATATTGAATTACCGACCACAAATCCTAAGCACCCTGTTCCTTTTTCGTCATTTGGGGTTTTGCTTATGCATCAAGCTCAATGAAAATCATCCCATGCCTCTGCTACCTAGCTCTCTGCCTGTCTCATCAAGAGCCAATTTCATCTGTCTGCTATCCTGGAAACTATGTAACACATAATTTAGGAGGAAGGTTTCAAGAAAAAGTCTGTTTTCAGTGCCATGGACTAGAAATACAATTCTCTCATACTTTATTTTGCACTGAAAGTTCACAGTAATCCCAACACACAACGTTGTATAGATTAATATACTGAGTCTAACATTCTCTACCCTGGACAAAATTAGACCAAAATTGTACGATTAGTTTTACATGCTCACAGAACTTAACAAAGACTCGGGCAATGTGCAGTTGGATCTGGCAAAGATATTTCACAATTGCTCGCAGAAGAGGATCACTTCTAAAAAACAACAATCCGCAGACCCAGAAATTCAATGTTTCCCACCGATATCACCATCCAAGATTGCATGCCTTGTCAAAACAATCTCCTTGACTAGATTCCTATATCTAAAAGGTCTCACTGCTGCTCTCAGAAACAAACGCGGTGGTATTTTAGCCTTCTTGATCCTCCTTCCCCATCTACCAATCCCCACAATCTTCCATTCTTTCGGACTGACTTTAGCTCGAACACCTCTCAATGCAGTTTCATCTCCATCCGCATCAATTTTCTCCTTCCCTTCCCCTTGCATCATGGCCTTCCACTGCTTCTTGTAAATCTCATCAGTTTTATCTACACTCCATTTCACAAGATTCTCCATCTCTTCAGAGCTACTCAATGCCTTCTTAAACTTCTTCTCCCAATACTGCTCGCTCTCTTCTTCTTCTTCTTCTTCATCTCCTTCTTCACTTATTGATTCATCATTATCACTATCATCATCTTGATCAACTCCACCTTCTTCCATGTCCAGAACCACGTCATCTTGATCATCACCATCACCATCATCCTCAATCCACTCAGTGTATTCAGTTTCATTCACACCATACTCCTCATCGTCATCTGGTGCATCACAGCCCAACTCCATTTCCTCCAACTTAGCCTTCCACTCCTTCGTATATGGATGCAACAACGGCACCGGATGATTCCTCAACAAGAACCCCAAACACTCTGATTTCCTCTCATCACTCATCTTCTCATACGCATTCACCACATCATCTACAAACGCCTTCTGACTCACCTTCACAATCTTACACAACCCTTCATAATACGTACACAATTGCACGCTCCCATCCTCATTCTCCAACTCAAACAAAAAATCCCTTTCTGTTTTCGGATCCAAAAATGGCATTAAGCCCCTAAAAAAATCATCTTGAGGCTCAAACCTACACTGGAAAACTGGCCTCTTAACATAAATAATATCCGGCCTAAACCAAGCAGCACACCGTGTAATCAACTGCCTTGCTTGATTCCCTAACCTCCCCATCAAATTCCACTTATCCAACCGTTGTTTCCCTGCTTCCACCACAACTTCACTCACCAACGTCCACTGCTCCCATGGCATTTCATTTAACCTCCATTTCGGGTGTCTCACAAATACCCAAAAGTGCCGAAACCCAACTTCTTTATTCATCTGTTTCAACCTCTCTCCAAAATCAACAGCCATTTCATGTTGCTCAATTTTATCCCACTCTGCATCATCTTTCACTTGACTATATAATGTCACACACTCATCAGTAATCCCTCCTAACACTGGTTCACCAACAACCACACCTCGCCATGAATAAGGCCCGTACTCTCCATATCGATACCAATCATACGGGTGTTTTAAATTTGGGTCATCTTTGTCCATGTACCGAGCCATGTAATCGTACCCGAGACCAATTTGGTTCAATTGGTCCTCTGTCAGGTTATCTGGGTGGTTTTTATTGGAGTTTTTCAGCCGGAAGTAAGGGGATTCCTCTATATTTACGTTTCTAATGCGTGGTTTTCGCTTCGGTCTGCGGTAGCCTCCGGCTCGACCAGGAGATGGAGCGCCAGGTTCCTTCTTGCTCCGGCCCGCAAAGGAGCGGGTGTCACGGCGGAGAGAGGCATTTTGGAGCCAAAATTGGAG
Source organism: Salix purpurea (assembly GCA_027405865.1). Classification (NCBI taxonomy): domain Eukaryota; kingdom Viridiplantae; phylum Streptophyta; class Magnoliopsida; order Malpighiales; family Salicaceae; genus Salix; species Salix purpurea. The sequence goes on from JAOWLH010000002.1 coordinate 23,861,657, forward strand.
GGTTTGGCTGGAAAATGGTTGTGTGGTGGAGAGGAATTGGGGTTTTAGGGTTAGGCTTAGGGTTTTGGGGTGGAGAGGAAAAGGTGAGAAAATAGGGTTTAGGGTTTTGGAGAAGGAAAGGTCCTGGTGGAGCAACATTTGGAGATTTTCGGATTGAGCGGAGAGCTGGTCAGGTCCTGGATAATTATACTTCAATTTATGACGTCGTTCTCTTTCTTTCTTATTTCTTTTTTCTGATTTCATGGCAAACGACATCCTTCGGTTGTTTGGTATTACTTTTATTTTTTTATTAAGATTTAAAAAAAATAGTTTCATAAAAAATATTTTAGTTATGATTTAAAATAATTTTTGAAGTATTTGGTTAAATTTAAAACTGTTATTGAGTTTGAAGTTAAATAAAAAATAATTTTATATGTTTAATTACCAAACTTTTCATATTTTTTTCAACTTGTAAAATTATTTTAAAAGACATATTTATTTATATATACAGTTTCCAAAGAGTAATATACCTTACACTTTCTTTTCCTTTTTTCCCTCGAGTTTTCTACATTTTTTTGGGAACCAGACAGATAGAAGAATAAAGAAACAGAGAATCGAATGGATACCTAAATACTTGGAAAAGATAGAGTGCAAGAGAAACGGGGTAAAGAGGGCAGAAACAATCTCCAAGGTTGAGTGTTGCTGTGTGAGGATTGATACTCACTTGCAAGCTGTTATTGCAGATTAGATCATGCGGTGCGAGGATTGCCTGGTTTAAGGTTGTCTTTGGAGGGAGGGGGTGGACAGAACGAGAATGTACATTACAGCAGAGGATAGCTGTTTTTCTTAGAACCGTGTTTGTTTTCATTATAGTTGTCAATTTAGTTTCGGGTGGCGTTTTATATATTTAATTAGTATAAAATATTTCATTTTCATAGCGTTTTTGATCTGTTATTTTGGGTTGCAATGTTCATATATAATTAATTAATTATATATATAAAAAATTAAAATGTTAATTTAATAAATATAATTCAAATTCAAGATAAATTAACTTAAAATTATATAATACAAATACAAAGTTAAACAAACATAATATCAAAATGAGAAACATCTCTAAAAATTATATATTATTTGGTTCATCACAATTATAGGTAAACATGAAAAATAATTATCTAATTTTTTTTTTTTTATGAAGGTGCCAGAGGTGTTTCAATTTATTTATTTTTATGACAAAAAGCAAAAAAAAAATATAATTTTTATTTTTTATAAAATCAAAGTTGACGCAATTTTTTTTATAATATATATTTTTTAATTTTTACTGTTTTGATTTTTCTTTTCTAATTTTTAATATATCTAAGTAAACAATATATATATAATGAGAAGGAATTGACTTGCGGTACAGTTGAAAAAAAGCAAAAGCAATTCATAAAGAATTGCAATTGAAATTAATTTGATGGGCTGGGGGTTGTCCCACAAGCGGGAATGCCGAATGAATATTTTGTCTGGACCGAAACTAAGGATTGACTCAACAATTTGAACTGAAACTAGGCTAATCCTAGATCTATATTGGTTCAAGTTTAAGAAAAAAAAATGATTTAACTTGACCTGATTGAGAGCTCTGGTCGACTTGTAATAAATTATCGATCAAAAACCAATTGATTCTTTTTTTCTCTCTCTCAAAACAAGGTTGTTTTCATTTTTTTATATAAAAAAAATAGATTAACTAGGTTGACCCTCTTGACCTATGACTTGAACCTTGCTTTTTATTGACTCTCGAGACAAGTTGTAAAACATTGATAATAACTATTTTTTCCATACATTGACATAAAGTCAACTCAAGTTGACCCTTCTAACCTTTAACTCAAACCTTGCTCCGGTTGATCATCAAGTATGATAATAATAATTTTAAATCATTATATTAACTCAAGTTGATCCTCTCAACCTATGATTTGGGACTTGTTGCGGATTGACTCTCGAATTAGATTTTAAAACTATGATAATAATTATTTTTATGTTAACTCAAGTCAACCCGGATTGACCCTCCTGACACGTGACTCGGGTCGTCCCCTAGCTAGTTCTTGAAACTATAAAAATTATTTTCATCCTTACATGTCTTAATTGGATAAATTTAGAAATGAAAGTTTTTTACAATGATATTTTAGAAATAAAAAATAAAAAAAATATTTCTAAATGCATAAAATCACTCTAAAAATATTATAGAGATAGATTTATTTTTATATCTAATTGTCTGTCTTTATCTTTGTCCTTATTTTCTCAACCAAACGCATTTATATTTTCATTGTCTCTATTCCTTTTGTCCCTTTATAATAACCAAAGACTATATAAGAATGTAATTTACCATTAAAGTGTTGGGTTTGGTGCACTAAACCTCATAAATGATTTTGTAACTTCAACACTATGTGCTAAAAAGTAATTGTTGGTTATTGGGTTTGGCCTGGTCCGTCTATGGAGGGATAAATCTGGTCCATATATCTAAAGAGTTATGTTAAGGTAACTGCTTCTCTATTTATATCAACAAGAACATAACCCCTATGAAAAAGAAAAGGTTTTTAATTATTAAGAACATTGTTATCTCTGTTTTTTTCCATCTCAATTCTCTGCATAAACTTGACAAGATCTACAAAGACATTTGTACTGTGAAATATCATTTTGATTCTAGTCATTGAAGTGACTCTAAAGTGATTGATTTAAGAATAAGGAAACAGAATATCACAAATAAGTTTTCCTTATCGAATCTACATTGTTATCAGAGCCAAATGGTAAGAGCCAAATGGCATTTGGCAGTTAAGCCAAATGACATTTACATGCCGAATGTTGCATGTATTCTCTATTTGGAAATAACTACCAAATGACAGGTAATGTTAGCAGTTCATTAAAAAAAAGGAGAAGACTCACATGTTTTCCTGAATATGTGTCTTCCTCCATTTCACAAATAACTGTCAAATGACAGTTAATATCATTCAACTACCAAATGATAGTTTATTAAAAAAAAAAAAACATGTTTAGGAGAGCATGTGATTGAAAATGGGCAATGCCATTTAAAAGTTATTCAACTGCCAAATGATAGTTCATTTATAAAAAATGAAATGCAATTAATATAAAGTATTTAAATTATGATGTTAGTTTATTCATTGTTAAACTAAATTGCTTAATTTTGTTGGTATTGTTTTTTCAACAATGATGATACATGCTTTAATTACATATTGATTATAATATTTATGTGTTTCTGGAATATTTTATTATAGTAGATAGACAATAATAAGTTGATTATTTATTGAGTTATGTGATTAATATTGTTCACAAAATTAGAGATCACATTGATTATATGTATCATTGGATGAGTAGACTAGCCATGAGTGGTGTTTATGAATTCTATATGGAACATCAAATGTTGATTGTTCTCAATTTTTTGCCTGAGGAATGGATGGTCGTGTGACAATCATTGGAATATATGTTGAAATCCTTATATTTCAATAATCTCGCTTATGAAATGTTGTTAGAGAGGGAACATCAGTATACTGAAAAGGGTATACGACACACTAGAAGAAGCAAAAGTTATTTGGATGTTGCTGCTAAATTCATTCCATAGTTTGAGCAAATTGAACTTGGAGAAGATACTTTGATGAAATAGTTGACGTAATTGGAGACCCCACTTATGTTCCTACAATATAAGATAATTCTAAAAAGTTTACTATTCTTAATATTGTATTTTTTTATATATTTTTTTAAGGATAATTGGTTGTTTATTTTGAATTGCATATTATGTAATTTAAGTTTTAATTACATTATAGACATGTATTTGGTAATATTATATTAATTCAATGATAATTATTTAGCACCCGATTGGTGGAAGTTGTTAGTTGAAACTAATAACTATCATGTTGCACTCATTTAAATTTTCATTAATAATTAGACCATACAAATGAGAATTGATTAAGTGTTTGATATTATTTTTTTCTATAGAACGCGTTCAATTATTATTTATTTAATTTAGATTGGAGGGAGAATATGTTATTTAAATTGTAATATACATGAATATTTGTTATTGGTGTCAATAGCGCTTACTATGGTTGCATCTAAACGTATTATTGTTGATTTGAATCATGAAGACAAACTAAATGAAAAGAATTATGATATTTGACATTGTAAGATTGAATATCTCCTGGAAGAGCAAAAAATGCTGGAAACAATCACAAAACTAATGACTAAACCTGAGCAATGAAACACTACTTAACATAGGCTTGATATGGTAGCGATGTAAAAACTGTGTTATTTTATCTTAATTTTTTAATTGGTACGAAATATTTAAGCCGAAACAAAACGAAATTAATAACACTAGTTTTATTTGACCTATTTGAAAGTGAGATTAGGTAGTATTTACATAATATTTTTTTTTTTGTAAAAAAAAACTATTTTAATATGTGCACATCAAATTAATTATTTTCCACCATAGTCTTCTAATTCTAAACAAAACATTCACTAAATGAAGATTTATAAGAAAAATGATGAATAAAACGACTAAGAAAGTCACGAATCGCTCACATTGATTACACAAGAAACAAAATGTTGAGTGTAATTACAACCAAACTACAGTATTCCAAGTGTTCTGAAGCTTCGTGTCTTCAAATTCGTTAAAGGCAGGCATGGATCGTGGTGGGATCCTGGAAATAAGGACCCAAACGACACGCTGCTAAAACTATATTATCCACATACACTTTAAACTTTATCCTTCTCTTCGTTCTTCTTCCTTCCTTTCTTTTCGAAGATTGCAAGCACCACATCACCCGTCCAATAAGTCGAATGACATGTCGTCTAATAAGCGAAGCCACACGACGGAGCTCGGGTGCATAGCTAGCGAGGAGCTAACAGACCTCGGTGCAGGCAAGGAAGGATGGCTCGTTGAAAACCCGAACCTCGTATGCGCTCTAGACACTCACTCTCTCGCTCTTGCAAATCGGTCATTTATTTTAATCACCGGCTGGGACGATGGGCCCCGTATCAAGATCCGACCCGAGTTATCACCAATCGAATCGGAAATCATTTCCGCTCTAGAATGGCTAGTGTTTGACGAGATTAAAGTGATCGCAGTTGGCACTTCACGTGGGTATTTCATGGTTTATTCATTGGATGGTCTTTTAATTCACAGACAGGTCTGTCATGATAGCTAATCCCTCTCTTCTCTTAAATTCTGTTTGATCGTTTTAATGATAAATTTATTTAATTTTAATAGTTGGTGTATCCTGGGCGTATATTGAAATTAAGAGTCCGAGGAACCAAGAAAGATATGATGAGTAGCCATGATGGGTCCAATGAGGAGGTTTCGGCTGTTATTCCAGGCGTCATTGCGCGTTTCGATGGCGCTGATATTCGGGTATTAGTGGTGGCGTTGTTTTTATTTTGATGCTAATTTTGCAATTAGAGAGGTATGAGGGTGTTTTTTTTTTGGGTAAATTTTGTATTGTTTTTATAATGTAGAATATATTGCAAGAGTGGTTTCAAGAAAGGAATTCGCATTTCTGGGATGAAAGGTCGAAAAGGAGAGATTACGAAGAGCTAGGGAATGGTTTTAAGAGATTGCCTCATCAGCTGTGGAGTGTTGATAAATTTGGGTGGTGTGCTGATGCAGCTATCACTGGAATAATGCCTCCTCCGCTAATGGAAATTCAGGTGATCACATGGGTTTCTTATGCTGATGAACTTATTGGTATTTTCTTGAGTGGTCATTCCCATTGGTTGAGTTTATGCCTTAGAATTGGGTCCAAGATCTCTTCTTTATTAGTGGCTTTGAATGTTGTGTTATGATCACGTGGGCTTCTAAGAATTGCTTGTGGAACAATATTGTTCTTCTTTTTTGGGTTCTGTGTTCAGTTCTTCTTCCTTTTAGTTTTACATTGTAATGTAGTGTTACGGGTGATTTATCAATTACTTCTGGTATTTGAATTCAGCTGCTTTTATTGTTGGACAGTCAAGTCAACGTTACTATCGTGCAGTCACGATTGGAGAGGATGCTGTGATTTCAGCTTATAGGTTTGTGCTCTGTTTTGCACCTCACTGTCTTGTTGGTTTGTTCCAGTTTTCAGATCAATTTTCACAATTGTATGATGATCAAATTTATTTTCTACATTCTAAAGGCTTTCAGAAGACAGAAGCAGGTCTTTAGTGGGAGCTATTTTGTCCAAAGTTGTGCCTGCAGCATTCTCAACTATATCTTCTGTTTCTAAAATGATATGGCGGAGTGAACGAACACCAACCAAAAAACCAGAAGTAAAGCCTCAATCATTTGCTAAAGGTAATGCAAGTTGATTCTGTTTTATTTGTGTTTTAGCTTTGACATGATGTTTACTCAAAGTCTATGCTGATCAATAGCATGAGAGAGTAGCTCTATGAAATATGATGATGCAGTGTCAAGTTCTTCTAACAAAGCATGCATGATTAGATGAAAAAAGTTACTGTAATTCGTATTATGTTATTTGGTCACACTTACTTCTCCACCTTCCAATATGTGTAAAATGCTAACGCTTTTCTTGCTTACAATTTTTTATTTCCTACAAAAACTATTCTTCACTTTGTTTTGCTGATGGCAAACTGAGTAAACAAAGCAGGTCGTTTTGACTGATCTCTTATTCTAGTTTGGGATCAAGGCTTAAGCGGATGTGACTTAAATGCCTGTTTGAGAGTGTGATTAAGGTTGTTTTTGAAAGTGTTTTTTGGTCAGAAATGCATTAAAATAATATATTTTTTTATTTTTTAAAAATCATTTTTGACATTAGCAGATGAAAATAATCTAAAAACACTTTTTTTTTTTTTTAATTTCAAGTAAAAAATAAAATATTTTTTTTTCAAAAATGTTTTTGAAACACAGTGCCAAACACCTCCTTAAATCAAATTTGGTCTTGTAATTGTCAAATAGCTGGTTTTATTTATTTAGTTTTTAAATAATAAAGAAAGACCATCTTCACTTGCTCTGATAAAAAAATCTTCTTGAATGGCTTTCTGTTTTCTTTTTATTTTTTGATGAATTAAATTATTTGCTTCATAATTTTGTGACAGCTTCTCCTTTAACATGTTTGAAGGATCACCCAAGGAAAGGTGAGAAGCTCACATTATCACCTAGTGGAACATTGGCTGCGATAACAGATTCACTTGGTCGTATATTGTTATTGGACACTCAGGCACTGGTGGTTGTGCGACTGTGGAAGGTCTACTCTCAGCATCCATAAATTTTAATATATTAGAAGGGCAACATCTCTCCAGTCTAACACTGGACTTCATTTCTTCTCAGGGATATCGTGATGCTAACTGTCTGTTTATGGAGATGCTAGTTAAGAAGAACAGTGCGGGGGCAAGTTCCTCTTACTATGAACCATCAAAGAGTGATTATTGCCTCTGTCTAGCAATTCATGCACCTCGGAAAGGGATCATTGAGGTATTCTTTTTTTGTTTTTGTTTTCATCTTACTTGGTGGATGAGTGTAGGTTTCCTTAATTTTAGTACTTTAATTTTTTTTCTCATCATATTTTACTGCTCTTGATAAATCATAAATCTGAAAGGTTTTTTCTCTGATCTTAGTGCTACATCTGGCTTATTGGCTTAAGCTATAACTAGAAAAAGCAATGTGATGGATTATAGACCTTGTCTCCTGACTGAGATATACAGATACAATTGTTAAATGACCAATGTGCATGTGCATTTTAAAGGATTGAAAAGAAATGATCAGATGAAACTTTGTTAGCTCACTCATAAGTTTGATACAAAGGCTGGAAAAGAGAATTGAAAGAGGTGATTAGATTTGATTAAATTTTAGATTTTTGGGTGCTGGAAAATCTCTTCCTGTTTGTTGGATAGGTGGAAATGGGAGCACTAATTCGGATTCTCCCTCGAGAGATCATTTATTTGCCATGATAATTACCGGTCAAACATGCGTTACATTTCAAATTCAGCTGGTCAGTTATCGTCGAGGTCATGCAGCTAATGGAGTGGACAATAGCCTTGTTTTCCTGTATTTGATATGGGAGACTGCTTGACCTTGCTATTGATTTTCTCAAAGAATTTCTTTATTGGTCTCTATGTTTGTTTAGTCAACCAAATGCTTTTTAGGGATCCATCTAACATAGCATGCAAGCTTGAATAAATAAAATTTATCAGAAGATGCTTCCATTATCTACAACTGTGGCTGCCATTCTTCCATTCATCACTGCAAGGCCTGATTTGACATGATGAAATTCATATTCCATGGAAATGTGACCCCATACCAGGGTTTGGAGGTGTTGTTGCAGTTTGTATTATATGTTTAGAAGTCCAGTGCTTCTTGATTGTTCCTTCTGGCTCGTATATAGATAGCCTTGCGCTTCCTAGATTATTCTGTGTGTATAAAACCTACATTTTCCCGTTAGCTGAGATATGGACTTGATTGAAGCTATTCTCAATGGCGATTCTCTGTATGCAGGTCTGGCAGATGAGAACTGGACCACGGCTGCTGACAATTCAATGTGCTAAGGGTAGTAAATTACTGCAACCAACATACAGGTTTGGATCATCATTGGACTCTCCATATGTTCCTCTAGAAGTGTTCCTATTGAACGGTGACTCGGGTCGATTGTCAGTTTTAAATCGTTCTCTTAACTGAATTTGTAAGTCATTTTCTTTCTTCAGCACTGTACCCTTTTATTTACTGTATGCTAACTGAGATAATTTCTTCTGCATTCTTCTGTTTTCATCAGAATATATGTACATAACTAGCTAATTACAAGTTATGCCAGAGGGTAAAAAAAAAGAGATTTGAAATGTCAGACCTCTGAGAAATTTCTCTTGGCCATTGAGATTTTTTATGGCTGGCTGTGTAAGAAGCGTGTGAAAACAAGTCCGAGAGCAGGCAGGAAGCACCTAGTTTTTGTTTTGGAAAAAAAAATATTTTTATTTTTTACTTTAAATTAATTTTTTTTTAGTATTTTTATATTATTTTCATGTGCTAATATCATTTTTTTTTAAATATTATTTTGATGTATTTTTGATTAAAATATTTTCAAAAACAACTTCAACTACACTCTTAAACTTACAATTATTTTGGTTTGGATCTATTTAAGAGTTTCCCATTTAAAAGGATGTGATTTGGTGGTTTAAATTTAATTGATAAATAAATCAAATTCAAATTTGAGAGAGATAAATTCTTTATTTATATTACTTTTAGTACATTCATCTTATTTCTTCAAAAATATTTTGCTAAAACAGAGATAAATTGTTATTTTGCAAAAGTTGGAATTAATATTAAATTTTCCCTGTTTGAAATTGTAAATAAGAGGGTCGATTTTTGATTTTTTTTTTGTAGTATTTTTAAAGATTAAATTATATCTGAAATCTAATTCTTAACACTAAAAAAGAGTTTCAAACATGCTACTGTGTAAGTACTTTAATCATTTCCATAATTTAAGTTATAAGTGCAATTGATTAACCAAACAATATTATAATATAAATTTTACCCTGAATAACTTAAAAGTGTAGAATTTCATATATGTCACGTATATTTTTTGACTTATACAATCAGGTATTCTCAGATTAACTTGTACCTTAATTAAGACTAGATTTTTCTTCCAAATATTTTAAAAAACATTAACAAAAATTTAATAAATTCTTCTAAATACTAGTTGCATTTGGACTTAAAAAGTCAAGGGAAAAAACATTTTTTTAACCAATCAAATCTTAAAGAATTCTAATTTATCTAAGTTATTGTCCTAACACAATTGTCTTTTCATGTCATCTTTGTTTCTTTATGTTCAATTCACACGCACACTCTCCCCTTCAAAACATTCCAATTACTTGGTATCCCATCATTATTTTGATCTAGTCTACAATGGTGTTTATAAAATCATGTGTTTGTTACTCTTAAAACAACACAAAAAATTACAAAGTTACAACACAATAAGTAACAAGTAATTACACTTTACATGAACAGCTTTTTTGAAGCTTTATTTGACTATACAATGTGATCTTCCCCTATCGGTTTGCATTAAAATTAAATGAAAATAAAAGAATTATCCTTTCATAAATTTAATTTAAGATTTTATATCATGACCCCTTTGAGAAATCATGACAAGAAATTCAAGTGTTACTGGGTGTCATCTCCATGTTTTGACTTTTGAGTTTAATATTGAATACTATGCAGCATAATTAAGAGCTTCATAGTTATGACATGTGTTGTATCTTTTTATGAAAAAAATAGAACAACTTAGATATAAAAAAAGGTTAAAAATACATACCAATTTAAGATCATTTTAACAACATGAGAGCTGAAGATATATAGTTTAGAAAAGACTGATTTTCATGTTACAGCACATTTTATAAATTACATTTCGGGAGCACACCACAATGTACATCTTTTTTTTCTTTGCTATCTAAGTCTCGTTTTGTTTTGATTAAAACAGCCAAAATATTTCGTACCAGTTTAAAAACGAGACAAAACAATATTATTTTTATCTCAATTTAAATTTCAATTCATTCTGAATTTTCAATCAAATACCAGTCAAGATATTCTAATTTCATCCAAAACAAAACAAAATGACAACCCTATCTGATCAGAGTTTAATCATGTGAAAAAATAAATCATTTTCTAAGCCTCTTTAAAAGTTAAGGAAGCATTGAGGGCTCGTGCTTCATGGGCTGGACTTAAAGCCCACTATTATCGGGCAGCCTTTTCATATCGGGAAGTCTGTGTGTGAAGGAGCATTTAACAAAATTATTATCATAACTTTGTTTTAAAATATATGCTGATGTTGGATCTGGACATTTTTTTTAACACTGCTCATTCAACGGACGTGGCAAACTCATAGCCATTGATTGAGCTGACTGAAAACAAATCAACGTCAAAGCCACTTCTTCCTCCACCCCGCGCCGTCTCGCTACGCTGGTAGAAGAAACTGACGAAGAAAAAATAAAAAAAGAAAAGGAAAGAGATAACGGAACTCTCCTCCTCGTTCACAAACGAAATAATGAACTCCGCTTCTCCTAGCAGGTAAAAGCTGTTGTCTTCTTCATTCAATCAAATTTACTCACGCTATCATTCCTTTATTATTATTATGAATTTCAAAAGTATTCTGCTTCTTAAGCCCTCTCCAATTCATCAGCTGATTTTGTAAATTGCTGCAGTGCGTGCAGTTGCTTAACATGGAGAGCCTCTTCAATCGTGCCAGTACAGCTAGGGTTTAATCACTCTACAAACTATAAATCTTCTCCCCGAAGACTCCAAATCGCCTGCTCATCGTCCTCCTCCTCCTCTGGTATTTGACTATTTCTCTTTGCAATTACTGAGCTCTTAAATGCACTGCAACAGCAATTTTGGTTAGGATAGTTGAAGCAAAATCTGAATTACTTCAAATCAATGCATTTCCAATGTGGATTTTGTTTTTAAAATTTAAGCCTCGTGTAGTGATAATTATAGGAAATGCTTAAACTATAATGAGAAATTGTTAACAACAAATTATTATATTTAAGCGCTCCATTTTTATTCCTGACCTCAGATTTTTTTTAATAATGTTGTCATTTGATTCATATCAGATCCATTGTTGGTAAAGGCTGCTAAAGGAGAACCAGTAAGTAGGCCTCCAGCATGGATGATGCGTCAAGCAGGAAGGTATATGGCTGTTTACAGAAAGCTTGCAGAGAAATATCCATCCTTTAGAGAGAGGTCAGAGACGACAGATCTCATTGTGGAAATTTCTTTGCAGCCTTGGGAAGCTTTTCATCCTGATGGTGTTATTATTTTCTCTGACATACTTACACCTCTACCTGCATTTGGTGTGCCGTTTGACATAGAAGAAGTGAGGGGTCCTGTTATTCAATCTCCTATTCGTTCTGAAGAAGGTTTGAAGGCTTTGCATCCGATTGAATTAGAGAAACTTCAGTTTGTGGGAGACTCACTTAGGATATTGCGCCATGAGGTTATTCCTTCCTTTTAAATATCTATGTATCAGGTCAAAAATCTCAGATCAGTGTTATTGTTGTTTTATTTTTACTTTTGGAGCAAAATAAATTGTATCAACTTTCCTTTTTAAATCAATATCTTATGTCTCATGAAGGTCGAGGGGCGTGCTGCAGTTTTGGGTTTTGTAGGAGCACCTTGGACAATAGCTACCTATATAGTGGAAGGGGGTACGACTCGTACATATACAAACATAAAGAGCATGTGCCATAAAGCTCCACAAGTGTTAAGGGCTCTCCTCTCACATCTGACTAAGGCGATATCTGACTACATTGTTTTTCAAGTTGAGTCTGGGGCTCATTGCATACAAATATTTGACTCGTGGGGTGGACAACTACCTCCTGACATGTGGGATCGTTGGTCAAAGCCATATATTGAAGAGGTCAGTTGTAACTGATTCTATTAATCTGGTTGAGATTATCTTATACCTTTAACCTGACTAGTTATGAATCACATTCTGTTTACCCCTTACATCAACACTAAATAGGGCAGCATGGCTTCTAAATTGACAAAAGATAGTGCAGCAATCTCAAAAAAATTTCAGTACTGCATTGCCCTTTTGTTTTTGATAGAAAAACTGCTATGCATGTTATATATTTATAGCTATATACTTTATGAATATATATAGCAATGTCTTCTGCATTGATTTGAGTCTTTTGACTATTTACCCGTTCTGAAATTGCAGATAGTCAATACTGTCAAGAATAAATGCCCTGAAACACCATTGGTTCTTTACATTAATGGAAATGGTGGCCTTCTAGAGCGTATGAAGGGAACTGGAGTCGATGTGATTGGGCTGGACTGGACTGTGGATATGGAAGATGGAAGGAAACGTTTGGGGAGTGGGATCAGTGTACAAGGAAATGTGGACCCTGCTTACTTATTTTCACCTCTTCCTGCGTTGACTGATGAAATTCAAAGGTTTGTGAGATGAATTAAGAAAACATCTGATACCCATTCTCTCCAATTCATACTTTACCGTTGCGCCCATACTTGGAGTTTCAATATTCATGAGCCAAGACTTGCTTGCTTGTTCTCTGTAGCCTAATGTCATACTGATTGAACCTTCATGACTAATCAATTACTTTAGATGGAGTCTTGGCTTTCAGTTTATGGAAACTTGTCTTGAGTGAATTCATTGTTCCTTGAATTCAGTTTATAGGAAGCTATCCTCTAGTTAATATAATTACTGACAGAATTAGATTTGTAATTATGGATTACTTGAATTAGCTTCTTCACAAATGGTCATATACAAGTGTGTCAGGAACAGTGCATTCAATGATTGCTAACTCATGAATAAAGTGTTCTAACTTCCAAACCATGCTTGAGATATGTGTCAAGGCACAACGATCATATAGATCAGATTGGTATATGATATGAGAGAAAACATTGGATAAAATAGGACTACTGTTTTATGTTCATAAACTGCATCGGCTCATGGATCTTGCATTTTGTTTTGCTTAACTAAAACTAAAGATGAGTTTCAAAATTCTTAATTGGATTTCATTTATTTGTTTTACCTTTTTCAGAGTTGTGAGATGTGCTGGGCCGAGGGGACATATTCTTAATCTCGGGCATGGTGTTCTTGTTGGTACACCAGAAGAAGCAGTTGCACACTTTTTTGAAGTTGCTAGGAGCTTGGAGTTTAGTACACCTCAAGGTCATGTGGTGGAAGAACCAAAATTGGTAGTTTGAGGAGTGTTGTCAGCAATTTTGTTTCTTAAATTGGTTGTTCATTTTGAGTAAACAACTTTTTCCTGCATTTTGACCATTTAATTTCAATTTAGCCTGTAATTGATTGAGGTGCTGATTAGAGCATGAGGCCTTGTGCAAGAGCTAACAAGTAATGTTCAATTTAACTGTAATTAATATATTCAGGATGGTTCAATAAATATCTTCTCATTGATTCTTGATTAGATCTGCGTATTGAATTCTAAAGAAACTTAGTGTGGGTGATGGCTTGATTGATAGGTATCTGAGAAGAGAATTAATTTGTCTTATATATTTGCTTTGACTTGATGCACACTTGGGCATCCATTCATCTATTTTGTAAGATAAATAGGACACCATTGCTAAAGAATCTGCATGGGTGATAGATAACCTGCCTATCCATATAATGTTCACTTAAACATAGAAAGTTGATAATTATTGAATAGATGTGATTTGAGGTTTCAGGTGCAAATGAATATCGTTGTTGTTATAATATTATTTTGTTGGAGTAGAAGATAGCTCTTGCTGTTCTGGCACATTTTCTTGCTATCTCTAATAGAGATGCATTTATCCACGGATAGAAAGAGAGAGAGGAGGATGGTGAGATCAGATGCATGGGAGCAATACTTAGCAATGCCTTCTGATGGAACTTCCTCCTAAGATAATCCATGCTGTGCTTCCTTTTCTGTTATTGTTCTGTTTTTTCATTGTAATGAGATATAATGTCGAGAGCCTGTTTTACAATTGGGGGTTCTTCAATCTCTGCATGCATGGATCATGGGATAGTCAAGGTACCAGCCCCTTTTACCCTTCTAAAATCTTACTTCAAAGCTTTTAAATTTTTCATTTTTCTTTCTGTGCGTCTCTAGTTTTCATGTTTGCCCCTGATAATTTCTGATTTTTTTTATCTTTACAAGAGATGATCTGGATGCTATGTATTTTTTTCCCTGTAGTTCTGTAACATGTAGTGGACCATCTCTGATAATGTTTTTTGTGGTACAAATGGATGAGAGCCCTATCCGAATAGTGGAACAGGTATAGCATTTAGTTCTGCCAATTCATATACATATATAATTTTTTTTTGGGTAAGTGCTAAGTGTATACATTAGATAGGATCAACTCTTCAAATTTTCTATAATTGTATTTCATGGTAGAAACTTTGGACTAAGGGGGTGTTTGAGAGTGTGCCAGAGGTTGCTTTTCAAAGTGTTTTTCGCTCGGAAATGTATCAAATAATATTTTTTTTAGATTTCAATTTTGGCACTATAACATCAAAACGATCTAAAAACAAAAAAATTTATTCATTTTAAGCAAAAAAAATAAATAAATCTAAAATTTAGTGAAACGCTGTTTGGAATGTAGTTCCAAACAGCCTCTAAGAGCCTCTGTTTAATGATTTTTATCAATCTACTCTAGGGTGCTCTGTTGTATCACTTCAAAGTCAAATTCCTTGTGATTGAAAATGATATGTTTGTGTAGAAGTTATTATTCTGGCAATTATGTTTTGAAGAATTACCTTTGGGACCTCACTTCAAGTTTTGGAGACTTTCTAAATTTTGGAAATGAGAACCAGATTGTTAAGTTACAGTTTAGTTACCTGTCAATTATGGCTTTCATTATGCTTCAATTTCATGCTGACATTTTTTGAAAATGTGTGTGCTGGTTATTCGTGCAATTTATTTTCGAGGATCAGATCATTAAGCTTTGGCACCTCCATTTTTTATTTTAAATGCTTCATTTATGTGCATTTTGAAGTTTCTACCCCCTTTAATTTTTTGGAGGTGAGTTGAGGAGAGCAGGAGGTGCTTGGTTGAAAATCACTTTATAATGAAATTTATATTCAGTGAATTTTGCTCCTAGTTAATTTGACTTTCAACAAAATATGGGAAGATGTCTAGCTAGTTGTAGCTAAACATGGAAAAAATAAAAATAAAATACATCCTCCCTGTTGTACTTAATAAGTGGTGATTTTTAACTTCAAACATGATTTTTACTTCAATATCTTGAGATCCTATCCTAATTTCGAGTGTATATGTAGACTCCAGTTCTGATGGAACTTGCTTCTCTCCTTCTCTCCTAAGGCAGAATTTTATAATTTTTACTATCAATTTATTATCTTTAACTCTTCTGTTAATCCCAGATCTTTTGTAAACTGAGTCAAATTAGGGGTAGTCTTCTAATAGTGCCTGTATGATGAGATATATGTTAGTTTTGAGGTAGCATCTATCAGATTATGTCCATCACTTTGAATTTGATAAAAATAACCAGTCCATTGAAGTAATTATTCTATCTTTCAGCAACATTTGACTTATCCTTGGAAAAATAAAATTTCACTAGTAATATGGGCTATTCCAAAAGCATGAGATTACTGTCAATGTTTTTTTTGAACCTCATAGCTGTTCTATATATTATTATTGTTATTATTAGGGGTCTTCCTAATGAAGGAGAGATCGGAGACATTTAGGTTTACAATATTTTCCATTAATCCATTTTAACTTTTCTCTCAAAATAAAATGCAGATGTTAGTGGCATAATTTATTGCTTAGAAAAGTTTTTGTTTGCTCTCTCATAGCATGAGTATGTCAAATATGATTGAATGTTATATATTAAGCCAACTTGTTTGCTTTTAAAAGACAAATGTACCCAGAATAAATAATTTGCTCCAATGTTTGTTGCTTACAGTTCCCATTGAAACCTTATGATCTTTCTCAGTCTTAGCCTAACCATTTGGTTTTTGGTCACTCATCCATGTTTTATTGTTTCGCTTTTCCTGTCCTGTTTATGAGTTGGTGATCTCTATTTTGGTTGTCATCTGCCAAAATGGGTTCTGAAAAAGCTTTCATGAGTTCAACCTTTAGCCCTTTTGTTGCATCTTACATGCTTTCTGTTCCTGCATGTGAATGTGTTCACTGCATGGTATTTTCATCAGTTGGGGTTTTGGACTTATGAATTGAAGGAATTTTGGGTGCATTCATCTTTATACGAGGAATTTCCATAAATCCAACTACTTGTAATTATTTTGGACAGTAGAACCAGGGGATTGCAATTGGCCATGCTAAATAAAATTGATGTAGACATTGAGATACATCAAGCTTGTGCTATTTAGCAATGGGTTTTAGAACACATTGGTCAGTGCTATTTACTATATTTAGCTACCAGAGAGCTTAGGTATAAACAAGTCAGGCAACAAGGAGGCATGCATTGTGTTTTATTTATTAATTAGTTAATTTATTTGTGTTTGTTGAGGGCGGGGTTGGTGGGTTTCTGATATTGCTGTAGCTGGGGAAATCTTGATTGTTTTTTAAGAGTTTCTTGTGATGAACCTTCTCTTGCAATTCTTAACTCAAGCATATGTTTGACAGTCATGTTGATCAGCAGCTGGTGTATAACATTTTTATAGGTTATGCTGTTTGCATTTCTTAAACTTTTTCTTCAACATTTTGTGCTATGTTTTAATTTAGCTGCTGTGTTAATGAAGCTTGTTAGATATAAAAGGGAAGCTGAGATGTCTAAAATTGTTTACTAGTATATATAATTTCACTAGTAGACTTACAGGCCATTTTGGTAAATCATTCTGCTTTTTTTCTTTCTTTTTTTGTTTGGGGGAAGGGGGGGTTATTGTAGAGTCTAGAAATGTTTGGGAGAAATTAGGAGCAATATTGCTTCTCAAGACATTAAGATCATAGGATCATCGGTCAAAACCAACTACAAAGTTCATGGGAATATAGAAGAAAATGCCCCACTACGTCCTAAAATATAAGAATGGTAGTTTCATGCTTTGTAACGTTTCATATGCTTGTCTATAAATAGATTAGAGAGACATGGCTGTGTAGAGGATGCAAGTTGGGTGTATAGCATGCAAGCTTTGTGCATAAATCACACACATGGATATCTGTATTTTCTTTGTTGTAGAGATTAATAAAGGTTGAGAGATTTTCTTGTGTGTTTATATAAGCCGCATCATTTCTACTTGTGTGTCTTGCCTGTCTCGTAACAGGGGAATAAAACCAATAGGTGAGAGAAACACTTGGTTGCTGGGCAAATTTTGATTTGAATATTCTGCCTCAAAATTTTTCTGCCATTTCTTAGGAAAAAAACATGACCCAGTCTTGTACCGTCCTAGGCAGGGACCTTAGAGGGGTGATCTGTATATCATCCTACTCTTGTGGAAATCATTCCCTCTTCAATCATTCTTATCGGTCGTTTCTTTTATTGATTTTGCAGAATACAAATATATTCTCTACTCTGCAGCTGATGTGCCAAAAGTTCCACTTATTTAAGTTTGACAGCTTGGTTATCTCTCTCAAAAGTTGGAGTCGTATTTAAAGGAGTGGAATCTGGGACTTTTGAGCCGATAAATGCTACTTTTTGAAAGTGTTTGTTCAATTTTGTTTCCTTAACATGGACAAACTGTGAACATGTCACTAATATTTCCTGTTATCTCTTTCCAGGTCAAAAGCATGGTTGACAATGGCATATGCTTCTGTTGCTTGTTAGGGACGGGAACATCTATCCCAATATATTAGGTAAATGAGTGATGAATATAGTATGAGAATTATCAAGCTTGACTATGAACTTAATCTGATATGTATATATTTAATACAACATAATAGATACATATTTTTAATAAATATTTAAATTTATTACTTGCTTAGATATTGAGTGGAACAAGGATGTATTAGAAAATTGATCAAACTCCGTCGCCGCCTATAGTGGCAGCCGCCATTCCCATCAAAACCATTAGGCAAAAATTGGACATATACGGCCAACCTCGTAGATGTATCTTTCACGACCGCCACATAAGACAAATGAATCCCATAGCTTTTTTCTTCACAGCCTCCCAACTTTCAATCTCACTAGCTTTCCACACTTTCCTTGGATTACTTTTTTGACTAGCTCATTTTTTATTTTGGTTTTATGCGCAGAAAATGATGGAGATCCTGATTTTGTCAAGAGAATGTGTCTGAATCATAAACTCGAACACGTTTTATTTGTCTACTGGCTACCAATTGATGCATTTTCTTTTTCTTTCCCTTTCAGCAGCTGTAGCTTTAATAAATAATGGTACTTGATGAACTTAATCCTAGAACGGCACACATTTATCACCCAATCTGGAGGTCTCTTCACTTTCTTTCCGTTGCTTGTACCAGGTACTCATTTTCTTTCTTTCTCCATTTGAATTGAGCAGGGCATTGCTGGTTGTTCGATATATATATATATATATAGGGCATGGAAAGTGACGACACTTGAAAGTGATAAACATGGAGTATCTATACCAGGATTCTTGAATCAGTAGCCTCCATTCTGCGTGCTTTTGGCCAAAGTATTTGAATTTCTGGGAAGATAGAATATACGTCCTTCAAATATTTAGTAAAGGCCAAGATTGGATAGAAAACCCTTTTAATTTAGCATGAAAATATGGAGCGATGTCGCTATCTGATGAGGAACCCAACATAAGCACGTGCTTGAAGAATTCGCATCTAATATTCCATGGTCGAGACTGAAATGTGATTCCTCACCGAACAAATTGAAAGATAGGATGCGTGGTCCTGTAATTCTTCGAGCCCCTCGCTTAACAAAGATTTTTCTTCACTCTCGTTGAATTTCTAAGATAATATATCGACGAGTATACATTTTCAATTGAAGGAAACGAGGAGAATCTTACTGTTATTCAAGTTGAATTAGACTCTGAAAGTATACAAAACTGGCTTGAAATTAAAGATTGTCCTTTCGACGACTACTTTTTTTTGCTGGAATTATTAGGAAAAGTAATATCTTTGTGCTGGTGATTACAGGTAAGAGTTTCATTATCAATGCACTGGCTCGATGATGGTCATCGGCATCAAGATCGACCAAAAGGGGTTTAGCTGGTTGAGTGTTTCTGTTAATATATACATATTTCCAAAAAAAAAACTCAAGCGAGTGTTTTAATTGAATAAAGTGAAATCCGGATGCTGTAATTGAGGCAACAGCATGGACATCCAAATAATTTTGATTTTGGGTTCGTATAAATTGTGTTAAACATGTCTTGGCCATTTCGATAGGAATTGGGCATT
This sequence comes from Salix purpurea, assembly GCA_027405865.1. Classification (NCBI taxonomy): domain Eukaryota; kingdom Viridiplantae; phylum Streptophyta; class Magnoliopsida; order Malpighiales; family Salicaceae; genus Salix; species Salix purpurea. The sequence continues at coordinate 23,881,394 of JAOWLH010000002.1, forward strand.
AGGGTTTTACTTAATTAAGTGCTCGAGAAATGTGATGTGATGACAGAGAACTTGTAATTTGCACAACAGATCTCGAGTTCGAGTCAGGACGTGCATTCCTTATAAGAACCTGAAATAACTAGGATTTTACTCGCTCATATAGATCTGTAAAATACGCTTTTCAAGGATGAGGTTTTCTCGTATAAATTTTTTTTTTACTTAATCAAGTCGCCTACGTATAAATGGATGCAATGAAGACTTGTAATCTGCATAACAGATCTCGAATTCGAGTTAAAATATATATTTTTTTTATAAAAATCTAAAATAACTAGGATTTTACTCACTCATATAAATCTGTAAAATGTGATTTCAAGTTTTCTCAGTTTTACGTAATTAAGTCGCCTGCATACAAATGGATGCAATGAGGACGTATACACAAGTACTTGCATTATTGGAGACACAAAAAGGTTCTTTTCTGTGTCATATGTACTTGTGCCTGTGCATTCGATTGTTAAATTGAATGGCACTCAATTTCAGGATCAAATATTGTAAACAAAATCATATTTCGAAAAACTAATTATGAGAACTTTGGGTAGTGTTTTAGAAAAAATAAAAATAAATATTAAAGGACAAAACATATTTGATTGAAGAACAAAAAGAAACATAAAAATAACATGTCTCTAGAATTTAAGTTTTAAAAGTAAATTTCTATAATTTTAAAATATAAAGTTACATCATGTTCTTGTCTTTTCTGCCATGTAATTTGGTTTATTGGTTCTATAATTCTTTCCCCATGTATATTTTAATAACAATCACATATAAATTAAAATAGGAAGCAAAAAAAGAGAAGAAAACGAAAAAACTTCCAATTAACAAAACATCTCAACTCCCAAATCATCCTGAATTTAAGATTAAAGAGGCATTAATCTCTAATCCCTTGTACGAGGGTGTGTTTGTAACTGCGAATACAGCATATGACGTTTTATGTACCAATCCCTCCCTTCCCTTGCTTTGGAAAAACGTACCCTTCCATTCCTCGGATCTCAATCTTGAACACATCACAAGAGAAGCTTCAACTTTCACTTGTCTGGTCTGCTGTAATTAGTTTAGGAAGTGGCCATGATCCATGAAATTTTATATTATTTAGGGATTATGCAACTCTTTACTCCTAAATAAAAAATAATAACCATTAAGTTTCATGTTTTTCTTGGCACAATAATTATAGAGAGACCAACTTGGGGAAACGACAGCAAGACGCACTCCTGGATTACATCAAATGGTAAAACGTGGCTCCTGAATTGAACCTAGAAGTGCTCTCCATGTTGGAATATTATGAGAGTGCACGTCAAACAAAAATGCATGGATACTTTCCCTATATATATATATATATATATATATATATATATATATATATATATATATGACTTCCTTGTATAGCAGGTTGGCTGGCAGAATCCATGGTATGACTCAGTTTTTCTTGGGTATAGAATATTTGCTCTACATATTCAGTGTCATAGCAGACATCAGTACTCGTTTCTTCTTCGTCTTGGTTTTCTAATCATCACACCTCCTCCAATAATCTATTCTTGTAACTAAAAGTTATTTGATTTATTGAAAACAAAATGATTTTTATATTAAAACCGGTGTCCGTGTCAATTTACATGTACTTCGATTTATTCTACATGTTCTGAAATTAATGATCATGTAAGCTTGCAGTAACTATCATATTATGAATTACATGACTCAAATCTGAGACTACAGAGAAAGTAAACCTTTTAATTCTAAGTTTGTACCATTAGACCACCTACTAAATGATTAATACAAGGATGATTTTAGCTTTGCTCGTGCCTATCCACCAAAATAGTTCTCACCCAAAATTAATAATTGCACAGTTTTCTTGATAATGGAAGTAAATGTAGGAACATAAAATCTGGTTTAGTAGTATATTTATTATTTAGATTAATGAATTAATCTATTTTTATATCATAAAATAATTTTTTAATCTATTCAAGTATTTTTAATTAAATCGATTTTTTTTTTCTGAAATACATTTTTTTAGCAAGATTTTTTCAGCCAAATCATTATAACTAGCTACTTGATTTGCATGTGATTATAAGAAAAATTTCATGTGCAAATCACAGGAGTAATTCTAATAGTTTAACATGAAATTTGAGGACAAATTTGAGAAAAAAAGATAAAATCAACAAAAAAAACTCTCAACCCAACTCCTTAAGTAGCCCAATTTAATTAAATCATATGGAAGGTTTCCAACATGTTTTGTTCAAACTAACTTGGATAATTGTTAAAAACATTATGAGCATGAAATGAAGAAAGAAGAAACGGGATTGAAAGAGAAATGAAGGAAGGAAATTGAAAGAAAAAAGAAGGATGAATTGAAAAATAAAAGAGAAAAGGAACTCCACGATGTTTTCCTTGTATTAGGTGATTTATATAGTGGACAATCTTTGACTAATATCCAAGTTGTTTTCGTTTTCAAGTGTTGGTTAAAGAGAATAATAGAAATCATGAACAGTCTTCTTGTTTGGTAGATGAATGCAATTAGCTTTCTGTGCAATGATGGCCTTGACATCATGTTTGAACGTTCTTTTAAGTTGTAAAAGCCTATTCTGTTGGATAATGGGATCCATCTCTGGCTTTCTTTCTAGACTCCTAACAACACAGGATTCACTCCTGACAATCTATCTCCTGCATGTGAATTCTTTTCACATTCGCTACAAGGAGAGAGGGTGGTGTGAGGTGCGTTGAAGATATAAAAATATGACAACTCTTCTTGAATCGAAGTGTTTTCTGTCAAAAAATATCTCATCTAAAAATTTAATCTATTAGTTGAGGTCTCAAAATATAATTTATATTATTTTCTAATATATCATCTCAAATGAAAACCTTTTAAACTTGAAACTTGCACAGATTCATATTACCTTATGCATGATTTTTATCACATAAAATGTGGTTGGTGAAATTTGAACTCGTGATCACTGTGCTTTGATACCATATCAAAGAACCATCTCATCTAGTATGATTTATATTATTTTCTAACATTCATTATGTAACTCACATCATAACAGCTCCAATCTGTTGTGTTCTTAAATCGGGTGCAAGGACATCAAGAAAGAGTACAGTGTATATATTCACATAAAACTGAAGCCTACGCATTGGTTTCTTACATCCATCTAAATTATCAACGAGTTGAAGTTCTAGGAAAGAAACAAGAAGCACCTATCTTTTGGTGTGTGCTGCAGTGATTAACCCATGAAAGGAAAAGGCATTGCTTTTCTAGTTGCATCATCACCACTAAATTAATCGGGTCAGCTATATAGATCCTCTTTTGCGTCATTCAGAATCACCATACTGCTTCAGTATCAAGAGATTTTAAAAATGTTTAAAATACAATGCTTCAGTAGGGAAAGAGGAGAAATCTCAGTGTGGAGGGATTTGGAGATTGAGAAAGAGCTAATTACACTGTATAGCTCAAGAGTCGATGAATCTTTTAAATGGAATAGAGAAAAGAGAAAAAAGTTAGAGCCTTCGCAACTTGGAGAAAGTGGATATCAAATATTGTAGTACAAACTTTTTGTAAGCAGAAAGGAATCTGGATAAATGGTAATCAATGAAGGGAGGTTAAAATTCTGATTAAACAAATTAAAGTAATTAATATATATAATTGCAGATGGAAGTACCCGAAAGGAAGGAATCCGATGATAATTGAAAAACAAAAATCAAAGCACATTATTAAGATGTGGGGCATCTGCATTTTATCAATTGATGAGTGGGGGATAAATACGGGGAAGGACTCGTCATCCTGATTGTGCTACTTTTGTTTCAATGTCGAGGAGCCTAAACAAGCTTCTATTAATGATTCACCAGGACATACATTGCTCAACGATTCAAGTTTTTAGTTGTGGACCATTACTAGTTTCTTACAGTAGATCTAGCTAGTATTAAGTTACAGCAAGCATGTTAATGTTCTTGGTAAAAGGGCTCTAGTAGCCTGCTATGATCTATTGTTAGCCAGTAAGTAAAGATGATAACAAAACTTGAAAAAAATCGAGAAAAACTGCAATACCACAATGCTTGTGCTTCAATAATACATACCCGGATAATATATAGTACAAGACAGCAAACTTGACTAGGCTTCAAATGATAGTGAGATACTAATCTTAAATGGGCAAAAGGATGAGAAAATGTAACTTACCAACATTAATTACTCCTGGTTTTATGATCTCGACCGATCGACTTTCCCATTTTAACTAAATGACACTGCTTGTGGGATTGAAGGGGCGATAACTCAATCCGAGGAAGAGTTGATAGCGTTCCCAGATGCAGTTTCTTATGCAAGACTTGAAATTTAAGAGCCTGAAAAGGGTCAGGAGTTGGGAAGTTAAACGCAAGACAAACAAGGCAAGGCATAACAGTGGGTTACCCGCAAATCTAAGTAATAAAGCACTTTGATTAAAGAAATGCTTGTTGTGATTTAGAGTCTACTTGAAAAGATTTGAGTATATTAATTAGCTGCCAAAAAGCTAATTAAGCACTGCACTAGCAAGATTTTGGAGCTAGAGGGATGTACGGGAATCATATTATATGATTTGTAGCTAGCTAGAATCACTCAATACCTAATCTAATTATTAATTAATTAACCCCGTCAATATTTTTATACCAGCCAAGTTGATCAGACCTTCCATTTGATCAATTATTGAGAGAATCTCCCTACCACACTACTGTTAGCCTCAAAGCTTTGTGGGGGCAATATATGATAGAATGTCAAGTATCACCTGTCTAAGCTGACAGAACGTGATCTGGTTCAGGTACAAAGGTCAATTAATTACATGTAGCATTACCAGAGAAAAAGACATTTAGCATAATGCGGAGTTTAAAAATTTCAAGATGGGACAAAAAATCCACAAAAATATAACCAAACAAATCAAGCAGCACGAAATCTAGCATTTTACATGGTGGCATATATAAGGTCATTGATGTTAGTGACAGCAATAACTAACAAGGACACTGAAATAAGCATTTGGCTTTTCCTCCTCAGATGTTCAATCATCTGATTTTCTTTAGATTCTGACAAAGATGAGCCCGCGCGCGTGTTTATAAACATATGACTACAGCATAAGGTCTATGTATGCGTGTGTATCTATATATCTTTACACATATAATATGCTCAAATTCCGTGCCTGTTCATGGAGGGCACAAGATCGTGCAGCTAAGATACGACAGTGATTTTGCTAGAGAGAGAGAGAGAGAGAGAGAGAGAGAGATCTTTACATATATATATATATATATATATATGATGTTCAGGTGAAGTATAACTAACTACTGCAATATATAAAGAATACATGCCATGTTCTAGCTGTATGATCTCTCTTAAGTAACTATATATGCAGACTAGGGTTTCGGAGCACTTGGCCGAGGGTTTAGCGTCAAGCAAAAGAGGGAGATGGGATTGATTAGAAAGATTTAATTAACCAATACTAATGATGGTGAGTTGAAATTTTTTAATTGATTTATTCACAAAATGGAATTATTACAGAACTTGGTTCATTCATAGTCATCAGTATTGGTTAATTACTACCTAATTGGATCCAACTTTTTGAATTAAAGCTGTATATATGTGTAGCAAAGATGAAAATTGAATTTATTACCATTGTTTTTGTTTTCTAGGGAAAACCACAGTAAATCAAGATTACTGCATATGAAAGCTTGAGCTCTCATCGTTAGCTTTCATCGGATTCCTCTTCTTCTTCTTCTTCTTATAGGGAATTCCTCTTGCCTTGGCCTGAGAGTCCCTCACTTCACGTAGATACAGTCTAATAGCGCCACTTGCAAAAGGGTTTGTCTCCGGCAAGCCACCGTTTTCCTCATACGCAGCCCTGAGCCGGCCGATGAGTGCATCGAGGCTACCCCAGGCTTGCTTAAGTGGGCAGGTACAAGGCCCCGGTGGCTCAGGCTGTCCGAAAAAGACACAACCTTGTAAGTGCACCTTAGTCTTGCCAAATTGATCGAGGTATCGAAGAAATTCAAGCACGTGATTCGCGTTGCACTGTGATAGGGCAACTGGTGGTCTCTGGTTTCTCAAGTACTGACCAAAGGTGTTCCAATCGCGCCTCTTCTGCGATTCGTATCGACTCAAGGGAGGTGGGTTTTGCTGATCCGGCGCCATGGCAGCACCTCTCGATGAACCTTCCGCTACATCTTTCCCTTTATTGCTTGACATCACCAAAACCAGCGAGTTAATATCAAGCAACTCTTTTTTCTTCTTCTTTTTTAGGTTTCGTGAAAGGAATTAAGAATATATTTCAGGAGTAGCTAGACGAAGAAGAAGAAGAGAGAAACGTTGCAGCGAAGAAAAATAAATAATGAAAATCATGTCAGATGGGGCTAATGAGAAGACATGGTATGGGTCCTATGACAGTGCTTTAGCTTCTCTTTTTCTTCCTATCACACTATTTTCTTCCTTTAGTTGTACTAATAGCAATAGGAAATACTTTCCCCCCCTAATTTCTATTGCTGTGTTTCCATCAGCCAAGCAATGATTATCCTGTGCATAATTAGCTTAATTTCCACTATTGTTAATCTCTAAGTTAAAATTAATAATTAACCCCAAGTTAATTGCTATTACTTTATTTATAAAACAAAAATGGTTACTTCCTGTGATCCGTAGCCTATCCTATGCTTCATAGGAAGTAGCTTAGCCTAATTATTATTGTTTATTGTTTGAGAATATAATTGAGATTGTTTTTGAAAATATTTTTTATTCAGAAATATATTAAAATAATATTTTTAATTTTTTTTTTAAATTATTTTTGATATCAGCATATCAAAATGATCTAAAAATACTGATTTTTTTAATTTAAAATAAAAAATAACAATAATTATTTTTTTCAAAAACATTTTCCAAACGCATTCTCAAACACCCTTTTAATCATCTTCTCTCCTAACTAGCTTTTTGTTGATGGGAGCCATTCAGAGAATTTTGAAAAAGATTCCAACTATTTTAAACAGCCAAGGCTTCAATCCTTATCAATGAATCCACAGGAAAAGAGAAAGGCGTTCGTTTTTCATCGTATTGGAAGTTATTAATTAGTAATTTCAAGGTGTAAAAAACAATATAATAGCCAGAGTGATCACTGAAATAAAATAAAGGTTTAATTTAATCAATTTTATCCTACTTTCATATATTACAAAACTATATACATTTAAGTTCTTAGATCGAGACATTCTTTGCTATAATATGAAAATCTATAAATTTTAAAAATTATATGTACTGAGTTTTTTTATTTATTTGGTTACATGGATGGATTTGTTTTTAATTATTGGAGCATCATGCAAAAGATTTGCTGCAAGAAGAACCTTTAATCATATTGAGAATAAAAATAAAATAAAATAAAATGATGATACACTTTTCTCTCTCAAACGTAAACAACATCTGGAATTCTTGCAATCTCTCGCATATCTAAATAAAGTTAACTCACCCATTAAAAAACACAGGCTCCCAGCAGTACTTAATAAATTAATTTTAGAAAATAGATACAAAATAAACAATAAAATCAGCCATATATATACATGCTAGCACTAGTACTGCTACTCACCTAAACCATGTGATGCTTCCTTCAACAGCAATCAATTTTTCAATATTTCATAAGTCGAGATGTGTCCACATCGCCTAGATTTTCAAAATCTCTTTGATTTCTTTCGTTAATGTGTGTATATATATATATAGACACACACACACTTAATAGGACGATTCTTTTGTATTTTTTTAATTGGCTTCAACTTACAATGTTGTCAAGTGAACAAAAAGGAGTTGTTCAAATTTTAAAACTCAATGGCACGCTCCTAGATTTGGGTGGAGGCCAAAGGAACATCCAAAAAAATGTAGAGATCTAGTCGACAAAAAACTATCATTCAATCCTTTTAATATAATTTTTATAATAATTTTTCTTATTTAAACTGATAAATTAACATGTAAATGGTAAAGTATAAGTCTTATAACTGTTTATTTAGCATACTTTTGAAGCTCTTTTTTTAAAGTATGTAAATATAGTTTGGAGTTTATATATCTCGTAAATAAAAGCGGATCCAAAGATACAACTTAATTATCGATTACGTTACGATATGATTAATATTTTTATGCATTCAGATAAACGAGTAAAACCTTCGTTATCTTATACTCTTATAAGGGATGCACGCTCTGACTCGTACTCGAGACCTGCTGTGCAGATTGTAAACTCTCTACCATCACGCCTCGTCCCTTGAGAACGATATGGTTAATATTGCTCATACTCAATCACCAATTATAGAATTTATGATATGGATAATAAATTAAATTGTTGTGACTTGCATGTTATGCTTAAGCTTTTCTCCGATTGAAATACTAACGTCTATATAATCTAAATATAATGCTTTCATGAAGTCACTGCCACTACTCATCAAACACTGCTGATAGTGTTCGATTATATATGATAATAAATTTTAGATTATGATAATATCTGCTACTAGCGGTGTGTTAGTGATGTTTTTGTTCCTTCTCGTTCTGGTATCCTTTGTATATCCTTCCTTTTTCGGAGTTTTTATCATTACATGCACAAGGGGCAGAGGATGCCAAACATGCCCTTATCATCTGGTTCTTGACTCTAGCTAGCAAATTACTCAGCCGTTGGCTTTCACCCCTCTTGATGAAGCTAGAAAAGATAGGCCCATCGGACGGCCCTACTTCCTTGACATCTAGCATGATCTGGGCTAAGTGTCTACTATTACCCCAATTAATTTTCCAGATATAAAAACTGTTGAGATGTTATAAATCTGATGATGAATCCCACATTGACCATTTGAAATGCCTAACAAGCGTGGTCTTACAATGAAAATTAACCCATCTCTCTACTATATGAGATGGGCTCCATGTGAAATTAAAATATAAAATCTTCCAAACACGTCATACTAAAAGATAAATACCCTTCGAATTCCATCCTTTGGTAGGTATCATATGAGGAAAACATAGATAATTATTAATTTCAAAATCACATAACAAATAAAAATGAAAAATACTAGTTAATTATACAAAATACCTTTAAAAAAAGGAGAAGAAGGAGAATCGCCTGGTATGGAGATTTCTCGTGTGAGGAAGGAGTGAGATATGAAGAAAACAAGAGGGAATAGAAAAGGAAGAGAATGGTGACAGAGAGAAGAAAGGGAGAGGTTGCAGAGAGAATCTGATAGGAAAAGAGAAGACAAATTAGTACTCTAAAGTTAGGGATTCTAATATTTTAATAGGTGCTTTTTTTACCTATTACATTATTGATAAACATTAAAAATATATTATTTTTTAATTTATATCGGTAATTCCATTGGTAATTAAGATACAAACTTTCAATTTGACTTGTGATTTTCTTGAACCCCCTCTAAAGTCATCGATTAATTAATTTTCTCTCTATCGGTAATTCCATTTGTAGTTGTTAATGACCTAAGGGTGTAAATTTTTTAACTTTGTAAAACTTTTTGAAAGAGTTAATTTGTTGGTGATTCAATTTGTAATGGTCAATGACATGGAGGTATGATTTTTTTTTTTCTTTCTAAATCTAGTCATGTCTATATTTGGTTTTTAATCTACAAATAAACATTCATTTGTATAACCTCGATTCATTCCGATCATATTTATAACCATATTCTTATAAAAATTACATCATTTATAATTCCTTGCACGTTACTATAACTAGAAATTAACCCTACCATTTTTTTTACCATGCTCTTATAAGAAACATATGGTTATTTATATGCAAACCAACATAAATATTTCTCCATGAACTTTTTGTATAGAAAAAGCATCGTTATGAATCGAGAAACTTTTTATTTGTACATCCTTATATGGACATTAAATACAACCTCTACTAATATAGAAATTAGTGATAAAATGTATTAATCCGTCATGAGCAACCCTTCGGGAGAGACTCGACACATCCAGGAATGATCATCCATTACTTACACCAAACCCATATAGAATATTAGTGATAACATGTATTAATCAAATATATGAACTATATAAATTAGCTAACATTGGTTTAATTAAAACTTATTCAATCTATTTTAATAATATTCTTAAATATTTATCAATTTTCGATAAAAATTCAAATTCCTCCACATTTACCAAAAAATTCAACTCAACAATATATTTCACAAAATATGAAATGTATCGCTTAAATAAATCATTATTTAATTCATTACAAAACACCAAAGTTACAAAATCGAAATCAATTTCATCAATTTACAAACAAATATATATTTTTTAAAATTTCAAACACACCCTAACATCTATATATCACACATTTATATAATAAATTTATATATAAAAAAGCTTTATAACAATTAAACACACAAACAAACTACATGTACTACATCAAAATGGCATAAAAATTAACATTTGAAAATTGAGTTCAAATAAAAAAAAGAGAGTTTTTTTCTTACTTGATATGAAAAATCTTAAAAGAAAACCAAAACAAGGATACTAATAGATTAAGAGGCTGTTTGGCGTTGTGGTGCGATCTGCAATCGCAGATCGCACCACAATTTAGGTGTTTGGTAAGTACCAAACGCTGGTTTCTCAGGTGGGTCCCACGGCCACTTTTTATCTTAAACGGCGTTTGGAAAAAAGCTCACTTTTGGTACTTATTTCTTGCCGATTTGTGTTTACACTGTTTGCGTTTATACCTCCGATTAAAAATATATCCGTTGGTTTACACGGACAAAAATCTACACCCATCTGAAAATCTTATCTTCTCATCCGAGCCTATCTTCTTCTCCACAGCCTTCGATCTGCCTTCTCTTCTTCTCTCTCGTCTGCACCAAGAATCGTCGTGGACAAGACGATCTGCCTTCTCTTCTTCTCCCGTCTTCACACCCTTATCCTTCTGCCTTCTCTTCTTCTCCACACCCTTCGATCTGCCTTCTCTTCTTCTCGTCCCCAAAAAACCACACCCTTCGGCTGCCTTCTCTTGTCCCCAAAAAATGCGACAGGAGGAGAGGATTGTGGCAACGACGGGGCTGACGGTGGTGTTTGCTCTCCGAAGACAAAAACTGGGAGGGATTCTAGTTCGTGGTGGGTTTGTGTATCAGGTTCACGGGAACATGAGTTGGATGTTGTTGATTATTGGAAGGAAAGTTGATTAAGCTGATAGAACATTTGCAGATGGAAACAAAAATGAGAATGACAAGAATTAATATACAATTGATCCTCCTTGGTCTGCTCGTCCCTCTTGTCTCGGCAAATTACAATTGATCCTCCTCCTGTCGCGTTTTTAGAAGTTATATATATATATATATATATATATATATATATATATATATATATATATGACAAAATTACATAAAAAAATTAATATACAAAATTATAATTAAATAATTATAATTTTGTATAATAATAATCTATTAATTTTGTATAAAATTAATATATTAGTCAGTTTAAAATAATAACAATACATTTTATTGTTATGATTACTAATCTACAAAATTTAAAAAATAATTAATCTATTAGTCATTTTATTGTTTTTTCATTAATTATTAATTACATTATATTATTATAATAAATGAAATTTACAATATATATATATATATATATATATATATATATATATATATATATATATATATATACCCTTTAAAGTAATTTCACAAGTTAAAAGCAATATGAAAAGTTTGGTAACCAAACACCCAAAACTGCTTTTTTTTCAACCTCCAACTCAACCACAGTTTTAACCAAACACTTCACTGCTTATTTTGCACCACAGTAAAAGCACTTTTTTTGAAACTGTTTTTTTTCAACCGCAATCGCAATCACAATCGCAATGCCAAACACGCCCTAAGTGTTGAGGTTGCCAAATATAGGTGGTAAGAGTTTGATTTGTGATCAATTATAGAGGGATCTTGTTATTTTCTACGAAAAGTAGAGGAGGAAGAATAAATGGGGGAGGGGGGAGGGGGGAGGGGGGAGGGCTTATAAGTTAAGCATTACTAATGGATTTATCAATAGATATTAGCAACAAGTTTTATTTATTGGTAATATTGTTTGTAACAATGACACACCAATTTACCAGAGGATATGTTTTTATTTAGTATTTCTATTTGTATTAGCTAATTTTCTAATAATAAATTTAAAATTCAATAATTTTTGGAATATTTATTTATAACCATAACTATATTTAAAAAATATACGTTCAAATAAGATAGTTTATGGCTCTGCATGACCCTCGAATATTAAGTAAATTGTAATTTTAAAATTTCTTTTCATGTAACTGAAATGTAATTGTCCGAAGGCTATATTATTATTTACAAGCATCCAAAATGAACATTGGCCGGTGTAAAAAGTCGGGGACAAATTCTAAAGGATGCGACCCGTCGACGTTTAATCTGTAAGATATTGTTTGGTGGTTTACATTCATATCACATGACTTTCAAATCCGGAAATAATTTTTCAATAATGGATGGATGGTGGTGTTGTTGTGCTCGTCCACTGATTAACATATGCATCATGACTTAGAAAATAAATAAAAATTCCATTCAAGGTACAAATCAGTCGACCATGTGTAACTTTTTTTTTTCAAACAAGATACAAATCCCTTTTCAATTTTTATTTTAAAATAGCTTTTAGAGGTACAAATCCCTTTTTAATTTTTATTTTAAAATAGCTTTTAGTGCGAAATTACAGGGTAATCGGGGGAACAAGTGGAGGGAGTAAATGGAAGATAGCAAAATAGAGATATTAATATTTTAATTAAGAGCATAAAAGTGAATTAAAAGTGTCCTTTTTTTTCTTTATAACTTTAATTTTGAAGAATAATACAGAGCACCAAGGAAACCGGCGGTCGGAGTCTGGGACATGCAATGGTTTCCCATGGCGGAGCAACCAACCACCGCTTGACATTGATAAAAATCTACTTGAAAAGGCTCGATGATGGCCACGGTTGCTTGCGTGGTCCCTGAAATAAAAGCCACTACTGTCAATAATTCCAAGGAAATCTAACCAGCTATTGGTCTTCTTGCACAGTCAATCCCATAATCTTTCTTATGAAGTTTTATTTTTATATTTCTAATACATCAAAATCATGATCCGATGGACTAAAGGAGTAGAGGTAAAATGATTTTCTTGGTAGTGAAAGATTAAAATATTCAGGTGCTCCTAGGATAATAGAAAGGTAAATAGTGTACGAAAAGCAGGAAAGATTTGAGATCCGCTCAATGTATGATGAGCAATTTGTACCACAAATTAAGGTTGACGAGCCATCTTGCTGGGGTTATCGGATATGGTCAACGATCATCTCAAGTATTTATTGTGTTTTCCAGCTGGTTATTTCATTTTTCTTCCTTTGATGTGAATGGTTTTACATGAAAAATCCCCAAATAATATATTTTAGTTTTTATCAAATTATTATAATATATTATGAAGATAAAAACAATCATTTCGAGGTCTCTTAGTCTATTTTATTCAAGAAATTAGGGTAAGGATTAGGAGTTTTGTTTCTCCTTAATTAACGAAATTACGGTCTTCAGTGACCATTAAAGAAGGAAGTGACAGTGTTGGCGACATCATCCTGACGAGTCTTACTGAGTTTTTTCTTGAATTTTACTTCTCACCTCAAGTAATCACCAACATAATGACCCGTGTTTTTATGTTTTTATGGTGGGATTCTTGGCATCCACCAGCCCACTAGTTTCAAATATTTTTTTTTATAACTGTGGTGTCCGGATCAGTTTACACGCACCGCAACTAATCCCTGGATTCACTGAACATCTTGCAAGCCCAGTAAGCATGTAAGACACCGCGGGGGTGACAGATATGCATGGTGGGACTTGAACCCTGGTGCAGAGAAAGAAAACAAGTCCCTTCAACCGCTAGGCCAAAAATATTAACATTATAGTATGTGGTTTTGGTAAGAATTTGAAATTAAAAGGTTTGTTTTCGCCGTGGTCTCAGGTTCGAGTTTTATATATTCATTAACTTCAGGGCTCGTGGGATTAATCGAGTGCACGCAAGTGCGTGCAAGCTACCCAGTCACCCGCGTCAATAAAATAATAATAAAAAGAAATGCTATCCGAGACTAGCAAGACCAAGTAAGATGACAGCTACTCAGCTTGTTGAATGTGGTCTCACCAATCCTAATATTCTGCGTAAGGTTAGTGTTTCCAGGAAGTTGACTTCCTGATGAGAACTCATTCTATTAAAATCACCTGAGACTTTACTATTGCTGGGGTTCTTTCTGCATATAACACGACATCGTTTCACTGGCTGGCTTGTTATTATGAATAGGGTACGCGAAGAACAGGTAAAAGAGCAGTTGATCATCTTGTTTGTGTGATGTTCAAATCTGCTGATGAGGATACTTTCTTCATTTGCAGTGTTTCAAATCTATTTTTTTTTCTGGGATTAACGAGCCTTTTATTGATCTAGAATCTGAGTTTTGTAGGGCTAAAAGCAATTCGCAGAAGAAGAGTATTCTCTTCCAAAACTAGTCGTTTTGTTAAGAGTATTCTCAGTACAAGCTAACACACTTGATGGTGGTGGTAATTTTGTAATTCTTCGTAGACATGATTTTTTATTTTTCATATAAAATAATTCATTTCCCATGGCTTTTCTTTGTGTATAGATAACATAATGAAAATTAAATGCCTATTTAAGAGAGAGTGGTTGAGGTTGTTTTTGAAAAATATATTTTTTTAATTTAAAATAAAAAATAAAAATAAAATTCTTTTTTAAAATAATTTTGAAACGTAATACCAAACAGGGTTATCAGGAATAATGAAAAACTAACAAAAATGAATCACTTTATACACACACTAAAATAAAGTAAAATAAGTTTTCCAACATAAATAATGTTTTTTAGAAAAATCAAAAAGCATTCGAATGCTGTAAATAAATATAAAAACGAGAGAATATTTTTTCTGAATATTTAAAATAAATTTAAAATTTCTACCAAAATAAATAAAAATACTTCTTTAAAATGTCCAAGGGAGTATCATGCTATGATTTCCCTCTTTTTTAATCCATCCTTTTTGATTTGGTTCAAGAAAAAGGAGTATCATGCTATAGGCTTATGGGCCTGACCTTGGGTGGCACAAATCTTCTTTCTTTTGTCGGTGGGATCCATTGTTTGTCTGGGCTTGGCTTGGTTTCGCTAAGGCCTCTGTTGTCAATTTCCTAGTTGGCTGCTTTCTTGATCCCTATGGTCTGCAAACTATTTTTTTTTTTTTATTATTATTCTTTTTAATAAAATTTGGATTTTCATTTTCCCTTTGCAGATCATTTCAAAAGAAAGAAGGACAGCTTATGCAGCCCATGTTTTTTTGGGCCATCAACCTCTTTTAAGAGCATAAAATAAGGGCAGCTTCGATTTTCATGCTATAGGGTGGGTGATTGCTGTTTCAGGACGTGGGCTATAGTTGTTAAGCAAATATATTTTAGTGATCCAAACCCTTAAGCTTTATTAATATGGGCTGGGCTAATAAGGTGTTTTGGGGCACTACACATATTTATTTGTAGGTCCAATATTTGTAATTCTCTTATACAATGAAAAAAATAAAAAGCAAAAAAAATGACAAAATCAAAAACCAAAATTAAAAATATTGACATAAGTACGGACAAAAAACAAAGGTTATCCAAGAAGGATTGAAAAAATCAACGGAATTAAAAATTAAAAAAATAAGAACCGAAATGAAAAACAAAATATATAATCAATTTCAATCGGAGGACAAAACTGCAACAAATCAAAATCATGAGACTGAAAAAAATGAAATGGATTTAAAACAAAACAAAAAAATCAAAATAATAAGGGCTAAAATAAATAATAGCATATATGATCAATTTTAATTGGATGACAAAATTGAAAATAAATCAAAATCTGCAAACCGAAAAAATTAAAGAAACCAAAAACAAAATAAAAATAAAAATAATAAGGGCTCAAATGAAAAACAAAATATATAATTATTTTCAATTGAAGGGTAAAATTGAAAAAATAAAAATTATTTGTTTTGGTACATGTTAATAACAATTAGTATTTACTAATATTTTGATCTATTCACGGAGTCATGTTTAAAATATATTTTTATTTAATTTTATTATAATTAAAATAAATAATTATAAGAATTTCAATGATTTAGATTCTTGAATAACATTTGTAATCTCGAGTTCAAATTTACTTTTCTTATTTATGTATTTTCCTGACACAAGTACTTTTTATTTACCAAATACACTGATTCTTAAATAAAACTCACCATGATCTAAAAATAAAGTTATAATAAATACAAAGTAAAAAATCATGACTCAATAATTTGTATAGGATTGTATAAAATTATAATAGAATAATAAATATGTATGAATTACATAAAAATCTACAATAAAATATAAAAAAATACGCAATTTACTCTTATTGAATATTCATGAGAATTGTATTTAGATGTTTTTGTATATTTAATTCATATATAATTATTCATAAAACAATTACTATATTATCTTAAAGAGCTATTATCTTATTAAAATTATTTCAATATTGAAATAATTTTTAAAATATCATCTTAATAATCTTATTAAAAGAGACTTTGAGTATAAATTATGAATTAATTTATTAAGAAAATTGAAAAAGTGGAGTTAAGGTTTTTGGACTCTCAAACTCTATTTTTACCTCATTTTTTTTTATGTAAGAACTTCAAAAACATTATAAAATATCAATAAACTTATTTTTAATTTCAAAACACTTTTAACTTATTTTTTAAAAGAAAACAAATCAGAAAATCTTGATCTGTTTGATTACTAAAATTGTTGGATATGTTTTTTTTGTTTTTTGACATGGTTAAAAGGTAAAACAACTCGATTTAATTCCATCTCCTTTCCAAAATAAATTCATTAATTCTAAAATTGGTATTTTGGTCAACGAAAGTCTTTCTCTGTTTTCTTTCTTTTTCACAGTTTTTGCTCTCATCTCTCAACCAAGGTTGTCAAAATCGTGATTTTGACACGAAACGAAAAGGGGTTCGGAAACTCGGATCGTAAGATCGGATCGTAAAATCATAAAATCGTACCTGAATTTTTCCGTACAAAAATCATAAAATCACAGCTAAAATCGTGTAGGTAGAAAAATCGTAAAATCGTAAGTAAAATATTTCTGAATACAATACAATATAATTATGGCTATAAAACTTCATTAGTTAAGGTTCATATATAATTCAAAATAATTTAAAAATACATTACAAAACAATTATGTCCATAGAATTTCATTAGGTAAAAACAAACATATTTAGAATAAATATTTTGATGATATGCTATATAAATTAAAATCAATCTCATGTCCGTCATTTTTCTCGTTATTTTTAATACATTTATCAAAAGTATTATTATTGAAAGGATTATCAGTACTAAATTACTAATACTGATATCAACAGTCAACATCAATATTACTAGTACTAGCTCCAACTCCAACAAATTATTTTGACATCAGGATATGAAAATGATGTAAAACATCAAATTTTTTTAATTTAAAGTAAAAAATAAAAAAAATTAAGTATAAATTTTAAAGTTAATATTACTGATTTTCAAGAGTGATTCCATGAATATATATATATAATTTTTATTTTTTATAAAATCAACACATCAATTTTATTTTTTTATAATATAAATTTTTTATAATTTTTTAATATATATATTAAAAACATTATATATATATATATATATATAATTATATATATATATATATATATATATATATATATATATATATATATATATATATAATTTGCCCAGCAGAATGCTGGACAAATACAATTGTTTCTCAATTCCTCTCCTGTCAAATACCCCAGTCTCCACTCTCCAGCCGAGCATCAGTTAAAATGTTTCCTTCTTTAATTATTCCACATCGGATGAGAAATAAGAAGGTAAATTTTTTGTGTATAAATATAAGAGGTGATTAGGTGAATCAGTGCAAGATTTGGTTTTAAAATAATGAAAAACCTGGATCGTAAAATCGGACCGATCTGGTCTGATTTTACAAGTCAACCTGATTTTGACCGAGTTTGACCGGTTTCAATTTTTCTTTCTGGTCCAACCAGGTTTGCTGAGCCAACTCACAAACTCGTACGAGTTGGCTCGTGAGTTTGATTACCATGCTCTCAACATTCATAGCCTGACACTAGATAAAAATAAAATCTTAAAACTGAAATGTTAACTATTAAAATTACAGAAACAAAATATGTAAGAATTAAAAACTTGAGGGACCAAAGTTTTTTTTTTCTTTTTACTAAAAATCAGAGGTAACATTCTTTTTTAGATATACTCCACCATAATAAGTTTTATGTTCCCACTCTCTTTTAGATATATTCATAACCATAAATTTATTCACGCGTGACTAGTTCTCCCTCAACTATTCATGCTTAGGTTTTTATTAATATAACAAATGATGTGATTTTGGAGAGTGATTTATTTAAAAATATATTACAATAATTATTTTTTTAAAATATTTTTCATATCAACTTATCAAAATAATTTAAAATAAAAAATTAACTTAAAACTAAAAAAAAAACATTTAAAATTATAGTAAAAAAGCGTGATTGAGACATGAATATAAATTCCAATTTTCCTTGCCGAGTAAAAACAATTTCTTGATTTCATCTTGCCTCGTGCCCGTTTGAAAATAATTTTTATTCAGAAATAAATTAAAATAATATTTTTTATTTTTTAAAAATTATTTTTAATATTAACATATTAAAATATCAAAAAAATTTAATTTAATATAATTTTTCTTAACTCTTTTTAAAAACACTTTTTTTTAAATTCTTGAAATGCAATACAAAAGGTGGCCTTGGAGAGGCACCCAGAATTGGCCCATAAGGATGTATCTCAGTAATTAAATAAATAATATAACAGAAAAAAGTAGCATTGGCAACCAAACCCAAACCCAAACCCAAACCCAAACACTATAATTTACGGATACATCAAGTAAAAAGAAATAAAAAAAAGTGCAAATCACACATCATAAAATGCCTCTTTTAGCTGTGTGTACTATTGGATATACATGGTCAACGCAAGAACCTCATAATAATACAAATTCAACACATTATTTTCCTTCATGGCTCCACAATGATCTTTCCAGTGGCATGACCGTCAATTCCTTTAGCCCAGGCATCTTCAGCCTTGCTCAAAGGATGCTTTGAGTCGATCACTGTTTTAAGCTTCCCTTCCTTCACCAGATTAACAAGATGTTTCAGCTTCTCACCGTTGGGAGTAACAATCAGCGGAATCAACTGCTTCTTGGAGAAGGTAAGTTTCTTCACAGCATAAGTAATCATGGCACTGGGGCCAGGAGTGAGATGTATAACCTTCCCATTTTCACTCAGATTTGGCTCAAAAGTACTCCAAGGGATTCCCGGGGCCCGGACGCAGTGGATCACAGCGTCGTATTTCTTACCAGATGGGCTCTTCAGAGCTGCTCCTTCCGGGGTTTTGTAATCCAGAACCTCATCCGCCCCTAAGCTCTTGACAAATTCAATGTTACGAGCCCCGCAAGTGGCAGTCACGTAAGTGTTTCCGAGCTTTGCTAGCTGAACTGCATAGTGACCCACGCCACCGGAGGCGGCAGTGATCAGAATATTTTTCCGGTTGCCGCTTCCATCAAGCTTGACCCCAGCACATTGAGTGAGAGCCTCGTAAGCTGGGAGCCCTGCAATAGGCAAGCCTGCAGCTTCAGCTGCTGAAATTTCAGGTGGCCTAGCAACTGACAAGCTCTTCTTAGCCACTGCGAATTCAGCTAGTCCACCTCCACTCTGATATTAGGAATACGTAGAACAAATAAATCAATGAAACAAAATTTAGAGACCAATGGTGAAACTAATTCCTTCATACACATAAGATTGCCAGATGCTAAAATGCACTCTTCATAGCAACCAGGTTAATAGCATGTGCCAAGTCCCATGTTCATACTCCTACGTAAAACTTAATGCTATGCAAGATCCAGGAGCAAGGCATTTAAGCAAAATAATTTCTATAATACACCTCAAGTTGGCAATATTTCAAACAAGTTAAAATCGAGCTGCATAAACATCGAAGGCGTTGACCTATTTGCTTTAGCCAAAAAGAGCAGTTACAATGATATTGTCATTAAGGTATAGGCTTTTGTGTTTGAGTGAAGCTGAGAAAATGTCTGAAATAGAGTCATCTGATTTTACTTTTGAAGGAAATTAAGTTTGCAAGGAGAAAAGAACCAACACGTAGTTCCCGTTGATCGTTGTGTTTCACTAATATCACTTTCAAGGAAGATATGGAGGGCAAGAAGGTTGGCTAGTTGCAAAAAAAATTTTTTTGGATGCAAGGAAATTCATCTTTGAAAAACACATTTTATGGTCCGGTGAGCGAGTAAAACCTTGTCTATTCTAGACTCTTACAATAGGTGCATACACTAACTTGAATTTCGAGACTTACTATGCAGATCACAAGTTCTTTGCCATTACGACACGCTCTTTAGAGAAAACTACGACATACAAATTTAGCAAGAAATCATGCACACACTTGATATTGACTCGTGCCTTTGTCAATCCCTGGAAACACATTTCTAGATTATGATTAATGCAACAGTTTAATTATGAAACTCTTCTAACCACCCCAATTCCCCCTCCAATATGCCGATTTTATAACTAATTATAACCTTCAGGCCACATTGACCCAAGGTAGCTTATTTGATATGATGAGATTATTCAAGGCGTATATATGTGAGAGGAAGGTTGACACAAATAGTGTACATAGCCATTCAACCAGAAAGGATAAACTAATAAAGGTAATGCCTATCCAACGTAAATCATTAGAAAAACTACAAAGAGAAAGAAATAATAAACACCATAACATTGAATGAGCACTTACAGAGGCGCTGAGCACAGCTACAACTTTGTCACCAGTTTTGAAATTTTCAACTCCTGGTCCAACCGCCACAACCTCTCCTGCTATATCAATGCCTGTTGCGACAAAGATTTCTTCAGCCAAAAAGAAATGTGTTGCGAGTGTGTGAATGCATGCTTGGCAAACACAAAATATTGCTAAAACCATGAAATTAATATATCAGCATGAGATTCAAAGAATGTTAAGCACATGGATCACGAGCTATCTTTGGGAAGGGTTCTGAGAATAAAGTTTAAACCAGTTGCTTGCTTCTTCTGTACCATGATTGTCAATTCCATTTCGGATTGGTGTTGGTGTTTTATTTTTTTACTGTTTATATATATAAGGTCATCAGAACTGAAAGAGAGTGTAACTAAGGAAAGGAAACCATCCCCCAACCAAAACTTTGGTGCCACATGAAAATACTTGAAACTGATCAGCATAGATTACTGTATTCACTTTGTCATATAACATAAAAGATTATTGTATTTCCAAGCTCTCTCATTCTGAATGGTACGTAAACAAAGGAACAATAAATCCCATTTCAAAAGTCACTTAGATGCAACAGTCACAAACATAAAATCCAAAAAAAAAATTATGCTTAAGCACCCAAAAGAAGATAATCATGCAATCAACTAGCATAATTTAGAATAACTAGTTTGGGATTAGAAAGTGGAAAGTGCAAAACAATGTCTGAATTAGTAGAATAGATTCTATTCACACAAATATATCCACAAAAAGAAGTGATGAATTACCGGGGATGTAAGGGAAACTCCTAGGTAAAAAAGGGCGCGCCACGCCTTTCTGTATATTCAAATCATATGGGTTCAGACTAGCTGCTTCCACCTTGATCAAAACTTCGTCTTTCTTGGCACTAGGGACTGGAACCTCGACATGCTGCAACAAGCAGGAGAAACCAGTTATACAATAGTAACCCCTACTTCATACATCAATATTGCCTTTTCATTCGCCAACAGAGAGTCTGACAAAACCTCGCAGGTAATAAAGAGCAAATCTGGGTTTTAGAATAGAACCTTTAAACCAGCGGCGCCTCCACCATAACTATCATACTGCAAGGCGTGCATTAGCTCCCCTGCCATGTCCAATTGAAGCAGTGCGAGACGGAGAGACAAAAAAGAAGTGAAGGAAGAAAGTAATTATACTTTTTTTTAGTATGAACACGAGGTGTTCCTGGGCTGGCCCTAGCTACGGGAGGCATTGTTAAGTCATAATCACAACCCAGACTAATTCTCGATCGTACCATATCAATCAATAAGTGGTAAAATACTGGTCAAAGTAGTGACTCCAGAGCAAGGGTCAAACCCAGATCTCTTTTAAAGAATGAAAATGCCGAACCACTCACACCAACCACATTTGGCTGAAAGTAATTATGGAGCCTGTTTGGTATAGCGGTAGCAGTTGTGGTTGTGGTTGAAAAAATGGAGTTTTAAAAATGGAGTTTTCAACTGTGGTTCAAAAAAAGCAGTTAAGTGTTTGGTTAGAACTGTGGTTGAGTTGAAGGTTGAAGAAAAAGGAGTTTTGGTGTTTGGTTTCCAAACTTTCCAAACTGCTTTTAACTTGTGAAATTACTTAAAAGGGTATATATATATATATATATATATATAATTTTTTTAAATATTGTAAATTTAATAATGATAATAATATTATGAAATTAATAATTCATGAAAAAAACAAATATTATTTTTTATTCTCCCATCAAACTATTTGCAATTTCATCACGAACATATATTTTCCGAGTGCAGCCCAGCCCAAGCCCAGCTGCTTCTTTCTCAAACAGGCAAAACGGTGCGCTGCACTGTGCGTCTTCTTCGCGACAGTGCAGCGCACGTAATTAACGTTAATAGTGCCTTCCGACCGACCACGACGAGAGCTTCAACGGAGGATACCTACGGGTAGAGGAGTCCGAGGTGGTTCTTCCTGTTGTGGTGGCGTCTGAAATGGTGGCTTGTGGTGGCCGAAAACAGCCTTCGAAGGTGGCGGTACTGTTCACCGACCACGACGAGAGCTTAACGGAGGATACCGACGGGTAGAGGAGGCCGAGGTGGTTCTTCCTGTGGTGGTTTCATCGTAAATGGTGGCCTGTGGTGGCCGGAGTCAGCGTTGGAAGCTCCGGCCACCATGTCTGTTTTGTGGGCAGAGAGAGAGAGAGAGAGAGAGAGAGAGCGAGAGAGAGAGCGCCATGCACAGGGTTTTGCATGTAATTTTTGCACAGTTTTGCATTCTCAAATTTTTGCATGAAAACGGAGATATAAAAAAATGAAACGCGATGGCAAAAGCTGCTATTTCCAGCTTATCGGAAACCAGGGTTTTGATCAATTTTTTGGTGGGCCCCACATGCTTTTAAATGGCGTTTGATGTTACCAAACACTAAAATTGATCAAAACCTTCATCCCAAACGCAAACAGCAAACGCACTGGTGCGCCAAACGGGTGCTTGGTGGAGGAGAGGAGGCGTGGCTTCGCGGTGTTCATTCTTTTTTTCTTTTTATTGGAAGCGATCGGATACAAGTAAGGATATGTAACCAGTTCTTTGCTGAATACAATGCATAGATTGGTTGCTTACGTGTGCTTTCCGCTACTCCCAAAGGATGATTTTACTATATATTTTACATTAAAATGTTTTCCCTTGCAGATGCAAGTCTGAACCCTATCTATTTAACTTTTTTTTTCTTATATAAATAATTAAGAGAAGTAAGCCAGGGTTCTCTTGATAATTAATAGTGTTCCTTAATTCTCTCAAAAAATAATTTTTTGAGAGAACGAACAACTTTAATGTAAATTTTATTAAATTACTTTGAATGCGTGTTTTTTTTTTTGGCTTATAGGCAACTATCGTAGTACAGCGGAGTGTACAGGGCAAAATAGAGAAAACAAATCTATTTTTGATATATTTTTAAACAAAATTTATTTTAAAAAACAATCACGATTATATTTACAATCAGTCACAAGTAGACTGGGGATCCGGGTGCAATGCCAGTAGTCATGTGCATTGTGCATTATGATCAGCATATATATATATATTACAAAACACATAAAAGGTGTGGCATTTTGCACTGTACACTCCCTCACAAAACACTGTTCTTTTAACAGTGCACGCCCGAAACTGGCCCTCGGGCGCGCGGCGAGAGAAGGGGTTTAACCGGGGCTAATTTCGGTTTTTCCATTTAATTTTTTTAAATAATCAGTTATGAACAGTGTATTGACGATTTCGTCCCCGGTAATAAGACAAAATACTGCATTGGGCTGAGGGGCACCGGCGTAATTGCGCGCGGCCGGACCGGCCCGGTCCGCCGCAACTTTTTAATTTTTTATTATTTTTTGAAATGGATAAATACGGTTTTAGCCCCTAATAAGACAAAAACACTGAATTGGGTGCAGGGGTGGAACGGTAATTGGCCTTATTTTCCGAATTTTATAATCGGCGTCTGTCAGGGCGTGAGGCGCACGCGCCAGGCGGTTTCCCGCCTCACGCCCTGTTTAGGCGGCGCGTGCGGCCTTATCCGGTGGACGGAAATGGTTTACCGAATGACAGAACGATGCACCGCCGCGTGGTCTTCCTCCCGCGGTGGTGCGTGTAACCACCAGATGTCCGTGGACGCGGCGGAGGCCGGTTGAAGCCGCCGGCCACGTTTCTCTCTCTTCGGAATGACAAAGTTTCACTTCGGTCCTTCTACTTTCAATTTCCGGGTTGGCTGTATATAACTCAATCAATTAGGTACAAAAGTTCCGATTTTTTCAATTTCATCCTCTGATTTCAATTGACAATAAATGTAAATTGCATTTCAGCCCTTTGACTTTTATTTTTTTAATTTCAGCCCTTGATATTTGATTTTCATTTCAGCCCTTACACTTTTTTTTTTAATCCCTACTTTTGTGCAATAATAATAATAATAATAATAATAATAATAATAATTTAATTATTTTTCATTCTTACTCTTTTGTTTTTTTTTCCCTCCCGATAATTTGATAAGTTTTTTTTTTTGCCAGTAATAGCCATGGTAATTTTGTTTTTATCTTTTGTTAAAGTTTCTAGAATATTTTTCATCTTTTATTTATTTTTGTTTCTTTCATTATCAACATAATAATAATAATTATAATAAGAATAATAATAATAGTGATTATTATTAATATTATAACAATAGTGCTTATGTATTCTATTATTATAATAATAGTGATTATTTATTCTTTCATAATAAAAATAATAATAATAATAATTTTTAATTGGTTTTTCTTGCTTGCTGTTTTGTTCATGCTTTTTATTTTTTCCCTCGGTATAATTTAATAATTTTTGTTGTTTTTATTCTAGGGGCAATAATAATTTTAGATATTAAGACTCCGATGTTGCTATTGTTATAATATTTTAAATGAATATTGCTTCTTTTTCCCTGTTGTTTTTTTATTTGCTCTTTCTATTAATTAATTTTAATAATTTTATTATCTGCACAATAATCATTTCAGTAAGTTTTCTTTTTCTTATTCAAATATTTTGCTCTTATTTCTAATGTTAGTGCGCGCTCTTTTGTGATCGTTTATAACGCAATGCCTATATTCTAAAAGATGTAATCTATGCTTAAACTCAGCTCAAAATTTTAAACATTTTATCTTTTAATCTATAATTTTTATTTATTTATATCATATAAATTAATCGTTGTAGATTTAATTATGTTAAATTATATACAAAAAAATACCCGCGGCAACGCGCAGGCAATTAGCTAGTATATATATATATAATTCGTAGTCTGTTGACACGTATATAATTATTAAAAAGGCTCTACACAGGAAGTAAAACAAAATGTTTGCGTCAAAGCTTATGCCGAGCTTATAATGACCTAAATATTGCAGTAAATTGTATTTTATATTCTTCGAAAGCTGGACTTGGATCACCTGTGCAATTTGGATTGTTTACCATCACTTCAATTTGGAAAAAAAGAAAAAGAAAAAGAGAGAAAAAAAGAAGTCGTCTCTCGCCACCAAAACTGATTCATAGATGCTTCCTCAACCTCAGCTTCATAGTTAGTTGACAATCTTGAAAAAAGGTTGGATGCAAAATGATCACCTTGCGCATGCATAGTTTGACCAACCCCCCTTCTTGAAAGATGTAATGGTTGGATTCAAAATCAGCACGTTCAAACTGACGAATATTTCAACGTCTAAAATGTTGCCGTAGTACAGCTCGTCATCCACTTCTGTCTTAGAACGTCGCCCTCTCCGTCGCTCTCTCCTCTTTATTCATATTCCTTTGCTTCCATTCCTGATCCATCGTCCTTGCTTCATACGGTAATGGTTAGAGAATAATATAAAATTATATTTTGATATTTTATTTAATAATTAAAATTTTTAGATGAAATGGATCTATAACATGATATTAAGAGCTTGTTGACCCAACGGTCACGACATCACCTAACCATTTAAACTTGTTGGTGAGAAGATTCATTAACGTAATTTCTATAGAATATCACTAAATATCAACAAAAGCTCTCTCTCTTGTAGAAAAGAAGAAGGAGGGGAAAATTAATGTCTAAAACAGTAATACCAACGACAAATTGTCTATCTAATAGTGACGCAAATAGATTGAAATAATTGAGTAGCTGAGTGTCATCCTGCCTAATTCTTGAGAGCTATTCAAAATTTTAATCTCTTTGCCAATTAAGTTCTTGAGAATGGGATGCTCTGCTTTTCAGGAAAATCCATCCTAAAATTCAAAATTATCATCGGAGGATAATAGAGATACCATGTAAACTAATGTCCTAAAAGTAAATTAACTTTTAAGTTAAACCGTATGGAGAAACTACTGTAGCAGTAGATATAGATTACTATAGCTTGTAATAGTGTACTTATTTTTTTGCCCCTTAATGCGCTGCATTTATTTATACACAAAATTATTTATACACAAAATTATTAACCTCTACTCATTTTGTCCATAGTTTCTTACTTATCTAAACCGTCTTTGATTTGGTCCCTTTACTCTCCAAACCTTGAAGGAATGTTGACAATTATAGTCAAGACTGCTGGCCATCTGGAAGGTCAAATGACCACCTTTTGTTTTCAAAACTATATATGTTGGTCAAGACAAGTTTTGTGCTCTCCAATAATAATTTTTTTGTTCTCTCTATTATAATTATAAAAATATTAAAAAGATATTTTCCTTTCGTTGGATTTTCTTAAACAAATTAATCTTGTATAGTTTTTGGTTGAATCAATTATGATGGATATTTAGCTTAATGTTATATTAATTTAAAAACTTAAATTAAATTGGGAACCAAGCACCGCTTAATCGTTTTCTTGATGAATGTATTTTTGGATATATTTTTTCGAAACATAAAAATAATGAGTCAAAAATTAGGTAGCAACATTTATAACTACTGAAATTAAAATAATTAATAGATTTTGCTAGTTTAAAAATAAAATATAACATCTATACATGCAAGGTTTGATTAATGAAACACATCAACACACTCTATTATAACAGTAGCATCATCGAAGGCTTAACATCTTAAAATATCATTACTATTATTGCCAAAACAATAAAAATTATTAAATTATCTTGAGAAAAAAATCTCGAAAACATTAACAAAAGAAGAAGAAAGAAAAAAACTAAAAGTATAATTATTATTATTATTACGTGAATAAAGGGAAAATAAATTCAATAAAAGAATAAAAAAACCTAAAAACTTTCACAAAAGAGCAAACAAAAAAACGATAAAAAATATTAGCTAAAAAAATAATTTCATGTGAAAATAAAATAAAAAAACAAAGGAAAAAAAAAAGAACTATCAATTTTATTATACTATTATTGATAAAACAATAAAAATTATTAAATTAGCACAAGGAAAAAAAAAACTAAGACTATTAACAAAAGAGGAAGCACTAAAAATAATAAAATTATTATTATTATTATTATTGCGTGAATAATGGGAAAAAAAAGAATAAAAAAAAGATTAGCTGAAAAAAATCATTTAACGTGAAAATAATAATAAAAAAAACAAAAAAAGAACAAAGAAAAAAAAGAAATATCAATTTTCAAATGATCATAAAAACAAACTAAAATTTAATAACAAATTTTTTGCAAAAAAAATGTTATTTCAAAAAAAGAGAAAATGATAAAAATTAAAAACAAAAATTAAGAGAACACATATATAAACATATACAAAAATAGGGATTATTTAAGAAATATAAAAAATAAAAGATTTAAAATAAAAAATAAAAAATTAAAAGTATACGGACCGAAATGAAAAGCAAATATATTATCAATTGCGATCAAAGGAAAAAAAATGAAAAAATCAAATCTTTTGTACCGAAATATTAAGGGATTTCAAAGCAATCCGGAAATTAAAATAATAAGGACTGAAATGAAAATTTAATATCTAATCAATTTCAATCAAAGGGCACAATTGAAACAAATCAAAACTTACATAAAAGAATTAAGGACCATATAATACAATTCAAAGAGAAGGGAGCAAAATGAAAAAAACAATAAAACCAGGAGACTGAAGTGTAGTTTAGGCTGAAGGAAAGAGAAAAGGGGGAACACATTCAATCTTCAACTGGCTAGTCTTTGGGCACCGTTGGATACCACGCGCCACACTATCAGGAAGAGGACACGGCGACGCATCCAAGGAGACGCTAGATGGATATTTTTGGCCACCAAATGCCTCCGCATGCACCTCCCGAAGAGGGAGTGAGGCCGAATATTGTGGGCCGCGTGTGTCACACGCGCCGACAATATTCAGAGATAAAAAAAAAATAATGGTCAACTCCGGTGACACCCCTACATTCATTTATTCAATTTTATTTTATTGGAGGGCATATCCGTATTTAGCCTTTTAAAAAAAAGTGAAATTACGGCGGCACCCCTCCCGGACAAAATTGATTTATGCGTTTTTCGATGGATAAAATGGTTATTTTATTGTGTAAAGAATTATAAAAAAATAAATAAACCGATGACCAGAACTGGACACAAAATGTGCAATTACTATGGCACCCTTCCAGCAGCACCCATTTTTTGTCTTTTTTGAGGGATAAAGTGGTTATTTTAATGTGCAAATCAGTGAACCGAATGAATCTAATGACCTGACCCGACCCGCAATATTATTGTAATCCACAGTGATTTGTCTCACAATGAACAGTAACTGAACTATGATCTCTTTTAGTATATAGTACTAGTTAAATTGCCCGCACTACGTTGCGGGCCGAGCAAACAATTTTTATAACTGTTGGGATTGAAACAATTAATAGATTTTGGTAGTTTAAAGATAAAATATAACATCTATACATGCAATGTTTGATATAATAAATACATCAACACACCTTATTATGTGGGTGTTTGGGGCGGCGGTTCAACGTGCGTTGCATTGAACCGCAGCCCCAACAATCATATCTACCAAACAGGACCCCAGCGTTTGGCTGGGGGTCCCACCACTAGAATGAAAAACACGCCCTGACTGCAAAAGCAACTGAGAGCTGCTTTTGCAGCCGCGGCATCATGCCAATACACTGGGTGCAGAAATCACGTGAATCCACAACTGGCGAAATTGCAGATCACCCTAGAAGCCTCATCTCTGCCTCTTCTCCCTCACTGCCTCTCGTCTCCCACACACACAGTCTCTGTTGCAGATCATCCCTCTCCCTCATCTCTGCCTCTCGTCTCCCTCATCTCTCGTCTCTGCCTCTCTGCCTCTGGAGGTGTTTACCTTAAAAGGAAATATATGGAGAACAATTCAAGACCTCCGTTGTAGTTTACTCTTGGAGGGTCCGGGCAGTTTAGCGAACGGGGTTTTGCACTAGCTTGTCAGACAGGAAAATGGTGGAAGTATAAAGTATGTAATGGTTTCATTTGGACACTGTGTATCTGTGGCTCTGCGTTCCTCGGGTAAAAAATAAAACCCTACCTTTTCTTTTCATTCTTCTCTATTTATTTTTATTGTGATTTTTATATTTATTCCCCTTGTTTTGTTACTCTATCTTCTGATTCCCTTGTCTGATCTAACATGCCCTGTCAGGATTTGAGCCCTGTGTTTTTTTTTCCCTTACATATAGTTTTTCGTTGTTTTATTGGTAGATTTTATAATAAATGATTTCTTGGATATGGATTTTATTGAGGTTTTGTCTCTCTTTATTTCACTCCTAATTTGAGCATGTAGCTAGGGTTTAAGGTTTTTTTCTGGCTAATTAGAGTTTTGCATGGTAATTTAATACAGTTATTTTTAAACTAGAGGCATACAGATCTGCACATCCTTTGCCTGAAAAAATTGCATTTTGTTTGTATTTTTTTTATCTTGAATAATTGATTAAAAAAGAAAAATTGGGATCTGACATACAAAAAAAAGAGTGGGATATTGAATAATTGATAAAATAAAAAATGGGATATTTAATCATTGACATAAAAAAACAAAAAAATGTACTTGATTAATTGACTAAAAAAACAAGAAAAAAAAAGTGGGATCAAGAATAATTGATAAAATAAAAAAATAAAAATTGGGATCTTGAATAAATAACATAAAAAAAATGTACAAACATTTTGTTATTATAATTATTAATAAATATAAAAAATTATTCCAACAAAATATTTATATAAATGTGTGAGTGTGTATACATGTGTTTTTTTTAATTAATTCACAAGTTCACGACAATATGAAAAATATGGTAACCAAACATACAAAACTGTTTTTCATTAAACTCAACATCAACCACAGTTTTAACCAAACACAAATTTCAGTTACGAACCGCAGCTAAAAGCGCTTTTTATAAACCTGCTTTTTTTCAACCTCAACCACAACAGCAACAGCTGTGCCAAACAGGCCCTATATCAACAGCACCATCGAAGGCTTAACATATAAAAATATCATTATTATTATTGCTAAAACAATAAAAATTAATAAATTACCCCGAGGAAAAAAATTGGAAAATATTAACAAAAGAGCAAACAAAAAAAATGCTAAGAAAAATATTAGCTAAAAAAATCATTTCACATGAAAATAATTTAAAAAACTAATAAAAAAAGCACAAAGGAAAAAATATCAATTTTCAAATGATCTTAAACACAAACTAAAATTTAAGAACAAAATTTTTGAAAAAAATGTTAATCTCAAAAAAAGAGAAAATAATAAAATTAAAAATAAAAACTAAGAGCACATATATATAAACATGAACAAAAATAGTGACTATTTAAAAAATATTAAAAAATAAAGGAATTAAAATAAAAATTTAAAAGTATAAGGACCGAAATGAATACCAAAAATATTATAAATTTAAATTAAATGATAGAATTGAAAAAATCAAATTTTTTGTACCGAAAATATTAAGGGATTTAAAAGCAATCTGGAAATTAAAAGAATAAGAACCGAAATGAAAATTTAATATATAATCAATTTCAATCAAATGGCACAATCGAAACAAATCAAAACCAATCAAAACTTATATAATAGAAATAAGGACCACAAATCACAATTAAAACAGAAGGGACTGAACTAAAAAAGGCATAAAATCAGGGGGCTGACGCGTAGTTTAGGTTGCAGGAGAGAGAAAACGGGAGAAAAAGGTTCAACCGACCATTGGCTTGTCCGCGGACACCATGTTAGGATACGTGCCAATCCATTAGGAAGAGGACATGGCAGTGCATCGATGAAGATAACGGAAGGACATTTTCCTCCACCATATGAGGCCGCACGGGCCTCCCAAAGAAGGTGTGTGGCCGAATACTGTCGGTCGCGTGTTCCACAAACGCTGAAAGTAATATGAGAAAAAATAATAAACAAATATGGTCAATTATCGGCTACGCCTACAGTCAACTCATCAATTTTGTCTTATTAGCGGAGCATACCTGTATTTAACCATTTTTGAAAATTTTGAAATCTCCATGGCACCCCTCCTGCGCAGAGCTGATTTTTGTTGTTTTTTAGGGATAGAATAATTATTTTACTATGCGAAGAAATATAAAAAAAATCAATAAACTGGGTAGGTCACCCATTACAATGAGACCATTTTCCTGTATCATTCACAAACATCACCATCTTCCATCCTTTTTTAATGTCCTCCTTAGGCCCCAATTCTTAGGTAGTGCGCTTTCTAGCCCTATCTTATCATTCCTTTATGAGTGCGTTTTATAGTCCTTATTCTCATTTCTGGATGGATCAACCATTTCTTGGTCTGATAAATCCACTTTTCTTTTTCTTTACAACGCTTACTATTTCAAGTCTTTTACAAGACTTTAGTCGTAAGCATTGTAAAGAGGGGGTCAACTGTCGTAACCCAATTTTTGGGTTACTCCCCAAAATAAAATAAAAATGAAAAAAATAAAATAAAAGGGGTTTGGCGTTGTTAGAAAAATTACGGTGAAAATTTTGAATATTTTCTTAGCTGGATCATATCTCTTTTGTGCCCAAAAATGAGAGAAAAAATAAATTCGAGGTAAAAATTAAGTCAAAAATAATAATTATAGTTTTTTATAAGCCAATTTGATTTAATCATGGGCTAATTCAAAATATTATTATGTTTGAGAATTAATTTAGGGACCAATTAAAGAATTTAATTAAGTGCAAGGACTCAATTATGCTTTAAATTGATCAAATTAATTTTATTAAGGGCTTAATTGACAAAAAATCAAACTCTTCAATTTAATTCGGGTTCAATTGAGAAGATTGGAATTTTTGGAGACCCAATTGTATTTTTCCAAGCTAATTGTGCAAAATTAGGGGCCAAATTGAAGCCAATTGAGAATTTAACGCTCAATTGAGGGGCGAATTGCATAAATCTGAAGTAAGGGACCATAATAAAAAGGGCGCGCAAATTTAAGGCTATTGTTTAAATTTTGACGGGGATATAATTGCACAAATTATAAGTTTAAATTCAATTGAGGGTGCAATTAGAGCAATTACAAATTGAAGGACCAAAGTATAATTGCACAAATTACAAGTTTAAATTCAATTGAGGGTGCAATGAGAGCAATTACAAATTGAAGGACCAAAATGTATTTTCACCTTTAACCATTTTCAACGACCAGCCTACCGACCAGCCTCCCGACAGCCGCCTGAACACCACTGCCGACAGCCCACGTGCAGGCCACCATCCAGCCGAAAGCAAGTCACCACGCCGCCGTCAACCACAGTATTCCAGCCACCGTGGCAGGCCAAGCTTCTATAAAAGGCAGCCATGAATGCTGCAGTGGGAAAAAAAATCACGTTACGGGAGAGAAGAAAAAATTACAGAGGAGCGAAGACGAACGAAAAAAGGGGAAAAGACGAACAGAAAAAAAACTGGAAAAAAACGAGAGCAGAAATTTCACGTAAGAGGGAAGAAAATTCTGAGGAATCACGTTACAAGGAAGAAGAAGAAGAAGACACGCAGCGGCAACCACCTATCTTTTTCCCCAACTCCGACGTCAACAGTGTTAGTTTTTCTGAGTTGATTGTGTTTTGTGTGGTTTGATTGCAGGTTGATTTATTTGAGAGGTGAAGGCTTTGTGAAAGCTGGGAACGTAAATTGCAGAGAAGAGATAAGAATCTGTTTTCTTGTATATTGCCTTACTTGTGTTTGATACAATGCTCACTTATATAGTTTGAGCAAACATGCATTTCACATGCTCTGTAACTAACTATCCACACAAGTCAGATTAAACTTCTCTTCTTAGTCTGTTACAACTGATTTAACAGCCAATTAATGACAGCTAAGCATATACACACACTGCCTCTTCTTCTCTGTGATGACAGTTCATGGTCTGCCTTATTCTTCACTTTTGTGTTGAGTTTGCTTTGTGTCCACGTAAGCAGCTTAACAATCAACACTCCCTCCTAAGCTGCTTACTGGTTAATCACCAAGTTTCAACCTCAATCTGGATTTCTAGCCATTGAGATTGCTGACATTTTATCACACAATAGAAGTGTTGATTCCTCATTGAATTCATTTGAATCGTTCTTCTGCATGTCTATGTTGTATTCAACTCCCGAGTCACACTCTTCATGCTCTTTGGTCTCTTCTTTTTGCGAGCATGTGTTTTCTGTTGTCTTTGTTGCAGAAGGATGTTCATCAGCTTCTATTTGCACTTCTTTAACATGCTCTTCAATGTGCACCTCAAGTCTCTATTCCGAGCTTGTGATGATTTCAGCTCTAGTTCCAGACCTTTTACTTGGACTTCTAATTCCTTTATCCTAGCTGATGATTCATTCCCATGTATCTCGTGCATCTCTTCAAGAGACGAATACTCCCTTTCCCTGTTACTCAATTTCTCCTTTAATTTTCCTGATTCACTTATGAGCCCTTCAAATGTATTTTGTGCGTGCTCCAAATCATTTGAGATTTCAGATAATTTCTAGGTAAGAGATTCATTCTCTTCCTTGATTACTTTCATATTATGGACACCATCAGCAACTTGCTTTTCTACAGATTCCAGCTGCTGCTTTGTGATAGAAAGTTCTGCCTTGAGAGCTTCTAGTTCTTTTCCAGTGGCAGATTTTTCCTCCGGCAGCCAATCAGTTGCTGTTACCTCCGGATCCTTTACTTTGATTTCAGCATCTTCTGATTCAGCATGAACTTCTGAAATGGACTTGACTGCCTCTTTGCTTGAATCAGTCCTGAGATTTGAGGTTCCTTCAAATGTTCCTTCTTCTACTACACCATCATGCATGACTTCAATTTGCTGTTCTGCATGATCTACAAACCATACATCTTCATCTTTTACACTTGTTGCATGACAAGCAAAAAATGAATTTGCAATGAACACTTCTTCCTCCTCTTGTGCACAATTTGCCATTTGCTTGTAATCTTTGCAATCATTTGTGTTGTGTCCAAATTGATTGCATTTACTGCATCTTGCCTTGCCTTTGTATCTACAAATACCGAAATGGTATTTATAACATACTTGACATTGTGGCTTCACTATACCTTGACTGCTGCTGCCTTGTATGTTCTGTGTATTATAGGAATTGTTGTTGTTAATTCTAGCTCTATGGTTCCAGCTTGTGCTATGATTATTATGCATATTTCTCCCTTGGTTCCAGATTGAGTGACTTTGAACTTGTCTCTGCCACTTTGGATTAAATTTTCCATTTGAAAAACTGTCTGCAGGTCCTTGGTTACAACCAACCTTAAGGCTGCTGAATGCATTTTCAGTTCCTCTTTGTTCCTCCCTCTCATCATGCATATCTTCTCTCTTGTCAAACACTTTGACAGAGGCTATAACCTCTTCCACCCTCAGCACATCAAGGTCCCTTGTCTCTTCAATGATAGAGACTATGGACTTGTATCTCCTATTCAAACTCATTAGGAGTTTCTGCACAATCCTTATCTCAGGTACATCTTCTCCTAGAGATTTCAGACTGTTTATAGAATCAAAAAACTTGGCTAGGTAATGATCCAAGCTCTCATTTTCTCCCATTCTCATGTACTCAAACTCACCTCTCACAGCTTGTAACTTCACTGCCCTTACTCTTTTATCTCCTCTATACTCTCTCTTCAGCACATTCCATGCTCCTTGTGCTGATTTTTCATTTCTGATTCTCGGAAAAAGATCATCTGAAAGTGCTCCTTGGATGAGGCTCAATGCCTTGGCATTTTTTATTTTGTTTTCTCTTGTGGCAGCATGCTTCTCTTCTAGAGTTGATTCAGCCTCACTTCCTTCTCCTATAGAGTCACTTTCTACTCCAGGATTTTGTTGAAGCTGAGGTAATCCTTCTACTATATCCCATAGATCGTATGCTATGAGTATAGTCTCCATCTTCACTGACCAGAAATCATAGTTGCTGCCATTAAACTGTGGAGTTCTCAAGTCTGATGATCCAGCCATGCTGAGATAATTTTTTCTTCTTTTGATTGAATCTTGTTCACAGATTACGCCCCTTCTTGAATCTGTTTTAGAGCTCTGATACCATGTTAGTTTTTCTGAGTTGATTGTGTTTTGTGTGTTTTGATTGCAGGTTGATTTATTTGAGAGGTGGAGGCTTTGTGAAAGCTGGGAACGTAAATTGCAGAGAAGAGATAAGAATCTGTTTTCTTGTATATTGCCTTACTTGTGTTTGATACAATGCTCACTTATATAGTTTGAGCAAACATGCATTTCACATGCTCTGTAACTAACTATCCACACAAGTCAGATTAAACTTCTCTTCTTAGTCTGTTACAACTGATTTAACAGCCAATTAATGACAGCTAAGCATATACACACACTGCCTCTTCTTCTCTGTGATGACAGTTCATGGTCTGCCTTATTCTTCACTTTTGTGTTGAGTTTGCTTTGTGTCCACGTAAGCAGCTTAACAATCAACAAACAACTCTCTCTCTCCCTCTCGGTCTGCAAGTTCCCTCTCTCTCTAAACCAGCAGCTACAACTCTCTCTCTCCCTCTCGGTCAACCAGCTCCGACCACCTAGCTCTACACTCTTCATCTCCGGCAGCACCTCTAGAAGCTCCCCAACAGCAAGCTAAGCTCTCCCTCCCAGCTCCGGCGAAGGAGCAGCAACAACAGAGAGGGTGAATGGCAGCACAAGTCAGCCTTCCGACGCCCCTACTGGCCACCATTTTCGACGCCACCAAGACAGGGAGAACCACCTCGACGTCCTCTACCCGGTGGCAATGGCAGATAATCCCCTCATCGTGGTCGGCCGACCAAGTTACTGTGCACGTAAGAACAGTGCATCACTGCACTGTTAACGTGCTTTGCATTTTTATTTGTTTTATTTTTCTTTGGCCTTGGGCCAGCCCTGCCCGGCCCAGCCAAGGTGGCTGGGCCGGGCCCAAGTCCAGCAGACTTGGGCCCTTGGCCAACCCCAGCTGGCCAAGGCCCATTTAGTTGGGCCAGGCCTAGCCCGAAATTTAATTTAAAAAAAACAAAAAAAAATCTTTTTTTTAAAAAAAAAATATTTTGTTTTCGTGCATACGGCCGAATTCCAAGATTTTTCAAGCATATTCTTCGTAAAAAATTTATGTTGCATCTTTCTCATATTTTAAAACAAAATTGGATATCGTAATCAGTTTATGATTATCCGTTGGAATTTGGCCAAAATATCAAAAATAATTATAAATATTTTTGTTTTATCTATTAGGGTGTAAATTTACATTGTAAAGTACATCCATGGATAAAAAAAGGTTTTTAACTACGGTGTAAATTTACATTGTGTCGGTTTTAAAAGGTTATGGCTTCTCGGAACCTAGAAAGAGAGGCTCTCAAAAAATTTCTACCGTTCACCCATTTGTAGCCACTTTTCTTCTCCGGTGGTCTTCCCCGATCACCTCTCTCCTTTCTGCCGTTTTATTGTTAGCCGCAACCCCTTACCGAGATTAATCCCAGCCCAAAATTCCAAACCTCCCTTTTGTCCATTACATAGATTTGTACGTGGGACCTTTCGTTTCCACCAAACGGATTCACAGCCGCCTCATCCCAAAACTTTTAACCTATTAGCCACAACCCAAAACTTTTAACCTATTAGCCATTCTCCTTTTCACTATGCCTGACATCAACGTCCCCTCACAAACCAAACCTAGCTCCTGGGCTGAAAAAGTTAGAGTGTCAGACTCTAGTATGAGATGTAATCTTGAACAAATGGCACGAAGGCCGGCGGGGTCCATACTCAAGATCCCTCATGACATGCAACTTGCAAATGTCGACATATGGCACCGGAGCATGATTGGGTTTTTTGTTAGCTACAAACTCCCATTTCACGCCGTCCAGACCATTGCCAATAGAATTTGGAGAACCCATGGTCTAGAAAAAACCACTGTGATGTCAAATGGTTTTATGATTTTCAGGTTCTCAACAGAAGAAGCGGTGGGAGAGATTCTGGCTAGAGGGTCGTGGATGTTTGGGGGGAAAACTATTCTGCTCCAAAAGTGGCAGCCGGGCTTCCAGTTTGATAAAAACAAAATACGCACCATACCGGTGTGGGCAAGACTCCAGGGTTTACCATTTCCTCTATGGAACAAGAAGGGGCTTAGCATGGCTGCTAGCATGGTGGGGAAACCCATTGCAAGTGACGAAGCTACTATGCAATGCACTAGGCTTGAGTATGCTCGTGTGTGTGTTGAGATTGATGCGGAGGTCCCACTGGTTCACAGCTTCAAAGTGATGAGCACTTTGTCTGAG
Organism: Salix purpurea; assembly: GCA_027405865.1. Lineage (NCBI taxonomy): Eukaryota > Viridiplantae > Streptophyta > Magnoliopsida > Malpighiales > Salicaceae > Salix > Salix purpurea. Next base: position 23,919,380 of record JAOWLH010000002.1, read on the forward strand.
GAACCTATCTCCGTTGATGTTTCCTACGAATGGAAACCTGCACGCTGTGCAACTTGTAGAGTATTCGGCCACTCATGCAAAGGCTCGGAGAAACAGGTGGACTTGACTGTTAAAGAAAAAGAGGGGGAGGAAATTGCTCTCAATGTCATCTCAAGCAAGGGCACTGCCGAGAAAGAGGGAAACATCACGGTGCAAGTTCAAGAACCAGTGATTGCTAAGGTGATTCCAACGAAGTTGCAAACTAGGGAGGCTGAAGGTTCTTCCACGGAGAGTCATCAGAATGCTCACAAAGAAGGGGACAAGCAAACTGACCTTCATGATCATCACACCTCATCTCTGGAGAACAAAATGGCTTTGGTTACAAGTGGATCTCAAGGGATAGGCCAGATGAAAACTTCTGTGAAAGGGAAAGAGATAGCTAGAGACGCCAGTGATGGAGATGGGAAAATCCAAGCAGTTTCTCTCACGGAAGGAAAATGTGGTGAGAGAGATGCTTGTGAGAGCAGTTCAAATGACAGACCTCCAGACAGCCTTTCATGGTCCTCCCCAAAAACTAAGAAGAAAAAGGGAGGAAAAAAGAAAAGGGAGGATAAGCTCTCCCATCAGTAAGGTTTGGTTCCACCCTCCATAATTTTTTATGATTATAGTAGGTAGTTGGAATATATGGGGGTTGAATTCCACCCGAAAACAGCATCAAGTCCTTCAGTGGATTAATAAAAATAATCTGGATTTGTTTGGGTTGCTTGAAACTCGTATCAAGGAACCAAATTTAGTTGCAGTGCAGGCCAATATATTGCCCTCTCGTTGGGAAGCAATTTCCAACATTACGTACAACCCTAATTGTAGAATTGTTCTGGGGTGGAATACTCAGAAATTCAATGTTCAGCTTGTCCATGCTTCTGCCCAATGGATGACTTGTTCCATCCACTATCGCAATAATGTGGAAGTGCTCAGAATTACGGTAGTTTATGGTTCCAACAGTTATAAAGAGAGAACGGATCTGTGGAAATATTTGTTGGACTCAAGTACCACTTATGCTTCTATCCCTTGGACTATTATGGGGGATTTTAATGCCTCTCTACGACCAGGTGACAGTTGTGGGGGTAGTAGCAATTGGGTTTCTCACCACAATGATTTCTCCAATTGTATCTCGCAAGCTTCTCTTCAGCAAATTCCCTATTCGGGGCTTTGTCTTTCTTGGCATAACAGGCGAACAGGGTCTGGGTCTATCATGAAGAAGTTGGACTGGATTTTTGGGAATTTGCCTCTTATGATCAATTGGCCAGAAACTAAAGCTAAATTTCTTCCAAGAGGGGCGTCAGAGCGTCAGATCACAGTGTCATGGTCTTGAATTTGGGAGCCAAGAAGCCGAGAGCCAAGCCTTCCTTCAAATTCTTAAATCAATGGTCAAAGCATGATGATTTTCTGCCTATTGTTAGAAGTGTTTGGCAGCAAAGGATTGTGGGCAATCCTATTTTCCAGTTAACTACTAAGCTCAACATTCTGAAAAGCAAGTTGAGAATCAAGCATAAGCAGTTAACTAGTTATATATCCATCAAGGTTTTTAAAGCTAAAGAAGCTTGGGAGAGGACTCAGATGGATTTGGATAGAGAGCCCCAAAATGACGACCTAAAAAACATGGAGAGACAGCTAGCTAAGCAGTATATGGTTTTAAGCATGGAGGAAGAGGCTATGTTTAAGCAGCGAGCTAGGGTGCAGTGGCTTAAGCTAGGTGACAAAAATACAAAATTCTTCCATCGCACTCTCATCCATCGACGTGCTCAGAATTCTATAAATTGCATGCAGAGGGACAATGGCTCCATTTGCACCGATATGGAGGAAGTGGGGTCAATGGCTGTAGATTATTATAAAAATTTGTTAAGCTCTCCTCATGATCCCGGGGGCCTTAATGTGGATGATCTCTACTGCAGGAGTCTTTCGGACGAAGCCCAACTTCGTCTGGGCTGTGATATTTCGGATGAAGAGATTAAAATAGCCCTCTTCTCAATCAATGATGAGAAGGCCCCTGGGCCTGATGGCTACTCAAGCCATTTTTTCAAAGCTGCGTGGAACATTATTGCAAGGGATTTCACGGGTGCAGTACGGTATTTCTTCCTCAGTAATAGCCTCCCCCGTTGTGTAAATTCCACTCGAATTGTGCTTGTTCCTAAAAAGGAGAACCCTAATAAGCTAGAAGATTATAGACCGATCTCTTGCTGCAATATCTTGTATAAATGCATCTCGAAGGTTCTGGTTGCCAGGTTAAAGGGGGAATTTTCGCAGATTATTAGTCCGGAGCAAACGGCTTTTATTGAGGGTAGACAGATTTCTGATGCTATTCTGTTGTCCCAAGAGCTCCTCCATAATTATCATCTCAACAAAGGCCCTCCTAGATGTGCTATAAAGGTTGACCTGCGAAAAGCCTTTGACACAGTTAGTTGGTCTTTCATCCTTGATGCCCTGAAAGCAGTCAAAATTCCGGATTGTATGGTGAATTGGATTAGGGAATGTATTACTACTTCCCATTTCTCTATCGGAATAAATGGAAATTCTTTCGGTTTTTTTAAAGCTTCAAGAGGGCTTAGACAGGGGGATCCTCTCTCCCCTTATCTTTTTATCCTTGCGATGGAAGGTTTGACTGGTCTCATGCATAAAGCCAGAGCTTTGAACTCCTTTAAGTTCCATTGGAGATGTCACAAATTTCCTATTATTTACCTTTGCTTCGCGGATGACCTCATGTTATTCTGTCATGGGGACAGAGGATCGGCTGGTGTTTTAAAAGATGTTATGGAGAATTTCTCTCGAGTTTCGGGATTGGGGATCAATTTCAATAAAAGTAGTCTCTTTACGGCTGGCATTGATCCAGTGGAGCAGGAGGCTATTGTCAGTAGACTGGGCATCCAAATAAAAGAGCTTCCAGTTACTTACCTTGGCATGCCCCTTATTACTACTCGGTTAACTAAGGCAGACTGTTCTCCTCTTATTGACCGTATCACGTCCAGAATCAGACTTTGGACATCGGCGTCCCTATCCTATGCAGGAAGATTACAGTTGATCAAATCTGTTTTGTTCTCTCTCCAGGTTTATTGGGCTACAAAGCTTATTATGCCGGTTGCTATCATTAATGAGATAGAAAGAATCCTCCGAAGATTCCTCTGGTGTGGGTCAACTCTTGGCAGGGGTGATGCTAAAGTGGCTTGGCGCGAGATTTGCACCCCTTTGGATGAGGGGGGATTGGGTATAAAAAGGCTGGGGGAATGGAATAGGGCAGCCATTGTTAAGCACATATGGACGCTTCTCACTAATAATCACTCTATTTGGGCAGCCTGGGTCCAAGCTAATCTGCTCAAAAGGAATTCCTTTTGGAATGTCCCTATGCCCTCAAATCCTTCATGGGTCTGGCGCAACATCCTGAATGTTAGGGAAGATGTCAGAGGTGATATGGTTGTTTCGATTGGCAATGGTAGGAATACCTTTCTTTGGCTGGATTACTGGCTTCCAAGGGGGGCTCGTCCTTGTGATATGCATCCTATGCGTTCTTTAACTTCCACTGGGCTTCCTTGGAACGCAAGAGTTTCTGATATTATTGAAGGTGACCATTGGAAGTTTCCGCAGGGCAATGACAGGTTACAAGAGATGTGGGGCTCTATTTTGTTTCAGCCAAACAGGAGTCAAGAGGATGGTTATGTTTGGACGAAGAGTGCCTCAGGGAACTGTATTATTAAATCGGTTTGGGAGGGGTTTAGAACTGTTGGTACTCGTGTGGATAATGCTCGTCTTCTTTGGCACCCGTGGCACATCCCAAGGCATTCATTTGTGCTTTGGCTTGCTGCAAGGGGTAGACTTAGAACCTTGGATAGGATCCACAATGGTGCAGTGGACCAGCGCAGATGTGTCCTCTGTCGTGATCAAGATGAAACTCATAATCATCTTTTTTTCACTTGCAAGTTCTCAACTGAGGTTTGGACGGGGGTTAATTCTCGCAGTCAAATCCAGTGGTTTCATCTTCAATGGCCCCAATCTTGGGAAGAAGCTACTCGCACTTTTGACAATATGAAGAACCCGTGGCATAGGGTGGCTGGAATTGTCATTGCATCAGCTGTCTACCATATTTGGAAGGAGCGCAATAATAGGATGCACAACCAGATTTTCAAAAGTGCTTTGAGTACAATGGATGACATTATTAATAATGTCAGAGAGCGTTTGGCAAACTTGGAGAGTGAGAACCAGCTGCCAAACGAGCTGATGCAGAGGTGGAGCTTAACTTAGCTCTCTGGAGGTTTTGGGTTGTTTCCAGGTGTGTTTTGAGGCCTGGTTCGTTGCTAATGGCCTAGTGGCTTTGGGCGGGCTGGCTTCTTTTTGCGGTTTGGGCTTTGCTTGTAGTCCCGGGTGTGGTTGTGCTGGAATGCGTTGGTTGATGGCCTTGGATTGCGCTCTTGCTTCGGGTGGGCTTCACTGGAGGATGGCCTTGGGCTATGGCTTCGTGGGGGCTTCGCTGGAGGCTGGGCTGCTGCTGTTTGTCTCTCGGCTTCTCTTTTTGTTCGGGCGGAACGGTTTGCTTGTGTTCGGGGCCGATTGTTGTTTTGTTTTTGGTCTGGAGCGGTTATATTTTGTTTTGTTTCGGCTTGGCCTGTTTTCTGTAGGTTTTTACCTGTTTTTTGCCTTTGGGCTTTGTGTTGTTTTTTCTTTAGCCTTTTTGGGAGCCTGTTCCCTTTAAGGCTTCCTGTTGGGCTTCTAGCCAGCAGCTTTCCTTGTACAGTTTCCTATCATTTTTTAATCCATCCTTTGAAGCGATTCAAAAAAAAAAATTACATTGTAAAGTACACCCGCAGATAAAAAAGATTTTACTACGGTGTAAAATTACATTGTATAATACATCCGTAGATAAAAAAAGATTTTTACTACGATGTCAAATTACATTGTAAAGTACATCCGTGATAAAAAAAAGGTTTGTAACTGCGGTGTAAAATTACAATGTAAAGTACACCCGCAGACAAAAAAAAAATGGTTTTTGAAAATGCAGTGCAAAATTTTTAACTTAGAAAAACAATCAAACAACAATGCAGCTTACCTTAGGTAGGGTGCACTAGGGGTTATGCGTCTTCCCCTTGCACAACAAGTCCCCTTATCTAGACTCTCGCAGGCCAATAAGTTCCTAGTGACCTTAATACTAGGTGGCGACTCCTAATAATTATAGTCGTAAATTTTACGACTATATTACCCCTCATTTCACCGCGCGCCGTTGTCTCCCCTAATATGCAGGGAACGGCGGGGTGCGAAGCGCGTAAAAATCGCCGTCGCGACAACTACTTCTCCCTCACCTATACATGCTTAGGTTTTTTATTAATATAACAAATGACGTGATTTTTGGAGAGTGGTCTATTTAAAAATATATTACAATAATTTATTTTTGATAATATTTTTGATACCAAGATATCAAAACAATTTAAAATAAACAAAATTAACTTAAAACTAAAAAAACTTTCAAAAAACAAATTTAAAATTATAGTAAGAAAGCGTGATTAAGGCATGAATATAAATTCCAACTTTCTTGGCCGAGTAAAAACAATTTCCTGATTTCATCTAAAAACAATTTTCTCGTGCTCGTTTGAAAGTGTGATTGAGGTTACTTTTAAAAATATTTTTTATTCAGAAATGCATCAAAAATAATTTAATTAAATATAAAAAATAAAATTTTTCAGAAATAGTTTTTTTTTTTTTTTAAACGGAATTTGAAAGATGACTTTGGAGAGGCACCCAGAATTGGCCCATAAGGATGTGTGCAAGTAATTAAATAAATAATATCACAGAAAAAAAAGTAGCATTTTACATTGAGGAACAACTATAAACAGCATACAGCAACCAAACCCAAACCCTATAATTTACAGATACATCAAGTAAAAAAAAGAGTGCAAATCACATATCATAAATGCCTCGTTCAGCTGTGTATACTATCGGATATACATGGTCAACGCAAGACCTCATAATAATACAAATATCTTAACAATTCAAGCACATTATTTTCCTTCATGGCTCCACAATGATCTTTCCAGTGGCATGGCCATCGATTGCCTTAGCCCAGGCATCTTCAGCCTTGCTCAATGGATGCTTTGAGTCGATCACTGTTTTAAGCTTCCCTTCCTTCACCAGATTAACAAGATGTTTCAGCTTTTCACCATTGGGAGTAACAATCAGCGGAATCAGCTGCTTCTTGGAGAAAGTAAGTTTCTTCACAGCAAAAGTAATCATGGCACTGGGGCCAGGAGTGAGATGTATAACCTTCCCATTTTCACTCAGATTTGGCTCGAATGTACTCCAAGGGATTCCTGGGGCCCGGCCGCAGTGGATCACAGCGTCGTATTTCTTACCAGATGGGCTCTTCAGAGCTGCTCCTTCTGGGGTTTTGTAATCCAGAACCTCATCCGCCCCTAAGCTCTTGACAAATTCAATGTTACGAGCCCCACAAGTGGCAGTCACGTAAGTGTTTCCGAGCTTTGCTAGCTGAACTGCATAGTGACCCACGCCACCGGAGGCGGCAGTGATCAGAATATTTTTCCGGTTGCCGCTTCCATCAAGCTTGACCCCAGCACATTGAGTGAGAGCCTCGTAAGCTGGGAGCCCTGCAATAGGCAAGCCTGCAGCTTCAGCTGCTGAAATTTCAGGTGGCCTAGCAACTGACAAGCTCTTCTTAGCCACTGCGAATTCAGCTAGTCCTCCTCCACTCTGATATTAGGATCACATAAAACAGTTAATCGATGAAACAAAATTTAGAGACCAATGGTGAAATTAATTCCTTCATACACATAAGATTGCCAGATGCAAAAATGCACTCTTCATAAAAAACACCATAACAATGAATGAGCACTTACAGAGGCGCTAAGCACAGCTACAACTTTGTCACCATTTTTGAAATTTTCAGCTCCTGGTCCAACCGCCACAACCTCTCCTGCTATATCTATGCCTGTCACGACAAAGATTTCATCAGCCAAAAACAAAGTGCGCTGCGAGTGTGTGAATGCATGCTTGGCAAACACAAAATATTGCTAAAACTACGAAATTAATATATCAGCATGAGATTCAAAGAATGTTAAGCACATGGATCACGAGCTATCTTTGGGAAGGGTTCTGGGAATAAAGTTTAAACCAGTTGCTTGCTTCTTCATCAGTACCAAGATTGTCAATTTCATTTCGGTTCATGAATGTTTGGTTATATTGTTTACGTATATAAGGTCATCAGAACTGAAAGAGAGTGTAACTAAGGAAAGGAAACCATCCGCCAAACAATACCCAAGTAGAACTAAATTTCCCAAAACTTTGGTACCACATGAAAATACTTGAAACTGATGAGCATAGATTATTGTATTCACTTTGTCATATAAAATAAAAGATTATTGTATGTCCAAGCTCTCTCATTCTGAATGGTACGTAAACAAAGGATCAATAAATTTCGTTTCAAAAGTCACTTAGATGCAACAGTCACAAACTTAAAATCCAAAAAAAAAAAATGTTGCTCAAGCACCCAAAAGAAGATAATCATACAATCAACTAACATAATTTAGAATAACAAGTTTGGGATTAGAAAGTGGAAAGTGCAAAATAATGTCTGAATTAGTAGAATAGATTCTATTCACCCCAATATATCCACAAAAAGAAGTGATGAATTACGTACTGGGGATGTAAGGGAAACTCCTAGGTAAAAATGGGCGAACCACGCCCTTCTGTATTTTCAAATCATATGGGTTCAGACTAGTTGCTTCCACCTTGATCAAAACTTCGTCTTTCTTGGCACTAGGGACTGGAACCTCGACATGCTGCAACAAGCAGGAGAAACCAGTTAGTTATACAATAGTAACCCCTAGTTAGTTCATACATCAATATTGCCTTTTCATTCGCCAACAGAGAATCTGACAAAACCTCGCAGGTAATAAAGAGCAAATCTGGGTTTTAGAATAGAACCTTTAAACCTGCGGCGCCTCCACCATAACTATCATACTGCAAGGCATGCATTAGCTTCCCTGCCATGTCCAATTGAAGCAGTGCGAGAGACGGAGAGAAGCAAAAAAGAAGTGAAGGAAGAAAGTAATTATAGTTTTTTTTTGTGGTATGAACCACGAGGTGTTCCTGGGCGGGCCCTAGCTAGGGAAGGCGTCTTTAAGTCATAATCACAACCCAGACGAATACTCGCTCGTACCATATCAATCAATAAGTGGTAAAATACTGGTCAAAGTAGTGACTCCAGAGCAAGGGTCAAACCCAGATCTCTTTTAAAGAATAAGAATGCCGAACCACTCGCACCAACCACATTTGGCTGAAAGTAACTATACTTGGTGGAGGAGAGTAGGCGTGGCTTCGCGGTGTTCATTCTTTTTTTCTTTTTATTGGAAGCGATCGGATACAAGTAAGGATATGTAACCAGTTCTTTGCTGAATACAATGCATAGATTGGTTGCTTACGTGTGCTTTACGCTACTCCCACAGGATGATTTTACTATATATTTTACATTAAAATGTTTTCCCTTGCAGATGCAAGTCTGAACCCTATCTATTTAACTTTTTTTTTCTTATATAAATAATTAAGAGGAAGTAAGCCGGGGTTCTCTTGATAAATAATAATGTTCCTTAATTCAACGAACAACTTTAATGTAAATTTTATTAAACTACTTTAATGTAAATTTCTTATATATATATATAGTTACCATCAATACAATTCGTAGTCTGTTGACACGTATATAATTACTAAAAAGTCTCTACACAGAAAGTAAAACAAAATGTTTGCGTTAAAGCTTATGCCGAGCTTATAATGACCTAAATATTGCAGTAAATTGTATTTTATATTCTTCGAAAGCTGGACTTGGATCACCTGTGCAATTTGGATTGTTTACCATCACTTCAATTTGGAAAAAAAGAAAAAGAAAAAGAGAGAAAAAAAGAAGTCGTCTCTCGCCACCAAAACTGATTCATAGATGCTTCCTCAACCTCAGCTTCATAGTTAGTTGACAATCTTGAAAAAAGGTTGGATGCAAAAGGATCACCTTGCGCACGCATAGTTTGACCAACCCCCCTTCTTGAAAGATGTAATGGTTGGATTCAACCGACGAATTTCAACGTCTAAAATGTTGCCGTAGTACAGCTCGTCATGCACTTCTGTCTTAGAACGTCGCCCTCTCCGTCGCCCTCTCCTCTTTATTCATATTCCTTTGCTTCCATTCCTGTCCATCTTCCATTGCTTTGTACGGTAATGGTTAGAGAATAATATAAAATTATATTTTGATATATTATTTAATAATTAAAATTTTTAGATGAGATGATTTTTTAATATGATATCAAAAGTTTGTCGACCCAGCAGTCACGATTTCAAATACCACCCTCATTCTATTTAATAAAAATAAAGCATAATGTAATGTGAGTCTGTGTACAAGTTTCAAACCTAAAGAGCATTCACTTACACGGGTATGTTAAATAATAATATAAAATCATATTTGAGGACCTCATCTTACAGTTTAAACTTGTAGGTGAGATGATTCATTAAAGTAATTTCTATAGAATATCATTAAATATCAACAAAAGCTCTCTCTCTTGTAGAAAAGAACGAGCGATATGCTCGCGCGATGCGCCGGGGCTTTTTTATCTATATAAAAAATTGATTGCTTTTATATGTATTGTATTTTATTATTATAATATTTAATTAGTAAAATTACAATTGATAAAATCTGTATAATCGAAATGAAAAATAATTCGTATATTTTGTGATTGTAGATAACGCAGGTAATTTTTTTTATGAGTTGTATTTTTTCTTCAGTAATATTAGATCTGACACATTATAAACTTATATTGTAATTGAAACGGGAAGTGACTCGCATATTTTTGAAATGTAGGTAAATGTGTCAAAAAAAAATTTAGTTGTATTTTTTGCCCAGTAATAAATATTGTAATTTGTTTTTAGAAATAAACATAAATTTTTTGCGTGTAGTAATTATTTCTTTGTCGTCTAAAAAGAATAGTTTAATAGAAACGGAAAGTGACCCGCATATTTTTTAATTGTGGATAACCTAGGTAAAATTGTCATATTTTCTTTATGAGCTGTTTTTTTTCCCAGTAATATTAGATCTGACACATTGTAAATAAAAATATTCTAATATCAAATATTAAAAAGCAAAATATTTTGATTTTTTTTAAGAAATAAATTTTAAGAAAAGAAGACAAAATTAAAATTTGAAGACAATTTTTTTTTTGTTATCCAATTTATTAATTATATCATTATATTAAATGTACGTAAGAATACTGAAATTAATTTTTTTTATTCAAAAAATCCTAGGTCATGTTTTCTTCTCCTTATATGTATTCCTAGGCGATAATATTCAATAAATATTAGAACATATAATTAATGAAAGACTAAAAATATTCCATAAACTTTAAAAAAAGATAAAACAAAAAAATAAAATAAAATTCAAAATTATCTTTGCTATCACTATCAAAACAATTTAAATTATTAAATTATCTGGAGAAAAAAAAAACATTAACAAAAGAGTAAGCAAGAAAAATAATTAAATTATTATTATTATTATTATTATTATTATTATTATTATTATTATTATTATGTAAGTACACTTATATATACATGGATAAAAGTAGGGATTATTCTTGAAATATAAAAAAATAAAAGTATAAGGGCTGAAATGAAAATCACATTTATAAGGGCTGAAATGAAATTCAAGGGGCAAAGGTGTTCATCCACTATTCATCGAAGGAAACAAAGTAATGATTAATTGTTTTTGATATTTTGGACAAATTCCAACGGATAATCGTAAACTGGTTACGATATCCAATTTTCATTTTAAAATATAAGAAAGATGCAACATAATTTTTTACGAAAAATATACATGGAAAAATCTTGGAATTCGGCCGTATGCACGGAAACAACATATTTTTATATTTTTTGAAAAAAAAAATTTTTATATATTTTTTCCTTTTTTTATAATAATAATAAATTGTGGGCTGGACTGTCCAGCCCTGATGGGCCCATTGCCCATCCCTTTTCAGATGGGTCGGGAACTGAACCCGGCCCAAACGGCCCAACGGGGGAGTGAATTAATTCACTCCCCCAGCGCTGAAGAAGACGGTGCACAGTAAACGGTGGTCGACCGACCAGGAAGAGAAGCTTACCTGATACTGCCTCCGGGTAGAGGAGGTCGAGGTGGTTCTCCCTACGTTGGTGGCGTCGGAAACGGAGGCCTATGATGGCCGAAGGAGGCGTCGGGAGCTGGTTGTTTTAACGCTGGTGCCACTGCTGTGGCTGTTGCTGCCTCGCCGGAGGTCACGTCTGGGTGGCTTGTGTGAAGGAGTAGATGAAGGTGGTGCTAGGTGAGTTTCCGGTTGCCGTTGGAGGAGAGGAGGAGCTGCTGCATGTTACTGTTTTTTAGAGAGAGAAACGTCGACTGGAGGAGAGAGAGAGAGAGAGCTGGAGGAGAGGAAGAAAAAAAAGAAGTTGCTCACGTGAGGAGGAGATGAAGGTGGAGAGGATGGTGGTGCTAGGTGAGCTGCCGGTTGCCGTTGGAGGAGAGGAGGAGCTGCTGCATGTTACTGTTTTTTAGAGAGAGAAACATCGACTGGAGGAGAGAGAGAGAGCTGGAGGAGAGGAAGAAAAAAAAGAAGTTGCTCACGTGAGGAGGAGATGAAGGTGGAGAGGATGGTGGTGCTAGGTGAGCTGCCGGTTGCCGTTGGAGGAGAGAAGGAGCTGCTGCATGTGGAGAGGGAAACGTCGACTGGAGGAGAACAGTGTTTTAGAGGAAAAAAAAAAAAGGTAAACGTACGAGTGCGATGCACAATTTGCAAATGTCCAGTCCACAGTTGTTTTACTCACAGTATACAGTAAGAGTCCGAGCTCTTTTAGCTATTGTGTAATAAGGAGGGGAAAATTAATGTTTAAAACATTAATACCAACGACAAACTGTCTATCTAATAGTGACGCAAATAGATTGAAATAATTGAGTAGCTGAGTGTCATCCTGCCTAGTTCTTGAGAGCTATTCAAAAATTTTATCTCTTTGCCAATTAAGTTCTTGAGAATGGGATGCTCTGCTTTTCAGGAAAATCCATGCTAAAATTCAAAATTATCATCGGAGGATAATAGAGATACTATGTAAACTAATGTCCTAAAAGAACTTACAATTTAAACAAATTAACTGTTAAGTTAAACCTTGTGAAGAAATTACTGTAACAATAGACATAAATTACTGTGGGTTGTAATAATATAATTGTTGTTTTGCCCCTTAATGCACTACATTTATTTATACACAAAATTAACATCCTTCAATCAATTATTATATAAGGCTGAATTGCAAGATTTCCAGTGGATGAACTTAATTGGAGACTTGAAGAAACAATAAGGACCAAATGGTGTAAGGACGAGGTAAACCGTATTACAATTGTTTGGTATTTCAAGGTATCTCGCGGCTAAAACTCTGTATGGTAATGTATTTTTAAAGTGTTTTTGAAAAACAATTAAACTTTTTTATTCTTAATATTTACTTCAAATTAATTATTTTTTTGTTTTTGAATTATTTTTATGTGCTGATATCAAAAATAATTTTTTAAAAAAATTAAAAAATATTTTAATATATTTTTGAACGAAAAGCACTCTCAAAAGCAACATTAACCACACTTTCAAACATATACTTAGTTTGTTTCTTTTTTTCTTTAATTTAGAAAAAAAGGTTATTATAAAATTAACATTTCTAAAAAGCCTTAGCTCATTTTTCAAGGTTAATTGGTTCTTAATATTTATTTTCTCATGTAAATTAAGAACTCTTCTATTGTATTATGTGGCCGGCTTCCCCCATATACATAAATTCCATTAAATTTATGATTATCCTTCGATTCTTCCCCAAAAAAAAGAGGGTCTCATTTATGAACCTATACTCAATTTTGTCTATAGATTCTTACTTATCTAAACCGTCTTTGATTTGGTCCCTTTACTCTCCAAACCTTGAAGGAATGTTGACAATTATAGTCAAGATTGTTGGCCATCTGGAAGGACAAATGATCACCTTTTATTTTCAAAACTATATATGTTGGCCAAGACAAGTTTTGTACTCTCCAACAACAATTTTTTTGTTCTCTCTATTATGATTATAAAAATATTAAAAAGATATTCCAACAATAATTTTTTTGTTCTCTCTATTATGATTATAAAAATATTAAAAAGATATTTTTCCTTTCGGTGTATTTTTCTTAAGAAAACTAATCTTGTATAGTTTATGGTTGAGTCAGTTATGATGGATATTTAGCTTAATGTTATATTAATTTAAAAAATTAAATTAAATTGGGAACCAAGCACCGCTCAGTCGTTTTCTTGATGAAGGAGTTCAGCTGCATACTATTTACTATTTGTGCTTCTTCTTTTTTGAAATTCTGAAAATTACATTATTACACTATAAGCTAAAATAGAACGAGAATTTAAACAGTAATGAACAATTATTTTCATTGTTCATCTAGACTCAGAGTCATTGTGAATTGAAATAGTAAACTTCCTATTTTGCCCCTCTGTTTACTGCGTTTTTATCCCTAGGTCCCGAGGTGCTTTCAGTTTTTTGTTTTTCTATGTACAGTAAAATAACCATAATACTCATGAATAAGATAAAAATACACACAAACCACCGGGGGAATGAAAGTTATTGCACATATTTTTTAAATTGGATAAAGACAACTTTTCCTCCGTATAAGACAAAACGTAACAGTAAATCACAGGGTCAGTTAGGTCATTGCATTTTTTTTTTAAAATGCCCAAATACGTTAATACCCCATATAAGCAAAAAAAAAAAAAAAACAATAATTAGGTGTAGGGGTGTCTCGATCATTTACCATTTTTTTATTTTTTTCTGCCATATTATTGTTGGCGCATCGCTAGCCGTGCCGTCTATTTCTGCGCTCACGTGGGTTTCAGATGACCCGTGCAACATATTCTAGCGTCCAAAAATACTCAATTACCGTCTAGAATGATTTTCAGTCATGTTATTTCCTCCTAGTGCGGTGCGTGTGATTACAGGGTGGCGGGAGACATGTCAATGGTCGGTTGAATGTTTTTCCCCCTTTTCCCTCTCATGTTTGCATAAGCATATGTCAGTGCAACTATTTATGGTGATATTTCAGTTTAGTCCCTGATATTTCAATTGTTTTTAATGGTCCTTATTTTTATTATATAGGTTTTGATTATATATTGTAGTTTCATTTAGGTCCCCAGTCTTTTAATATCCGAATTGGTTTGAAATCCTTAATATTTTTGGTATCAAAGTTTTGATATTTTTTTCAATTTTATCCTTCCATGCAAATTGATTATATACTTCATATTTATTTCAGTCCTAATTCTTTTAATTTCTGGTTTTGTTTTAAATTAATTAATTTTATCGGTATCAATGTTTAGATTTATTTCAATTTTTTCCTTCAAATTAAATTTATTATATATGTGTTTTTCATTTTGGCCCTTATACTTTTAATCTTGGATTTTATTTTAATTCCTTTATTTTTTTTATACATATTTCTTACATAGTTCATATTTCTGTCCATGTTTATATGTACATGTTCTTAGTTTTTGTTTTCATTTTTTCTTTATTTCCACTGTTATTAAGGTTTTTTTTTATTTAAGTTCAAATTTTAATATATGTTGGTGATCATTTGAAAATTAATAATTATTATGATTTCTCTTTTTTTTTTCTTCAAGTCAAATAATTTATTTAAATCTAATAATATTTATTTTTATTTTGTCATTTATTGTGTTTTTTAATTGTTTTTTTTTGTTAATATTGCTAGGTCTTTAATTTTTCTCATTATTTTACATAAGACATTCAAAATAATGATAATGATTATTTGTTTGTTTTCTTTTAAATATGTCAGCCTAATTATATATTTTGATATTTATTTAATATTAGTGCCTCTCTCTCTCTCTCCATATATATATATATATATATATATATATATATATGACCTATGTTTTTTTGAAAAACATAGTTACTATCATTGTTCTGAAATACTTTTAACATAATAATATGAAGAATAAATCTCATAAAATAAAAAATAATAAATATCAATTTAAGTGATATATAAGTGACATGTTTATTATTATTTTAAAATAATCATTTACTATTAGTGTTCAAAAATATTTTTAATATAATAATAAGAGAAACAAATATTAAAAAAACAAATTAATTTCTTTTTAAAACAATAATTACAATGTCATCGATAGTATGACCAATAATAATTAGAATATTAATTATTTATAATAATATTTATAATGACAGCTATAATAATTATGATAAAAATTAATTGGTCAATGTCATTTTTATGAAAAATAACTTCTTTGACTTTTTTTACGTATGATATTTCAGATCTCATATCACACAAAAAAATAATATGAAACCACATGTAGACAAGACAAGTAGAAAAATTATGTCAAATTATCTACAATAACAAAATACAATTTGCCCTGCATTTCGCAACAGCTGACACCAAATTTTTTAACATGTAACAAAATTGTTAATGGTTCTAAATTTATTTATTTATATATAAAATGTATATAAATAAAATTGAATTGCCTTTTCTTTATAAATATCACATTAATTTAATCTCAGTGCTCTAAATTTTTATAATATAATTATATGAAGAAAATATATGAAAAAATAATCTTTAATAAATTTTAGCAGTTGTATTTTTGCTATTTGTCAAATAAATTATTCATCAAATAGTTAAAACATGCCTAATAAACAATTAGTATGTTGCAGACAACAAATAATAGTCAATTTGATCAATTGCGGTTTTGCTATCTACCAATTAAATTATTACCAAAATAGTTAAAACAAAATGATCAATCAAATTGCTAGGTGTGTAAAACAAATCACTCATTTATGCTAAAATTCAACAATTGTAATTTTACTATTTGTTGATTAAAGAATTCATGAAACAAATAAAACATACACAACAATCTATTTGTTACACGGAACACGTGACTCATTTTAACAGAATGTTTTTTATTCCAATTGTACAATCTACTGATGAAATAATTGTCAAAACAGTTTTAACAGTAGCAACATTCAATCACTTTTAGGCGGAAAAAAACCTTGTTTCAAACATATTCTATCAATTATAATTTTACTAATTAAATATTAAAATAATCAATTATAACACGTATAAAATCAATTTCCTACATAGAAAAAAAGCTCAGCACAGTGCGCGGGCAAGTTAGCTCGTAGGTTTTCTATACTTCATCGAGAGTATTGATTTTTTTTTGTAATTTAATAAAACAACATTAAAATATTGTTAGCTTTTTTTAATAAATATATGACGTGACTTCAATTATAGATACTACTGAATTTAATAATATCTATCTTTCTAAATATAACAAATAATAACAATGACATGTAGAAAAAGAAAGCTTGCCTAAAAAAATATAAAACTACATTTTCAGATAATCTAATATTAAAGAATGAAATAAAAAAGTACAAAAAAAATATTTAAATTAATCCAAGTTAGAATGATAAACTCGTGATTAAGGTCATAAGGTCAAACTATCGTTTAGAAAACAAGTAAAAATTTTAATATTTAATAAATTCAGTGTTGATGAATAAAATATAAAAAATAGAGTGGAAAAAAAAATCAATGATAATTCAAGCTAACATTTCATAACACTGACTTGGATAATGAGATTGAGATAACCATAAAAAAAAATCATGAAACTCAATTTTTAATTAATTTAATTTAGAATGATGAAATTGTAAAATAAAAAGCTAATTTCAAATATAAAATCAAAGAAGAAGAAAAAATTTAATGTAATTTAAAAAAAAATATTATTTGAATATATTTCTAAATAAAAAACATCAACCATATTCCCGAACACACGTTAAATAACAGAGATAGAGCCACCTCTGCTTATGAGTAATCATCTTGTTTTTTTTTTTTCTCTTCTTATTAGGGTCATTATGTATTTTTAAGAATCAAAGAGGCCATGGCAGAGTAGAGAATTGAAGAATATTTTTAACACTTCTACCAAAAAGGTTTTTCATTACGGACCACTCGCTTCATTCTCTAGAGGCAAACACTACAACTTTTCTCGATTGAATGAACAACATTGTTCTTTTTTTTTTTATTATTATTATTAATATGGATATCTGTAACAGATTATGTGTATCTTGACTAATTTTACAGGCTTTAAAATTAATAACCATATAAACCTCCAAAAATCATTATATTAGCAACTACATAACTCGAACCTGAGACCATAGAAAGAGATGGTTTGTTTTTTGTTTTGGTATCTTTTAAACGTAAAGGAACCTAAAATTACTTTAAGTCTTCTAAAATTCAAGTAATTTAAATATTATATAGATATTAGTATTCTTTTTAAAATAAGTAAGATTTTTACATGTAGCGTATTTTTCTAATTTAGATCTTCGACATGATTTTTACAGAATTGTTATTTATAATTTAATGTTACAATCTGTATCAAAATCTAATTAGCAATGCTATAAGAAATTACAAAAAGCTCGATGACAAACAAAAAATCAAAATAATAAGATTTGAAATGGAAATATCAATAACATAAATTATCTACTTGTATTTTTTAGATAGAAGAGAAAAATAAATAATAAAAGAAAATTGACTAGCAAAAAACCGTGTAGCAGTAGTTGACATGTGCCACATTAAAAGAAAAAGGACATGATAATGCATGGCGATTTTACCAAATCAGGAATAGAACAACCCTAAAATGATTTATTAATGTTTTTTAAAAGTGATTTTTGGAAAGTGGTCTATTTAAAAATATATTACAATAATTTATTTTTAAAAATATTTTTAATACCAAGATATCAAAACAATTTAAAATAAACAAAATTAACTTAAAACTAAAAAAAAAAACTTCAAAAAACACATTTAAAATTATAGTAAAAAAGCGTGATTAAGGCATGAATATAAATTCCAATTTTCTTGGCCGAGTAAAAACAATTTCCTGTTTTCATTTTACCTCTACTCGTTTGGAAGTATGGTTGAAGTTGTTATTAAAAATATTTTTTATTTAGAAATGCATCAAAAATAATTTAATTAAATATAAAATATAAAAATATTTTTTTTTTTCAAAAATAATGTTTTTTTTTTTAAACAGAATATCAAAGATGAATTTGGAGAGGCACCCAGAATTGGCCCATAAGGATGTGTCATAAGTATTTAAATAAATAATATCACAGAAAAAAAGTAGCATTTTACATTGAGGAACAAATATAAACAGTATAGAGCAACCAAACCCAAACCCTATAATTTACAGATACATCAAGTAAAAAAAAATAAAAAAAGTGCAAATCACACATCATAATATGCCTCGTTCAGCTGTGTATACTACCGGATATACATGGTCAACGCAAGACCTCATTATAATACAAATATCTTAACCATTCAAGCACATTATTTTCCTTCATGGCTCCACAATGATCTTTCCAGTGGCATGACCGTCGATTCCCTTAGCCCAGGCATCTTCAGCGTTGCTTAATGGATACTTTGAGTCGATCACTGTCTTAAGCTTCCCTTCCTTCGCCAGATTGACAAGATGTTTCAGCTTCTCACCATTGGGAGTAAGAATCAGCGGAATCAGCTGCTTCTTGGAGAAGGTAAGTTTCTTCACAGCAAAAGTAATCATGACACCGGGGCTAGGAGAGATATGTATAACCTTCCCATTTTCACTCAGATTTGGCTCAAAAGTACTCCAAGGGGTTTCTGGGGCCCGGGCGCAGTGGATCACAGCGTCGTATTTCTTACCAGATGGGCTCTTCAGAGCTGCTCCTTCTGGGGTTTTGTAATCCAGAACCTCATCCGCCCCCAAGCTCTTTACAAATTCAATGTTACGAGCCCCGCAAGTGGCAGTCACGTAAGTGTTTCCGAGCTTTGCTAGCTGAACTGCATAGTGACCCACGCCACCGGAGGCGGCAGTGATCAGAATGTTTTTCTGGTTGCCGCTTCCATCAAGCTTGACCCCAGCAAATTGAGTGAGAGCCTCGTAAGCTGTGAGCCCTGCAATAGGCAAGCCTGCAGCTTCAGCTGCTGAAATTTCCGGTGGCCTTGCAACTGACAAGCTCTTCTTAGCCACTGCGAATTCAGCTAGTCCACCTCCACTCTGATATTAGGATTACATAAAACAGTTAATCAATGAAACAAAATTTAGAGACCAATGGTAAAATTAATTCCTTCATGCACATAAGATTGCCAGATGCAAAAATGCACTCTTCATAGCAACAACCAGGTTAATAGCATGTGCCAGGTCTCATGTTCATACTCCTATGTAAAACTTAATCCTATAAAAGATCAAGGAGTGAACGTCTTGACTTGAACTCAAAACCTACTATGCAGATCACAAATCTTTTACCATCAAAACAAGCCTTTTAGGGACAACCATGACATAAAAATTTAGTAAGAAATCATGCACCACACTTGATATTGACTCGTGCCTTTGTCAATCCCTGGAAACACATTTCTAGATTATGATTAATGCATCAATTTAATTATGAAACTCTTCTAACCACCCCAATCCCCCTCCAATTTGCCGATTTTATAACTAATTATAACCCTCAGGCCACATTGATCCAAGGTGTAGCTTATTTGATATGAGATTATTCAAGGTGTATAAATGTGAGAGGAAGGTTGACACCAATGGTGTACATAGCCATGAACCAAAAAGGATAAACTAATAAAAGTACTGCCTCACCAACGTAAATCATTACAGAAGTTACTAGGGAAAGGAAATAAAAAAAAACACCATAACATTGAATGAGCACTTACAGAGGCGCTAAGCACAGCTACAACTTTGTCACCAGTCTTGAAATTTTCAACTCCTGGTCCAACCGCCACAACCTCTCCTGCTATATCAATGCCTGTTGCGACAAAGATTTCTTCAGCCAAAAAGAAAATGGGTTGCGAGTGTGTGAATGCATGCTTGGCAAACAAAGAATACTGCTAAAACCATGAAATTAATATATCAGCATGAGATTCAAAGAATGTTAAGCACATGGCCGGATCACGAGCTATCTTTGGAAAGGGTTCTGGGAATAAAGTTTAAACCAGTTGCATGCTTCTTCATTTGTACCAAGATTGTCAATTCCGTTTCTGTTGATGTTTTGTTTTTTTAATTAGAACATAATATTTCGGTTTTGAAGTATTTCAACATGTAGTTTTGGGTTGTATTGTTGATATATATATGGTTATCAGAACTGAAAGAGTGTGTAACTATGGAAACGAAACCATCCGCCAAACAATACCCAAGTAGAGCTAAATTCCCAAAACTTTGACACAACATGAAAATACTTGAAACTGATCAGCATAGATTATTGTATTCACTTTGTCATATAACATAAAAGATTATTGTATTTCCAAGCTCTCTCATTCTGAATGGTGCGTACACAAAGGAACAATAAATCCCATTTCAGAAGTCACTTAGATGCAACAGCCACAAACTGAAAATCCAAAACAAAATGTTGCTTAAGTACCCAAAAGAAGATAATCATACAATCAACTAACATAATTTAGAATAACTAGTTTGGGATTAGAAAGTGGAAAGTGTAAAATAATGTCTGAATTAGTAGAATAGATTCTATTCACACAAATATATCCACAAAAAGAAATGATGAATTACTGGGGATGTAAGGGAAACTCCTAGGTAGAAAAGGACGAGCCACGCCCTTCTGTATTTTCATATCATATGGGTTCAGACTAGTAGCTTCCAACTTGATCAAAACTTCGTCTTTCTTGGCACTAGGGACTGGAACCTCGACATGCTGCAACAAGCAGGAAAAACCAGTTATAAACTGCAACAAGGAATCTGACAAAACCTCGCAGGTAATAAACTGCAATTCAGTGTTATTATTATTACAACATTTAACGCAGTAACAAAAATGTAACATTCATTTCCATGACCGAACAATTAGTGATGCATAATAACCAGCTAAGTACTGGGTATCACTGAAAAGTGACATATAAATAATTACGCTAAAAAAGAGCAAATCTTGGTTTTAGAATAGAACCTTTAAACCTGCGGCGCCTCCACCATAACTATCATACTGCAAGGCATGCATTAGCTTCCCTGCCATGTCCAATTGAAGCAATGCGAGAGACGGAGAGAAGCAAAGAAGGAGGGAAGGAAGAAAGTAGGCAGGCAGGAAGAAAAAAGTAGGTGGAGGAGAGCAGACGTGGCCTCGCGGTGTTAATTCGTTTAAGATTTTAAACAGTTAGCAAATGGCAAAAGACAAACTCGAGTATCTATCACTATCATCAGGCTTCTGCCTTTTTTCTTTTTTTCTACTTTTTATTGGAAGCGATCGGATAAAAGTCAGGATATGTGGCCAGTTTTTTGCTGAATACAATGTGCAAAGATTAGTTGCTTACGTGTGCTCAGCATTACGCCCAGAGGATGATTTTACTATGATACATTAACTTGTAGATGTAAGTCTAACCCAATCTTTTTAACTTTTTTTTTTTCTTATATAAATAATTGAGAGGAAGTAAGCCAGTGTTCTCTTCATGGTTAATAATGCTTGTTAATTCACTCAAAAAATAATTTTATTTTTGAGAGAACGAACATCTTTAATGTAAGTTTTTTGTTAGTCAACTATGAGTGTACCGAGCAAAATGGAGAAAACAAATCTATTTTCTGGAATTTATTTTATATTTTGTTGTTAAACTAATAGACTGGGAGATCCGGGAGCAATGCCAGTAGTCATGTGCATTATATATATCTACTAGCTAAATGCCCCCGTGCGTTGCCGTGGGTATTCTTCTGTATATAATTTAACATAATTAAATTCATAATGATAAATTTCTATAATATAAGTAAATAAAAGTTAGATTAGAAGATAAAATGTATAAAATTTTAAGTAGAGTTTGTTACACAAGCATAAATTATATCTTTTAAAATATAGCAATTGCATCATAAAAGAGCACAAAAGAACGTGAACTAACATTAAAAAAAAAGAGCAAAATATTTTTATAAGAAAAAAAAATTAATTACTAAAATCATTATTGTGCAGATAGTAAAATTATAAAAATCATTAAATACAAAGAGCAAATAAAAATAATAAAAAAAATAAAGGGGAAAAGGAAGCAATATTAATTTAAAATATTATAACAATAGCAACATCGGAGTCTTAACATCTAAAAATATTATTTTCCTTACTATCAAAACAATAAAAATTATCAAATTATACTGAGGGAAAAAATAAAAAGCATGAAAAAAATAGCAAGCAAGAAAAACAATTAAAATAATAATAATAATAATAATAATAATAATAATATTGTTATTGTTATTATTATTATTATTATTATTATTACTACTACTATTATTATTATTGATATTATTATTATTATCATGAAAGAATAAATAAATGAATAAAAGATTAAAAAAATTGTAAGAACTACAAAAAAAGATCAAACAAAAAGAAACAATAAAAATTAAAAATTATCATTGTTATCACTGTCAACACAATAAAAACTATCAAATTGTTCTGAGGGAAAAAAACCCTCAAAAACATTAACAAAAGAGTAAGCAAGAAAAACAATTAAATTATTATTATTATTATTATTATTATTATTATTATTATTATCATCATCATCATCATCATCATCATCATCATCATCATCATCATCATCATCATTTATTTATTTTATTTTTGTGTTAATAATGAAAGGGAAAAAATGAAAGATAAAAAAAATCCTAAAAATATAACCAAAAGATCAAACAAAAGAATAAAATAAAAACAAAAATTATCGTTGCTATCACTGCCAAAACAATAAAAATTATCAAATTATCCCAAGAAAAAAAACCATCAAAACATTAACAAAAGAGTAAGCAAGAAAAATAATTAAATTATTATTATTATTATTTATTTTATTTTCGTGTTAATAATGAGAAGGAAAAAATAGAAGGAAAAAAAATCCTCAGAACTTCAACAAAAGATCAAACAAAAGAATAAAAAAAAACAAAAACTATCATTTCTATCACTGCCAAAATAATAAAAATTATGAAATTATACCGAGGGGAAAAAATAAGAAGCATGAACAAAATAGAAAGCAAGAAAAACAATTAAATTATTATTATTATTATTATTATTATCATTTATTTATTTTATTTTTGTGTTAATAATGAAAGGGAAAACATGGGAGAAAAAAAAATCATAAGAACATAACCAAAAGATCAAACAAAAGAATAAAATAAAAACAAAAATCATCGTTGCTATCACTGCCAAAACAATAAAATTTATCAAATTATCCCGAGGAAAAAAACCCTCTAAAACATTAACAAAAGAGTAAGCAAGAAATAATTAAATTATTATTATTATTATTATTATTATTATTATTATTATTATTATTATTATTATTGTGTTAATAATGAAAAAAAATAAATGAAAGACAAAAAAAAACCATAAAAACTTTAAGAAAATTTAAATCATAAAAAGAAATCAAGGGATTAAAAAAACATTAAAAGTATAAGGCCCGAAAGGAAAATCAAATATTAAGGATTAAAATCCAAAATTAAAAGTATAAGGACCGAAATAAAAATCAAATTTATTTATCAATTTCAATCAAATGACACAATTGCAAAAACTAAAACTGTTGTAACGAATTAATTGATTTATTTAAACCCAATCCAGAAATTAAAAGAAAGAGGATCGAAGTGAAATTTAAACATTCAATTAATTTCAATCGAAGGACCCAATCGAACTAAATCAAAACTTATATAACAAAAATCAGGACCATAAACAAATTAAAAGTACAGGGACCGAAGTGAAAACAAATTAAAACTAGGGGACTCCCCTGCACTTTGACGTGCAGGAGAGAGAGAAAGTGTTGCCGCGGCTTTAACCAGCCACCGCCGCGTCCACGGACATCGGAGGCTAAAACGCGCCGCACCAGGAGGGAGACCTGGCAGAAGCGCATCGACCGAGACGCTGGTAGCTCATCTGGCGATGCCATCACCACGCACGCGCCACTCAAAGAGGGCGCGAGGCGGAATACTGTCAGTCGCGTGTGACACATGCGCCGAGAGTAAAAAGAAAAAAAAGACTAATTACCGGTGTATCCCTCTGCGTAAGTCAGCTATTTTGTCTTATTGGGGGCTATACCGGTAATTAGCCATTTCCAGTTAAATATTAAAATATAAAAAGGTAGGCGGACCGGACCGGACCGGTCCAGTCCGAATTTGTGCAATTACCGCGGAGCCCCTCCACCCATAATCGGTTTTTTTTTTTATCTTTTTCGAGGGCTAAAAGCGTTATTTTACTGTGCAAAAAACAATAAAAAATGGGAAAACCGGGAATCCAACCGAACCGAGCGAATCGAGAACCGAACCGACCCAAAAATACACTATTACAATCCACAGTGCACATACTCACATGCTACAGTACACGCAGCTACAGTAAAACAACCACGCCTATTATATATTAGGTAATATATATATATATACACTAGCCAATGCCCCTGTGTCTCGTCGCGGATGACACCATATTTCTTTCAATGCAAAAAAACATTAATTGTGTAAGAATTTTTTATTATAATATAAATTTAGTCAAAATAATAAATTAATACAAAATTCGTTTCATGTGCAAGTTTTCTATAAAATATATGAGTTTTAAATCGATATAAATTTATCTGTTTAGTTGATTTTAACAAAATATATGAGGAGGGCTGGAAGGTGCGGTCTGCTACTGTGTCCACGCTGCTGCTGTGTTCACGTCGAGTTTGCCGGGGAGAGAGAGACGATGGTAATCGGCTGGATGCTGCTTGAGGGGAGAGAGAGGGCTGCAGTGCAAGGCTGACGGTGAAGATGGAGAGGGAGAACTATCACCGGCGATGGAGATGATGGGTTGCTGTTTCCGTTGCCGAGGGAGGCGAGAGGGGCTGTTTGTGCTGTTTTCTAGAGAGAGAATCGTCGACTGGAGGAGAGAGAGAGAGACAAAGAAGGACGCTGGAGATGGAGAAGAACAACTGAGGGAGACGGAGGTGTGGCTTTCGGTGCTGAGGTTTTTTAGCCACGGCCGTTCCTGCAATCTCCAGTCCCCGTCGTCCCTGTTTTTCTGAAAATGCCGTGTTCTTCTATGTTCTTTTTTTCTCCAATTTTCTATGGTTTTTCCTCCGTCTCTCGGTCAAAATTTCCCACTCGTATGTGTATTATTTTCCCAGTTTTCACCCTCTGGTAACTGGTCTTCTCCCAGTGTTTCCCCTCAGTTTTTTTTCTCAGTATTCAGCCCTTTTCCCTCAAGTCTTTCGTCTGTCTCCTTCTCCAAAAATTTCTCAGTGTTCTCCCCCCTGTAACGTGTATTTTCTTCTGCTATTTATAGCTGAAGAAGGCATGGTGCAAGGCATGGGGATGTTGTCCGAGTATGGGTTATTGAGTGTAGCAAGAAGGCTAGCGGCATGGTTGAGCATGGTGAAGGATGGCTCCGGTGATGGGCTTTCTTTTTTTTTTTTTGAAAATTTTAAATAAATAGACTGTGACAAAAAAAAAAGAATTTTTTGATGGGAAAAACCAGGAAGAATGATGTTTTTATCTTTAATTTTGACTTTCGATTTAACCCGAAAAGTTTCGTCACCGAAAATTCTGATCGTCTCAATTTAACCCAAATTAGGCTTCCAAACTTGATTTCTCATCAATTAAACTCTTAATAAAATTAATTTGACGCATTTAAAGTATAATTAAGCCCTTGCGCTTAATTAACTCCTTTAACTAGGCTCTCAAATAATTCTGAAATCATAATTACGTTTTAAATTAGCCGACGATTAAATCGAATTGGCCCATAAAAATATAATTATGTCTTTCGACTTAACTTTTATGCAGATTTATCCAATAATGAATTATTTTAGCTTTGAATCTGCATTTTCCTTCATTTCTGGGCAAAAAGAGGTACGACCGGGCTTTCGAAAACGACCAAAAATTCCACATTGATTTTTCTACCAATGCCGACCCTTTTTATTTTTATTTTTTTATTTTTTGGTATATTTTGGGGAGTCACCCAAAAATTGGGTGATGATAATCATCATTAAAAAAAAACATATATGCCAAGCGAATAATGACCTCAATGTTGCAGTAAATTGTATTTTCTATTCTTTGGAAGCTGGAGTTTAATTTTCAGTCAAACAATATACCTAAAATTTCAAACTATTAGGGGAGAAAATCCTAAAATATGATTTATATTATTTTTTTAATAATCCTCTAAAATGAAAGTTTTTTTAGCTTGAAACTTGGACAAATACATATTATTTTATACTTAATTTTTATTAAATAGAATAAGAGTAGTAAGATTCGAGCTCATGACCGTTAAATCGTGACCACTAAATCAATAAAACTCTGATATCATGTAAGAAAATTATCTCATTTAAAAACTCAAGCTGCTAAATGAGACATCATAATATAATTTATATTATTATATATAGTCATTTTTGTCTATAGATTCTTACTTATCTAAACCGTGTTTCATTTGGTCCCTTTACTCTCCAAACCTAGAAGGAATGTTGACAATTATAGTCAAGACTGGTGCCCATCTGGAAGGTCAAATGAGCACCTTTTGTTTTCAAAACTATAGATGCTGGCCAAGACAAGTTTTGTGCTCTCCAATAATAATTTTTTAGTTCTCTTTATGATAATAATAAAAATATTTAAAAGATATTTTCCTTTCAGTGTTTGTTTCTTAAGAAAATTAATCTTGTATAGTTTTTGGTTGAATCAATTATGTTGGATATTTAGCTTAATGTTATAAAAAATAATAACAATGACATGTAGAAAAAGAAAGCTTGTCTAAAAAAATAAAAACTAAATTTCAAGATAATCTAATATTAAAAAATGTAATAAAAAATTACAAATAAAATATTTAAATCAATCCAAATTAGCATGATAAACTCGTGATTAAAGTCATAAGGTCAAACCATCTTTATAGAAAGCAAATAAAAAAATTAATATTTAATAAATTCAGTGTTTATGAACAAAATTTAATAAAAAATAATTAGAGTGGAAAAAAAAGATCTATGATAATTCGAGTTAACATTTCATAACACTAACTTGGATAATGAGATTGAGATAACCAAATAAAAAATCATGAAACTTAATTTTTAAATTATTCAATTTAGAATGATGAAATTGTAAAATAAAAAGCTAATTTCAAATATAAAATCAAAGAAAAAAAATCTAATATAATTTTTAAAAAATATTATTTTAATATATTTTTAAATAAAAAACATCAACCATATTCCCATGTTAAATGACAGAGATAGAGCCACCTCTGCTTATGAGTAATCATCTTGTTTTTTTTTTTCTCTTCTTATTAGGGTCATTATGTATTTTTAAGAGTCAAAGAGGCCATGGTAGAGTAGAGAATTGAAGAATATTTTGAACACTTCTACCAAAAAGATTTTTCATTACAGATTCCACGGACCACTTGCTTCTTTCTCTAGAGGCAAACGCTATAACTTTTATGGATGGAAGGAACAACATTGTAATAGGTATACGTAACAGTTTGTGTATATTTTGATTAATTTTATAGGTTTTAAAATTAATAATTGTCACGAGAGCGCGGTGTCGTGACAACCCTCCCCGTGGGTGGGGATTTTAATGTCGGGGTATCATCTTTATTTTCGTGAAAAAGAGAGTCGCCACCTAGTATTATAGTTACTAGGAAACCTAAATTGGCATTTCAGAGATTCTAGGGTAAATGACTGGTTGCGTAAAGAGAAGGTTTTAGCACCCCTAGTACGCCCTACCTAAGGTAAGTTGCTTGGTATTTTTGTTTGGTTATGATTTGTTATGATTTTGATCTTTCAAAGAATATGTTGGTTAAATGATGAATGGGATATTACTCCGCCGAATATTTTGGATATTAATCCCTTATGATTTATTTTTCCAAACACCGACAGTGAATAATAGCATATTATTCCCGCCGAATATTTTGGATATTAACCCCTTAGGATTTATTTATCCAAATACCAATAGTGAATAATAGCATATCATTCCCGCCGAATATTTTGGATATTAACCCCTTAGGATTTATTTATCCAAATACCAATAGTGAATAATAGCATATCACTTCTGCCGAATATTTTGGATATTAACCCCTTAGAACTATTTATCCAAATACCGACACTGAAAAATAAATTCCTAAAAAATAAGATTTTTATATTTTTTGAAATATTGGCCAATACCCTTTGGATTTTACAAACATGTTATAAAATCTCAAGATGCAAGAAATGATTTTTCTTCTTTGCGAAGTCCATGCTAAAACTCATTTTCTCTTAAAAATCCAAAATAATATATATGTTTTGAAAGAAAAACAATTTTAAAAATATGCTAGTGTATTGGCCGTATGCATAAAATCACATTTTTTGTTCTAAATATTTTCTCAAAAATGTATTTTATTTTTTATTTTTTGCAATTTATATTTTTCCTATTTTATTATTATTATTTTTTCTATTTTTTTTTCCGGTGGGTTGCCTGTCAGCCCACCCTATTTGGAGCCTGGCCTGTCAGCCTAGCCTGTCTCGGGCTGGGCTGCTAGCCTAGAGGGACCTAGGTCGTCGGCCCCGAAGACCTTGGGTCCGCCCTGTCGGCCCAGAAAATCTTGGGTCTGGGCCATCAGCCCAAAGAATATGGTCTGGGCTGGGCTTCAATCAGACGGGCTAGAAGCCCGTCCTTCTCTCGGGCTGGGCTTCCACCCCAGACGGGCTGGAAGCCCATCTCATTTATAAACCAGGCCGGGTACCCTGACCCGACCCGACTTTTGCGATGTCGTGGTCGCACAAATTAATTACCTTAGCTTAAAACACACAAGATAGTATAGAGCAAGCAAGGGGTCGATCCCACGAGGAAGTTTCAAGTCAGATTTTTATGTTGTATGCAAAGTTATTGATCCCGTCCCGTTCCGGCCGGAACGCCCCGTCCCGTTGCAAAATCCGGGACAAAACGGCGATGTTTTTGTCCCGGTCAAAATCCCGGCCAGATCCGGATTTTACGGCCGAATTCCGGCCGGAACGTCCCGGTTCCGTACCGGGTGTTCCGTTCCGGTACGGATCAAAAGCCCCTTCTCATTCGATGATGAATCTAAAGGGAAGTACTTCTCTGCGTGCTGTTTTGGGATCACAAGGCGATTTAGCTTTCCTACATCACTTGGAGTTACGACCTTATCAAACATGTGCTCCTTTTCTATCACCACACAGCTAGACTCTCCTCGGCTCCCTTCTTCTTCTTCATCATTGACATCCATAAGGTCAAGTTTGGCGGCGGTGGAAGCTCCAGTACTCTCATTAAATCTTGATGTATCTTGATCTTCCTGGTCATACTTGCTGCCTAACCAAGAACCCATTTGGTGATTCTCATAGATTTGGCCTAACGGGACCACTGGTCGGTTTTTCTGATGAGAAGAAGAAGATGAAGGAGGTGAGTATGAAGAAAAAGGGAGTCCTTTACCTCTACCCATTTGATCTTCTTCACTAAAACCTGACCCAAACTCCATGGTTTTGCGAAAAAAAATCTTGTCTTTTCCTTTGGAAGGATCTAATTTTAGGCAGCTAAGAAGAAGCAAAAATCATAGGGTAGCAAAAACTAGCTAGCAATACATTTCTTCTATGAAGAAAACAAGAAGAAAAGGGGCTGCGTTTGAAGGCAAATTGGTGGATCAAAACAAACAAGTACTAGTAAAGTCTATCACTTTTTTAGGGTTAAAGATTATTCTCCTTCCATAATCTCAAAGACCAAGAAACAAAAAACAGATAGGCATTAACTCCCATTTCAATGACAGTTGGTGCTATATTATTCTTTGACCAGGCTCAAGACTTCAACAGAAACCAAAACTAGACAACAAACACCTTCAAATACGTTTCGATGAGTGCAAGTTCGTCTAGTTGTTGACCTTAGAATGTGAAAAACAAATAAGACTGCATAGATAGATGAAAAACAAATAAGACTTTCCTTATGTTCCACAGCCAGATCAAGATCCTTACTTTTATATTAATGATGTAGAGGATGTTTGATGTATTTTTCTTTTATTTTAGAACATTTTACTTTCATAATATTTTGGAATTTCAAAGATGTTTCTAATTTTGAGATTATGTTTGTATTGTATAATTTAAATTTCATTTATCTTGAATTTAAATTATACTTGTTAAATTAATATTTTATTTGTTTCATATATATAATTAAATAAAAATGAACAGTACAAAACCAGAACGGTACCCGGAACGGTACCGAAACCGGAACGTTCCGTTCCAAACACAAAACCGGAACGGTACCCGGGACGGGATCAATAACTATGGTTGTATGTTATGTGATTGGGGGGATTTGGTTTGTGATTATCTAAACTATGACAGCAATTAAACTAGCAAACAAAATCAATTAAAACCGAAACTTATCAAGAAAACAAACCTTGGTCACAAGCATACATCCACCTACGGAAATTAGAACCGATCCTTGAAACTAAAAATACAGTTCATGTTCTGAAATTTTATCTTTTCTTAACGTGATTAATTAACGGATCCGCCGTATAACTAATCCAAACCAACAAACATTCAAAGTGTCCGCACTAATGATTCAATTTAATGGTAGCTTTAAGAACTAGATAATTTCATCAAGATTAACATACAAGTTGTCCGCAACTTGTGTCAATTTATTCAAATGTTCTCTCTAAGTTCAATAATGTAGTTCCGCCACAATTATCAAGCTTAGATGCTTCACAAGTTCATATATCACAACTCTGGTTTTGATATTAAACTTAGCAATAGATTGTTCACAACAATAACTTAGAGTCCGCTCTAGCAATCATCAACAACAATCATAGAAAATATGTATAGAAAAACAGTCATACTCATTCATAACATAAACTGAAAATAGAAGGAAGAATAAATCTCACGGTTCTTGAAATCCGAAGGTTTTTGTGTCCTTGCAACCAAGAAAAGAGCTTAGCCTTGCATGTTTGTTGAACAACTAAATAAAAAGATGGAAGAACACATGATTTAGGGTTTGGAGGAGGAAGATTTTGTGTTTCCTTTTGTGCTGGCCGCCACTTCCTTGCCCCTCTTCTCCTTTATATATGCTTAGAAACCCTAGTGTCTATTTTACAAAATAGTCCTTCCTTAAGTTGGCAGAATTTAGTTGTCCCTTGTAAAATTCATATCTCCTTTATATCACATCGTTTTGAGCTGAAATTTGGAGCGTTTATAGACCTTTGAGTCCTGAATCCACGAAAATTTAGTTTACATCAATCGGACTTTTGTAGCTCGAGATATTGAAGTTGGAATAGACAAAGGTCAATATCGGCAGATTGCAAGATTTGACTTTGAAGGCTGCGATTTCCATGATCTTCCTTATTTTATTTCTTTTCCTTAGCTTTCAATAAATTTATGGATGTTAGCTTTTGAATGTCACTGGAATCACTTCATTTCGATCTCTAGAGTTTCCACTGTGCACAAAACACCGACTGAATGTCAAATCTGTCAATCACCTCCAATTACCTCCTTTTTGCATCTTTCATCCAAAAATGCCTTCAAAATATAAAACAAAGAATATCAAGGCATTTTATATATAAAACATATGCAAAACACTATGTAAATATGGATGAAATTATCAAATAATATGGTCGTATCACCGACCTGGCGCAGCGGGGAGTGAATTAATTCACTCCCCGCATGCAGATAGGAAGAAGATGAACAGTAAAAAATGAAATTTTTGAGTGTGAGGAATGGCTTACCTTTTAACATCTTTGGGCAGAGGACGTCGAGGTGGTTCTTCTGGTCATGGTGGCGTCAGAAATGGGGGTCTGTGGTGGCCGGAATGGGCGTCGGAAGTTGACGGGAATCGTTGCTGTCGAACTTGAGCTGCTCCTATTGCCTTCGCCTGAGTTGCTGCTGTGCTGTTGAGGTGACGGTGGGGATGCTGGTGACTACGAGGAGGTGTGTGGTGGTCTAAGTGGGTGGTCGGAGTTGCTGCACCGAGAGAGAGAGAGAGAGACGCTCCTCTTGTTCTAAAGAGAGACAACGAGACCAAGAGAGAAGAGAGGAAAAAGAAGAGGAAAAAAACAGGTGATGCTTGGATGGTGTACAACAACTTTTTACGTGAATTCTTCCCTTTTTCTCTTTTGTTCCTCTAATGTTTTTTTTCTTTTGCGTAAAAAAAATCTTATTTTTTCCTCCCTCTATTCTTTTCTTCCCTTTTTTCTTCTCCTCCCTCTCGTCCCTACCTCTGTATATTTATAGCAGAAGAAACGGTCTCTTCGGCTACCCATGGCGTGTAGCCGAGAGGCCACCGCCTGCCTTGCCCAGTAACGGGGTTGTGCAAGTAGCATGCGTGCACTGTTCAGGTGATTGAACAGTGCACACTAATGATTTTGCAGAGAAAGAAAGAAAAAAACGATTCGGTCCCCCTTTTTTTATA
Source organism: Salix purpurea (assembly GCA_027405865.1). Lineage (NCBI taxonomy): Eukaryota > Viridiplantae > Streptophyta > Magnoliopsida > Malpighiales > Salicaceae > Salix > Salix purpurea. The sequence continues at coordinate 23,951,800 of JAOWLH010000002.1, forward strand.
ATTGTTCAAATTGCACCCCGATTGAATTTAAACTTATGATTTTGTGCAATTACACCCTCGGTCATAATTCCAATACCAGCTTAACTTTGCGCAGCTCTTTTTATTTTGGTCCTTGGTTCCTGATTTTCATGATTTAACCCTCAATCGACCATTAAAACTCTCAAGTTATTCAATTCGGCCTCCGATTTCGCATAATTGGCTTGGAAAAAATTCAAATTTGTCTCTGAAAATTTCAATCTCATCAATTGAATCCGAATTAAATTCAAGAACTTGATTTCTCATCGATTAAAGCCTTTAATAAAATTAATTTGGCCAATTTAAAATATAATTAAGTCCTTGCACTTAATTAAATCTTTCGATTGGACCCTAAATTAATTCTCATACATAATTATATTTTTAAATCGGCCAACGATTAAACCAAACTGACCCATAAAAATATAATAACATCTTTTGACTTAAATTTTACACAGATTTATCCGATAATAAATTACTTTAGCCTTAAATCTGCGATTTCCTTCATTTTAGGTATAACAAATGTACAATTGAGCTCTCGAATACATCTATAATTTCAACTTGATTTTCCTGCTGACAACATACCCCTTTTATGTTATTTTCTGGTAGTTTTGGGGATGACCCGAAATTGGGTTACGACAATAATTATATAATATTAATAATTAATTGGTTTGAACCTGAGATTAGAGAGAAACCTATTAATTCCAAAATTTTACCATTAAACTACCTCTTAGATAGTTTGTTTCGATATTTTTAAACGTATAGGAACCTAAAATTACTTTAATGTAGCGTATTTTCTAATTTAGATTTTCGACATGGTTTTTACGGAATTGTTATTTATAATTTAATATCACAATCTGTATCAGAATCTAATTAGCAATGCTAAAAAAAAAAAGTTGCAAAAAGATGATTGAAAAAAACTAAAAACTAAAATAATAAGAATTGAAATTGAAATTGAAATATCATGAACATAAATAATCTACCTATATCTCTTACGGTAGAAGAGAAAAATAAGAATAAAAGAAAATTGACTAGCAAAAAACCATCTAACAATAGTTGACACGACGCGACAACGCATCAAAGGACACGGAGAAAGGATATTTTCTACCATGGGATCGCGGCAAACACCAAATTTTTTCTAAGAAATTAAATTATATTTAATAAATACAAAAAGACATATGACTTTGATTACCCTGATTATTACAAAAAAACAAATGTAAAACGACATTAAAGTCCCATATCCTATCTTTTAATGTAGATATAAATAACTATATGTGTTTGATATTTTAGTTTGTATCAAACTCATATAGTTTATACCAGATTTCACAAAAAAAAAAAAAAATTAAAAGAAAATCGCCCCTGAACCCTTGTCATTTTTTTCTCAATTCTAAGAGCATGAAAGTCAATTCGTACTATTTTGGCAACACATTTTAATATTTTCTGTATATATATATTCGAATTCTCAAGTTTATGAACGAACTCTCTATGAAAATACTTCCTTACAGCCAAACCAACATTTTTTGGTGGAAATAATAAATGATATCTACGCATAACAATACAGTGATTTGCCCGATAGGAGGGGCTTCTCGTAATTTTCTCGTTGGATTTTGTGAGGACTGAAGCCATCCACTGTATTGATCACAAGCACACCGTTATAGAATAGCGGACGCGAATTGACTGGAAAAAAAACACAATAATGCTGATGCATGAATAGAACAGCCCTAAAATGATTTATTAATGCCGCCTTTATCTGCTATAAAAAGGAAACGTGGATGCCTTTGTTTTACATATCACAGCCATTGTTGCATCGAAAACCCTAATTAGAAAGAACAATGGCTTCTTCCCAGCTTAGACCAGTCTCTCTCATGGTATCGCTTTCAATCTTCTCCTTCATTGCTCTAGCTGCAGCTGTCACTGTCCCTCTATCTTCCACATTTAAATATGTGAATGAAGGAGAATTCGGGGACTACATTGTAGAGTACGGTGCAAATTATCGAGTCCTAGACCCCTTCAATTCTCCTTTCCAGCTTTGCTTTTACAACACCACCCCTAATGAATTCACCCTTGCTCTGCGCATGGGGACCGTCAGGTCTACATCAACGATGCGGTGGGTCTGGGAAGCCAACCGGGGAAACCCTGTCGGCGAGAACGCCACCCTCACCTTCGGAGAGGACGGAAACCTTGTTCTGGCGGACGCCGATGGCCGGATTGCTTGGCAAACCAACACTGCTAACAAGGGAGTGGTTCACTTCCAAGTGCAGCCCAACGGTAACATGGTTCTTCAAGACATCAAGGGCTACTTCATTTGGCAAAGCTTTGACTACCCCACTGACACCTTGTTGGTGGGACAGTCTCTTCGCGCTGGCGGAGCAGCTAGGCTTGTGAGTCGATTCTCCGAGAAACAGAACTCAAATGGACCGTATAGCCTGGTGCTGGAGCCCAAGCGATTAGCCATCTATTACAAGGCCCCGAGCTCAACAAAACCCAAGCTCTACTACACCTCTGATAGGTTTAGTGTGAAGAATGGTCGTTTACAATATGTGACCTTCCAGAGCGAACCGGTGACGGAGGAGGGGTTCTCCTACTATCTGAGCTTGGAGTTCTCTACCGGAGTGAATGCCATACTCGCCACACCCAAGTACAATAGCACACTGTCATTCCTTCGACTTGGCGTGGATGGAAATGTCAAGGTCTACACTTACAATGATAAAGTGGATATCGGTGCCTGGGAAGTCACCTTCACTCTTTTCCCAGGTGGTAAACCTTGACCGATCAAGCTGCTTGCAGATTCTGCTCATGTATAAATTTAGGCTCCTAATCAATAAGGCAAGCTAGTAAAATGGGGTCGCTGCTATTATGTTCTTTAAATAAAGATTTTATATATATATAATAAAGAAGGGAATTCTTGTACTTGGTTTCCATATTATAAATGAAGGGTTAATTTTTCCAAGTTAATAAAGAAGTGCTTGTTTTTCAAAGGTGTTGTATGTTCTTTTTAGCTGTTTTTCAAAGGTCATGCTGTATACCAATAGCATGTAACTTTTTAGCTGTTGAAATTACAAGTCTCCGAAGGCCACCAATTGTAACCTATCCTCTCCATTTCATTAACACGCTATTAATATTAATATGTATGGAGAGTCTCGATCATTATTTAATATTTATTTTTAATAAATAATTAATTTTAATAATGAGTTATGTTACAGAGTAACATGAAATAATTATAGGTGTTCGCTTTTCTATTAAGTATTTAAATATATTTTTTCAATTGTTGAATCTAGTTTTTAGAAGAGTATTGTCCTTTTAGGTTTTTTATTCCTTTTGTTGAATTTCTAGCATAGAATGGATCATGATGATGTGTTCTCTTAGAACACTTATTCTATCCCCATAACCTTTCATTGTTGATATTAGCTGTATATTGAGCTAACTTCCTTTTCATCATCAATTTGAGAAATATGATGACCTTTTAATCTTCTCTCTTCTTCAATATTGATATTGGCCAGCTTGTTTTTTTTCTTTTCTCTCAACCTCTTTATACTATTATCCTTCTCTTTTTTTAAGGAAGCAATTAGTTCTTTGTCAACATTTTTTCTACCCATTTTTAAGAGTAATTAGCTATGTTTTTATTTTCACATGTTTGTTCACCAAGTCATCATATTTTGTCACCTTTTTCTCTCAGTTGCTCTTGGATCCCTTGTGCAATTTCCTCAAACTTCTTAGCTATTTCTTGTCACTCATTAATCATCCATTGGTTACTCTTTCAAAGTTCTAAGCATAGTATGAGGACCAAACATTTTTAATGTGAAGGGGAAGGCCATCATTATACTATTCTAATGAACAATGTTTCACTTTATATGAAGACTTTTAATTTCAAATAAGAATTAGGTCTTGTTAATAATTGTTATTTGTACCACTTAATTAGAAATGCCATGGAAATTTATTTGAGCTTAATTCATCCATATTCATAACAATTATCCGATTATTTTATTAATCATTAATGATGTTTAAATTTCATTAATGCGATATTTTTCTTTTTGTTTTTGGTAATCATCATAACCCAAAATCTGACTTAATTTTCAAAATAGTTTTAAAAATGTATTTTCAATAAATTCAGTCATTTTTAATTATTTCATTATTTTTGTGTTTTGTTTTCAAGTGTCAAGTTAAGATTAAGAAAAGAAGAGGTAGCATAATCGCAGGCAATGAAAAGAAAGATTGCCAAATCACAGGGAATTGACAGGATATTATAGGGTTTGCGAGTAAATATAATAATAGATAAATATGGATTGCCTTCTATAAAGAAAAACAAATACCATTAGGTAGATATTTTAAAGGAATCAAGTGGTCAATAATTTTGAGAAATCTTCCATAAAGGAGTTCTCCTAAGGTAGTCATTTCTAGTTTTCTTTTTAATTACTAGATACCTTTTCCTTTCGGTCTAGATTGTCTTGTGGGCAAGGCCAGCCCATAGAGAAGAAAAGTAGTATTATCCACTTGATTATGCCATGTCTTTCGCCCTTGCATGTGGCTAAATACAGTAAAGTAAGAGAGATGAAAACAAAGAACGAAGGAGATAACCACAAGAATTAACCACCTTGTGCAAGTTCAATAATGGCAAGTTCAAAACCTTAGGGGTGTAGCTTGACGGGTCAGACTTTATGTTTGTTTTATAAAGATTATTGGTTTGAGTCTCATAAATTTCAGGGTCACTAGAAATTTATATAATCATTTAAGACTCGTGAAATTAGTCAAATTATACACAAACTGTTCTGGACACCAATGTTAATAAAAAATAATAATAATGGCACATTCAATAATAACAAGTCAAGGAATCATATAATAAGTGGTCAGTGGTAAGAACTTGGAACTAAAGAGTATATTTCTCCTGTGATTTCAAGTTCAGGTCATGTTATTACTAATATAATGGTTACTAAGAGATTACATAATTATTAACTTCATAACTCATTAAATTAATCGAGATACACGCAAGATCACCTATAGTAATAAAAGAAATGACAAGCTAAGGCCTATAAAAATACGTGCTGAACGCTTCATATTCAAGGGAAATTAGAATATTACAAAAGATATATCTTGATGCTGTTTCAAAGGCAAAAAAGAAAGTGTCAAACAATCAGGTAATGGTTTTGGAAACCTAGGGAGATAGATATATAACTAGGGAAAGGAGGAACTGGGTGGCATGGTCTTATCCCCCTCATTTTGATAAGATCCGACTTTTAACTCCATTTTTTGTCGACAGAGAAGATTGGGTCCGATTCAACTGTTGGGTCAAAATTTACGGTACAGCCCCACCTAATAATAAGATAATAATGATGATGATGAATATGATAAAGTGAGACAAGAACTAGCTTTTCTCTTTTTGGAATGTACGAGGAGTACATTGAGAAAGTATATTTTTCAAATTTGTAAGGGTGAAATAATTCAGAAACTACGTGAGGTTATTTTTTTTATTTTTTTTAATAACTAGATGTCCGGATTAACTTACATATATTATAATTAATCTCAAAATCTACTGAATACCCTATAAATCTATTTAATATATAATGCACAGCAAAGATAACAACCATGCATACAAAGAAAAGGAACAAATTAATATGGGTATACATACACATGCACACGCACAAGCAAGTGTGTAACTCCAATGTTACTTTAGGAATTAACAACGATAAAAATCAGAACTTTCTAATAACAGCTTGGCCAAGGACCAAGTTATGGATATTTAAAGACATCAATTTAGACCAGTGATGATTGATAGTTAGTCTGCCTGTACTTTTCTGATTTTTTTTTCCATGTTCCAAGTTGTCATTCCAGATAGATTGAACTAAGTGTGAGGAGAATATTCGAAATTGTTTTTTAAAATGTTTTTTATTTATAAATATAATAAGATAATATGTTTTTAATTTTTAAAAATAATTGTTTTTTAAAATGTTTTTTTATTTATAAATATATTAAGATATTATTTTTTTAATTTTTAAAAATATTTTTTTACATCAGCTGCAAGTTGCGGTGATGATCAAGGACCCCTCGTAAACCTATGCAGTAAGAAAACCATATCTTATTTCGAAAAAATCCTCTCTCTGGATTCAATCGCAACCCAGCAACATGTTCTTGACTTGGGAGGTGTTTTTTACACAAAGATGCACGAAAAGTCAAAGAACCTCACCCTTAAAATTACTAACATGCCATCCTCATCTGCTATAAAACGGCAGTGTGTCTGCCTGATTTATATGAAGGCCACTTGAAACTACATAATAGACAAGAAGATGCAATCTTCCACCCCTATGGAACGCTCATTGTTCATCTCTCTTTTCTTGCTCTTCTCATTCTCCATCGTTGCCCAATCCACTGTCCCTTCAAATTCCACGTTTAAGAAAATCAATACTGGAGAGTGGGCGGAAGCCCTTTCGGAGTACAGCTCAGATTTTCGTGCCTTGGACATCTCTTCCTCCGTTTTTCAAGTTTGCTTCTATAACACCACCCCTAATGCATTCACTCTCGCAATACGTATGGGCACGAGGAGTTCACCTGCGGTGAGGCGTTTTGTTTGGGAAGCCAACCGAGGAAACCCAGTTGGTGAAGATGCCACTCTCACTTTTGGTGAGGATGGAAACCTCATCCTGGCCGACGCTGATGGCAGGGTTGCTTGGCAAACCAACACCGCCGACAAAGGTGTTGTCGGCCTGCAAATGCTACCGAATGGTAACATGGTGCTCCATGACTCCAAGGGAAAATTCATCTGGCAAAGTTTTGACCATCCCACTGACACTCTTTTGGTGGGTCAATCTCTTCGTGTTGGAGGCGTATCCAGGCTTGTGAGTCGAGCCTCCGACAAAAAGAACACAAATGGAGCCTATAGTCTGGTATTAGAACCGACAAGAATAGCCATGTACTACAAGAGTCCAAACTCTCCCAAACCATACATCTACTACACGTCCGATTTGTTTAGTATACCAAGAGGGCGTCTGCAATATGTGCGGCTAATCAATTCGGCTAATCGCCTGAGCCTTCAGTTCTCTACAGGTGGAGGGCCCGAGCTCTCTAAACCCAGCTTCAACAGCACGTTGTCATTTCTCCGACTCGGGGTAGATGGCAATCTCAGAGTCTACAGCTTCAACTACCAGGAATCTTCAGCTTCCTGGGAAGAAACTTTCACTCTTTTCTCTAAAGATGCAGGTATTTGGGAAAGTGAGTGCCAATTGCCAGAGAAATGTGGCAAGTTCGGGCTCTGTGAGAACAGTCAATGCGTCGGTTGCCCATTACAAAATGGGCATGGGAACTGGACCAAGAGCTGTGAATCTGTGAAGGTAACTGTGTGTAACAAGAACTTCCACTACTATAAACTGGAAGGCGTGGATCATTCCATGAGCAAATATGGAGCTGGAAATGGACCAGTGAAGGAGAACGATTGCGAGAAGAAATGTTCGAGTGACTGCAAATGTTCAGGTTACTTTTACAACACGAAGACATCTATGTGCTGGATTACTTATGATCTGCAAACTCTTACCAAGGTTGCGAACTCGGCACATGTGGGTTACATAAAAGTGCCGAATAGCCATTGAAGCTGGCCTGCTTGTTTTCACCAAGGAATGTGGTGGTAGAATGAGAACGTTATAGTTTTCTAGCATGTATGTTTTTGCTTGGTGGGGCTAGCTAGTTTATCGTTTGCTGACTTTTGTGTAGCAGTGTTTGCTCGCAACTGTCTTATTTAAACTTTCTGTTCAATGTTATGAAAATGGTAATAAAAGACATTTGAGAATATCAATTTATTTGTTTTTAATTAATAAAAGGATCCCATTTCTGTACCAAATATATTTGATAACCTAAATTTAATTAGTATAAAAACTTATCTTGAGCTCAGTCAACAGAGGAATCTAGTTTTTCTTGAGCACAGCTATATTTTTTATATCTATTAAGTGTATAAAAGTCTTCTAACAGCTTATCATAATTTTATTAATATTAATATTAATAAATTTAATTTGCCCCTAAGAAAAGAGAAACCTATCTTGAGCTCAGTCAACAGAGGAATCTAGTTTTTCTTGAGCACGGCTATATTTTTTATATCTATTAAGTGTATAAAAGTCTTCTAGCAACTTATCATAATTTTATTAATATTAATAAATATATTAGAGATATTATCTAATATTAATATATGTCAAGAGCATTTTTGGTAAAGATTAATACATATATCATGAATACTTTTTTATTTTAGTAATATCATAGCAATATTGTATTTTAGTCCCTTCTCTGTATTAAAAAATTCATGAGCTATAAGTGTATCATGAATCCTTTAAATAAAATGTAGGGTATCAGTATTTTCTACTGCATATTTATTTCCAAAATATATCCTTGTAATATGATTGCATCTTTTCTCAAAAAACATTAAAAAAAAAAAAAAAACTGTTTACAGGTTTAAGCATTAGCCTTGATCCACTCAAATAAAAAATTAATCAGATTTTCAAAATAAAAAAACTAATCAATTATTCAAGAAAAACTACATGTATTTTCTATAACCTCGTCAATATTCAGTACCGATCACACTTAAATATATTGTAAAAATAGATTCTCATAGTCTTATATATATTATTATTCTCGTTTCATCACACAAAATATATGTCCCAGCCAACCTCTCATCATCCTCATCCTCTAGCGCTGCCTGTGTCTTAGATTTAGATTTATTGTATTTGAATTTTAAATTAATTTAATTTAACACAAAATATATTTTAATTTTTTTATATTATTAAAATTTATTGAAATTATTTTTTAATTTTTGTTTTCAAAAAAAAAACAGTAATGACAGAATTACAGACAAAACTTTTCACGACGAACAACATCACTAATTTGTAGGTCTTAATGTGATGTTTGTGAACTAGCAGAGAGTTGTTACGCTTTATATCCATTAAGTTTGAATAAAGTCATACAACCATTTGTGATTATATATTTTGATGTATGATATACATCCAATGTCTTTACTTTAGGTGGATTATGCAGGTTCGTTATTTTTATTAATGATTGTACCAGGATGACAAGTTGTGTTTCTTGAAAACCAACGTAAAGTAGAATTGTTATAGAATTTTTTTATAAAATGGTTGGATCCTATTATACGACATATATATAGGAGTCATCAAAAGAGATATAATGTGTAGTTTTTTTAATTGTCTTTTGGTGTGACGCGTCAAGTACTATGATCTTCAAGTTAGTTTATATGATAATTAAAATAAAATAAATCAGATAGTCTTAAGGATGAAATTCTTACATTGACCGGTTAGATTTCACTCTACAATTTAAATTAAAAATGAAAATAAATAAATAAATAGCTTGGTCTAATACGTGAACAAAGTTGACCGGTTGGCTAGCATCTGTATAGGAAACACGTCACATTATTACAGCAAGCACAATTATTGCAGAGTGCCCACATCCATTAATACACTAAGCACACGTTCGACGACTCAAGATGGTTAGATTACTAAAATGCCATCCCTATCTGCTGTCAGACAACTGTTAGCTAGCCCGCGTGTTGTGCTGAGTTTTTTTGATATAGCAAATTGATTAATTATTCGGTCTATAAAAAATTATTTCGTTGGTAGATAGCAAATTGTAATCGTTAAGTTTTTTTGTATTTTTTTTGTCTGTATCGAATTAGTTTGTTGTTGTTATCAGTTTCGGTGCTCAAATAATAATTTAGTTGACAACTCTCAAAATTATAATTGATAAAATCTATTAAAGATGAGTAGATTGTATTTTATAGCCAATTCATTAATGGGTGAACTTGCATAAATATTTTATCGATTTATGTAATTTCCATATTGAAAAACTATAATTGATTAATTGTTAGACGTGTTTTAATTGTTCAAACAGTTATTTAATTGGTGGACGTAAATTTGCAATTAATAAAATAAATAAAAGATGAATTATTTTTTTCTAGTATCGAACTTGTTGATGATTGGGTTTATTTTAACAGCAACGAACGATTTAATCAGTAGATAGCAAAATTGCAACCGCTAAAATCTATCAGAGATGAATTATTTCTGGTTGATTGCTATTTTGTGTCGATTTATTTAATTATTAGATTTCAAAATTGCAATTGATTGTTTGGTGTGTCTTAATTGTTTTGACAATTCTATAATCGTTTGATGAAAAAAATGCAATCAATGAAATCAATTAGAGATGAATTACTTTATTTTTTGTAGTCAATTGGGCATTCGTTGGTGGTTGGGTGTTTCGTAATGGTTCGGCTTATTATTCTCTTTTTTTTTTTTATTCTTCAAGTCAAATAATTTTTTAAGATCTAATAATATTTTTCTTGTTTTGTCATTTATTTTATTTTTTAATTGCTTTTTTAAAAAAATATTATTAGGTGTTGGGATTTCTAATAGATAAGGCATTCAAAATAATGACAATAATTAATCGTAATTTGTTTCTTTATAAATATGTTAGACTAATTATAGATTTTGCTATTTATTTCATATTAGCATCTTAAAAATAATGATAATAACTATTTGTGATTTTTTCTCTAATAAATATGTTAGACTAATTATATATTTTGCTATTTATTTCATATCAGCGCCTTAAAATATATATATTCATCACTTTTTGGAATTGCGATCTCCTTTAGGTATTCTATAAAATAATAATAGTCGTGGTACGTGTAAGTTGATCCAGACACCCTGATTATATATAAAAAAAAAATATATAAGTGGGAAACAAATAGGAAAAAATGTTAAGAAAAAATGAGTCCAGGGATTATTCGTGGCGCGCTCAGTTGACCAGGAACAAAAAAAAATATATACTTGGGAAGAAAAAATCTTGGTGCGCATAAGCTGACCCGAACACCTTGGGTGGAGAAAAAAACAAAAAAAATTGTATAAGTGGCAAAACAAAACAGGGAAAAAATGTATAAAAAAAGTGGATCCAGAGATTAGTCGTGGTATGCGTAACCTAGCCCGAACACCTTAGTTATTAAAAAAAATCCAGTTTTTTTTTAAAAAAAGGAAAAAAAAGAAAACCAAAATCAGTTTTTTTGTCTGAGCGGCTCGAACTCTCGCACTCCGAATCTGCCAACGCACAGATAACAACTCGGCCACATCTGCTCCTTTGTCATTTCTACTATACAAATAAAAAAAATAAGAAGCCCTAACTAAAAAAAAAACGAGCTCATGTAGGCGCGAAGCAGCAGACCAATTGTCCAGTCCACAGTAACAAATAGTGAATGGTCGATCTCCTTTAGCTCTTTAGCGAGCGAACTTGCCCGCACGTTGTGCTGGGTTCTATATATGTAGAAAACTGATTGATTTTATGTGTGTTATAATTGGTGATTTTAATATTTAATTAATAAAATTATTGTATTGAACATGTTGATGGTTGGGTTTATTTTAATGGCAACAAACTATTTAATCGGCAAATAGCAAAATTGCAACCGCTAAAATCTATCAAAGATAGATTATTTCTAGTTGATTGCTATTGTGTGTTGATTCATTTAATTCATAGATTGCAAAATTGCAATTGATTGATTGTTTGGTGTGTCTTAATTGTTTTGATAATTATATAATCGGTTGATTAAAGCAATGCAATCGACAAAATCAATTAGAGATGAATTACTTTTTTTTATAGTTTATTGGGCATTCGATGGCGGTTGGGTGTGTCGTAATTGTTCGGCTTATTATTCTTTTTTTTTCTTTTTATTTATTCTTCAAGTCAAATAATTTTTTAAGATCTAATAATATTTTTTTTCTGTTTTGTCATTTATTTTATTTTTTAATTGCTTTTTAAAAAAAATATTATTAGGTGTTGGGATTTCTAATTATTGAAGATAAGGCATTCATAATAATAATTATTATTATTATTCAATTTTTTTCTTATAAATATGTTAGACTAATTATATATTTATCTATTTATTTCATATTAGCCCCTTAAAAATAATGATAATAATTACTTGTAATTTTTTCTCTGATAAATATGTTAGACTAATTATATATTTTGCTATTTATTTTATATGAGCGCCTTAAAATATATATATTCATAACTTTTTGGAATTGTTATCTCCTTTAGGTATTCTATAAAATAATAATAGTCATAGTGCGTGTAAGCTGATCCGGACACCCAGATTATATAAAAATAATGTATAAGTAGAAAAAACAAACAGGAAAAAATATTAAGAAAAAATGAGCCCAAGGATTATTCGCGGCGCGCTCAGTTGGCCGAGAAAAAAAAATATACTTGGGAAGAAAAAATCGTGGTGCGTGTAATCTAACCCGGACACCTCGGTTAAGAAAAAAAATGTATAAGTGGCAAAACAAAATAGGGAAAAAATATCAAAAAAAAATGGATCCAGAGGTTAGTCGTGGTGCGCGTAGGTTGGCCCAGACACCTCAGTTATTAAAAAAAAAAAACAGTTATTAAAAAAGAAACCCTTTTTTTTACAAAAAAAAAGTTCTTAAAAAAAATCAGTTTTGCTATTTGAGCGGTTCGAACTCGCGCGCGCCGATGCTGGCAGCGCGCAGACAACCGCTCGGCCACAACCACTCCTTTGTCATTTCCACCATAAATATCTAGATCCTATTCTATTGCCTGTAATTGAGTCTAGTATTACATGAATAAGAAATAAATGATTTACAATAATGAATTAAATTGACTGCCGATTCTGGACTTCTTCGTTAAGGCCTGGCTTGATGGTTGTTGGACTCTAGTGTTGGCCTTAGTTACGTGAGATATATTATAAAGATGCTCGACAATGACTCCAAAGATGGGAATTAGGTTGGGCCAAGAGCAGGTCATCCCAAGACAAAGAAAAAAAAAGAAAAAGGCAAAACTGCATTGTTCACTTAGCGTGAACAGTGAGTGAATTAATATTGTTCACGTGTTACGTGAACAGTAACAAGGTGATTGGCCGACCACGACGAGAGGCTTACCTTCTACTATTGCCGGGTAGAGGAGGCCGAGGTGGTTTTTTCTATGATGGTGGCGTCGAAAATAATGGTATGTGGTGGTCGGTAGGGGCGATGGAAGAGGCTGGTGTTGTTGCTACTACGGGAGGTCATGGTGGACCTTCTGTTGTGGAGGATAAGACGTTGGTGCTGATAGGGTGCTGCTAAGTGGTCGGCTGGTTGTTGTTTGAGGAGAGAGAGGGTTGTTAGTGTGACTGGTTTTAGAGAGAAGGAGAGTTGCTGACCAAGAGAGAGATGTCATCGTCGATGCCGAGGAAGATGATGGGTTGTTATTGCCAAGGGAGACAAAGGGGTGGCTGTTGTGTGCAAGTTTTGTCTCTGCAATTTTCACAGTGTGTTCGTTATCCCCATTGTGGCAACCTTTGTGTGTGTTTTTAGTGTTTCTCAATGCATTAACGACGATGTCCCATGTTTGTGTATTCTCCCTAGTTTATGATCGTCCCCCCGTTAACGATGCCCCCCCCCCCCCCCTCCTCTTTATTTTTAAAATTTGCTCCCTTTTTATAGACTTTTACAGGTATGGGAGTGTTGCCCCGGAATGGGTTGAGAAAGGGAGTGGATGGCAGTCATGGTTGCAGGTAATGCCTCAGCAGATAAGTTTTTTTTTAATATAAAATAGATTGACAAAAAAATGGGTTGTGACCAAAATAGTTTTTCTACGGAAAACCAGAAAGAACGAAGTTTTTTTTTTAATTTTGGCTTCTGATTTCACCCAAAAAGTTTTGTCACCAAAAATTAGGATCTTCTCAATTTAAACCAAATGAGGCTTCCAAACTTAATTTCTCACCAATTAAACCTTTAATAAAATTAATTTGACTTATTTAAAGTATAATTAAGTATTTTTGTTTAATTAAATCCTTCAATTGGGCTCTAAATTAATCCCTCAACATAATTACATTTTAAATTGACCGACGATTAAATTAAATTAGCTCATAAAAATATAATTTTATCTTTCGATTTAATTTTTATGCTGATATATTCAAAAATAAATTTTTTATCCTTGAATCTGCATTTTCCTTTATTTTTTGGCACAAAAGAGATACGATCGAGCTCTCGAAAACGTCCAAAATTTTCACCTTGATTTTTCTGCCACCACCAGCCCCTTTTATTTTATTTTTGTTATTTTTGGGTAGATTTGGGGGAATAACCCAGAAATTGGGTTATGGCAATACTAAAAAGAAAAACAAAATACACCATCATCTTAACTTTTTTTTAGTTTAAAGGTGATAACATTTTGAAACAACTTGGGTAAACTCGATTTAACCAACTAAACATATCATAAATGATATTGGAGTTGTTCCAATGTGATTCATTCATCATATCGGATCTATATATTACATGGATGATCCTGTAAGAACCTAATTTGACTAAAGAAACTTAAATATACCGTAATTTTTACTCTTTTTTTTAGTTTATAGATGACAACATTTTGGAGCTGACTTGAATCAATTTGATTTAAATCATCATATTATTCATGGGCTTAATTGTGTATAATAATTATGTTTTTAAATCACTTTTTATATAATTATATCATAATAAGAATAGACATGTATAGGAAAGTAATCAAATAAAATGTAATAGAAAACTTGTAATATTTTTTAACTTCTTTCTATCCAGACAAAAGAAAACAATTTTAAAAAACTTAAGATATTAAATGATGCAATAAAGTATAATAACTAAAAAGTAGAGATGTAAAGTGTTTCCATACTCAAATTATATGATATTTTTAGTAATTTATTATTTTTTCCTAAGATACATGTAAGTGTGAAAATAGAGATATATTTATGGGTTTGAAATATTAGTGTGAAAAACAAATTTAGATTAAAATATTTTGATATATTTTTAAATAAATAATTATTTTAAAAATTATTGTGCGTTACAATCTCAAACATTGATGGCCAAAGATTTCATTTTGCCAAAAAAATATGGGGTATGAAACAGGATAAAAATCTCTTTTATTTTTCATCTGTTTGAGAATATAGTTGTGGTTGTTTTTTAAAGTGTTTTTGATTTAAAAATACATCAAAATGATATTTTTTTATTCTTAAAAATTATTTTTGATATCAACACATAAAAATAATCTGAAAACACCAAACACTAATAATTTAAAATAAAATATAAAAAAATAAAAACATTTTTAAAATACAATGTCAATCAATACAAAACAGTATTGAAGCGAGAGAGATGGAGAGATAATATATAGGCTTTGAAAAGAAGGAAAGTAGAAGGTGAAGTCTCACAAGAGAATAGAGATAGAGATCGTATAAATAAAATATTTATGAATAGTAGTAGTAGTAGTAGTAGTAGTAGTAAGAGTTATGTGCAAACCAAGGACAACAAACTCAGGTGGTGTCATTTATGATATGATACATATGTACCAAAAACTAAGACTATGTTTTAAATTGTATTTTTTTTTAAATATACTTTTACATTTTTTTATGTTTCCAGGATTGACAGATAAATTACAGAACTTTGAGATAGAACAATTAATCTGTTATCAAGCCGAAGCATCCTCACGAGCATCTATACTCACAACCTCCCTCACAAGATTCCTGGTTGAGGGCAAACCAGCAACGACGCCTCCTTCAATACCACACTCATTCGTTCCCCTTGTAATCTTGAAGTAACCATCCTGTCATTTAAACAAGAGATTGTGCTTCAGCATTCAAGAAGAAACATTTTGTTCAGATCATTTAACATGAGAGTTTTGACAGGAACGTACATCACCCCAGCCTCTATTCCACTGGTTGGCAAGAAGCTGCAAAAGGAGAGTGTTTATATTGTCATGGAAAACTAATGGCTACAAAATCCAGGGGGGAAGAGATAAGCAGTCTCACATACCCAATAAGCTTCCCCATCTTCAGAAGCTCCCCGTCCAATAAGTTTAACAGCATGGCCTCCCATCATGCCACCAGTTATGTGCCTATAGACTCCCGATTTATAATGGGCAAAATCCTGTAAAATGGTGAACAATCTATTACAATCAAATAAGACATGATTCCTGTTCTGTAATAATAAGCAACTTGTCCTTGCATAAATGATTTTAAGTAGCCAGCCATACCATACCCTCAGAGGTTGTTCCTCCACGCTAAGCAATGGTTAATAGTTTCTTCAGCGTAACAAGTTATTCCCAACCACGTCAAAAGTTAAGGGTGCAAGAAAAAGATAATGAAATAGGCGCATTTTCACCTCATCAACAGTGAAGGCCACCTCAGCTGGCCCATTCTTATAAATTTCTGCCATGATACAGTTGGGATCAGAATCCATTCTGTACGGCTTGACACCATAGTGCTTCGATTTCTTCCAGATCTGGTTCTTATTGACACACTTTCGCGCGCACTTTGGTGTGGGATGAACAGGCTCACAACCAGGGTGAGAGCAGCCAATATCATCAAAGTATGGATCACACTGCCAGATGAAAAATGTGTTCACCATGGGAATGAGTACATCAGCCATGGTCAGGTAAGGTATATAAGGTATGGCCAAAGAGTGATAGCCCTAATTTTCTTTTCAGCAATCATCATTGTTGAAAAAATCTGACTTGTTAATGGGCAATGACAGAAACTAGTACCTCCTCCGTAACAACACCATGGTGGACAAAGTATCTCCATGCAGAGATTGAATGCCCCCCGTCACAACCACGTCCACACAAAAAACCACAGCATGATAAGAGATCATTGACTGACAGAGAGATGTTCTGCAATAAAACACTACATACTATGATGGACAGAATGGAAAACGTCAAATTCAAGTAAATTAGACACTTGTTTTTATTTTTCTATCAAACTACTTGTAATTTCATCACGAACTAAATTCATATGTGAAGGCCTCTACGATCCCTTGCTATTTGATCTATGAACAACATCTGAAAAAATATCATCAGAAATAACATCTGCGATCTATACTGATTTTCAGGATCTCTATCTATATGTTATAGAGATATAATTTCAAGGTCAAATCTAGTTGCAAGTTTTTGATCCATAATCAATCGAAAAGCAACAGGGTTATGGAGTGAAACGAAGTCACATGCATTTTCATTTCATCAGGCTGATCTTTATCTATCTACATATTTTTTTAATTTTTTTAAATATGATTTTTATATTTTTAAAATAAAAAAATCAGGCTAGGTCTGACCCAACCAAATGGGTCGGGCCAGCCCAGGTGGCCCCAAAGGCCCAGCTCTGGTGGAATTGGGTTGCGCCGAGAGTAGGTCCAGCCCATGAATTAATGCTGAAACGATGCGTTTGATTGAAGTGCAGCATGAATAATAAGTTGAAATGGTGTGTTTGATTGAATGCTGCATGAATTATATAATTCACATTATTGTTCACGTAACACGTGAACAGTAACATGGCCTACTATGACGATAGGGTCACTGGCCGATACCGACAGGTAGAGGAGGCCGAGGTGGTTTTTCCTGTGGTGGTGGTGTCAAAAATGGTGTTATGTGGTGGTCGATAGGAACGTCGGAAGGTTGCAACTGGTGCTGCTTACGTCGGGGCTTGTTGCGACTGTTGAAGGTCACGGCGAAGCTTGTGGCATGGAGGAGAAGCTTCCGGTGATGAGGGAGATGGTGGTGGTGCCGAGAGCTGCCGATGAATGTGGAGAGAGAGGGCATCGACAGTGACTATAGAGAGAGAGACCACCAGCTGTGTTGGGGAGAGAGAGAGAGAGAGAGAGAGAGAGAGAGAGGGAAGCTTGGTTCATTCAAAAAAATCCATGCACTCTTTGCCTTCCTATGTGTTAATGCTCACAAAAATTCTTGTGTGTTGATCCCATGCATGAATGTTGCAGCTGAGTTTTTTGAAAAGCATCTCACAAATGCTTTTCGTTACCTGCGGTTGGAACATATTTTTAGATGGGATCCACAGTTAAAATCTGGGGTCCTGTTTGGTTAAAATCACGTTTGGCTCTGTGGTGAGCCTCAACCGCAGGCCACACCGCAGAGCCAAACACCCACTTAATACCAACATGATGGATCTTACCTGATTCTATCTAAAGGAGTAGATTTTTTTTATATAGATAATAGATATAGTATAAATTTTAATTTAAAATTTATTTAAACTTATATATTTATATTATATAAATATATTTATAAAATATTTGTATTTTTTAATATAATATAGATATATAGATAATAGTTATTATTTTATTATTTAATATATATATATATATATATATATATATATATATATATATATATATATATATATTAAAAGAGAGACTGTTGTTTTTGCTGCTGTATAGTTCCCTAATTAATTTATGCTTTGTTTATTTTCTCTGCTTCTGGCTTATAAAAATGAATTTAGAAGTTCACGGAATATAGGATATGGAGAAGGTATTCGTAAATTAATGAGATTATTATTTATTTTTATCAAAACCTTAAATGTCTTTCAGAATGTATCTTCGCTTTCTGTAATTAACGACCGAACAACCTCGTCAAGTACATGGAATCTATTCTCACATGGTCCTGCCAACTGGATTGACGGTCGAAGTTTATCGTTTGGTTTGGAGGCGTAAGCAGCGTCGTGAGTCAGAAATTAAGCGTTGTTAAATAAACAAAATACTAGTTTATCGTTTGCCCATGTGGAGCAGTGTTTGCTCGCAACTCTCTTCTTTCAACTCTGTTTAGTGTTTACCATGTCCTCCTCTCGCATTATTATAAAATATTATTATTTTGGTTTCCATCAAATACAAAATCTTGTCTTTCCTTTCTTTTTCTACAGCAAAACACCACTTTTTTCTCAATTTTTTTAACGTGTTGATCTCAAAATTAAAATTTTGAAAATATTATTATAATTTATTATTTAATTAAAAAATAATGTTACTAAATAATGATGTTGAATGACTGGTTGCTTTAAATTGATTCGGCAATAAAAATACAAAATACAAAAAAACCAAGCCTCCAAAACCAGAGTGTAGACCGTAGATCATCAAAATGATGATCTTATTTATTTTTCTCAAAGTGATGCTCTTATTTATCTCTCATATGATGACATGGGAAATCATTGCAAGGTTTGGCCAATGCAGACATTTTGAAAATCATTTAACAGCTAAAGTTACAAAATTCCTAAGACAAGACCAAAGACAGCACAAATCCATAAACAGCAGTTGTCACACGCCTAGCTTGTCTGCTAGCGGCTTCTCTTCTCCTCGATACCTGACTCTGAAAATCTCTTCCGAAGAACTTCTAGCACCTGTTCTATTTTTACACCTTTAACTGCCATTAGAACCATGGCATGATATAGTACATCCCCCATTTCAGAGGCAGTCCGTGCATTGTCCTCATTCTCCTCTAGTGTTCGGCATAATTCATCTGCCTCTTCCCTGTAAAGCCGGAAAACAGGAAATTAAGGA
Organism: Salix purpurea; assembly: GCA_027405865.1. Classification (NCBI taxonomy): domain Eukaryota; kingdom Viridiplantae; phylum Streptophyta; class Magnoliopsida; order Malpighiales; family Salicaceae; genus Salix; species Salix purpurea. The sequence continues at coordinate 23,971,125 of JAOWLH010000002.1, forward strand.
TCTAAAACTGAAGACAACGGACAAAAATCTTGACCTTGGTGCAACAGCTCGCTAACATTTGATGTTCTTCGAAGTTTTGAGATACATAGGAAGCTTTCTCAAAAGCAGGAGGAGAAAGCAATGTACCTGATTTTCGAGCAAAGTAAGTCATGATCAAGGAGTAATCGTTTAGTCCAAGAGGGTTTTCCAGTTTGTCGCAAAGCTAATTCATCTTTGCGCTGGGAAATTGTAGTTTCCAAAGAGTACAAAGTTGTCAATGCCACCTTATTTTCGTCAACCTGCTCATTTTCTAACAAATCAGAAACTGATGTGTAATAGCAAGTTTCTGACCCTGTGTGGCAGGTAGGTCCATCTGGCTTTCCAAGGTAAATTATCTGCAAAAGAACCCACCATTTGAATCAACTCCAAGCACAATAAAATATGACAGTTAAGGTATTCCAACAACAGGATTAACATACGGAGTCACGGTCACAATCAAGATAAATGTCATGGACATTGATGAAATTCTTAGAGGTTTCTCCTTTTGTCCACAGAGCTGAACGCGACCTGCTATAAAATGTTGCCTTCTTCGAGGAAACTGTTGTAGCTAGTGCATCCCTGTTCACAAAGCCTTGCATTAATATTGCCCCCGTGTCTATATTTTGAGCTATTCCCACTGCCAAACCTTTGTCGTCCCATTTTACACTGTCCAGCAATGTCTCGACCTAAAATCAGATGATTAGATGTATCCATGAACAAATGTTTGTATAGGCAAATCACTTTGATTAACAAATACACATAAAAATAAATTTAAGTATATATAAGCAATCAATAGTACAAAGCACATTGAAAGTTCTGTAAGAACAAACAAATCATTAGATTTCCTTCTGGTTCAGATTGACTCATGGGAAAAATAGAACAACTCAAGTTATTAAGACGTTCAAGCTCTTGAAAAATAAAAATGAACAGCTGAACTTCCATTGCTGGAAAGCATGCAATCTATAGCAGCTATTGAAAAGGGCAGCGTCACATTCCCAACATATAACACAGAATCCAAATGTTGACATGTAGAGTCCAGATGTAGCTCACATAACAATCAAATGTATATTATTGGGCAACGATGGATCCTTTCAAGAGCGAAAAAGGACAAATGGGAAACCCATCGATCAAATTTCCTTCTCTCTTTAATTTCCCAGACATATAACGATCTCTACCACGGTAAACAGAGTAGAGATCTGACTGATGTCTGATACCAGATAGAGCTGAAAAATATATACATCATATTATTTAAGAATTTCAGCCTCTCGGGTGAAATCATATTAAACCAAAATGTCAAAGCAGCAACATTTAAGCCAGATCTTCATCACATTTTTTAAAGAAACCAAAAGTAATAAGTTAATACAAGGGGTAAACCAAGTTAACTCTACCTTTATTCAGTGCCAGCAAAGTTGATTTATACAACCATTTAAAATTGCGTAACTGTGTTAATCCATCGATGTTTTAATGGTGAAATCAAGATTAACCTCAGTGAATGGATTATCGGTAGATGAAGTCAACAATTTTATTCCGAAACAATTTTCGAAGCCAAAAATCCAACTTGTAAAAGTAAAGACACGTCTATCTGTACATATTATCAGCACAGAGACCATTGTTCAAAAATGTTAATGGTATTTTGTATCTGAATTTTCCTTCTTTCCACAGACTTTCAAGTCATTTGTAGATAAGGAGATCAAGGTCACATAATCAAAGTAGCTGCAGTCGAACAGGTGCAAAAAAATAATTGATATGTAGAGTCCAGATGTAGCTCAAACAACAATCGTTTATGTTATTGGGCAACGATGGAGACTTTCAAGAGGGTTAAATGACGAATGGGAAACCCATTCATCACATTTCCTTCTCTCTCTTCAATTTTCCAGACATGTAACAATCTCTACCACCTTAAACACGGTAGACATCTGACTTATGTCTGGATATAAAATCTTGGGAACCCAAAAATAAAAGAAACTAAAGCAATATATCATTACGAGCAAAAAAAGCATTTCTTTTTGAAGTACCTTTGATTTAATATAGATCTCTTTAACAGAGTTTTTATCAGCAGAAGCAAAAACTAGAAAACCCCTTTGCTTCTTGTTGATAATATTATATCTGTTCTGATCACCATTAGGAAAGAAAACATGGGTTCTTGATGGGAATCTTAGAGCTTGAATACAATGAATGGCTGCCATTGAAACACAGATATGAAAGTTCTCTATTTTTTGTTCGTGCTCATGTCAAATACCCTGGAAGCAAAAAATGTAGTAACAGGCAGCATTAACTCATGTTTCATTGACACACGAAATCTTTGTTGCTTACCAACTACAACAATCTCCCTATCATTAACCAAAAAAGAATCAATGGAGATTACCTTAGGCTAGAAGAGAAGCTTGTGCAAGCCTGAGACCAGCCGTCACGTTCCGCGACTAGGGTTTCACTTTCAGAGTGCTCGTTGAGTCCGCTTTTAAAGAGGGGAACGGTCAAAAAGTGGGTTAGCAGAGTCTAATTGAGTCCATTGGGCATATGGCCTGGGCCCATTAGAGCCTATATTGCCTTGCTGCATTACTTCGTAGACTGTATTTGGTATTGTTTTTGTTTTTATGGTTGAGATTTTAAAAAAATAATTTCATGAAAAGCACTTTTAAATGCGATTCAAAATAATTTTTGAAATGTTTGGTTAAAACTGTGGTTGAGTTTGAGATTAATGAAAAGCAGATTCAAGTGTTTTGTTACCAAGTTTTTTATATTGCTTTCAATTTGTGAAATTACTTTAAAGTGTATATATATATATATATATATATATATATATATATATATATATTTAATAATTATAATAATAAAATATAATTAATAATTCAAGTAAATTAGACACTTGTTTTTATTCTCTAATCAAATTACTTGTAATTTCATCACCAACTATAAATCCATACGTGAAGGACTTTTCGATCCCGGAACAACATATAGTAAAATATCATCTGAAATAAAATTAGGATTGCAAGACAAAAATTATATTGTGATCTTCTTCTAATATATTTATTTATTGTAATTAATTTTTAGATTATTTTAATATTAAAAATATATTTTTTATAAGAAAATATAATAAATAATAATATATATTTTATATTTTAAAAATATATAAAATATATTTTTTATATTTTCCCGCCCCACCGCAACGCACGGAAAGCAACAAAATCCTACTTTCCATGAAACTTTGTTTCAATAGTAAATTAGGTGGATCCCATGGTTAATTTTAGCTTCTTAAAATTAACCAAACACTCAAACCCTCCACTTTTCTGCAACCTCCAGTTGCACCGCAATCTCAAACACCCTCTTAATGGGTTTCTGCTTTCTTCTTACGACGCCCACATATTTCGGGGTGTTTGGCTATGTTTTAAAAATATTTAAAAAACAAATTATTGTTCATTTTAAATTAATTTTTTTATGTTTTTAAATCATTTTGATATGCTGATGTCAAAAATAATTTTTAAAAAATATCATTTTAATACATTTTTTAACGAAAAGCACTTTCAAAAACAACATCAACCACACTCTCAAATAGTCACAACCAATCATTATGAGTTCTTGTTTACATTGCAATAATACAAAGTATAAAAATTAGCTTAAAAGGTATATAATTGTGAGTAAAAAGAAAAATGGTTCGGAAAGTGAAAAACTTTGTTCCAAATATATTATTAGAATGACATATGAGTATGCATTGTTTGTAGAATTTAAAATAAAGGATAAGAGTTTATTCATTTATTATATAAAAATCAAGAAAAAAAATGAAATTATTTTATGAACATATATTTTTCTGTCACTTTAAGATCATATATACATATTTATAAGTATTATATTATGCTAATTTATTATTCTCTATTCTCAGGGGTTGCAACTTTTATTTTTACTTATAGTTATTGATAATAACCTATGATTTATATTTGAATGGTATTTAAATGATTTTGTGTATTAATAAATAGTAGAGTATAGTATATAATTATTTTTGTGTGTATGTTTTGCCTAACACTTGCTTAATAAATTTTCACACAATCATGGAAAGTCTTAATATAACTCTCTTGAACATTATACTTTAATATGATAGAATTGATATATCTTATATGTTTCTAGTTCCCTGTCCAATAATATTTATTTTTCATGAAGCACACTATCTTAAAACATCTTGTCATCACAATTGGACCAAAAACTACACAAACAAATAATAGGATTGTAAAAAAAAAAAAATTGCTCATCAATTATATTTATATTATATGACCTCACTCAATCCATTAAAATCAGATAATATAGATATTATAAATAATAATATATCAAAAAACCTAATAAATAAATATTACAAGTTAGGTATATGTTAAAAAATTTAAAACTCGTTCAACTCAACCAATTTAATATAATATAAATAACTTGAGTTCTTTATGTAAATAATATTATTTATTTTTATTTTTTGTTCCTTTCTCTCCTTCACACTTGTATCCGCCTCTTACTCTCCTAATCTCTTTCTTCCGCACTTTTATTGAAATTATAGTTATTTCTTTTGAAGTTTTATGTGATATAGTAATAGTGCATTTTACAATTCAACAATTTTCTATTTGGTAACCAAGAGACCATAAAAAAGGAATGAGAATTTCAAGAATTAAGATTGGACTTTAATTTTTCTAGTAAAATCACAAAACTCAAAAGCATTTTATAGTTTGTCTTTGTATTATATTACACCTTAATTGTTTGATAAAATGTGAGACTACAATTTTTATTTTCTTTTGTTAAGTTTTCATGTGAAAATTGTGCTAGTTTTTATCTTATCCCAATATATGTCTTTTAATAGTCTTGTCTAGTTCTAACATTTGTGGCTCCATATTACTTTAGAATTATAGAAGAATAAAATAATTAATATATCTAACTCGTGGATATATATAATATCCATAAAATAATTAGCTCAACCTTACCTTTCTTAGGTCCAAAAACACTAAATGAATCAAATCGATATTTTATAAATTATCATAAATTAAGTTGGATATAATTATATGTCAATCTAACCTATTATATTTATGAATACCTCTAACAAGTAATCATGTTCATGTAAATTGATATAAAGTGACGTAGGAGTTTGTTGTGGGTAATTTTTTTTATGATTTTGTTTATAAGAAAATTAAACAAGTAAGACATTTATTATATATTCTTAAACTCAATTCATTTATTTAAGAATATCTATAGTTCTAAAATATTTTTGAAATAATTATCCACTATTCCACAACCTTCATCAATGCGATTGATGTACCACCATAACATCCACTTCAATTGTCACTACTGATATTGTTAAAGATGACAAGGATACCAATCCTTATTAAACTGTCAAACTCTACTGTTATGTTTTGTTTAGAAGTCTATAGTTGATTACTCCGAAATTCATGGTTGTAGTCATTGTAATCCTTACCATCACTGTAAACATCCATATATATAATGAGAACAACACACACGGCTAATTATCTTTTTGGCCAATACAATTGTCTCTACAATTTTATCTTACATGGTATCAGAGCAATAATATAGCTTACGCTTTAAAAGATCCTTCTTCCGCTTTATCACTTTTCTCATGGCTGAGTCTGGTTCCTCCTCCTCATCCCAATTTATATATCCCAGTCAAACGCAACTTGTTTCTATCAAACTTGATGAGACAAATTATCTTGCATGGACTGCTCCGTTTAAACCCATTCTCAAAAGTCACAATTTGTTTGGCTTCATTGATGGGACTAATGTCTGCCCTGCGATGTTTACTGATGAAATTGTTGCCACAAATAAATCTGTAAACCCTGCCTATATTACTTGGCAGAATCGTGACCAACTTCTGCTGAGTTGGATCATCTCCTCTATTTTTCCTACACTGGTAGCCTCTCTCTATGGCTTGGACACTTCATTACCGGCGTGGCAGTCCCTTGCTGATCGGTTTGCTTCTCAATTAAAGTCTCGTATCTCTCACCTGAAACGTCAATTGCAGAATCTCCAACAAGGTTCTTTGTCTTGTGCTTCGTATCTGACTGAAGCCAAGTTTCTAGCAGATCAATTATCTGGTGTGGGAAAGCTAGTTGACGATGACGATCTCATATCCTTTGTTATTGGGGGGCTCAACAATATTTTTACCCAGTTTATCACTTCTTATTCCTTCCATACTCGGGAAAACTCCATGTCATTTTTTGATTTCAGGTTTGAACTACTGAATCATGAAATACTTCTGAATCAACATGCTCCAGTAAATCCTGCACCAGAAACATCATCCTTTGCCTTATTCATAAATCGACAGAAATTTCAGCCTACAAGATGAAAAATAAATTACTCTGGATCCTCAAACACCACTGCTACAAGGCCAAATTTCTCTTCAAAACCTATCCCCTCCACATCAAACAAGAATGTTCGGTTTGTCTCCAATCCAGGTAATAGCTCTCCATGCCAAATCTGTAAAGGCAGTAATCATCAAGCATTGGACTGCTTTCGAAGAATGAATTTCTCCTTCCAAGGTCGTCACCCTCCTACAGACCTGGCAGCCATGGTTGCTGATATTAACTCAAAATTTCTGAATCCTCAATGGCTTGCGGACAGTGGTGCTAATGCACACATAACTAATAATGCTGAGAACTTGGATTCCAAACGCCCGTTTGATGGTAATGAGACTGTCAGTGTAGGTAATGGTGCAGGTTTGTCCATTAAAAATACTGGTTCATCTATTGTCTATTCTCGTGACAAACTCCTTCTTCTTAAAAACATTATACATTGTCCTCAAGCTGCTGCCAATCTTATTTCTATTAACAAATTTTGTGTTGATAATGATGTCATTTTCCATCTCACTCATAATACCTACTCTGTTCAGGACAACCAGACAGGAATCATGCTCCTCCAGGGTCCGAGTGAAAAATGGGTTTTATCCTATCAACTTCGACAAATTATCACACAATAAGCGCAGAGGGCTAACTGCGTTTATGGGAATCAAGGCACCTAGTTTTCTTTGGCATCAACGTTTAGGTCATCCATCTGAGTCAGTATTGCATCACATTTTATTCAAGTCCAATTTACCTCTTGTTGGTTCACTGCAAAAACAATTTATATGTGAATCTTGTCAACTTGGAAAATCCATCCAACAACCTTTTTCCTCCTCTCATCGAGAGACATTTAGTCCCTTAGCTTTGATTCACTCAGATGTTTGGGTTGCACCACTTGCTTCACCTAGTGGTTTTAAATTCTATGTCTTATTTATTGATGATTTTAGCCGATTCACATGGTTATATCCAATTGCCAATAAATCTGATGTTTTCAACTCTTTCATTCAGTTTCGCCTACTTGTGGAAAAACAATTTTCAACTCCCATTCAAAGTTTACAAACCGGTAATGGTGGTGAATATATTTCATCAAATTTCACTCGATATCTCATGGAAAATGGTATCTTACATAGACGAACATGCCCACATACCTCTCAACAAAATGGGATTGCCGAAAGAAAACATCGCCACATTGTTGATATGGGACTCACTTTACTTGCACAATCTGGTCTTGCTAAGAAATTTTGGGTTGAATCATTTTTAACTGCCGTATATTTAATCAACAGGTTACCTACGCCAGTTTTAAATAATGATGATCCTTTCTTCAAACTATACAAAAAGGCACCTGATTATTCTTTTCTACGAAACTTTGGATGTCGATGTTATCCTTTGTTACGCCCATATGCTGAAAACAAATTATCATATCGCAGTATCCCATGTTTGTTTATTGGCTATTGCTCTAGTCAAAAGGGCTACAGGTGTCTTGATCCCATAAGTGAACGCGTCTACATCTCCCGTAGCATGGTATTTGATGAAACAAATTTTCCAGCCAAGACAAAGACCCCAATTCACTCCCCTGATGGCATCATGATTCCCGCTGCTACGTCACTCATTGGTATGTCTTCTTCTCCTCTTCAAATTCCAATTACTCATAATTTTCTGGATTCCCCACCCCATCCAACTCCGGACACAAATTCATCCCCAAATCAGGACTTACCCATGCATCCTACTCCTTCTACCATTCCTCCCATCATTGATTCACCGCCCCCTGTTGAGCAATCTCATGTCCCTCGCATTGTTACTCGCTCACAAACAGGTCATTCTCGACCTCGCCAATTCCCAAATTACATGGCCCATTACTCTTCACAACACCCACTTCAAATCTTCCACACAATTGTCATTCCACCTGAACCTACCACTTATACACAGGCAAGCTCAAAACCAGAATGGCGAGCCGCCACGGAAACCGAGTTCAAAGCATTATTAGACAATGGTACATGGTCACTCTGTCCACGACCTTCATCTCATCATATTGTGCGCAACAAATGGGTTTACAAGATCAAACAGAAACCTGATGGCTCAATTGATCGCTACAAGGTGAGATTAGTCGCCAAAGGATTTGACCAGAGGAGTGGAATCGATTACTTTGAGACATTTAGCCCAGTTATCAAACCCACAACTGTCAGAATTATCCTGGCCTTGGCTGTTCAATTCCGATGGACTACAAGACAACTAGATGTCTCTAATGCATTTCTACAAGGACATCTTGATGAAGAAGTCTATATGGAACAACCAAAGGGGTTTATCAGTGCTACACATCCTACCTTTGTCTATCGTCTGCATCGTTCCCTTTATGGCCTCAAGCAAGCACAACGTGCGTGGTTCACTCGACTATCACAGGCTCTGTTTGATCTCGGGTTCTCTGGCTCACATTTGGATTACTCGCTCTTCACTCTTCATAGAGATACGCTGCATGTGTTTATACTGGTATATGTTGACGATATCATCGTCACTGGTAACGACGATCCAACAATTTTCTCAATTATATCACAGCTGAAATCTGAATTTGTGATGAAGGACTTGGGTGACTTGAGTTATTTTCTGGGGATAGAGGCTACACGTGACCATACAGGTTTGCATTTACGACAATCTAAATATATTGTTGATTTACTTGATCGTGCTAATATGGTAGGCGCTCGACCTTACATGGCTCCCTGCGTCTCTGGATCAAAGATGTCAAAGACTGATGGTGAGCTATTAGATGATCCCTCTGAATACAGACACATTGTCGGGGCTCTACAATATGTTATCATAACACGTCCTGATATAGCATATTCAGTAAACCAATTGTGCCAACATATGCAAGCTCCCACCAGCACACATTGGACCTCTGTGAAGAGAGTTCTTCGTTATTTAAAACACACTGCTGATTTTGGTCTTCACTATAAACCAAGCATGGTTGCCTTACATGCATTTTGTGACGCGGACTGGGCGGGTAATCCTGATGATAGGCGTTCTTCAACTGGCTATGGTATCTTTATTGGGCAATGTCTAGTTTCTTGGTCCTCTAAGAAACAACCTATTGTCTCCAGGTCTAGTACCGAAGCAGAGTATCGGAGCTTGGCACTAACAACAGCTGAAGTATACTGGATCCGTATGCTTTTGCGAGAGCTACACATTTCCTTGTCCTCACCACCTATACTTTGGTGTGATAATCTCAGTGCAATATCTCTGGCATCTAATCCCATCTTCCATGCACGCACAAAACATATCGAAATAGATTATCATTTTATTAGAGAAAAGGTTGTTAACAAAGATATCGTAGTTCGTTTCATCAACACCCGCAATCAAGTTGCAGATATCTTCACCAAGGGCCACACTGCTGATCGGTTCTGTGCTTTACGTGACAAATTATTGGTCTGTTCATTACCCAATAATTTGAGGGAAGGTGTTAAAGATGACAAGGATATCAATCCTTATTAAACTGTCAAACTCTACTGTTATGTTTTGTTTAGAAGTCTATAGTTGATTACTCCGAAAGTCACGGTTGTAGTCATTGTAATCCTTACCATCACTGTAAACATCCATATATATAATGAGAACAGCATACACGGCTAATTATCTTTTTGGCCAATACAATTGTCTCTACAATTTTATCTTACAGATACATCATCATTAATATTTAACTACCATTGAATTTATTTTTAAAAACACCATGAAACAAATAGTGTTGTTCACGCATATCTATTTAAAGTTACACTTGAAAGGGTTGTGTTATGCATAAAACACTTATATATATAATGTTTCTCTAATTTATCTTGTGTTTATTTTTAAGAATATTTTATAGAAAGATTAAATAACAAAAAAAAAGTATAATCAACCTTTAAATTTATTTTATTTATTTTCAGAAAATAATTTTCTTATAATAATATCCAACTATTTTTAAAAATCATCATTATTTTATAATCACTACAACATCTACTGAACCACCATCGAACAAACCAAATTGTTATTATCATTCTACTATTATCACATTTCTTAAATATTTACTTCTCTAATATTGTAAAACGTTTCCCATGTATTTTCCTTTAGGAAGACGAGTGCACTTTCGATTTATTGGGAACTATTTTTTCCTTGTTTCCCAATTCCAAATTTCCAAAACAAAAGTGCAAAGTCTTTGCATGTACTCGGCCCATAAGATGGACTAACAAGGCCCATTAAGAACGGATCCACCAGCTTCCATGTACTTTAATGCAAGCCCCCACCCAACCAAAATAATAATAAAAAAATAACACTCCAAATTTGCCCTCTTGCCAGAGAATGAGGGCACTTCAATTTGCTAACGAGAAAAAAAAAAGAGAAAATAAATTCCTTATTTCATATGGTGTTTTCTAGCTATGAAATCTTTATTTTTATATATACTTTTTGTCCATAAAATTATTTAGGTCATGGGCTCTTTTAATGCAAGATAAGTGGGGGACCATCTAAGATATGGGGGCACGGGATGGTACTGAAGAGGCATGAGGGCATCCAATAAAAATTATGATGATATTATTTTTTTATTTAAAACTTGCATTTTAGATCATGGTATTGTTTTTATATATATATATAAAAGAAGTTAATAGGAAAAGGAGAGTCGTACCTCAATAATATTATTTTTTTCTCCTTGTTAATTTAATGTATAAATATTTTTTGAATATTTATTTTAATTACTCTTTGTTAATAAAAACATGCTGCTAATTATTAAATTGAAACTAGCTCAAATTTGCCTCACAACATCGTGGGAGCATAGAAACGAGTCTTTGTGATCGAGGAAGAGATTGATTGGTGTTTGTGGTTTTTTTTTAAATATTTTTTATTTAAAAATATATTAAAATTATATATTTTTTTGATATTATCTAAAAAACTAAAAAAGCTTTAATTTAAAATAATAATAAAAAAATTGAAAGTATTTTTAAAATATAATATCAAAATATCAGGATACTCCGTACACGAGGAAATTCGGCTACATTCGGCTACTTTTTTTTTTTCACTTTCTATTGACTTTCTTCTCTCTTTTTTTATTTTAATAGCTAAAATATAGGGTTTTTTTTATCATTTCTTTACAAAAATATCATATATAAATAAAAATCAGATTTAGATTATTTTTATCTCTTATTTTACGTCGATTATGATTTTGATTTCTCGGCGGGAAATTTGCTATATTTATTGGAGATCTTAGGTGGAGTTTAAAGAAGACAAGATCTCAATTAAAATATTATATATTTAAGAGTATGGAAATAAATAAAAGACAATAAACAGGGTGTTCTGTACGGATTAATACATGTCGGCAGAGGGTGGTCAATGGTGAGTGGCCTTTTTTTTTTTTTTTTTTTTGAGCTAGGGTGATGTGGAACGATACTGTTGTGAGTATGGAAAAAATATTATATATTTAAGAGTATGGAAAAAATAAAAAGATAATGATTTTAAAAAAATATATATACTCTAATATATATAATAAAAGTATTTAAGTTGTGAATCTTGATTTTAAAAACTTAATAATAAATTCATAACTCACAAAACTTCTTTTTTTATATATATGAATTGAATTCACTGGATAAACTCCTCTATAATTTAATATAAATTAAACAAATAATAAAAATATAAATTGTGTAAACACCTATAATAACTAAACAACAAAATAAGTCATTTTTTTCTACCTATATAAAGAAGAAAACATAATTCAAAATCCATTGGTACATCATTTTTATTATCGTGATTATAACAGTTAAAATTATCATCATAATTACTAAGTTTATTATTATTGTGTAAATAATAAAAACCATAAAATTGTCTTGAAGAATAAAACTAAAAACTAAAAAACTCTAACAAAAAAGCAAACAAAAAAACAAAAACAAAATAAATATTATGAGCATAAAAATATTATATGATCTGAAGAACAAATAAAAATAACAGAAAATACTAAAAAAATTAAAGAGAGAAAATGAGAAATATATATATATATATATGCTAATGACACACACATGAAGTGAAAAAGTCTAAAATACCCCCAAGTCCAAGAATTAATGTGTTATGCGTGTATTATCATTTTGGTATAAGAGTAAAGTCAACGAATGTATAAATTCATATGCTTTATGTCATTTACCAAGGCGCTGGTATAGTTTGTAAGAAGTAGAAGGAAGGGAAGGGCATCTCAGAAGTGTTTGCAATGGTAGATTTTTTATTTTACAATAAATAAGTGGGTGTATTGATTGGTAGATGGATGTTTTTGTACTTATATTATATTTATAATATAACATCAATTGATTAGGTTAAAATTGCTTATTCAAATTTTTAGGTACAGCTCAGCTAGCACCACTGCTCATTCAATTATTCAATTTTTTAGCTAAAAAGCCGATTGGTGGAGGTGAAGGAACGGTCAAGATCAGCTTCACTAGTGTACCTTGGAGTTCTGTTCTCATTTTGCTTACTATTTATTTATTTTTTTAGGATAAAACTTGACAGTGACCATTAAAATAAGCTGCTTCTCTCACCGATTGAGGCAACTTATCATATAAATTAAGGGATAATGCCTGAAAAAGAGTCGGCAACCCACATGATAACTTAAACAATGCAGGTGACACGAGAATTATTGAGTTATATTTTATTTTATAAATTTCTCCAGCCATCTGTCACTTCAAAATTATAGGTATTCGGTGCATGTTACGTGAGCATGTATTTCGATGGAGCTGGCCAGCCATTATTCTATAAGAGCTGCGTTAGTGCTATAAAAAAAGTGTTTCATCTTTCAGTTATTATAGTTAGTGGTCTATAATTCTTGAGGCATCATTTTTTATATATATGAGCTTGCCATCTACTTTAGAACACGACTGATGCATTCAAGAATTGGCTTAAACGGCAATTGGGATCTTGGTCTAGCGGTTGAAGGGACTTGTTTCTTTCCTTTGCACCAGGGTTCAAGTCCCACCATGTACGCCTGTCACCCCCGCGGTGCTTTACATGCTCACTGGGTTTGCAGGATGTTCAGTGAGTCCGGGGATTAGTTGTGGTGCGCGTAAGCTGGCCCGGACACCCCGGTTATCAAAAAAAAAAAAAGAATTGGCTTAAACGAAAAGATATAATATGACTCCAAGGAGTTGGCCCAACGGTGGAAGCTTGGGACCTGCGTGGGGGTACTCCTCCCAGGTCCTGGGTTCGAAACCTGAGGGAGCAAACTTCTTCTTGGAGTCACCGTCCCTGAGGTGGTGGCCCAGCCCCTCCTCGTAAGAGCCTGGGATAGCCGGAGGTTTACGCATGCCCTGGGCCCACAAAGTGCGCTTTTCAGGTCATGTGGTTCCCCCGTTCCGCAAGGATATCCAAAAAAAAAAAGATATAATATGTCGCTAGCAGTAAGAGATTTACTTTTCATGTGATTTTAGATTTGAATTCTATGATGGCTAATATGATGATTGTTGAAGGATTATATATTTGTTAACTTCAGGGGTTATGAGATTAGTCGAGGTGCGCTAAAGCTGACCTAGATATTCATATTAATAAAAAAAGAATTGACTTAAACTTCCATCTAGTAAAAGTTTAGGACTAAGTGTTTACTTTCCTTGTAGTCTCACGTTTGAGCCCCGTGATTGCTAATATAATAACTATTAGAAGTTTACATGGTCGTTAACTTCACAACTCGTAAAATTAATCGAAGTACATACAAGCTGATCCGGATATTCATATTAATAAAAAAAACTGTTTAAACGAAGATGGATGTGACAGCAGCCCATGACATATAAACATTTGTTAAATCATTTACGGATTATTTATTCTAAGCTGGCGTTTTGGGTACGATTATATAAGCTATTGTAGATATAACCATGCATATGGAATATGCTAAAAACAATACGAATAAAAATCAGAAAAAAGACAATGAGCTACATAGACTTGTAGTTTCCATGCAGGCAGCCAAGGAAAATGGCGAGATTCGTGGGCAGTGGAAAGATCCACAACTTCCAAGTATGACTGTGGAACTTGAAGGAGTGGACGGCACCAGTCCTTGACCATGCTTTTCAATGCATGATAAAAACAAGGCATCTCAAATGGAATATTCCTAGCACCCCCATGAAACTACAGAATCAACCTACCATATCGAAAATGAAGGTCAACCTGATGAGCCACACCACTAATTTAGTCAACCATAGCGATGAGTCCATGCTACTCCACCGACTTCGATGTAGGAATAGTATTCAATTCAATTTGTGGCTGAGAATCTCATTCCATGTAGATGTTGATAAGGAGCTCTCTGTATCATGACAAATTAATAAGCTATCTAGCCCATAAGTGGAGATGATCATGGACGTATCAATGGCCGCTGAAGGACGTGTACACACGCTAGCTTCAGTGCCTGCATTTCACCGCAAAGCCGGGTTTATTATTTTCTGCAAGAAATGATGTTCAGTAATCACACACACACACACATATATGTATTACTATTACTATATATATAAAGGGTGTCCTGATTTTATTTTGCTTTTTTTATTGTGTATATATACACAAATTATTATGGATTACAACAATAAAATTATCATTTTACTCCAGACCCGAAAAATTAAACTCTCGGGACTAGGGTCATTTTCGACATTTATATAGGACATGTATGATATTTCTGAATTCTTTGTATATTAAAACTACTATTTCTCTCTCCCGCCGAAGGAAAATACATGTCCGTCTTCACTATTTGACTGTTTTAGTTTAGTCTCTGTTCTTTTGATTTCAGCTTTACTACTTATTTCTTCAATAAAAATTTTAATTTGTTGCAATTGTGTCATTCAATTGCAACTGATTATATATATATATATATATATATATATATATATATATATATATATATATATATATATATATATATATATATATATATATATATATATATATATATTGGTTTTCAATTCAGTCCTTATTTTTTTGCCTTTTGGTTTGCTTTTGATTCATTTAATTATTTCGGTATTCAGGTTTTAATTTGTTTTAATTGTGTCGTCCAATTAAAATTTGTCATATACGCTACTTTTCATTTCGTTCCTTATTCTTTTGATTTTTTTAATAAAATTTCATTGCATTTTTTTAAAATGCTTTTATTTGTTTCGGTTCCAAGGTTTTTATTTGTTTCAATTTTGTCCTTCAATTGGAATTCATTATATATTTTGTTTTAATTTTTTTAATTGTGTCATCTAATTGAAATTAATCATATATGCTACTTTTTATTTCGTTCCTTATGCTTTTTTACACTTGTAAGTTTTTTTAAAATACCTTTATTTGTTTCAATTTTGTCATTCTATTGGAATTAATTATATATTTTATTTTGATTTGTTTTAATTTTGCCCTCCAATTGAAATTAGTCATATATGCTACTTTTCATTTTGGTTTTTATTCTTTTATGTTTTTTTTAACAAATTTACACTGTAATTGTTTGCATAGTAATGTTGATGATAATATTAACTATTATAGTAATGATAATGATGGTAACGTAAGGATAAATTTTCAATTTATGTTTTCTTCTTTTTGGTGATAGAAAATTACCTACTTATTTTTGTTATTTGATTATTATCATAATTTATATTTTATTTATTGTCTTTGATTTTAAATTCAATTATAAAATGAATCAATCTTAATACAGTAAATTCAATAATTCAGATATCCGAATCTTCTTGTTTTTTTAACGATGGTGATAATTTTATACTGGTTATTTCATTTAAACCTGCTAAATAGATAAATTTATATCGATTTAAAATTCACATATTTATAGAAAACTTGCACTTCACAAGAATTCTGCATAGATTTATTATTTTTCTCAATTTATATTATAATAAAAAAATCTCATACAATTAATATTTTTTTTCGTTGAAAAAAATATGGTTTTGACCGTGATAAGACGCGGGGGCTAGTGGCTAGTGTGTGTGTGTGTGTGTCTATTTAAAAGAATACATAACTAGATCAAATAAAGTAATTTTATTTTAATTAAATAAAAAACAAAAAGATAATAGATGAATCAAGTTTAAAAGAAAAGGGGATTAGAAAGACCTAGAAAAAATATTTTTTAAAAAAGGGGGCGAACAATGTAATTCAATCCATAACCTATTAAATAAGAAAAACTAAAATAGGATTAGAGAATGACATAAAAAAATTAGTCTCAATCGACCTTAGTTGGCATGATAAACATGTAACCCAAATAATCAGGACCGAGCCAACCTAAGATATCCTGCCAAACCCACGATCTAGATCATGAGATTGAAATAACCTCATAAAACATAAAAAGAATTATAAAACCTTTTTCTTAAAAAAACAACTTGTGTTAATTTTTAAATATGGGACCTGGGTCATTAAACTCAAAACACTTTATCTAGAAAAACTATGAAGTTCAATTCTCAATCAATCAAATATTAAAGGATAAAATTAAAAAAAAATTCAATTATATACACTACTAGAATTAACTATTTTATCAATAAAGATCTTCGACAACAATGTAACGTAATTTCCATCGGTAATTGTTTTTCCGACAATCACACAAACATGAACCATACATTGGTAAAACTCTCGTTGATAATTTCTTTTTTATCTGTGATTGCATCGGCATTGAATCTACTGGCAAAAACACCAATTACAAATCTATCGATGAAAAAAACAACTTTAATTCCATCAATCTATCCTGTTAGTGGGGCCATCAAAATATACTATTGGTGATTTCATCATTAACATTTTGCCAACAATTCCATCGATAATATTTTGTCGGTATAGTCCTTAGTAGTGGTTTCATTTTGAGTAATTGTTGTCCAATATTTTGAGTAATTACTATCAAACTCTCTTGATAATACCAACAGAATGTTATGTCCGTAATTTCATCACTAGTATTTTATTTTTTTTCTAAAAATAAAATGAGAAATAATTTGAATAATATAATAAATAAATTAAAAATCAAAATATATTTTGAACTATAATAAACTAATTTAATATTCAAATATTTGTTACAAATTATTGGATTTTAACATTAAAAATTCAAATACAATAAATCTAAAGCACAACTTGCTTTAGAGGAGGGGGGGGGGGGGGGGGGGGGGGGGGGGGGGGGGGGGGGGGGAGGTAGGTCGGGACCGTAGGATATAAAAGAAAGATCACATGGATCACCCAAATACAGTTGTATCTGCATAACCATTTGACACAATGCAACTGTCTCAACACGAAGTTAAGTTGTCTTATCATGCACTTTCTCTACTAAAACTATTTGGAACTCCAGAGTTTGCTTGAATCGAATTGATTTGAAGGGCATTCCACCCATTGAAATACTATGGGGGATCATAAATTCTCAGTTGTAGTGTTAGAGAGTTCGTAAACCCGATTTCTATCAGGTTTACCAGACATTCCTACTTTTAACCACATATCCATACCAAAATCTAGATGGGTCAGAACATCATACCCTTATTTCTCTTTCAACCTGCTATTATATGTTTCTTTGAAAGAAAAAAAATTAAAAAAAGAAAGAAAAAATCCAATGAAATAATAACTTAAGGAAAAGAAAATGAAAAATACCAATATACCACAAATTGATAAGAGCGACTATCCACATATTGTAGTTGCACTCTTAGTTGGTGGTCTTTACTTCGCACATGCATCTCAATGAAAAGCGAGCCAATTAAAGGGGTGGGGCGCTAGTACGTCTCTCTCGTCTCTATAGTGATGTTGCACGATAAATCCACTTGTTTGGACGGGTAGATCACTAAATCAACCGATGTTCTGGCCATTCCCATCACTTATAGGTAAAAGCTCACGGGTTAGAAAAATTTTTTACGTCTTTACTCCGCACATGCATCTCAATAAAAAAACTTCATCGGTAATAGATTGTGTCCAAGACTTGTAGCTTGCAAGAAAAAAACATTGTCAATTACAAAATATTAAAGAACAATTATGAATAAACAATAATGTAATTAATGAAAAAAATTACCATATGTTTTGTATGCGAAATAAACATGTAATCACTGATGTGCACAATAACAGAACCAAGAAAACATTGGTTCTGGTTCTACAAACTAGAATATGAGCGTTGCGTGAAATGCTTGGACGTCAAATGCTCATAGTATCTCTAAGATGAATGACAACCTGAATTCCTTCCAGACTGTCATGTTTTTCTAGTATGTAAGCTCTCTCGCCATCATTTTTTTCCTGCACTTTATGCCAGAAATCACACAACCTATAGAGTACAAATGAATTATTTGTTAGTAAATGAAAAATAAAAATTATGGTATTTAAAAATAAAAAATAAAAATTATCAATATTGTCAAAATTACCTAGTTGTAGTGTGATTTTCCCACACCTTTCTTACAACATAATTATTAGCATACTCCCAATCAAATTTTCCCTTGGAGTAAAAACTTAGAAAAAATAAATTTCATCGGTTTGATAAAGTAAACAAATTAACATGATAATAAAAATATAAGTTCATGCTAACCTTAAACCTTCTAAACCATGTATTAACCCATGATGTCCATTCAAGATTTTTGGAGATCTGGCTCTACTGAAACAATAGAATCTTCATTGATGCTTTAAAAGTTGTTTTTATTGTTCTCGCGACTTCAATATTTATAAACTTGAATTTTATATTATTAAAAACTATAAAAGAAAAAACAAATTAATAAAAACCAAAAAAAGAAAACTATAGCGGTCTAATAAATCAATCTATAAAAACTCAATAGCTGGAATAATAAAAATGTATTTGTCAAATTGATCGAACTCCAAGATGACAATTGACTTGTAGCATAAAAGAAAAGTAAAGAAAAGAAGACGTGACAAAAGGGTCACAGAACAGTACGCAGGCATGCGGAATTCGCAATTGACATTTGATGTTGCATCAGCATCACGGTGCATGCGTTTTGGAAAAATAGGAAAAGTTGACTTCCATGAGAGATTTGGACAGTAAACGGGTTCATGCATTTGTGCTTACGGTGTGAGACTGTGAGCATAGTAGAGGAGGAGTATCTGTATCTGTATCTGTATTTGTCTACCTGCCAAATTATTAAACAATAAACTAAATCACGGGTTTTTTGTTTTTTTTTTATTAGACTTTTCACATACTTTTTAAAAGTAAATTTTTTTATTTGCCTCCAAAATAAAATAAAAAAATCAGCTGCTAGATAAGGGTTTTTTGTTTTTTTTTATTACAGCCGATCTTTTTTTTCCATTCTTATTCCTTTTATAGATTTTTTTATTTAGTCCTTCAATTACATTCTCAATTGTTTTGTTTTTTATTTTGGTCCTTATTTTTCACAATTTTTTTTCCTTGTCTCTTTTTCTGTTTTTTTTTTTTTAAATTTCATTCTTCAATCAAATTATTTTTTGTATTTTTTTTCAATTTAGTCCTTATTTTTTTTTATTTTTTTTCAGATTCAATTTAACCCTTCAGCTGAAAGTTTTATTTTTATTTTAATTCATATTTATTTTTATCTTTAATCTTTTTTTAGATCCTTTTATATAACTGATTTTTTTCCAGGTTTCATCTTTTGACATTTGATTTATTGAAAATTTTGATTTGTGCATTCTTATTATTTTGTATTAGTTTTTTTATTTTAAAAAATATTGGCTTTGTGATTATCTTTAATTTTTTTGGCTGCGTTTGTTACGGTTTTATAACCAAAGTCACAGTTTTATTGAGACATTTTTTTCAGTATAAGGTTTTTTTATACTTGTTTTGTTTGTGTTTGATTTATCAAGATGTTATTTTAATTAATCTTTTTTTTTTGTTTAACACAAATGAACTTTATTTCTCAAAAATATATATTTATTTTTAAATAATATTATGAACTTTATTTCTCGAAATAACAACCATTTATTTTTAGATAATATCATTGATGAGTTGGGCCTTGCATAATACTTTGTTTAGGCTGTGAGTTTATCCAAACAGTTTTATTTGCTCTTATTTTTTATGCTATGGTTTTCAGAGCATGGATTTATCTTTTATTAAATTTAATAAATAAGTTTAGAAAACACAATTAGATGAATATCTCATTTTGTTTGATTGAATATCTTGATCTACAATCATTTTTTATTTTTTTGACCTTTTCTCTTGATTATTGTTAACAATTGTTCTTATTTATTTACATAAATAACTATCACTAAATAACTATCGCTTTATTTATTTAGATGCTTCAATTTACACTTTGGAATTTTTTTATATATATAAAAAAACACATTTTTCTGATTTTCTTAAAAATATATACTATAAAAATAAACCACCAAAAAACACGTGTGGTGGGTAGATGTGACTGTCAATACTTTTCCAGTCTACACGTGGATTACTTGACTCTTAACAGACCGAAAGAAGTGCGGATGCCAGTGGGACGAGTGATTTATTATTAGAAATTAAAAAGGCAAAATACCAACCTGCTCATGTGAAGAGCCATAATTTCAATTTCTGGTTTCTGCCCCCCGCCGCAGCTGTGGAGTTGATGGTTTTGGCCCTATAAATTAATTAATTAATAAATAGAACAAAAGTGTGAGCTATGAGTGTCTTTTTATCATTATTATTATTCTTACAGGGGTGGAAATATAAATAAGTTATTGCCCAAGCTACGCTCTTCGAAATAAAATACTTTTATTTGTAAGGGTTTCCACCCCCACCATGATCCAAGTTTAAAGACTACTGACAATAAAACTGAGTTTTGTAAATACTTCTTTATGAAAACCTCACTACCAACCTCTTATTACATTGCATTTAAAATATCATTAAACTCCAAAACTTAGGCTAGTTTTATAATAATAAACATGATAATATAAGATATTTTTAACGTATAATAATTCTTGGTTTTAAATCCAAGTATATAAAATAGACATATATCATAATTCAGATGACTCGTTGATGTGTTTAATTATTGAAATTGAGCTTTATATGAAGAGACAAGAAGAGGGCTAGACTCAAAGAACAAATCTTAATTAAATTATAATTGGATCTACCAGCCTCAAATTCAGATATTGTTTTTTAATTTGAATCTTAGCACAAAACAATTAATTTTGAGTTTGTCGTGCAACCTACACATTGTTCGATGCTCAACATATTTATAGCATTCTAAAGGACCAAATGAACAAATTCTTTTTGAGCAAGAAAGATGAGACAATTATCTACGAGCTTCATGAAAATCATCTATTCAAATTATGATATTATTAATGATGTTTTGTATTGCCAGCAAATCTTTATTAGCCACCATATCAATAACTCTAGAATTTAGCCTATAAAAGAAGGTATTTGACATACCCTTAAACATCTTGATTTTGAGATCAATATCCATGCTTTTGCTTTCTTTCTTTATATTTTGTAATGTTTAAGTTTCATTTCATGTTAATTCTCATTAATCTGTTATTTATTCTTAACAATGTTCTCTTTATTATGCGTCGTTGATTTATATTATAGTTATCTTCTTATCTTGCTTATTTATATATCTCTTCCTATTTACTTTAGTTAAGTTTATTTTTTCATGGTGAGGAGGTTATATCAATGATGTTAGAATAAGTATAGAGCAAAAATCAACATGAACTTTAATGCTTAAATCAAAAAAGTTTGTTATTAAAATGTGCTATAATTGTTATCTTAGTCCTCAAAGGACGTGGTGTGATGATAGGGTTTTGTGATATGAACAACAGGGTTCAAGTTCGAGTCAGGGCGTGCATCCCCTATAAGAGCATGAGACAACAAGAGTCTTACTCACTCACCTAGATCCACAAAGTACGTTTTCATAAGGGTGAGGTTTCCTCGCATCCCAAAAAAAGTTATCTTACTAAATTTTAATATACTTATTATTAAATGGCGAGTCTCATGGTATAAAAATATAGGCACAACAAATTTTTGATTTTTTCATATGGTAGCATGAAGAATCGACACGCGCTATGAAAGGATTCTAATAAGTTGTTGACATAAGTCAATGTCTTGAATACTTGAAATTTTTTTATATTACTTAAATAAGATAATAAAATAATTAATATATTCATGGTAATAATTTAAAAGGAACCATTAATGATAAATCATTCAATTAGAGATATTATTTTTAGTAGTTATCATTATTTCATATTTAGTTTAGGAAAATATTTTTATTTAAAGTGTTTATTTCTCTCTCTCTCTCTCTCTCTCTTTATTTTAGAAAATCAAATACTAAGATAGATAATTTTATTTTATTTTATTTCTCTAGTTCAGGAATCTATAAAATAACTCTAAAATTATAATGGGTATTTTCCTACTTTTCAATGTAAATCCAGCAGTAGTATAAATAGTGATGTCTGGCTTGTAATTCAACATAATGAATCAAACATGATTCTCGTAAATAAAACTGTAAATTAGGCTTATTTGTGTGCTATCTCTATTATGTCATACTCTATCTTTCTTATTGTTGTCTTTGTTTAGTACTTTTTTTTTTTGTCAATTCTCATATCTATGGCCCACCACCCATTTTCTTCTTCTTCTTCTTTTTTTTTTTGCCTTTTTTTCGTGATTTTTTCAATAATTTTTGAACATCAGGGACTAAAACATGAAAAAAATAAAGTCTTTGACTAAAGTGTAAAACTCTCAAATAACATGAACCAAATGCATGTAATTCATAACTTTAAGAGAAAAAAAATCGAATTATCCCTTTCTTAAAACAAAGTTTTTATCAGTGTTAATCTTATTCATTGTTATTTTAATTTTTCTTACAACAAACTTAAAATAAACATTTAAAAACAAAAAACAATGAATACATTAAAATATAAAACAAAATAAAAAGAAATTAGGAATTAATAGATCAATTATAAAACATTCAATAACACACATGATACCCACTCACACAGAGGATATTCTAGAGACCATGAAATAAGAATTGTAAGGATGAAATTAAAACAAATTCATTCTCAAATAAAAATAAGAAGAATTCTGTTCGGCGAAATCATATTTCTATGGAACATTATCTTTTCCCATCCAAGTTAAACATGGTCCTTATATCTCACAGCAATTGTTTTTTTTTTTTTTTTTTGTTTTTTTTTTTTTTATATATATATATATATTAGAAATCATTATTACAATTTATATTCTTTTAATCTTTCCTTTTCCGTTTCCTTTTCAAATTTAAAAAGCTATTAGAAATTTATAAAAAATAAAATATCCCAAATCCATAAAAACAACATATCTCGAAAGCATAATCTGTTAGTAATCAGCAACCAAGTTGGAAAAAACAAGCACAAAGATACAAAAATAAAAGGAAAAGCTCTTTCTTTCCAATTAAAAAGTTAAAGTTATGGTATAGAATCATTGAAATTATAATAGTGGTTATTTTTTCCTTAAAAATATATAAAAATATTATTTTTTATTATATTTTTAAATTTACTTTGGATAATATTACATTAAAAACTAATTTCAAGCAAAATAATATATAAAATATAATTTCTATCATAGTAATAAGCAGGTTCTTCTACGTCTATTATAACAAAAATTTCACTTTGTGTTTTCTTTTTTCCGTTAGAAGTAACGTTGTATTCCTAACATCAAATATATGATTGAAACTGTGGTAAAAATTGTTTTTTTTTTAAATATATATATTTTAATATTAGTATATTAAAAATAATTTAATAATAATAAATAATTAAAAACTAAAAATATCTATTAGTATATTGTTTTCAGCAAAATAAAGAGTGAGAAAGTTTTTTTTATTTATTTATTATTAATACTATTATTACTATAATTATCAGAAATTCAGAATTCCTCTATCTTTTCTTCTATATATAGTCTACCTGTTCTCTCTTTCGGTCTCACCGTATCCCTCCCCGTCTCCCTCTCACCCTCTCTCTGCTTCCTTCTCGCTTTCTTGTCAAATCTCACTCTTCCAGATTCAGGTATTCAATATTTTCCATCCGGGTTTCAACAAAACCACAACTTTTTAACATCGTATACTCTGTTCCTCTGTTCTTACATGCAACTCATTGGTTCCATCAAACCTTTTTTTTTGTAGTTCTTTATACGAGGATTTTGTCATATTAAAATCTTTGTTTTACAGGCTTAATTCAATTGGGTTGCGATCAGATTTTTGTGTTTTTTTTTTGCGTGTCTGTTTAAATTCTAACGGTCTTTTTTGTGTGTTTTAATGAAACAGAGAGGAGTTAAGTCATGGCTAATAATAATGCTAGGAATATAGAGAAGATGGCATCGATTGATGCACAGCTCAGGCTTTTGGTTCCAGGAAAAGTGAGTGAAGATGACAAATTGATCGAGTATGATGCTCTGCTTTTGGATCGGTTTCTTGACATTCTTCAAGATTTGCATGGAGAGGATCTCAAGGAAACGGTGAATATTACTGAGCTTGATCTCACTTTTTGTGTTTTTTTTAATAATCAAGAGAACAAATATGTGCTGGAATTCGATTTCCCCAAGGCGGCGCAAAACACTCAAATATTACCTGATTGCTGAATTGTTCGTTTGAATATGTTGTAAATTTGAGATCTTTAGTTTTTTTTTCCGATTTTGCTGGGGTTTTGGATGATTTAGAGGCGTCAAAGACCATATCGTGTACAATCTTACTTAGTTTGATCAAAAGCTTCACATGGCGATATACATCCCTGAACTTTTTGTGTCTTACTATGGGACATGATGAATGATATTCATGTAGTGAGGTATATTATTTATTAAACTTTTAATGCATTCTGCTTAGGTCCAAGAGTGCTATGAGCTTTCTGCTGAGTATGAAGGGAAGCATGATCCCAAGAAATTGGAGGAGCTTGGACGTGTCCTGACTAGTTTGGATCCCGGGGACTCCATTGTTATTGCGAAGTCTTTCTCCCACATGCTTAACTTGGCCAACTTGGCCGAAGAAGTTCAAATTGCTCATCGTCGACGGAACAAGTTAAAGAAGGGTGACTTTGCTGATGAGAACAATGCCACTACAGAATCCGATATTGAAGAAACTCTCAAGAGACTTGTTGGTGAAATGAAGAAGTCTCCTGAAGAAGTTTTTGATGCTTTGAAGAATCAGACTGTAGAGCTTGTCTTGACTGCTCATCCTACGCAATCAGTCCGAAGATCTTTGCTTCAAAAGCATGCTAGGTTTGTTTTCTAATCCTACAGTTGTGTTTTGAGATTTCAGCTCTTTTCCTTTCCCATTGAGGAGTGATTTTGATGCATCCTGTTTTACTTACCCTTGTTGTCCAGGATACGGAATTGCTTGGCTCAGCTGTATGCCAAGGACATTACCCCTGATGATAAGCAGGAGCTTGATGAGGCTTTGCAGCGAGAGGTACCTATTTGATCAAACTCTGTTTAGAGTTATACAAAGTATATAGCTTTGATTCTACTGGTCATTCTGCATATATTTCATTACAAATCTTGTATTTATTTTCTCAAGCATGCACACGAATACCTGCATACATGGATTTTTCTATAGATTTAAATGTTAAGGAAGTGTAATCTTGATTCTTTTTATTGTAATGAATATGAGTACGAGCATTATTTTGCATGCAAGTTTATAACTTTGTTGCAATCCCCTTTACTCTGCAAGAAATATAGAAAATTAAATTTTCTCTGCAATTTAAAGAACGTTTCCTATGTCTAAAGATTATTAGCTTGATTAACAGTTAATAACTTCAATTGAGTAGAATATGTTTTATTCTAAATGCATAAGCTACGTGGCTAATTGAAGTGAGGGTGGTAGATTGGTTTTCTATTAAATAAATTTTGATGAAAGGATGCATATGGTCACTGAACAAATGATTTTTCTGAGAAAGAGGATCTATGATAATCCCTCTTCTGCAAAGCCTTCATATTTTGTTTTTTGTCTGAGTGAGTATATAAACTGCCCAACAATTTGTCAAATTCCTAGACAAACTACAGACTCAACTTTATCACGTGCTTTCTTCTTTCTGAGTATTTGGCTTCCCATGCTCAATGCAAAGTATAAGTTTTGACTTTAGAAAGTGACTTCTGGGGTAATACAACTTGAATGGGATTGTTGTATGTAAATATTCCATCAAAACTAAGAATTAGTTTGCAGCATGCTGCAGCAGATGCACTCAATACTAAAAACGTATACAGATCAGTTATGTTTTACTTCATAGAACCAAAAGAATTGCTAATGTTCCTTTCCCTTTCTGTATATTTTTTTTCTTCGGTGTAGATTCAAGCTGCTTTCCGTACAGATGAGATTCGCAGAACCCCTCCAACTCCCCAAGATGAGATGAGGGCTGGAATGAGCTACTTCCATGAGACAATCTGGAAGGGTGTCCCAAAGTTCTTGCGCCGTGTTGATACCGCTTTGAAAAACATTGGTATCAATGAACGAGTTCCTTACAATGCCCCTCTGATTCAGTTCTCGTCTTGGATGGGTGGTGATCGTGATGGTATGATCTTTTCCTTCTGTGAAAATGTTACCTCTTAGGCATGGAAGTATTTGAATTTTTTATATAAATTTAAGTCTGTAACTCTCTCTTGCTCATAGCCAATATTTGCTTGATATGAAAATGCAGGTAATCCAAGGGTAACTCCTGAGGTCACGAGGGATGTTTGCTTGTTGGCAAGAATGATGGCAGCTAACTTGTACTATTCCCAGATTGAGGATCTGATGTTTGAGGTTTTCAGTCCCTCTCTGCTATTATTTTCTTGGAGCTTCGTTATTTGTAGAGAGATCTTTTCTAACATATTTCCTTTTCATTGTCATTGTGCTGATTTCCTCTCTTATTTTTCCTTGGCAGTTGTCCATGTGGCGCTGTAGTGATGAGCTCCGTGTTCGTGTAGATGAATTCCTCAGATCCTCTAAGAGAGATGCAAAACACTACATAGGTAAAATTTGGAATGTTTTTCTGTTAATTTCTTATTTCATTTCATGTAACAAAAAACTGTTTGTTCATAGATGTCTTTTTTAGTGAGCTGTTCCTGTTTTGTTACAAAACACTGAGAAAAAGGAATTCATATAAACAGTGTCATGATGCTTTATTTTTATCAGCAAAATATTTTTTTGTCTTCTTTTTCTTCAGTTAATTAGGAGACCACTAGGCTATGGGTTCCACAAGGCATAGCTGCCCCATCCCATAAAACCTCCCTACCCCATCAGCCAATTCTTGAAGAGACATGATTAACAAAATGTGGTCACAACATTTTGTTATAGTGGTGCACTTATAGTTATCCCCTGCTAACCCTAATAAATTTCCTAAGCTATATAACCTATTTATCAAATATAACTTCCTCTTATTTTTGTAACTTTCATTCTTAATTCATGTCAATCTCTTAACATGAATTAGTTATCTTACTGATGCAATAATCAATCACATTATTCTTGTTGCAGAGTTTTGGAAACAAATTCCTCCAAATGAACCCTATCGTGTGATTCTTGGTGAGCTAAGGGATAAGCTGTATCTGACACGTGAACGCTCTCGTCAATTGCTATCCCATGGGATCTCTGAAATTCCAGAGGAAGCAACTTTCACAAATGTTGAGCAGGTATCATATCTTTGGTCCCCCCTTTATTGTTTTAATTGCTAGTATATAATCATGTTTTCACCCCTGTTTACATTTTGGTGTATGTGTGTGGCTGGTTACTTGAATCCTATTCTGGTCTTCTGGTTTATCTGTAGCACAAATGCAAGCCCTCACAGTCACCCCAAATTCTTTCCTACTTTGATATTCTAAACCCGTAGCTGGGTCTTCGACTCAATTATTAAAATCCTTCCATGGTCAGCTAGCCTATCAAGAGAGCCATAGTTGCCTTCAAATGACAAGGGACCCTTTTATTTTTGCTCAATATGAAATTGACTGATTTTGTTGGCATATCATTCCTGAGTGCATTCCTAAGACATCAAGAACTGTAAATTGGTTGTTTTTATGCCTAGTATTCATGAATATAAAATCCATCAACAAAACCCTTGCATGATGGGTTTGAGGTTTTGTTGTGTTTAGTTATATGTAAATAGACATGGTATTGATTGGGTTTTTTCATGCAGTTCTTGGAACCTTTGGAACTCTGTTATAGATCACTGTGCTCTTGTGGTGACCGAACAATTGCTGATGGAAGCCTTCTTGATTTCTTGAGGCAAGTCTCCACGTTCGGACTTTCTCTGGTGAGACTTGACATTAGACAAGAGTCTGATCGTCACACTGATGTCTTAGATGCCATTACCAAGCACTTGGAAATTGGTTCCTACCGAGAGTGGTCAGAAGACCAAAGGCAGGAATGGCTTTTATCTGAGCTCAGAGGCAAGCGCCCACTGTTTGGTCCAGATCTTCCAAAAACAGAAGAAATTGCTGATGTGTTGGACACGTTTCATGTCATAGCTGAACTGCCAGCAGATAACTTTGGAGCATACATCATCTCTATGGCAACTGCCCCATCAGATGTGCTTGCAGTTGAGCTCCTTCAGCGTGAATGCCATGTAAAACAACCATTAAGAGTTGTTCCCCTATTTGAGAAGCTTGCAGATCTGGAGGCAGCTCCTGCCGCTTTGGTTCGGCTTTTCTCAATAGATTGGTACAGAGACCGTATCAATGGAATACAAGAAGTCATGATTGGATACTCTGATTCTGGCAAGGATGCTGGAAGATTCTCTGCAGCCTGGCAGTTATTCAAGGCTCAAGAGGAACTTATAAATGTAGCTAAGCAATTTGGTGTGAAGCTTACAATGTTTCATGGACGAGGTGGGACTGTTGGAAGAGGAGGTGGTCCCACTCATCTTGCTATATTGTCTCAGCCACCAGACACTATTCACGGCTCTCTTCGTGTCACCGTTCAAGGTGAAGTTATTGAGAAATGTTTCGGAGAGGAGCACTTGTGCTTTAGAACGCTTCAGCGTTTTACAGCTGCCACTCTTGAGCATGGTATGCACCCCCCAGTCTCACCAAAACCAGAATGGCGAGCCCTGATGGACGAAATGGCAGTTGTTGCGACAGAGGAGTATCGTTCAATAGTTTTCAACGAACCACGATTTGTCGAGTATTTCCGTCTTGTAAGTAAAACATGTACCATGTTGTTACTGATGCGAATTGAGTTATTAGAAACCTGTAAATAATGCTTGTTTTCCTCATGGTTGTAGGCCACACCAGAGATGGAGTATGGTAGGATGAACATTGGAAGTCGTCCATCTAAGAGAAAGCCTAGTGGGGGTATTGAATCTCTACGTGCAATACCTTGGATATTTGCCTGGACACAAACAAGATTCCATCTTCCTGTCTGGCTAGGCTTTGGAGCAGCATTTAAACAGATCATTCAGAAGGACATTAGAAATCTCCATATGCTGCAAGAGATGTACAATGCATGGCCATTTTTTAGGGTGACCATTGATTTGGTTGAAATGGTGTTCGCCAAGGGAGACCCCGGAATCGCTGCCTTGAATGACAAACTCCTTGTTTCTGAGGACCTATGGCCATTTGGCGAGAAGTTGAGGGCCAACTATGAGGAAACCAAGGGCCTCCTTCTCCAGGTAAATTCACCAGGATAAAATTCCCCTCAATCTTTTCAGTGTGTTACAAATTAAAAGGGGTATTTAAAAATGGAAAATACCAGACTTCTAGCCATCCCTTTCTACATTTTGCTAATATCTCAGTCAAATTTGTTAATTTACTTGGTTTTCATTGATTACTTTATTCTAGAATTAGAACAGAAAGTCGAAACTTTTTAATGTTAAGTCTCCACTGAAATTCAAAGTCCTGCCGCAATTACAAATTTTATCCTAATGATCAAATTAGGTAACTAGCAGTTAATTTAAGAAAGCTGGAAAAGCTAATATATTTCCTTTTCAGATTGCTGGACACAAGGATCTTCTTGAAGGAGACCCTTACTTGAAACAAAGACTGCGGCTGCGTGACTCATACATCACAACCCTCAATGTCTGCCAGGCCTACACGCTGAAACGGATCCGTGATCCAAACTACAATGTAACAATGCGACCTCACATATCAAAGGAAATAATGGAATCAAGCAGTCCAGCTGATGAACTGGTGAAACTGAACCCTACCAGTGAGTATGGACCTGGTTTGGAGGACACTCTTATCTTGACCATGAAGGGTATTGCTGCTGGCATGCAGAACACTGGTTAGGAACCTAGGAGATGATTCTGGGCTGCTGTTCTTTCCTTTTTATTTTCTATAGATGGATATTGCCCAAAATACAATAAGCTAATATGCTATCGACAGGGATGCTGTCAAAATTATCGGCCTTGTGGTCTAAATTATGGGTTAATATTGCCCACTGTATGGTCATGTATGATCATTTTGCTGTGCTTGAATACACTTTGAGGCCAATGGAGTTGTCTTGGGCACACGAGAAGATAAACTCTAACTAGCTATGCTTATAAATATATAAATTAATTCTAAGATTTTTTTTTTGGGTAATGTTGTTGAAACTGCGTTCCCAAGCAACTCTATGCAATATGCTATACGAACGATAATATGATGGATGAATTATTGGTCATGCTGTAATTAAACTCAACTTTTGATCTATTATTTCCTGTGCCATTACTTGTATTAATCTTCTTCAACATGAATATAGGCATGGGAAAGGGAAGATAAAAAAAAGTTGGGTTTAGACCATCTCCATTCATGCCCTGTGAATGATCTTACTTTTGTTAAGGGCTTGATGTAGAAAAAGGATAAAAAGATGGGTTTAGACCATCGCCATTCATGCCCTATGCATGATCTTGCCATTGTTAAAGGCTTAAAGTAGAAAAGCAGTTCTCATGATGAGAAAAGAAAGAATGGACGAATTCTCTTCTCTATACACTCCTTGTTAAAGGCTTAAAGTAGAAAAGCAGTTCTCATGATGAGAAAAGAAAGAATGGACGAATTCTCTTCTCTATACACTCCGAAAGAGATATTCTGTTACTTGTTTATTTGGGTCCATAAAATACACTTTTCGGAAAAAAAGTTGTCTTGCATCCAAGAAAAGAAAGAAGTTCTTCCTCCTTGGTACCAGCAATAACAAATATCTACCCAGTTTTCCATGTTTCCTTGTAAAAATAAAGAATGGAGATAATACAGTGGCATCTTCAGCAGTTCCAGTAACGGATGAGTCAAGCAACGTGAGGGTAAAACCTATGGAGATTTTGGAACGCAGGATTATGAAGAAGGGAGACAGGGCTTCAGCTGCAGGGCTAATTAGATTTTTTTTTTTTTTTTTTGGTAATGAGGGGCTAATTAGATGATCTAATCTTTTCACAGAAAAGATGCAGCCTCGGAAGATCTTGAGGAGATTCAGCTTCAATTCCCTGAATTTGACATCATTCTGAAGGTAAGGTTTGATATACATTTTTGAGGTCAAGAATGTTGTCATGGAAAGGGCATTACAACAGCTGCAATTCTAGCAACAGTAACAGTTGATCTGGGCAGGAATAAATGAAGAAAAATAAACAGAAGGAAGAAATTGGAGGGAAAAGCTGTTAGAGTTAGTGTAAGCAAGCTTGTGAAACACGTGGAATAAATTGCAAGGGAAAGACATTGGACATCATCTGTCTTTAATCTCTAAGTTTATCTGATGAATGGATTGAACAGTTTCAACTTCTGTTTCATCCTGGGTTCTAGGAAAGAATTGTGGCTCGGTAAATTTCTTATATTTGAGGGTCAGTGACACCTTAAGTTGCCTATGAATATCTCTTAAGGCTCACTTTTTTGTGGCACAAATTGCCCCGAGATTGTTTGCTTTCAACTCATTTAAGATACTTTGTCTCAGTTGTAGACAGAAATTTGTTCTCAGGTCGAGGTTGCCATGTACTTGATGTGTAGTTGTGTCCCTAGTTTATCGTATACTTCTGGTTGCCATAAACTCTTGTTCCGAATAAAACCACCTCAAGTTAGTGGCAATTGCATCCTTTTTGTTTTGCTAAATTTCCCTGCATATCGTCATAATGATTACTACCAGGCAGCTTTTGGGGTTACAGTTGACCGGATGAATAATTTGAAATGATCATTTATTATTCAGATTTCATATTCTATGTCAGTTGCCTGTCCAATCAAAAATTCATAGAAGATGTTGATTGAGAGTTTACATTATGAAACCTTAAACACAAACTTCATACTGGAAACATGTGCAATAGAACTATTTTATCAGGATCTGGATTGCTGTCTCACTTTTTTCTAATTTTTTGTTTGAATGTAGCTGTAAATGTGCTGTCATTCAAAGTTCTTTGCTTTGCATAAAAACATGTCCTTTTGGTCGGTTAATCTATGTTTAACGGATAAATAGATGCTCAATCCTGTGTACAGAGCCAATCTAAGTAGACAAGAAGGGGTCAAATGTTAATGATGACGAATACATTTCTAACCAGCAGGTTCCTCTATCCAATGTACCCTCTTGTCTGTGTTGCTGCTTCAGCTGTCATTGAGAGCTTTCCTGATCCTTTCCAAGAAAGTATAATCCCCAGGACAATTTCTGGCTGCTTTTGGTGGGCTTCTATATTTCTGTGCCTATTTATGAGCTTTAAACTTAAGTAGGATTTTCATGCATGGTTTCGTTTTGTTTCGTCCGAAATGGTCGAAATGTTTTATACCAGTTAAAAAATTAATAAAATAATATTGTTTTTATCTCGATTTAAATTCCGACCCATTCCATGTTTTGTAGCTAAATACCGGCCGAAACATACAGGTTTTGTTTCGCTGTTACGTTTTGGTCAAATAGTGTTTTTTTTTAAATAATAAATAATTTTACAATATCAATCATATATCTTAATCTGACCGTTAGATTAAGATGAAATTTTATGAGGAGTCTCTTGCCATATTTATATATATCATGTTAAAATTTCAGAGCAATCAGAGAATGTAATGATCTTGCGAGATTGATGATGATATTCTTATAATATTATATATATTCATAATTTTGTTGAGAAAAAAATATTTTATTGTTTTTTTTAGATTAAATTGCACAAATCTAAATAATTTTATTTTTTGATTTGACCAATTTTTTTTTTTTTATATATATAAAAAAACAGTACAATCTCGAAATGCTCCGAAACCAAAACATTTCATTCCAATAAAAAAAATAAAATATCAACCGAAACAGTATTTACAACTTTGATTCTTGGCTTGATTTTATGTGCATCCCAGGCTCACACTTTTTCATTGATTAATACTTATGATGGTGTAGGTAATGGTATGATCTATTTTGGAGAAATACCCTGCAAGAACGTTTTCACTGAAAGTCATCCGGTGGCTTATGCCTTCTAACTCTCAATGAATGCAAGAAGTCTATATTATGTGTCAATTAATTATAACTTTTTTTTGTTGTGGCTTAATTTGGTGATGAATGTTAAGGAACTATTTCATCTAAAAAGTTAAGCTGTTAGATAAAGTCTTAGAATATGATATATATTATTTTCTAACACACCCTGTCAAGTGAAAGGTTTTTGAGCTTGAAACTTGTACAAATCCGTATCATCTTGTGCTTGATTTTTTTTTGATAACCGGGATGTCCGGACTA
The DNA here is from genome assembly GCA_027405865.1 of Salix purpurea. Taxonomy (NCBI): domain Eukaryota; kingdom Viridiplantae; phylum Streptophyta; class Magnoliopsida; order Malpighiales; family Salicaceae; genus Salix; species Salix purpurea. Next base: position 24,004,873 of record JAOWLH010000002.1, read on the forward strand.
GCTTACACGCACCACAAAAAATCCCCGGATTCACTGAACATCTTGCAAACCCAGTGAGCAAGTAAAGCACCGCGGGGGTGATACACGTGCATGGTGGGACTTGAAACCTGGTGCAGAGGAAGGAAACAAGTCCCTTCAACCACTAGGCTAAGACCCCACTTGCTCTTGTGCTTGATTTTTATCAAATAGAATGAGGGTAGTGAGATTCGAACCCTTGACTGCTGGGTCAACAAGGCTCTGATACCATATTAAAGAACCATATCATCTAAAAACTTAAACTGTTATATATATTTTTTATGGGTTTCTATATATTTTTTCATTAATTTTGAAAATGACAAGTTATCTTAGATCTTTTTGTTCATCGTTTATTGTTATTTTTAATCATATTATTAAACTAACTCAACAGATCCAATAAGGTCAATTACACAAGTCCTTAATTTTTTTTTATTTCTTCTTTAAAATTTTTGATTTGAACAACGTCATAGCATGAGACACTGTTCTAGGTTTGCTCGAGATATTCTTTAGTCTTCTTTTTATTGAATTGTTTTTCATTTCAGGCCTCCAATATTTGAATAATTTGAAATGAGGTCCCTAATTTTTTTTAATTTCGATTCTATGGTGGTGTTAGATCCTCATTTTCCAAATCAAGAGTCTTTCAAGTTAAACATTATTGATATCTTGATTGATCTAATATGTAAAAAAAAGGGATTAAATATGATAAATAAATAAAAAAGAACAATATTTTTTCTTTAAGAAACTCTTCTTTTATAAATCATTTTTTCAAATAAAATAAAAAATAATAATCAACTACACTTCCAAATAAATTACACCATCAAACCACAACAAAACGTGCCACAACTCATGGTCGTTCACCAACTACCCTTTCTGCCCCATATCATCATCAGACCCCACATGCTGACCCCGTGCCCCGATGTCTTTACCGGCTAATCCAGGTCACCTTTCAAATTAATGAAAGCCAAAACTACAAGTAGCCCATATAACTAGCATAGACGTTTCAATCAGACCCTCTTCTGATTAATGTATTGTAATTGGTGCAACATCAGGCATAAAATAATTCTATTAGAGCAATAATATTTTTAATTTATGATTTATATTTATTATATTAATACAATTAATAACATATAGGACAAAAATAGTGAAATGAAAAGCTAAAATTTCACCATTACAATACACTGATGGTGCAATTGAAAGTTATTGCAAGTGAAAAGGCCTAAAATAAAACATGTGTGATAGTTAGAGGGCTTAGATGCACCTTTTTCCCCAGTAAGGAAAAATACAAGAGAGAGAGAAAAAACAGCATCACTTTTTTCACTCTCAGTTCTCTGTATCCGGCTTACATTTTGACAGCAAGCTGCTCTCTCTGGAGAGGGAAACTGCCTTCGCGTGACTTTCTAGAGAGAGAAAGATTAATCAGCAATAGCCATGGATTCTTCAAAAGATCGCGAGAACTTCGTCTACGTTGCCAAGCTTGCTGAGCAAGCTGAACGCTACGACGGTCAGTTCATCTATATCTCTCCATATATATTTTACATGCATCCTTGTGCTTTATCTCTCTAGATCTGTGCTTTCACGCTCTGTTTTTGCTCATTATAGACTCAAAGTAACATGATAGATCGCAGATTTATGTATTATATTAACTTGTTTAACCTGCATTTTATGCTTATTATCTTTGCTTTAAAATAATTATTGAAAATAATTCTTCTCTGTTTTTTTGATATTAAAAGTTAATTACGTTTAATTAATGTTACAGATTGTAATTACTTTGACTGATTTCATTGTTTTGCTAGCAGGTACTTTGTTGATGATTTTTTTTCTTATGTTCTTGCTTATTTTATCTGATAATGTAGGTTTTTGTCCTTTAAATTTTTTTCGGATCTTGCCAAAAAAGAAGATTATAATAATTGCTGATTTAGCAGTTATTAATTTGTTCATTTATGATTACGTAAATCGTGAAGTAAGATAAAAAAGAAATTATTCCAGTGCGTCGAAAGTAATTTAAAGCTGAAATTAATAAAAGAAGGAGAGAGAATAAATGATGTGGATACTTTCTTTGGAAATTGTTATAACTTAAAATGCTGATGGTATGTAGAAATGGTGGATGCAATGAAGAAAGTAGCGAAGCTTGATGTTGAACTAACGGTGGAGGAGAGAAACTTACTCTCTGTGGGCTACAAGAATGTGATTGGTGCGAGAAGGGCGTCATGGAGAATTTTGTCATCTATTGATCAGAAGGAGGAGTCGAAAGGGAATGAGACGAATGTGAAGAGGATCAAGGAGTATAGGCAGAAAGTGGAGACAGAGTTAACTGGCATTTGCCATGATATTATGGTAGTGATTGATGAGCATCTTATTCCATCATGTACAGCTGGGGAATCCACTGTGTTTTACTACAAGATGTAAGGGTGGAATTGTTTGTGCTTTTATTATGAATTTGCTTAAGTGGACGGTAGGGGGCTGTAATTTTCATGTGGATTTTATGAAGGGTTTTGGGTTTGGTGCAGGAAAGGTGATTATTACCGGTATCTAGCAGAGTTCAAGAGTGGTACTGAGAGGAAAGAGGCAGCTGATCAGTCACTCAAGGCATATGAGGTATTTATGTCTATTTTTTGTTCCGTTCATTGATGCAATGGTTAAATTCTAGGGCTTAAAGCCTTGACTTGTTTTAATCAAGCTTTGAATGGAAGAAAATCAAAGCCTGTTTTCCACTCATCTGCACTAAACTGATTCAGAGATAGTTCTTTCCCCCATTCATTTGCACTCACTGTTGGTGTTTGGATTAATAGAAATCAGAAGCATGTGCTCAATTATGAAAGATGAGTTTTCACTTGCAACCTATTTTTGAAAACCCCAAGTGCTTACCAACATTTTTCGACACACAATTTTATTTTTCTGTTTAGTTGTTTTTTAGGAGAAAGGTTCTGGAACTTGCATTTCTGAAGTTTATAACATCCCCCTTTACTGTTAAATTGGCCAGGGATTGCTTAACTTGCATAAAGCATTGCACAGCTGTGTTTTGGTGTTTTAAGTTGGCAGAGCCTTGCTTGGCATCTAACAAGGCTTGATGCCTCTCTATAGATATTCTTCATATGCTTTTTCCCATGAAAACATTCTATGGTTATGGCCTTTTGATTTTCTGCCAATTTTCTATGGCGGTGTTTTTTCATTGCATCTGTCATCTTTACCGTTGTTTTCCTTTAATTTTTCTGGATAAGGTTGCCTATATAATTAGTTCTGCATGTTTGCTGGGTTTTGCAGATTGCTACATCAACTGCAGCAAGTGATCTATCTCCCACTCATCCCATTCGACTAGGCCTGGCTCTTAATTTTTCTGTGTTCTATTATGAGATCATGAACTCTCCTGAACGGTATGCAGAATATGATATGTGGGAAAGGCTTTAAACTGATTTTTTTATAGATATAATTACTTATTGCATTCTTGGGGTCTATTAGGGCCTGCCATCTTGCAAAGCAAGCATTTGATGAAGCTATTTCAGAGCTGGATACCCTGAGTGAAGAGTCTTACAAGGACAGCACTTTGATCATGCAGCTGTTGAGGGACAACCTCACTTTGTGGACTTCTGATATTCCTGAGGATGGAGGTATCTATAGATTTAATTCTTGAAAGTTCCCAAAGGCTCAGCTTTCGTTTTATTTTATGAAGAATCATGTCGATCTGTCCTCTCTATTAATGGGCTTGAAAGTCTGAGATCTAGTGAAATCCCATTCTCTTTAGACCCTTTCTCCAGAACAATAAAATAAATAAGTGACAAAATTGATGCATTTGACTACGTATCATCATGAGGTTTGCGTTTCCTGTAAGTGCTGCATTCATTGCAAGGACTACCATGATTTCTTGCATTTACTTGGAACTGTTGGGTAGTTGGGTTTGCTAGTATCTTGCTGAATAGAATGGGCAAAATGCAAAATTGAAAAGTTGGCTCATTGACGAAGTAAAATCTATATGCATTTGACTTAACAAGTGCAAAATGTGCCAGATTCTTAGTAAGCGACCATAGTGGTATGCATTATTTTTAACGCACATCTTTAACCTGAACCTGTTGCTTGCAGCATGAGTTTTGCCTGATGTGCACATATTTTAGATATATGTATATTGTTAATCTCTTATTAGTGGACAATTGACCTGTTATTGGAGTTTTTATTTTGACAGAAGACCAGAAGATGGAAACCTCTGCCAGAACTGGTGAGGGTGAAGATGCTGAGGTGGGTCCTTTCCCAATTGTCTATTCTTCGAATCATTCATTTATTTAGATTTGCAGATTTATGAACACCGGTTGAATTACTTTTGTATGCAGTGACGGTGCTAGTAGAACCTTCTGGTACTTCAATGCGTGAATGGGAAGGATGATTTCCCCGTGTTGTGCTCTTGCTTTATTTTAAGAGGATTTTTGGAGTACCTTATCTCAGTTGGTGTTGATCTCTGTTTCAGTCAACTATATATTTGCAGAAATATTTGTTGGGTTATAATATTGGTGGCCAGCGATTATTGCTGACTTTTCAATTTTTCCTGGATCCAATTATATTTCAATTGGCTATTTCTGCTCTTTACCCTATTCAATTCTGATTCAACTACAAAATTAACGATATTGTACTGTCGTTTCGGTTTTTTCTCTCTAAAAAATAAATAAATACATGTGTTATCTTCCAGCCACTATTTTCAGCGTCGATGGTAATTCCCGATTGATTGGTGCTGGTAATTATTAGTATTATTATTATTATTAATAATACAAATAAGTTGTAAATTCCCGATTGGTGTTTTTTTTTTTTAATTTGAATAACATATTTTGATTTTGGGAGCTGTTTCAGGATGCATTGTTCTTATAGATTATATCATACTATATATTAAAAGAAAAGAGATAAGATATTCATTGAGCATTGTTCACTGTGAATTATGAGTTTTCCTACGCAATGTAATAGTAGTTTTGGGTCATTGAGCATTGTGAGTGTTTCACTGTGCATTATGAGTGTTTTCACTGTGCATTGCAATAGTAGTTTTTGGTTGGTTTGGTTCGGGTGTCTGGGTTCTGGTTTTTGTGATTTTTTATATTTCTTTGTATAGTAATGATCATTCTACCCTCATATAAGACTAAAAACAAGAGTTATTGGAAGGGGTGTCACGGTAATTTCACATTCCATTGCACAGTAAAATAATCTTTACCCTCCAATAAGATAAAAATCAAGGTTTGCTTGTGGAGGTGTATTAGATATTTTATATTTTTTGAAAATGTCTAAATACTAATCTGCCCCCAATAAGAAAATTGAAGAGTTGGCTGTAAGAGTGTTTTGGTAATTTATCATTTTTTAAATTTTCCGATGGACACTGTGGGCGCGTTTGACACACATGACAATGGTTTTTCATGACGTTCTATTCGAGCAACGTGTGCAGCGTTGTACGGTGGTGAAATATATCCATCTGGAGTCTCAGTTGATTAGCCGCCATGTCCTTTTCCTCATGGTGTGACATGTGTCATCACATGGTGGTTGAAGACGTGATGGTGGTCGATTGAACTTTTTTCCCCCAATAAGAAAATTAAAGAGTTGGATGTTGGGGTGTTTCGGTAATTTATCAATTTTTATTTTATTTTCTTACAGACACTATGAACGCTTCTGACACGCGCTGACAAAATTTTTCGTGACGCTCCATTCGAGCGACATTGTACAATGGTAAAAAATATCCATCCAACATGTAAGTTGATTCATCGTCATGTCTTCTTCCTCATGGTGTGGCGCGTGTCATCACACAGTGGTCAGAGACGTGACAGTGGTTGGTTGAACTTCCCCCATTTTCTCTCTCCTGCTTGCTAAATTACACGACAAACCCCTTTTTTATGGTTATTTCATTTCAGTCCCTGATCTTTTAATTGTGTTGTATGGTCCTTATTTCTTTTATGTAAGTTTTGATTTGTTTCAATTGTGTCCTTCGATTAAAATTGATTACATATTACATTTTCATTTCAGTCCTTATTCTTTTAATTTTAGGTTTGGTTTTCAATCCCTTAATATTTTTGATATAGAATGTTTGATTTTTTCAATGTTATCCTTTGATTGAAATTGATAATATATATGATTTTCATTTCAGCCTTTATACTTTTAATTTTTGATTTTAATTCATTTATTTTTTATATTATGAAATATCCCCTATTTATGTCCATGTTTTTACACACACACACACACACACACATGCTCTTAGCTTTGGTTTTCAATTTTTATTATTTTCTCTTTTGTTGGGTAGTATTTTATTGAAAAATTTTATTCTTAAATTTTAGTTTGTGCTGTGATCATTTGAAAATTGATATTTCTTATTTTTCTTTTCTCATTGTTCTTTCTTTTAGTTTTTTTTTTCTCTTCAAGTCAAATGATTTTATTTAGCTAATAATTTTTTATTTTTTATTTATTTTATTTTTTTGTTTGCTCTTTTGTTAAAGTTTTTAGGCTTTTTTATTCTTTGATTTTATTTTGTTTTTCCATTATTAACGCAATAATAATAATAATAATAATAATAATAGTAATGATTATTTTTTAGTTTATTTTTTCTCGGGGTAGTTTAATAATTTCTATTGTTTTAGTAGTAATAGTAATGATATTTTTAGATATTAAGGCTTAAATGTTGTTGTTGTTGTTGTTGTTGTAATAGAGTATGTTGATGCGTCATTATATCAAACCTTGCATATATAGATGTTATATTTTATTTTTGAACTAGCAAAATATATTAATCCCTTCAACCCCAATAATTATAAAAAATGTTAACTTAGCCCGCAACATAGTGTGGACAATATATATATAAAACTCAATAACATAATTTATCTCAAATTAAAAAATAAATGAACTTAAATTTTACAATTTAAATTATAAAAACAAGTAAAAAAGTGAGTTTAATTGACATAACCGGAATAAATTTAAAGTTAATTTGAATAATTGATAAAATAAGATAATATATTTTCTTAAAAAAAATTAGGATGACAACATATTAGTGTAATTTGGGTAAACCTTTTAAATTCATGACCTGAGTTATAAGATCATAATAATCCTAAAAATAATAATTATAAAACTCAATTCTCAATAAATCTATTGTTAAATTATGAAATTTAAAAATTAATCTAAAAAAGGATAGATTTTTTAAAATAAAATTATGAAAATATCATTGGCAGTCGCGTTAGGCTTTTCTAAAATTTGACTACTCTAAAAGTTTAATCTAGAATATAACATAATATCAGGAGATTACTCGTAAAATTTTAGCATGATCCAACGATCGGATTGAAAGATATGATTGATACAATAAAACTAGATAATATTTTTTTATAATAAAAACATTATTTGTCTGAAATATAACAATCATAACTTTCCGGCTGAAATTTAGGTAAACTTTACTAAAAGAGATGAGATTCTAAGCAAGGTTAGATCTATTCTAGTTTATCATGTTTTTAAACTGGAACAAGATATAAAGATAATTTTAGAGGTACAAAATGGAATTGACAAACTAGATACAACATCTCTTTGCAACCAATGAAGAGATACAATCTAAGAGAGAATCATGGGTGACGAGATACAATCTAAGATTGTACATGTCAATCATGATTCTCTCTCCATGATTTCCTCTCATATTGAATTCCTTACTCTATTTTGTATACATTATTGTTTTTCATGTATAGAACAATAGACAACCATGATGTTAGTTGTATATAACTATTATTTACGATGAATATAGTACTAAAGAAAAATAGGTCAGTGTTTCCTACATGTTTAAGCAAGCTCTCACTAACCTAAAATGAAAGCAAGTCATGCAAGCTAAAATCAATGTTCTTTATAGCAACAACACGTGGAATTTATGTCTCGAAGACTAGGCATGAACCCGGTTAACAACAAATGGATGTTAAAATTAAAACTGATCTAATGGTTCAATTGAATGGTATAACTCGACTAGTGGCTCGTGGTTTCACATAACATCCTAGTCTGGATTATGATGAAATATTTAGTCCAATGGTTAAACATACTACGCTCCAATTTATTCTCACACTTGGTTTGTCTCAAAGCTATCAATTAAACAACTTGATGTAAGTAATGCTTTTCTTCATGATGATTTAAAAGAGGGTGTATATATATCTCAACCACTTGGTTTAGAAGACTCATCATGTTTGCCAACTTCATAAAGCTCTCCACGATTTAAAACAGGCTCCTAGAGCATGATATATGAAGTTCAATACTTATATTCAACAAATGGGTTTTCATTGATATCCCTATGATCAATCCTTGTTTTCTTAATATCAAGGTTTAGATATAAGCATGCTCTTGATTTATTTCAATGACATACTTCCATCAAGAAGATCTCTTTAAAAAATAAATAGCTTTATTTCTCATCTCTCTACTGCTTTTCACATTAAGGATCTAGGAGATGTTCATTTCTTTTTAGTACTATAAATCACACGAGATGAGTTGATTATCACTGTCACTCAGACTCACAATCTATTTTCTTTACTTCATAAGTTTGGTCCGGACAGTGCACTCTTATGGTTTTGGTACGTCATTTACTGCTAATGAGGGTGCTTTCTTATCTAATCCAACCTATTTTTTGTGCCTTGATGGTTCACTACAATATCTCACTTTAACACGTCATGATATTTCTTATGCAGTTAACAATGTTTATCATTTCATGCAAACTCCTTGAGATGCTTATCTTATTGTTGTTAAATGTATATTCCGGTACCCCAAAGGTACTGTTATTATTGACCTTAATTTTATAAAGGCTCCCTTTATTGCAATTCATTTTTTTTTGTGATGCAAATTGTAACAAAATTGGTATGAATTACCTCTTCTCTTGCTCTACTGCTCTTATTTATAATATCAATACATTTAATTACAGTCTGTCAAGCTATATCTAGAGTGCTAGTTATAGTAAGTAAATCTTTCTATTTACACTTCAATATAGATTCTTTTCTTTTCTATGTTTACTGTCAGCCTTAGCATGTTATTCCTTTTTTATGTTAACTGTCTACTATCCTTGTTTCTTAATGTCAAAGATGTCTTCCTTTTTTGTGTTTACTATCACTTCCTTTTCTGTTTTTAATGTCACCCCCCAAATTGATGCTAGTTTATCCAGCAACATCAATTTGTTAACAAGAAACTGATATCTTTGTCGAGTGAGGGTTTTAGTAGATCATTCTGACTAGTAGGGTCAAAATCAGTGACATAAGGTAACATAACATGTGTGTTAGGTGTTGCTGAGGACAATATAGGAAAGAAGCACTGATTTTCAAGAAATATAACATTTCTAGAGACATGAATTCAGTTAGCATGAGGATCAAAACAGAAATACCCCTTTTGCTTCATACTATACCCTAGAAAAGATCATCTAACAGACTGAGTAGTGAGTTTATTCCTAGAAGGGGGGGGGGGGGGGGGGCAAATGCATAAAACATACACACCCGAAGGTGTGTAGATTATCGTATATAGGCTGACCGTGATGAAGCCTGAAATATGGAAAATCTAGACCTAATTTTTGTTAAGGAAGCCGATTGATTAGGTATGCAGCAGTAGTGAGGGCTTCTACCCAAAATTTTGGTGGAACAGAAGTTTCTATAAGTAGGGTTCTAACGATATCTAAAAGATGTCGATTTTTATGTTATGCTACTCCATTTTGTTGTGGAGTATAAGAACAACCCACAATTTTCCTTTTTTTTTTAAAAAAACAAAACATATAAAAAATATAAAAATACAAATTTTCTTTATTTTTAAAATGTGTTGTTTTCGTGCATACAGATGAATTCCAAAGTTTTTCCCATCATATTTTTGGTAAAAAAAAATATGTTCCATCTTTCTCATATTTTAAAACGAAAATTGGATATCGTAACCAGTTTATGATTATCCGTTGGAATTTGGCCAAAATATAAAAAAAAAATAATTATTTTGTTTTAACTATTGGGGTGTCAAACTACATTGTAAAGTACACCCGCAAATAAAAAAGGATTTTTACTACCGTCTAAAATTATATTGTACAATACATCCGTAGATAAAGTTTTTTTTTTTTTTAACTATAGTGTAAAATTATATTGTAAAGTACATCTGTAGATAAGAAAAAGGTTTTTAACTGCGGTGTAAAATTAAGTTGTAAAGTACACCCTCAGACAAAAATATGGTTTTTGAAAATGCAGTGTAAAAAAATTTTAACTGAGAAAAAACAATCAAACAACAATACAACTTACATTAGGTAGGGTGCACTGGGGTGATGCGTCTTCCCCTTGCACAACAAGTCCCATTACATAGATTCTCGCAGACCAATAGGTTCCTAGTGACAGTAATACTAGGTGATGACTCCTGATAATTATAGTCATAATTTTTATAGCTATAAAACACGCATCATTTCATCGCGCGTCGTTGTCTCCCCAAATCCGAGGATGGCGGTGCGCGAAGCGTGAAAAAATGTCATTGCGACAGTTGTTTTGTAAAAATATTTTGTTGTGTTTTTTTTCTTCGGGGAAATTTAATGATTTTAATTGTTTGGGAAATTATGTTAATAATAATTTTAACTGTTATAGTAATGATAATGACGATAACATATGGATGGATTTTCAATTTATATTTTCTTCCTTTTGGAGATAGAAAATTAGCTACTTATTTTTGTTATTTAATTATTGCAGATGTTTTTGCATTTTATATTTTATGTGTTTTGTTTAATTTAAATTGAATTATAAAATGAACTAATTTTAATACAGTGAATTCAATAATTCAGAGATTTGAATCTTTTGTTTTAATGATAATGATAATTGTATACGGGTTATTTCGTTGAAACTCACTAAATAGATAAATTTAAAAAACACATGTTTGCCTGTTGTTGTTGCTTTTTATAATAAGCTTTACAGTGAGGGAATGACTTCGACAAGTTTGTTTTTTAATCCCAATAAAGGGTTGCGAGTTACGAATAACTGCCTATTTTGAAGTTTATTATTAATTATATTTGAGTATGTTTTAAAAATAATATTAGTTTTGAAGAAATATTAAAATGATATTTTTAGTATTTTTTAATGGTTTTAATTTCGGAAATTTAAAAATAAAAAATCTATTTTTTTCAAACAAAAAAATTATTTTTATAGAGTAATATGTACTATAAATCTAATATAGTATTGTTAAAAGTGATGTTATGCAGCCATCATAATAAGATATTTGAGGGTGTGATAATAACTATTTTTTAGATTGATTTTTGTTCCGAAATAAATCAAAATAATATTTTTATAGTTTGTAAAAGTTATTTTTCATATTATTACATCAAATAATCCAAATATATATATGTAAAATAATTTTAAACCAATTAAAATTCAAGTGTTTAAGCAACACCATTTAAAATGCAATTTCAAATGCCTTCTAAAACTTTGGAACCAAACCATGCAAACATGCACCTTAACATGATCAAATAATTTAGACCTCGAGAGGAAGGAAACCGATTTCTTTGAGCACATCCGTACATTCTGGTTGAGCCACCTTCTTCTTGAACCCAAGAGCATTGGGATATCGAGTTTTATCAACCACTCCAACGTTCTTGGTGAGGAGGATCCTAGCAGAATCAATGCTCTGGAATCGCTCGTTGCAATCGGGTCTGGAGCTCTCCACCAACTTGACCTCGCAGATATCATCCTCATGGTCACCCACCACCGGAAGCCGGTATGTGCCGCTGCTGTCGGTTGCGCCCTCCACGGTGTATGTCTCAGTGCCATTGTCACGGTTGTTACATACCAGTTTCACCTTGGCATCTGCATGGATACACACACACACACACAGCATAAAGAGTTAGCGATTTCAAGAACATAAAAAACTCGAATATCTTCATCGTTGGATTGAGCATGCTAATTAAACCATTAACCACTTCCTTTACCAGGTATTCCCTCGCTGATTTTGGTCTGGAACTCAACGCGGCAAGGGTCACAGTAGACCTTGCCTTCAACATCCAAGTAATAATCTACTGCATAGGCAGAGATGAGAAAGGAGGAGAAGCAAAGAACGAAGGCAGCAATGGTGAAACACTTTGCCATTTTTATCTTCAATCACTCCTGGTGTTCGAGGAAGTATGCATGGATGAATATTGCTTTTATAGAGAGGACGAGAGGCGGAACAAACTGGTTTCGTGTGGTGGTGGTTATTGAAGTGAAGCTATTCTAAGGCTTACGAGGGAATGGAGATCCTTGCTATAAATAAGGCTATTTCACAGAATGTGAGGTTTTCCCTGGTTTCTTTCCAGTAAAATAGGTAGAATTTTCCATCTCTATATATCCCATAATTAGAAACTATATATAAAAGAAAAAACAAGAATCTGCTATCTCTGGCATGGGCCAAGCTCTTCAGAATCCATGCAACGATATAACTGACCGCTCTCTCTTTCCACAACTCATTGATGATTATGGAGTCGCTTCTAATTATACGAAAATAAATACAAGAATTAAAGATACCATCAGGGCAATCTCATCATTGTAAATCGATATATAGTGATTACATCAATGCAGAAATCAGATATGTAATCTGTCTTTCGATACAGTCAGCAGAAACTCATTTTCAAGCTAGACCAGCTTTTGCATTGTCTTTCTTTTCGTTTACAGGATTCTCTCTGCCTGTTATGTTCTTGTTTATGTTCTTGTTTTACCATGAACACTATTGAATTGACGACTGCTGAATTGTGTTAGAGAATAATATAAATCATATTATGGGGTCTCACTTACAAGCTTAAGCTTTTAGGTGAGATGGTTCCTTGACATGGTATCAGAGCCTTGTTGACCCAGCGGTCACGAGTTCGAATCTCATCACCCCCATTCTATTTGATAAAAAAACCAAGCACAAGGTGATGTGGGCTTGTGCAAGTTTCAAGCCCAAAGGGCTTTCACTTGAAGGTGTGTGTTAGAGAATAATATAAATCATATTATGGGGCCTCACTTACAAGCTTAAGCTTTTAGGTGAGATGGTTCCTTAACAAATTGGAAGATAATAAAGAGTTTTGGTTTCAATAAAATACTGGTTACTTTGAAAGTGTCAAATCTGTTATTCTGCTACTTTGAAGTGTATTTTTGTTGTTTAAATAAGACTCCAGATGAATCAATAAACACTAAGAAGTTTTCGCAGCAAAGATGTTTGATAGTTTGCCTTCCTCGTTATCTGTGAAAAACAACAAACACCAGTAAAACTTAAAGTTAAAATCTCTTTCCGTTCCTTTTCCTATTTTTTTCCAATTTAAAAAGAATGGTAGAGCACAAACAAAAATTTTCAGTAATTAGTCCCTTATTGCAGTGAAGATTGGGCTCCATGAAAAAAAGGAGCAGGGAAATGCCATTTCCTTGAATAGGAGTTTGAGACTTTTTTTCCGGATCAACAGAAGCATCAATTTTGTCAGCTTTAAGACCAGTCCTATATATATATATAAGCCTGTCAATAAAATCCCACTAGTGGAGTCCTTCCAAGATCACTCCATAAAAACTTTATTATAATCGATACGTGACTGTTTACGAGTGTAGTTGAGGTTGTTTTTGAAAGTATTTTTCGTTCAAAAATACATCAAAATGATATTTTTTTTATTTTTTAAAAATATTTTTTGACATCAACACATCAAAACGATCTAAAAACACCAATTTTTTTAATTTAAAATAAAAAAATTATTTTTTTTTCAAAAATGCTTTTGAAACACATTGCAAAACATCAGAATTCTAAATTATTAACATTAGCATGTTAAATAAAGAAATTAATCTTGCTAAAGCTATATAACATCAAATTTAACATCTAAGTTCTCCACATTTATCTATTTTAATGAGAGAGAAAATAAAGATAAAATTTTTCAATATTTTTTTTAAATTTAACACTCTAGTACTATCACAGTACCGAGTTTTAAGAACCACACCGTTAGATTTTTTACTAGTAATTAAAATCTTTATATATATATATATTTTATCTAAAACCATTATTATTTATTTTTCTTTCCTTTCAATATATATATATATATATATATATATATATATATATATATATATATTCCTTTTAATTATGATTGTTTTTCAAGCTCTATAAAAAAATATTTCTTCTCCTCTATTAATTAATTATTGATATTTACTAAAATGGCAACCCTTTTATTTGCTTCAAAATCCAAATTCCAAAAATCTTGCATCATGCTTGCTTCCTCCCACCAAAACCTACCACCACATCTGTCATAACCCAATTTCTAAGTTATTCCACAAAATATATAAAAAAAATAACAAAAATAAAATAAAAGGAGTTGGTGTCGGCAGAAAAATCGTGGAAATTTTGGATGTTTTTGAGAGCCCGGTCGTACCTCTTTTTGCCTGGAAAATGAAAGAAAATGCAGATTCATGGCTAAAGTAATTTAGTATTGGATAAATCTGAGTAAAAATTAAGTCAGAAGACATAATAATATTTTATGGGCCAATTTGATTTAATCATCAACCAATATAAAGTGCAATTATGTTTAGGGATTAATTGAGAGCCCAATTGAAGGATTTAATTAAGTGCAAGGGCTTAATTATACTTTAAATGGGTCAAATTAATTTTATTAAGGGCTTAATTGATGTGAAATTAAGTTTGAAAGCCTAATCTGGGTTAAATTGAAAAGATTAGAATTTTCGGTGACAAAACTTTTTGGGTGTAATGGGAAACTAAAATTAAACAAAATACATTGTTCTTCCTGGTTTTTCCCATCAAAAAATTCTTTTTTGTTATAACCTATTTATTTCATTTTTTTTTTAAAAAAAGAGAACTGTCGAGGCCATGCCGACAGCCATGCCTCCAACATGCAATACACAATATCCCATTCACAATTGAGTCTATAAAAGGAGGAGGATTGAACACAAACGAGGGGGGGGGGGGGGGGGGGGGGACTGGGGGAAATTCTGAGCCATTCATGAATAGACCAATTAACAGATGGGGAAATAACACACGGGGAAGATCATAGACTGTGGAGAGGGGAGACCATTTAAACTGGAGAAAACACAGAGATACAACACAGAAATAACACACACGCAACAACCCATCGTCTTCTTCGATGATGGCAAAGCTTGGCAACAAGGGTTTGCAGTGTTCTCTCTCTCTCCTCAAGCAGTTGCATCCCATCATCTTCATCAGCTCCAGCAACACTATCTCCCTCACAGCCCCTACAGCTCCCTCTCTTTCTCTCTCCTCGATGGTGGTTCTCCCTCTAAAAAATAGTTGCAACAATAGCTCTCTCCTCCACCAGCATAGCCGATGACCACCATCTGGTCTCCCATCATCACCGGTAAAGCTCTCTGTGAACCCCACGCCAACAGCTCCCCGACATCCTAGCTCTTCTTCTCCATCACTGGCAACGTAGGAGCAGAGGCAACAACAAACACAACAAACAGACCCGCCACTTCAGGAGCTCCTCCCGGCCAACACAGGCTGCCATTTTTTATGCCACCACCACAAGGACAACCACCTCGGCCTCCTCTACCCGTAAGCAATGGCAAGTGAGCCTTTCATGGTGGTCGACCGACCACATTGTTACTGTTCACGTGCATGAACTAATTCATGCAGCATATATATATATATATATATATATATATATATATATATATATATATATATATATATATATATATATATATATTCTATGTTTGGGTGGGATGGGCTGCTCGTGGCCCAACCCAGCCTAAGTCTATCATAGTTGGGCCCTTGGCCCACCTTGGCTAGGTTGGCCCAACCGATTTTATTTTGTTTTTCAAAAAAAATTACATTAACTAAAAAGAAAAAAATTGCATTAAAAAAATGTATTGTTTTCATGCATACGGCAAAATTCAAGGTTTTCAAGCATATTTTTCATAAAAAAATATATGTTGCATCTTCCTCATATTTTGAACAAAAAATAGATATCATAACCAATTTATGACTATCCGTTGGAATCTGGCCAAAATATAAAACTAATTTAAAAATTATTTTTTCTTAGCTATCGCAGTGTAAAATTACATTGTAAAGTACACTCACATAGTTAAGAAAATGTTTTTTTTTAAATGCATTGTAATTTTTTTTTGGTTAGTCTTTAAACTCCTAACGAGGTAGAGATTCTCTCACGAAGAGAGATATACGTCAAACTTTAGAAAAGAAAATGAAAAAAAATCAAACTTAGAAAAACAATCACATAATAATGTAGTTTGCCTTAGGTAGGATGCACTGGGGGTGATGCGTCTTCCTCTTGCACAACAAGTCCCCTTGCCCAGACTCTCGCAGACCACTAGGTTCCTAGTGACCTTAATACTAGGTGGTGACTCCTGATAATTATGGTCATAATTTTGCGACTATAAAACACACCCCTTTCACCACGCGCCGTTGTCTCCCCAATTCGGGGATGGCGGGGCGCGAAGCGCAAAAAATTGTCATCGCGGCAACTTCAACCACAATTATCTCTTTCTTAACTCCAAACCCCTCAAACCAAAAACAACTAAACTTTTAATCTTTAGTGTTGATTTTATGTGACCATGTAACTATCAATGATTTTAAAAACCCCTCTCTTTCAATTCTTCCAGCTACTCTCTACTACTCAGTTTTTTTTTTTTTTTTTAAATATACCAAATATTGAAGAAATGTGTTTTATTTTAAGCTCTCTAGGAGGTAAAGTAGTGGAAATATTAAAGGAAATATTCCTAAAATATTAATCCAATTTGCAATTACGGAAATATAAAGGAACATGCACAGTTAATCATATATGAGCACATATAAAATTTAAATGGTTCAACAATTTAGGTCTACTTCAGGGCGAGACAATAAAAACTATGCTTTTAGTTGTTTTTTTTTTAATTTTTGTTGTTTTATTTTTAATTAGGGTTTTATTTTTATTCGGTTTAGTCCTAAAATTTTAATATATGTTGGTGATCATTTTAAAATTAATGTTGCTCCTTTTTTCCCGTTGTTCTTTTTTTTTGTGTTTTCTGTTATTTTTATTTGTTTTTCAGAACAATTGATTTTTTGATTTCATTATTTGTGCAATAATAATGATAATTTTAGTGATTGTTTTTGTCATAACCCAATCACTGGGTTACTCCCCAAAATCTACCCAAAAATAAAAAAATAAAATAAAAGAGGTCGGCATTGGTAGAAAAATCAATGTGGAAATTTTGGTTGTCTTCGAGAGTCCGATCGTATCTATTTTGTCCCCAAAATTAGAGGAAAGTTTAGATTTAGGGCAAAAATAATTTATCATTGGATAAATCTTTGTAAAAATTAAGTTTTGCGACGTAATTATATTTTTATGGGTCGTTTTGATTTAATCGTCGACCAATTTCAATTGTAATTATGTTGCGAATTAATTTAGGGTCCAATTGAAGGATTTAATTAAGTGTAGAGACTTAATTATACTTTAAATTGGTCAAATTAATTTTATTAAGGGCTTAATAGATGAAAAATCAAATTCTTGAGCTTTAATCGGGTTCAATTGAGAAGATTAGAATTTTCAGAGACCGAATTGAATTTTTTCTAAGCCAATTATGCGAAATCAGGGGCCAAATTGAAGACATCGAGAATTTAATGGTCAATTAAGGGTTGAATCGCATAAATCGGAAGCCAAGGACCAAAACAAAAAATGCGCACAAAGTTAAGGTTGCTGTTGAAATTCTGATGGGGATACAATTGCACAAAATTACAAGTTTAAATCCAATTAGGGGTGCAGTTAGACCAATTATAAATTGAGGGACCAAATTGAAATTCTACCTTCCTCAAAACTGTCGTAGCACACAGTCCCGCCGCATGCTTTTATCTGCCTTCCTTGCCGACAGGCACTTGTGCCGCTACCAATAGCTGCCTGCAACCGCCGAAAGTAGCCCAACCCGCTGTGTATAAACAACAGCCATGCACGACGAAGAGGAGCATGGGGGGAACAGAGGAGATAAATGAGCAAAATTTTCACGTAAAAGAGAAGAGAGAAAACCAAAGAAAAAACACAGGAAATTACATCAAGATGGTGGAGAATTTATGTAGAAGAACAGAGGAGGAGAGAGGAAGAGGAACAAAGGAAAAACTAGGGGGAACATAGGTAGAATTTTTATGTAACTCACGCAGAAGGGGGGAGAAAATTTGCAGAGGATTTTAGCAAAGAAAAAAACAAGCAAAACAAGCACAAAAATCACACCATTATCCATCATCTCCCTTGGCAACCTGTTCTCTCTCGCTCTCCAGGCTAACAACCCTTCTCTCTCTCTCTAAAACCAGTCCCTTGGCCTTCTCTCTCTCTACACCATTAGCGGCTGGCCGACCATCAACACCACCCTCATCACCACTGGAAGCTTCCCCCCTAAACCAGCAACCAAACCACACCCTCCAGCGAGGCACCAACAACCACAACAGTTGCACCGGCATGAAGCAACTGGCTCCCAACGCCTCCTCCAGCCACCACAGGCCTCAGTTTTTGTCGCCACCACCACAGGGAGAACCACCTCGACCTCCTCTATCCGGTGGAAGTAGTAGGTAAGCCTCTAGTCGTGGTCGGTCGACCACCATTTACTGTACATCGTCTTCTTCATTAGATTCACTCCCATGTTGGGTCGGTCAAGTTGGGTTCGGTTCCTGGCCCAGCTGCCTAAGTGGATGGGCTGATGAGCCCATCAGGGCTGGACAATCTAGCCCATCAGGGCTGGACAATCTAGCCCATCAAGGCTAGACAGTCCAACCCACAATTTTATTTTATTTATTTTCCTTTAAAAAAAAACATATAAAAATATAAAAAAAATATTTTTTTAAAAAATGTGTTGTTTTCATGCATATGACCGAATTCCAAAGTTTTCCCATCATATTTTCATAAAAAAAATTTGTTCCATCTTTCTCATATTTTAAAATGAAAATTGGTTATCGTAACCACTTTTTGATTATCCGTTGGAATTTTGCCAAAATATCAAAAAAAAATTAATAATTATTTTGTTTTAACTATCGGGGTGTAAAACTACACTGTAAAGTACACCTGCAGATAAAAAATGATTTTTACTACGGTGTAAAATTATATTGTACAATACATCCTTAGATAATTTTTTTTTAACTACGGTGTAAAATTATATTGTAAAGTACGTCTGTAGATAAGAAAAAGATTTTTAACTGCGGTGTAAAATTACATTGTAAAGTACACCCTTAGACAAAAAAATGGTTTTTGAAAATGTAGTGTATTTTTTTTTAAATTAGAAAAAACAATCAAACAACAATACAACTTACTTTAGGTAGGGTGCACTAGGGATGATGTGTCTTCCCCTTCCACAGCAAGTCCCATTACCTAGACTCTCGCAGACCAATAGGTTCCTAGTGATAGTAATACTAGGCGATGACTCCTGCTAATTATAGTTGTAATTTTTACAGCTATAAAACACGCCTCATTTCACCACGCGTCTTTGTCTCCCCAAATCCGAGGATGGCGGTGCGCGAAGCTCGAAAAAACATCGTTGGACGGTTGTTTTGTAAAAATATTTTGTTGCTTTTTTATTCTTCAGGGAAATTTAATGATTTTAATTGTTTGGGAAATAATGTTGATAATAATTTTAACTATTATAGTAATGATAATGACGATAACATAGGGATGGATTTTCAATTTATATTTTCTTCTTTTTGGAGATAGAAAATTAGCTACTTATTTTTGTTATTTAATTATTGCAGATGTTTTTACATTTTATATTTTATGTGTTTTGTTTAATTTAAATTGAATTATAAAATGAACTAATTTTAATACAGTGAATTCAATAATTCAGAGATCCGAATCTTTTTTTTAATGATAATGATAATTGTATACGGGTTATTTCATTGAAACTCACTAAATAGATAAATTTAAAAAACACATGTTTGCCTGTTGCTGTTGCTTTTTATAATAAGCTTTACAGTGAGGGAATGACTTCGACAAGTTTGTTTTCTAATCCCAATAAAGGGTTGCGAGTTACGAATAACTGCCTATTTTGAAGTTTATTATTAATTATATTTGAGTATGTTTTAAAAATAATATTAGTTTTGAAGAAATATTCAAATGATATTTTTAGTATTTTTCAATGGTTTTAATTTCGGAAATTTAAAAATAAAAAATCAATTTTTTTCAAACAAAAAAATTATTTTTATAAAGAAATTACCTAAAGAGCTAAAACAGCTCGGTTTTCCACTGTACACCGTGACTCATTGGCACTGTTCATTGGCAATTTGCTCCGGTGCTCCACGCGCGCATGTCCACCTTTTGTTTCTCGCCTTTTTGAACAGTGTATTAACAAAAAAAACCTCGAAAAAGACAAAAAAACGCCGCCATTTTCAGGGGCTGGACGGTCATTGACCGTTTGCGGCCAGGTCCGGTCCGGTTCGTCAGGTCGGTTTTTGAATTTTTTTAATATTTCATTGAACAGTGCATTAACCATTTTGTCCCTAAAAAAAACACGCCTGGGGGTGAGGGGCTTTCTGGTAATTGGCCAATTTTTTATTATTTTTTTGCTGACATCTGCTGGCGCGTCTCTGGACGCGCCGTTCGTTTCAGTGCTAATGCGTTCTTCGGATGACGCGTGCGGCTCCCTACGGCGTCAGAAAATACCCAACCGGCGTCTAGAATGATTTTCAGGCATGTTATCTTCCACCTGGGGTGGCGCATGTAGCACTATGGTATTTAGAGACGTGTTAATGGTCGTTTGAATTCCCCCCCCCCCCCCCAATTTCTCTTTCCTGCCTGCGCCAGATGACGTCAGCTAAGCTGTTTTTTTTATCAAAGTCAGTTCATTCCCTGAACATTGTAATTTGGTTTTCTTGCCCTTAATGCTATTATATAGGTTTTGATTTGATTCAATTTCGTCTTTCAATTGAAATTGATTATATATTGGACTTTCAATTCGGTCCTCATGCTTTTAATTTTTCGGATTGAGCTGGAATTTTTAATATTTTTGGTATCAATGTTTTGATGGATTTCAATTTGATCCTTCCATGCAAATTTATTATAAATCCTTAATATTTTCGGTCCCAAAGTTTGATTTCTTTCAATTTTATCCTTCTATGCAAGTTAATTATGGATTTTAGTTTCATTTCGGTCCCATTTCTTTTAATTGCAGGTTATGTTTCCAATTATTTAATTTGAATATTTGGATTTGCTTCAATTTTGCTCTTAAAATTACATGTATTATTTAAAGTATGTCAAATTCATTATATATTTGTATATTTATGTCAAATTAAAGTATGTGAAACTAATTATATGTTTTAATATTTATTGAATATTATCGCCTAAAAATATATAGAGAGAGAGAAAAAATGACCTACGATTTCTTGCAAAAAAAAATTAATATCGGTATTCTTGAATACATTTAATATAATAATATGATTAATAAATCTTATAGATATAACTTTGGCTTTGAATTTAAATTTCTATTTTATACTCTTTTTTTTGTTCTTTTAATAAACGGTAACCTTTTTTCACATTTTTTTTTATTTTTTAATAACCGTCTTGTCCAAGTCTTTTTTTTTTTTTTAACCAGATTTCTTTTTTTGTGTTTTTTTTAACCAGAGTATCCGTGACAACAAGTTTCTAACAAATCATTTCACCTTCTCAGCAAATTTTCTAACAAATTTTATCAAAAGTTTTTTAGCAATAGCAATATTCAATCACTTTTTGGTTGAAAAAAACTATTTTTAACAGATTTTATCAATTACAATTTTACTAATTAAATATTAAAATAATAAAATATAACATTTATAAAATCAATCAATTTTCTACATAGATAAAAAAGCCCAGCGGAGCGGGCAAATTGGCTCGTATGTACCATAAATCTAATCTAGTATTGTTAAAAGAGATGTTAGGCAGCCATCATAATAAGATATTTGAGGGTGTGATAATAACTATTTTTTAGATTGATTTTTGTTCTGAAATAAATCAAAATAATATTTTTGTAGTTTGTAAAAGTTATTTTTGATATTATTACATCAAATAATCCAAATATATATATGTAAAATAATTTTAAACCAATTATTAAACAGAAATTCAAAAAATTTAGAGTTTGGTAGATCTTAGTTGGTAAGATAGAATGCATTTCGATTTAAAGAGGAATAAAATTTAGATTTACAATCTTTATGAAACAAACAACGCAATATTGTCATGATATTTAAGTACCATTTTTTTTTTCATATTAAAACTGAATTTATCTCTTATCAAATTTAAATACCAACCCTACCATCTACCACCACACGAGAGATAATAAAATAAATTTGTGCAGATTAAAGTTCTACCTTACCCCGGTTACACGTTTCAATTTTTGCTCTTTTAGTGCTCCTCAATGTTCATTCTTATGTTTCAAAAGATTGATATAAAAAACTTAAAAGAAGCTTTATAAAAAGATTTGCAGCATTCCCTTTGGCTATAAAGACTAAAAAGATTAAGTAGGGTCTCAAAATCAATTTCTTGTTTTAATTCTATAAAATTATATTTGGTTAGTGTTATGAACAAGGTTGTCAATTTTGTTTTGGTTGATGTTTTGTTTTTTCAAATGGAACAAAATATTTCATTTTTGAAGAACTTCAGCGCTCTATTTCGGGATTGTATTGTTTATATATATACAAATAAATATATTAATTCAAAAAAAAAATAGTTCAAATCTAAAAATAAAATTATTTAGAATTGTGCAATTTATAAAATTCAAAAATTAGTTCAAATCCAAAAATAAAGCAAATCAAAGCAAATTATAAAATTCATTTCGTAATAACCTCGTTGTTGAACAATGAAATTGAGAAAAATTTAATCTAAAAACACATACAATAAAATAACTTTTCTAAACAAAATTATGAAACTGGATAATATTATAAGAATGTCATCATCAATCTCGTAAGGTCATAACATTCTTTGATTGCTCTTAAATATGTATAAATATGTCAAGAGACTACTCGTAAAATTTCATATCAATCTAATGGTCAGATTAAGAGATATGATTGATATTGTAAACTATTCATTATTTTTTAAAAAAAACTATTTAGTCGGAACGTAACAGGCGTAACGAAACCGGAATGTTTCGGGCAGAATTTCCGGAATGGGGAGAAATTTTGAGCAAAATAAATTTTGTTTTGGTTTGTTCCATTTTTTAAATTGGAACAAAATATATTGACCATTTTAGATGGAACGGAACGGAACAGAATTGACAACCTTGGTTATGACAAAAGTGACAACAATATAAAAGATATAAAATAAATGTATTTCCCAATTGTTTTAGAGTGATTTTTTAATTTCAAAACAAAAAACACATGAGAATATGTCATATTTATTATCATCATCTCCATTTTTTTTATCTCAAGAAAAACAAAAACAAAAATTCAATATGTTGCAAATCCAATTATTTTCAATCGTTGAAAGCCACTATCTGTATAAGACTTTGCCATTAGTAAATTCAACATCACATCGCAAATATATGAAAGATTGCCACTATCTGTAATCTTAACTTTGCACATGCCCTATGGAAATGAGCTGGAGAAACGTCAACTAAATTTCTTCAGTAATTTGTGGTTATTTTTCTCACAATTTGTGTTATCATGCATTCTTTTGGGCCAGAATCATAAACCTAGTTTTTCTTGAAGGTGGAAAAATTAAGGTGTTTGAACCATAGTTGTCGGTTTCGTTTTGGCCAAAACAGTCGAAATGTTTCGTACTAGTTAAAAAAACGAGACAAAACAATGTCTTTTTTATCTCGGTTTAAATTCCGGTCCGTTTTGGATTTTTCGGTCAAATATTGTCTGAAACATGCCGGTATTATTTTGTCTGTGCCATTTCGGCCTTAGAAAAAAAAACCCATCCCCACCGCCTCATCTCCTGTCGTTTATTTGGACAAATTATGGGTCACTGACATATTATGACTTTCTTGATTTTTTCCATCTAATCTAGTAGCATCAAATTGATCTTTTTTATTATTTAACTCTTTAAATAATACTTTATTATATATAATATATATTATTGTTTATGAGATATATTGAAAATACTAGAACCAAAATCAAAACAATAAAAATTAAAAAAATATATATTATAAAAAATAAAATTGTTGTGTCAATTTTGATTTTATAAAAAATAAAAATTATAATTTTTTTTGCTTTTGTCATCAAATAATTAAATTGAAATACACTGGCACCTCCATAAAAAAACAATTTAAAAACAAAAAATTAAATAATTATTTTTCGTGTTTACCTACAATTGTGATAGACTAAATAGTAGATGATTTTTAGAGATGTTTCTCATTTTGATATTATGATTGTTTGACTTTGTGTTTGTGTTATATAATTTAAAGTTAATTTATCTTGCATTTGAATTATATTTGTTAAATTAATATTTTTATTTTTTTCATATATATAATTAATTAATTATATATGAACAATACAACCCTGAAATAGTACGCCGAAACAATCCGAAACCAAAATACTCCGTTCCAAATGAAAAACATAAAATACTAACCGAAACAAAACTGATAATTTTGGTTTGAACAGTAAATGAGATCCTTCATGACAAAAGAAGTGGTGTTTGCTGTATTAAAAATGAAAAGAAAGCAAGGGCCTGAAACTCCATGGTTAGAAATTAGTACAAATTGTTACAGCTCCATTGAATCATTGGTGTACAATTATCCATATAAAAAATGACATTACATGTCAAATTTTATTATATAGGTGAGGCAATGATAATGATTTGATCAAATAATTTAGACCTCGAGAGGAAGGAAACCGATTTCTTTGAGCACATCCGTACATTCTGGTTGAGCCACCTTCTTCTTGAACCCAAGAGCATTGGGATATCGAGTTTTATCAACCACTCCAACGTTCTTGGTGAGGAGGATCCTAGCAGAATCAATGCTCTGGAATCGCTCGTTGCAATCGGGTCTGGAGCTCTCCACCAACTTGACCTCGCAGATATCATCCTCATGGTCACCCACCACCGGAAGCCGGTATGTGCCGCTGCTGTCGGTTGCGCCCTCCACGGTGTATGTCTCAGTGCCATTGTCACGGTTGTTACATACCAGTTTCACCTTGGCATCTGCATGGATACACACACACACACACAGCATAAAGAGTTAGCGATTTCAAGAACATAAAAAACTCGAATATCTTCATCGTTGGATTGAGCATGCTAATTAAACCATTAACCACTTCCTTTACCAGGTATTCCCTCGCTGATTTTGGTCTGGAACTCAACGCGGCAAGGGTCACAGTAGACCTTGCCTTCAACATCCAAGTAATCTACTGCATAGGCAGAGATGAGAAAGGAGGAGAAGCAAAGAACGAAGGCAGCAATGGTGAAACACTTTGCCATTTTTATCTTCAATCACTCCTGGTGTTCGAGGAAGTATGCATGGATGAATATTGCTTTTATAGAGAGGACGAGAGGCGGAACAAACTGGTTTCGTGTGGTGGTGGTTATTGAAGTGAAGCTATTCTAAGGCTTACGAGGGAATGGAGATCCTTGCTATAAATAAGGCTATTTCACAGAATGTGAGGTTTTCCCTGGTTTCTTTCCAGTAAAATAGGTAGAATTTTCCATCTCTATATATCCCATAATTAGAAACTATATATAAAAGAAAAAACAAGAATCTGCTATCTCTGGCATGGGCCAAGCTCTTCAGAATCCATGCAACGATATAACTGACCGCTCTCTCTTTCCACAACTCATTGATGATTATGGAGTCGCTTCTAATTATACGAAAATAAATACAAGAATTAAAGATACCATCAGGGCAATCTCATCATTGTAAATCGATATATAGTGATTACATCAATGCAGAAATCAGATATGTAATCTGTCTTTCGATACAGTCAGCAGAAACTCATTTTCAAGCTAGACCAGCTTTTGCATTTTGTCTTTCTTTTCGTTTACAGGATTCTCTCTGCCTGTTATGTTCTTGTTTATGTTCTTGTTTTACCATGAACACTATTGAATTGACGACTGTTGAATTGTGTTAGAGAATAATATAAATCATATTATGGGGCCTCACTTACAAGCTTAAGCTTTTAGGTGAGATGGTTCCTTAACATGGTATCAGAGCCTTGTTGACCCAGCGGTCACGAGTTCGAATCTCATCACCCCCATTCTATTTGATAAAAAAACCAAGCACAAGGTGATGTGGGCTTGTGCAAGTTTCAAGCCTAAAGGACTTTCACTTGAGGGTGTGTGTTAGAGAATAATATAAATCATATTATGGAGCCTCACTTACAAGCTTAAGCTTTTAGGTGAGATGGTTCCTTAACAAATTGGAAGATAATAAAGAGTTTTAGTTTCAATAAAATACTGGTTACTTTGAAAGTGTCAAATCTGTGATTCTGCTACTTTGAAGTGTATTTTTGTTGTTTAAATAAGACTCCAGATGAATCAATAAACACTAAGAAGTTTTCGCAGCAAAGATGTTTGATAGTTTGCCTTACTCGTTTTCTGTGAAAAACAACAAACACCAGTAAAACTTAAAATCTCTTTCCGTTCCTTTTCCTATTTTTTTCCAATTTAAAAAGAATGGTAGAGCACAAACAAAATTTTTCAGCAATTAGTCCCTTATTGCAGTGAAGATTGGGCTCCATGAAAAAAAGGAGCAGGGAATGCCATTTCCTTGAATAGGAGTTTGAGACTTTTTTTCCGGATCAACAGAAGCATCAATTTTATCAGCTTTAAGACCAGTCCTATATATATATAAGCCTGTCAATAAAATCCCACTAGGGGAGTCCTTCCACGATAACTCCATAAAAACTTTATTATAATCAATACGTGACTGTTTACGAGTGTAATTGAGGTTGCTTTTGAAAGTATTTTTCGTTCAGAAATACATCAAAATGATATTTTTTTTATTTTTTTTATAATATTTTTTGACATCAACACATCAAAATGATCTAAAATCACACACAAAAAAAATTAGGGTGTGTTTGGCATTGTTGTTGCTGTTGTGGTTGAGGTTTAAAAAAAAACAGTTTCATGAAAAGGACTTTTTGCTGCGGTTCATAATTGAAATTGAATTGTTTGGTTAAAACTGTAGTTGAGTTTGAGGTTTAATGAAAAACAGTTTTATTAAAATATTTTTTGACAAAAAATATTTTTGACATCAACAAATCAAAATGATCTAAAAACATACAAAAAAAAATAAGGTGTATTTGGCATTGCTGTTGCTGTTGTGGTTGAGGTTTTAAAAAAGCAGTTTCATGAAAAACACTTTTAGCAGTGGTTCATAAATGAAATTGAAGTGTTTGGTTAAAACTGTAGTTGAGTTTGAGGTTTAATGAAAAACAGTTTTATGTGTTTGGTTACCATGTTTTTTATATTGCTGTCAATTTATAAAATTACTTTAAATTTTAAAACACACACACACACACACACAGATATATATATATATATATATGTATATATATATATATATATATTATTTTTTAAATATTGTAGATTAATAATCATAACAATAAAAATATTATCATACAAAATAAAAATAAGAGTAAAAGGACTAAATTTAAGAATAATAATATTATGGGGATAAAAAGAAATAATATTTACCCATCTCTCAAGAAAACAGCCTCAACATTATTTTCCTATCCCTTACTTTCCTGCAAACCAAACAATCACATTCACTGCTCCCTTAATTATCTCCAATTTCCTACAAACCAAACAATCACATCCACTGCTCTATTTAATAATTTCCAGTTTCTTCTTTGACTCCGATCCGCTTCTCTTTCCATTTCTTTCTAAAAACAAATCTACAAAATTCAAGCTACAACGGGAGAACTGAAGATAACATCAATAGAGACGATGAAAGAATTGCAGTGTGGGAGATGGGATTATCTACACCTGATGATCTCACTGCTTTATCACAACCGTTGATTCCACCTAAATTTGCTTCGGCCTTCAATATGTATCATCGTCTTCTTCCTCTATTATGTTCTTTTTATTTTTGCCAAAATCATCGTCTTCTTCTTTCTCTGTTACTATGTGTGTTACTGTGATGAAAAATGATGAAAAATGTTGAGGGTGGTTACTGTCATCGTGTTCATCTGCGTTTCGCGTGGTCTGTGTTCAAGCGAAAAGCATCAAAAAGATGCTTTTCAAAATCTGTGGTTCAATCGCAGGTTTTGGTAGGGCCCACGGTAGAAAATTGTGGTATAAAATTTTGCCAAACGGTTTGGCTTTGCGGTGAGCCTCAACTACGGAAGCAACCGTAGGGCCAAACACCCACTTAATTTAAAATAAAAAAAATAATTTTTTTTTTCAAAAACGCTTTTAAAACACAGTGCAAAACACCAGGAATGTTAAATAAAGAAATTAATCTTGCTAAAGCTATATAACATCAAATTTAACATCTAAGGTCTCAGCATTTATCTATTTTAATGAGAGAGAAAATAAAGTTAAAATTTTCAATATTTTTTTAAATTTAATACTCTAGTACTATCATAGTACCGAGTTTTCAGAACCAAGACGTTAGATTTTTTACTAGTTAAATAAAATCTCTTACATATATATATTTTTATCTAAAACCATTATTATTTATTTTTCTTTCTTTTCAAATATATCTATTCCTTTTAACTTAGATTTTTTTTCAAGCTCTATAAAAAATATTTCTCCTCCTCTATTAATTAATTATTGATGTATACTAAAATGGTCACCCTTTTCTTTTCTTCAAAATCCAAATTCCAAAAAACTTGCATCATGCCTACTTCCTCCCACCAAAACCTACCACCATATCAACCACAATTATCTCTTTCTTAACTCCAAACCCCTCCAACCAAAAACAACTAAACATTTAATCTTTGCCCATTTCACTTTATATGACCATGTAACTATCAATGATTTGAAAACCTCCTCTCTTTCAATACTTCCACCACTCTCCACCACTCTGGTATAATTTTTTTCTTCTAAATATACCAAATGTTGAAGAAATGTGTTTTATTTTAAGCTCTATGGAGGTAAATTAGTGGAAATATTAAAGGAAACATTCCTAAAATTTTAATCCAATTAGCAAGTAGAGAAATACATAAGAACAAACACAATTAATCATATACGAGCACATATAAAATTTAAATTGTTCGACAATTTAGGTATAATTCTTGGGCGAGACAACAAGAAAAACTCAACAAAAAAATAGAAGATTCTAAGGTGTTGTATAAAATTGTTTTCACCTAAAATCTTAAAGTGACTCAAAACTCACATTTTCTCTTATATCTAACCATCAAAGTGTAGAAAATAGAGGCACTTACAAATATGCCTTATAACCCTAAAATATGACAACTTTAGGCTTTTATATATGAACCAAATACATGATTATTTCTTTTTTCACTTGATCTTACAATTTAAGACAAACCAAATAAATCTCCACCCTAGCTAAATTGAACCAACTTACAAAATTGGAACTCACTAACTACTTTCTCCAAGCATCTTTTGAGTGCTACACAAATCAATCAAGTCTGAACAATCCCTGAACTTGATTGCAAAGATAAGCTTTGTTAACATATTTGTAGGATTCTCAGTTTTAACAATCTCCTTCATTGACAAAAGACATCATGACATGGTATCTAAAATAAATTGATACCTGACATCAATATATGTAATTCTTTCATGATACATCTAGCTCTTATCCAGATTAATAACACTCTATCTATCACAATATATAACAGTTAACTCATGTCACTATCCAAATCTCTCATTCATAAAGTTTTTTCATTATCTCTATTAATGCCACATACTCAATCTATATTATAGGCAAAACAATAGTGGGTTGTAAAATTGTTTTCCATCTAACAACACCCCCTAAGATACACATTGTTTAACCCAAATCATTAGTATAATTTGAATTTACAAAGCTCTCAAAACTACCTATAACACTGCTACCTTTTTCATCTTTCATACCAATATTTGCAGTACTTCAAAGATAACAAAGTATTTTTTTTCACAACTTGCTTATAAACTTTACTAGAATTTCCTACAATAACATGTAAAATGTTAGGACAATTATAAACCATAAGATACATAATGTTTCCAACTGTAACTAAGGTACTCGCTAGCTTGTAGTTTGGCATACCAAAGCACTAAAATACACCCTCATCATACTTTATTTGTGACGAGTATAACTTGTAAGCACTTTAATCTTTGTGCATCTCCAAACCTAAAATTGTTTTGCCTGCATTCAAATTTTTCATCTCAAGTTCACCACTCAGCCGACCCATCAAATTATTGATCTTTTTGATGTTCTTGAAGTTAATTAACATGTCATTAAAATACATTAATAAGGAAATAAATGGATCGTTTAAGATATTGTTTAAGTACACGTGACTATTATACTTACTCCTACAGTAACCATGTCCTTAGTGACTACTTCTATCCATACAAGGACTTCTTTAATAAGCACACATGGTCTTCCTTACCTTGAATTATGAAACCCTCTAGTTGATGTATATGGATTCTCTCCTCTATATCACTATGTATAAGAGTTATTTTGACATTCAATTGTTCAAGCTATAATTCAAACAAAGAAACTATAAGAAGTAATATCTGAATAGAACTATGCTTCAAAACTAGATAAAACACTTCACTGAAGTCAATACCGTTTTTTTTATGTAAAGCCCTTAATTACTAGGTGTGTTTTAAATATTGTATCCTTAATTTATGTGATTTTATCCTCTATACATATGGTGGTTTAACATGATCTCATATCTAGTTCGTATAAACAGACTCATTCTCTTCATTCATATAAATCAGCTATGAACAAATTTTTATTGTTATAATTTTTTATTTTTATAAGAACATAGCTTATGATTATCAAGAATCTCCACAATATTTAAGAAATTAATATAATCATACTTAACTGATGATTTTATCTTCTTTTTTTATGTTTATATAACAATATTAAAAGACAATTTTTCAAGTTCATTTTTATCAACAATATCATACATCATTTCCTTAATATAATAAACTAAAACATCTTTCTATATTGTCTTTAAATCTCTAACCTCATGCTCAACTTATTTAATAGTATCTTGGTCCATCTTAACAACAACAAACTTGACTTTATTTTCCTATAAAACATAGTAGACTCATTAAAGATCACATCAATGTTAGTAATAAAATTAGATGACTTGGAGATTCATAATCACCTTAGATGCATAAACTATAAATTTTGATTTTAGATCATATATAAGATTATGAAGATCATTTCCAAAAACAAGAGAGAATATTCCTTTACTAAATAATTTTACTTCCATTTAAATATTTATCGTTATTGGTCAACAAGCATCGTTAAAATGATTGAACCTATATTCAAAGTTTCAATGAAATGCGTAGTTGAGCTTAAAATTCTTGATTCGTCCAAAACACTGCAGCAAAAAGTTAAAACAATGGAGAGGTCTTCATGAAAACTAGTGCCATTGCAACTTGCAAGTTCTAGGAAAAACTAACTTATGTTTTTTTAGTATTCTGTGAGTAACAGTTATGTACAACCAACATCATGGTTGTAGTGTTATACATGGAAAATAATAACGTATACAAAATAGAGTAAAAAATAAAACATGAGAGGAAATCATGGTTGACAGATAAAATCTCTCATCACCCATGATTCTCTCTCACCCCCCCCCCCCAATCCAAGCTCAACACGGTCCTATACTAATGAAAAGCTTACTCTTATTCAGCAGAAATTTGGCAGCACATAAAGGATTTGTAAATATATCTTTTATTTTTTATCTTTGGACCAGAGATATGTTGCAGAGAAACAGTACCACAAGCAATTTGTTCCCAAAAAAATTGAATGCCGATCTCAATATGTTTCATATGATAATGAAAACATGATTCTTAACCATGTTTATAGCACTAATTTTGTCGCAATATAATGTGAGAGCATGAATTAAATAGCTTACGCTTTTTAGAAGGTGTATAAGCCATATAAGTTCAACAGTGGTTGATGCCAACGCACGATGACATGATATTCTACTTCTGCTATAGAACAAGACATTATAACTTGCTTTTTAGCTCTTCGGTATAACAAATTATTGCCCATATAGATAGCAAACCCAGTTGTAGAACATCGATCATCCTTGGATCATGTCTAATCTGATAGTAAGAACAGAAAAGGAAGACAGTTTTGACAGTAAGTGTAGAAGAACAGGTAACGGCAGCTAAACTCAATGAATCCCATGAAGATAATACAGCCGTGATTACAGCTGAACTGAAGCATGAGGATCAGGAAGATCACGTAACAGTAGCTGAACCAAAGCATGAAGATCAAGAATCCCATGAATGCAGTGAACCCATTATTACAGCTGAAATTCATAAGTTATAGTAACTGAAATAAGCAATGCAATTTATGTAAATTAAATACACAAATAATGACAGCTAGAATAGATACGTTACCTGTCATCACTGTAATGCTATATATATGACTTTGTGTACAGAATACATTATTGAGAAATACAAATACAATTCTGCAAATTAAACAGCCTCAATCCTCTTTTATGGTATCAGAGCTATTAAAAGACTAACGTCTCAATTTCTTCCTCAAATTCTTCCGCAGCTCAATCTCCCTCTTCTGTCATCTCTATTCCCTCTGTTACAACTGTCAAACTCAACCATGACAACTTTCTTCTTTGGAAAGCTCAGCTTGTACCTTATTTCAGAGGCCAAGACCTCTTTGGATACCTTGATGGTAGTATTCCAAAACCACCCAAAATCATCTCAGTCACCAATTCTGAAACATCTGCTGTCACTGAACGACTTAATCCATCTTACTCACAATGGATTCGTCAAGATAACATCATTCTTAGCATCCCCATGACCTCTTTATCTGAACCAATTCTTGCTCAAGTGGTTACATACACAACTTCCAGAGGTGTCTGGAATGCATTAGATGAAACCTTCTCCTCTTTGTCCCTTGCACGAATTCTACGAATTCGCACGCAACTTGCAACTACCATAAAAGGCGGCAAGACAGCCACAGATTACTTTCATTTCATCAAACGGCAGACGGATGAACTTGTTGTCGCTGGACAACCACTAAATCATGATGATATTGTCACTTATTTGCTTGCAGGTCTCAGCCACGAGTATGATAGTCTTGTGGCTTCCATTTCAGCACGCACTGATGATATTACACTGGAGGAGATCTACTCCTTGCTACTGACTTCTGAGGCACGTTTATCTCGACATCAACTTTCCCCTGTCAACCAGCAACTCTTGGCCAACATTGCACAGAGACAAAACTTTAATAGGCGAAGCAACTTTTGTGACAGGGGGCGTGCTCAACGTGGTGGTCACAATTTTAGCGGTAGAAACTTTAATCAATCCTCTGTTGTATGCCAAATTTGTAATAAAATTGGCCATTATGCTAAGAAATGCTATTTCAGGTTTGACGTGACTTACCAGGATACAACCAATTTACCAATAAAACAAGGACTGGTGGCAATGCATCAAGGTAACAACAACTGGGACAGTGCATGGAATGTAGATACTGGTGCCACATATCATTTTACAAATGATACTAATAATTTGAACCTTCAGAAATCAGACTATACTGGTGCAGATAATGTGCAAGTTGGAAATGGTCAAGGTTTGCAAATATCAAAAACTGGATCCTCTATACTGTCCACTCCCTCGTCTACTTTCCTTCTTAATCAAGTTCTCCTTGTTCCCGAATTGCATCAAAAATTATTGTCAGTCCATCAATTTTGTGTAGACAACAATGTGTATTTTGAATTTCACTCTTTTCATTTTCTTGTGAAGGATTACTCGGGGAAGGTCCTTCATCACGGTTTACTTCATGATGGTCTCTATAAATTCATCAATAATCCCAGTCTTCCACGAGCACTCTCTAGTCTTCGTTCCTGTGATTGGCATCGTAGGCTTGGACACGCATCTGCTCCAGTCATCAATAAAGTCCTGTCCACTCTTCCATTTCGTGTCTTGCAGAATAAAACATCTCACGTTTGTCCTGATTGTCAAATGGCAAAAAGCCATAATTTTCCCTTTCACCCTTGCATGTCTGTGTCATTAAACCCGTTGGACTTAATTTTCACCGATGTATGGGGACCAGCTTTCACACCATCTACAACCGGAGCCAAATATTATGTTAGTTTCCTAGATGACTATTCCAAATTTATGTGGCTATTCCCTATTAAACTAAAATCTGATGTTGAACATGTGTTTTTAACTTTTCAAACGCATGTGGAAAAACAGTTTGATAGAAAAATTAAAGTTATTCAGTCTGATTGGGGTGGGGAGTATCGCCGTCTAAACAACTACTTTCACCTAAATGGAATTCATCATCGCATTGCTTGCCCACACACCCACCAACAAAATGGCTCCATTGAACGCAAACATAGACACATTGTCGAAGTTGGTTTAAGTCTCTTAGCTCATTCCAATTTACCAATGATTTACTGGGAAGATGCGTTCACCACTGCCAAATACATAATCAACAAAGTCCCAACACCAATATTACATCACAAGTCCCCATACAAAATTCTCTATAGCAAGACACCTGATTACCAATTTATGTGTGTGTGTTTGGATGTGTCTATTGGCCAAATTTACGGCCATATAACAAGAACAAGCTTAATTTTCGATCAAAAACATGCATCTTTATTGGTTACAGTCTGTGTCATCAAGGATACAAGTGTCTTGATTTATCTACGGGAAAAATTTATGTCTCTCGTCATGTTATATTCGATGAATCTCTTTTTCCATATTCTAAAGATATGTCCATCGGTGAAAATCAGTCTAATTCCTCCTCTATTTCTCTTCCTCATGAAATCGTGTTTGTCCCATCTTCATGTCCAGTCAATTTGCAATCTAACCATTTGGCTTCAAGTACACCATCTGCACCTCTTGTTTTGATTTCTGCAGGAACAGATTCATCTCCACAAGTGGCCTTTGCAGATCCAAGAACAGATCCCAATTTGTCTGTACCACCAGAAATGTCTCCTACTTCTCAGGATCCTTCACAATCAGCTCCGGCCCCAGCTTCAACAGCACCTGCAAATATCAGAATAGAATCAGTTCCCTCTGTTTTTCCCGATATGAACACAGATCAACATGCTCATCCACAACCAGTCTCCCACAACAATCACTCCATGGTCACAAGGTCTAAAAATCACATTTATCATCCCAAATGACCTGGTGATGATTTCATTCGTTATCCTCTTCCAAAAGCACCGGTGGCAGCACAGGTTACCCAGGCAGCTGAACCAACAACCTACTGTCAAGCATCGAAGTCAGCACATTGGCGTGAAGCCATGAATACTGAGTTCTCAGCACTGCTACACAATGGTACTTGGTCCTTGGTCATTCCTCCACATCAAGCAAACATTGTGGGTTGTCGGTGGATTTACAAAATCAAACAAAAGGCGGATGGAACAATTGAGCGTTACAAAGCTCGATTGGTTGCTAAGGGATTCCACCAACAAGAAGGTATTGATTTTTACGAAACTTTCAGTCCCGTAGTAAAGCATGCCACAATTCGATTGGTCATTTCAGTTGTTGTATCATACAATTGGCTAATCACACAACTTGATGTGCAAAATGCCTTCTTGCACGGTGATCTACATGAAACTGTTTTCATGACACAACCACAAGGGTATGTTCATCCTCAATACCCTAACCATGTGTGCAAATTACACAAATCCCTCTATGGATTGCGACAAGCACCATGATCTTGGTTCTCCAAATTATCCACCAAGTTGCAGACATTGGGGTTCCAAGAAAGCAAGGCAGACAACTCTCTCTTTGTGCTATGGAAAGATAAGTCTGTTATCTATATCCTTATTTATGTTGACGATAGATTGATAACTGGATCCAATGCATCTCTCATTCAAGACACTATTCATTCTCTGCAAAAATCATTTGCTGTCAAAGACTTAGGGACCTTGAATTATTTTCTGGGGGTTGAAGCCCTTTAGTGTGCAGACGGCTTATTCCTAACCCAAAGGAAGTATATTGCTAAATTGCTTCACAGAAGCAAGATGGAGAATGCAAAACCTTGCACTAGTCCAATGGCTTCTAATTGTCATCTCTCATCTACGGATGGTACCCCATTTGAAGATATAAGCCTCTACCGTAGTGTAGTTGGCAGCATGCAATACCTTGCATTTACAAGACCGGATCTTGCCTTTGTTGTACATAAAGTCAGCAAATTTATGCACAATCCCTTGGACACACATTGGCTTGCTGTCAAGCGCATTTTGCGTTACCTCAAGCATTCCATTTCCACAGGTTTGTTTATCAGCAGACACACTAATTTCAACCTACAAGCCTTCACAGATTCGGACTGGGCTGCAGATCACGATGACCGAAGATCAGTCAATGCATACTGTATTTATATGGGTTCCAACTTAATTTCCTGGAGTTGCAAACAACTAGCCACAGTAGCCCGCAGCAGTACCAAAGCTGAGTACAAAGCTATTGCAAATGCTGCGGCTGAGCTCACTTGGTTCAGGTCCATTCTTCATGAGCTTGGTTTGCCCCCGCAACACAGCCCAACATTATGGTGCGACAATATTGGGGCTACGTATCTTACTTCGAATCCAAAATTTCATGCCCGAACCAAACATATCGAAATTGATTTCCATTTCGTCCGCGATCAAGTCTGCAACAAAGAACTCATTGTTAAATTCATTTCCAGCAAAGACCAATTAGTTGATGCTCTCACTAAACCTCTACTACCAGCAAAGTTTCGACAAGTTCAACTCAATCTGAATGTCCGTGACCTACCCTTCAGCTTGAGGGGGCGTGTAGAAGAACAGGTAACGACAGCTGAACTCAATGAATCCCATGAAGATAATACAGTCGTGATTACAGCTGAACTGAAGCATGAGGATCAGGAAGATCACGTAACAGTAGCTGAACCAAAGCATGAAGAACAAGAATCCGATGAATGCAGTGAACCTATTATTACAGCTTCAATTCATAAGTTACAGTAACTGAAATAAGCAATGCAATTTATGTAAATTAAATACACAAATAATGACAGCTAGAATAGATACGTTACCTGTCATCACTGTAATGCTATATATATGACTTTGTGTACAAAATACATTATTGAGAAATACAAATACAATTCTGCAAATTAAACAGTCTCAATCCTCTTTTAGTAAGAAACAAGGAAAGTGGATAGTTAACATAGAAAAGGAAAAGCATGTTAAGGACGATAGTAAACAGAGAAAAGGAAAGAATCTATACTGAAGTGTAAATAGGAAGATTTATGTACTATAACTAGCACTCTAGATATAGCTTGATAGACTGTAATTAAATGTAATGATATTATAAATAAGAGCAGTAGAGTAAGAGAAAAGGTAATTCATACCAATTTTGTTATAATCTGCATCACAAAAAAATGAATTGCAATAAGGGGAGCGTTTATAAAATTAAGGTCAATATTAATAGTACCTTTGGGGTACTGGAATATACATTTAACAACAATACGATAAGCATCTCAAGGAGTTTGCATGAAATGATAAACATTGTTAACTGCATAGGAAATATCATGACTTGTCAAAGTGAGATATTGTAGTGAACCATCAAGGCATCAAAAATAGGGCTGAACAAAAATTGGATGTTGTAACCAGTTTATGATTATCCATTGGAATTTGGCCAAAATATCAAAATAATTTAACAATTATTTTGTTTTAGCTATCACAGTGTAAAATTATATTGTAAAATAACTTGAAGATAGTTAAAAAAAAATGTTTTTTTTAATTATAGTGTAAAATTCTTTTGGTTAGTCTTTCAACTCCTAACAAGGTAGAGATTCTCTCATGAGGAGAGATCTACGTTAAACTTTAGAAAAGACCAAAAAAAAATCAAACTTAGGAAAAACAATCAAACAACAATGCAACTTACCTTAGGTAGGGTGCATTGGGGGTGATGTATTTTTCCCTTGCACAACAAGTCCCATTACCCAAGACTTTCACAGACCAATAGGTTTCTAGTGACCTTAATACTAGGTGGCGACTTCTAATAATTATAGTTGTAATTTTTACAACTATAAAACACAACCCCCATTTAACCGCACGCCGTTGTCTCCCCAATCAGGAGATGGCGGGGCGCGAAGCGTGAAAAAACATCGTCGCGACATACACTATATTGTTACGCGAAGATTGGTTTCTCTTCCTGTGTTATCTCTTTTTTGTAATGTCTCAAAAGTGTCTAATGAGGTGTGGCATAGGCGTCTTGGTCATCCAAATCATAGGGTGTTATCTCATCGTTTGAAATGTGGCCTAATCAATAATAAAATGCATTCCTCTTCTAGTTTATTTCTTGATTGTGCTACATGTAAACTCGGAAAAAAGCAAAACATTACCCTTCCCATCTGAGGGCAGTAGAGTTGTGAAATTGTTTGACATTGTTCATAGTGATGTATGGGGAATTAGTCCAGTTCTATCTCATTCCGGTTACAATACTTTGTATCCTTTATTGATGACTTTAGTAGGTATACATAGGTCTACTTCCTAAAAACAAAATCAGAAGTCTTCTCGAGGTTCAAATTGTTTCTAGAATTGATACATTGGACTGTCTAACCTTGATGGGCTGGATTGTCCAGCCCTGATGGGCCCATCATCCCATCCACTTAGGCAGCTGGGCCGGGAACTAAACCCGACTTGACCGACCCAACGGGGGAGTGAATCTAGTGAAGAAGACGATGTACAATAAATGGTGGTCGACCGACCACGACTAAAGGCTTACCTACTACTTCCACTGGATAGAGGAGGTCGAGGTGGTTCCCCCTATGGTGATGGCGTCGAAAACTGAGGCTTGTGGTGGCCGGAGGAGGCGTCAAGTGCTAGTTGCTTCATGTCAGTGCAATTGTTATGGCTGTTGTTGCCTCGTTGAAGGGTGTGGTTTGGTTGCTGATGTTAGGGGGAAGCTTCCAGTGGTAATGAGGGTGGTGTTGGGTGGTCAGCCAGCCGCTAATAGTGGGGAGAGAGAGAAGGTCAAGGGACTGGTTTTAGAGAGAGAGAAGGGTTGTCAGCCCGGAGAGCGAGAGAGAACAGGTTGCCGAGGGAGATGAGGGATAATGGTGAGATTTTTGTGCTTGTTTTGCTTGTTTTTTTCTTTGCCAACATCCTCTGCAAATATTCTCCCCCCTCTGCGTGAGTTACGTAAAAATTCTACCTTTGTTCCCCCTGGTTTTTCCTTCGTTCCTCCTCCTCTCTCCTTCTCTATTCTTATACATAAATTCTCCCCCATCTTTATGTAATTTTTCTGTTTTTTTTCTTTGGTTTTCTCTCTTCTCTTTTACATGAAAATTTTGCTCGTTTATCTCCTATGTTCCCCCTTCTCCTCTTCGTCGTGCATGGCTGCTATTTATACACGACGGGTTGCGCTACTTTCGGCGGTTGCGGGCAGTTGTTGGTAGCGGCACAGGTAGCTGTCAGTAGGGAGGGCAGATAAAAGCATGTGGCGGGACTGTGTGTTGCGACAGTTTTGGGGAAGGCAGAATTGCAATTTGGTCCCTCAATTTATAATTGTTCTAATTGCACCCCCAATTGGATTTAAACTTGTAATTTTATGCAATTGTATCCCCGTCAGAATTTCAACAGCAACCTTAGTTTTGCGCGCATTTTTTGTTTCGGTCCTTGGCTTCCGATTTATGTGATTCGACCCTTAATTGACCATTAAATTCTCTATGTTTTCAATTTGGCCCCTGATTTCGCATAATTGGCTTAGAAAAAATCAATTCGATCTCCGAAAATTTCAATCTTCTCAATTGAACCCGATTTAAGCTTAAGCCCTTAATAAAATTAATTTGACCAATTTAAAGTATAATTAAGTCCTTGCACTTAATTAAATTCTTCAATTGGACCCTAAATTAATTCCCAACATAATTATAATTGAAATTGGTCGATGATTAAATCAAATCGACCCATAAAAATATAATTATGTTGCACGACTTAATTTTTACACAGATTCCAATGATAAATTATTTTCCCTTAAATCTAAACTTTCCTCTATTTTTGGGGACAAAATAGATACGATCGGACTCTCGAAGACAACAAAAATTTTGACATTGATTTTTCTACCAAAGCCGACCTCTTTTATTTTATTTTTTTTATTTTTGGGTAGATTTTGGGGAGTAGCCCAGAAAATGGGTTATGACAAAAACAATCACTAAAATTATCATTATTATTGCACAAATACTAAAATCATAAAATCAATAACAGATAAAAATAACTAAAAACACAAAAAAAAGAACAACAAGAAAAAAGGAGCAATATTAATTTTAAAATGATCACCAACATATATTAAAATTTTAGGACTGAATCGAATAAAAATAAAACCCCAATAAAAAATAAAACAAAAATTAAAAACAAAAACTAAAAGCATAGTTTTTGTCGCACCCCAAAAAAATGTGGTAATGCGGCATCGTGACGACTCTTCCCCGTGTGCGGGGAATATCATGTATCGAGGGGATTATCTATTTTTGTAAAAAAGGGGAGTCGCCACCTAGTATTATGGTTACTAGGAAACCTAAAACTGGTCTTTCAGAGATTCTAGGGTAAGGGACTGGTTGCGTAAAGGGAAGGTTTTAGCACCCCTAGTACGCCCTACCTAAGGTAAGCTGCTTGACGTTTGGCTTGTTTATGACTTGATCTGTCAAAACAATATGTAAAATAAATGGGATATTATTCCGCCGAATATTTTGGATATTAATCCCTTAGGATTTATTTACCCAAATACCAACAGTGAATAATAGCATATCATTCCCGTCGAATATTTTGGATATTAACTCCTTAGGATTTGTTTACCCAAATACCAACAGTGAATAACAGCATATCATTCCCGTCGAATATTTTGGATATTAACCCCTTAGGATTTGTTTACCCAAATACCAACAGTGAATAATAGTATATTGTTCCCGTCGAATATTTTGGATATTAACCCCTTTAGGATTTATTTACCCAAATACCAACAGTGAATGACAGCATATCCTTCCCGTCGAATATTTTGGAAATTAACC
This sequence comes from Salix purpurea, assembly GCA_027405865.1. Taxonomy (NCBI): domain Eukaryota; kingdom Viridiplantae; phylum Streptophyta; class Magnoliopsida; order Malpighiales; family Salicaceae; genus Salix; species Salix purpurea. Next base: position 24,045,807 of record JAOWLH010000002.1, read on the forward strand.
CCTTTAGGATTTATTTACCCAAATACCAACAGTGAATAATAGTATATCATTCCCGTCGAATATTTTGGATATTAACCCCTTTAGGATTTATTTACCCAAATACCAACAGTGAATAATAACTTCTCCAAAAAAAATAAGATTTTTATATTTTTTTGAATATTGGCCAATACCCTTTGGATTTTACAAACTTGTTGTAAAATCTCAAAATACAAGAAATGATTTTTTCTTTGTGAAATCCATGCTAAAACTCATTTTCTCTTCAAAACCCAAGATAATATATATTTTTCAAAGAAAAACAATTTTTAAAATATGCTAGTGTATTGGCCTTATGCAAGAAAACAACACATTTTTTCTTTAATAAAAATATTTTCGAAAAATTTGTATTTTTTTTTTTTCTTTTTAGGTGGGCTGGCTGTCAGCCCATCTAAATTCGGGCTGGGCTGACAGCCCAGCCCACCTTGTCTCCAGGCTGGGCTGCTAGCCCAGATGGCTGGCAGCCCATTCAGGACCAGGCCTGGCACAAGGCCCGGCCCGTCAAGCCCACGCGGGGAGTGAATTAATTCACTCCCCGCATGCAAATGCAGAGACGATGAACAGTGATAATGAAGATTTTCGAGTATGGAGAATGGAATACCTGTCTATACCGTTGGGTAGAGGAGATCGTGGTGATTCTTCTGGTCGTTGAGGCGTCGGATATGGTGGCCTGAGTTTGCCGGAAACTGCGTCGGAAGGTAATGGGTCTGCTTGCTGCGACGGTGGATGTTGCCTCTGCCTTCGCCTGAGAGGATGGATGAGTTGCTGGGGTTGAGGGGTGGTTTATGATGATGATAAGACAGCTCTTGATGGCTGAATGTGGTGGCCGGAGTTGCTGAGTTTAGAGGGAGAGAGAGAGGGAGCCCTCTGGTTCTAGAGAGGGGCACGGGACCGAGAGAGAAGAGAAAATGAAAATGAAAACAGAGAGGGAGAGTGAACGAGAACAGATGCGAGAAAGAAAATTCAAAATTTACGTGAAATTTTCCTTGCCTTCTCCCAGTTTTCTTCTCTTTCTTTTCTTTCTCTCTTTTTTCTTCCTCCTCCTTGTCTTCTTCACCGTGCTGCTATTTATAGCAGAGAGGATTTAACCGTTGGGTCGCCATGCAGTATTATGGAAAGCTAATCAAATCGAGAGCAAATCAGAGGAGAATCAGGAAGACAAGGAGGAGATCACGATTTATTAGAAAGGAAATTTGACTGATCTGCCTTGCTGTGACGGAGACGAAATGGGAAGAAGATCAAATTGAAATAGGAAGAAAATTTGATTGATCTGCTGTGATCAATGCGCCTGAAAATTCAAATGCACACACGCCGGAACAGTGTATGTTTCTTTTTTAATGCAGATTTCAAAAAATCAAAAGAAGGTAAAAATATGATTTGGTCCTTTAAAAAATTCTTTAAAACTTGATTTTATGCAATTAACTCATCAAAAATTCAATCTAGTCCTTGGCTCCGCGCGATCTTTTATTCTGGTCCTTGGATCTTGAATTTTGCGATTTAACCCTCAATCGACCATTAAACTCTCAATTTGCTCAAATTCACCCTTGTACCAAGATATGTATTTTTTGGATATTTTCCAAAACATAAAAATAAAGAGTCAAAAATTGGGTAGCAACAGATGCCCCCTCTTTACAATGCTTACGACTAAAGTCTTGTAAAAGACTTTAAATAGTAAGTGTTGTAAAGAAAAACAGAATGGTGGATATGGGGTCTCGTTGTGATGGGTGACCTACCCAGATAAAAAGAATATTTCGGAGGGTCTCGATAGTGACGGATGACTTACCCGGGTCTGATTATGACGGGTGACCTGCCCGGGTTGGTAGAGTCTCGATAGTGACGGATGACTTACCCGGGTCTGATTATGACGGGTGACCTGCCCGGGTTAGTAGAGTCTCGATAGTGACGGATGACTTACCCGGGTCTGATTATGACGGGTGACCTGCCCGGGTTAGAAGAGTCTCGATAGTGACGGATGACTTACCCGGGTCTGATTATGACGGGTGACCTGCCCGGGTTGGTAGAGTCTCGATAGTGACGGATGACTTACCCGGGTCTGATTATGACGGGTGACCTGCCCGGGTTAGTAGAGTCTCGATAGTGACGGATGACTTACCCGGGTCTGATTATGACGGGTGACCTGCCCGGGTTAGAAGAGTCTCGATAGTGACGAATGACTTACCCGGGTCTGATTATGACGGGTGACCTGCCCGGGTTAGTAGAGTCTCGATAGTGACGGATGACTTACCCGGGTCTGATTATGACGGGTGACCTGCCCGGGTTAGTAGAGTCTCGATAGTGACGGATGACTTACCCGGATCTGATTATGACGGGTGACCTGCCCGGGTTAGTAGAGTCTCGATAGTGATGGATGACTTACCCGGGTCTGATTATGACGGGTGACCTGCCCGGATTAGATGGGGTCTCAATGGTGACGGGTGACCTACCCGGGTCTCATTATGACGGGTGACCTACCCGATATAGATGGGGTCTCAATGGTGACGGGTGACCTACCCGGGTCTCATTATGACGGGTGACCTACCCGGTATAGATGGGGTCTCAATGGTGACGGGTGACCTACCCGGTTGAAAAATTATGAAGATGGGGATGCAATGCATGATGATGCATGTATACTTACCTTAGAAATATAGGTTCCCTTTCTTTGATGCTTCATTGTCATAAGATGTCTTTGTCTAATCTCCAAAGCTTTATTGTCATTCATCCACCGAACTTAAGGACATTGCTTATTCTGGGCTATCTGAGATGATCTCTACTCTCATTGTTTATCAAGTCTGACCTTGCCCCCAAGTATAGTGTTGCTTGATTCATCGTGAAAGAGTGTAACAAGTCATCATCTTTCTTGGGTTTTCTCAACAATAGCTCTTTGGTTTGCGGGTATTCTGCTAACAATCATTGCAAGACTTGCTAGTGCTGACCTCATCTTCGGTTGTCGATCAATCATGGAGTTTTTTTTCATCAATTGAATCATATTTCTTCTAGCATATGTCATCATCAACATTCATGCGATAGATTGTCAAGTCATCTAGAAATGCATCTAAACCTCATCAGTGCATGCTCCGTGTTATCATCAATAAATTTCTCTCAGCTCGTGAGAAAAGATGTACTGCTATCATCACCCACATTCATGCGATGAATTGTGCTTTGAACTGATGCAACTATTCGGCCATGCAATCTGAAACTCTTTGTCGTAGACTCAATTTCTTCTAAGCAAATTCTTCTTGTTTGTGCAAAGAATTATGATATTGTCATTAACGAGGTTTTTTTTCTGTCTCCCATATTTATGCGGTGAACTGAACCTTGAGTCGACCGGCTTCAAAGCAAATTATTCCTCAATCAATCTTGGTGTGCATACTCTTCAATATTCATCAAAATGCACTCATGCGATATCATTTTAGAGACAACCAAATCTGCGGGTAAGCCGATATTCCAAAAATTTGAAGTTGCCCTTCAAATACAATGCTAATCTCAACTATTGTTGGAGCTTGTTATACCATCATTCTCTACTAAGCAATTCTACCTTGAGTTGACTTGTTGGTGCACATTGGTGAATTTCACTAAATCATCATTTGCTTATGCTTCTTTGCCCCCAGGCTGATATGAAATTATTTGCATTCCTATCAAGATTCACATGTTGGCCTCTGACTGTTGGGCTTTCAAATCAAGAACTGTCAATATCAAGGATTCTGCAAAACCCAGTCACTGTCTTCTTTGTTTGTAAATCTTTTTGTTCTGAGATTACGTCACCAATTTAAAAAATCATGTGCATCCACAGTCTAATCCTTGTAATAAAATCAAAGAGAGGTCATTTGTTGAAACTCAAATTCATTTGGTCAAATATCCAATACATGATATTCAATGCATGCAAATATGTAATGTCTTGTATTTTGCAAACAGTAATTGACCCATTATGAGATTGAAATCGTTTTTTATGGGTTTTTTGTGTTTCAATTCTAATCTCAGATTTTGGGGTATGTCCTCTGAGGGTACATGATGAAGTGATAATCTGAGGTTTTCAAACAATTAGAGCTGAGTAAAAACTCGAGGTTCAGTTGAAAAATTTGTCGGATTTTTCAGTACTGACTTTATCAATATGCATAACAACTTGCAACTTTTCCATGAAATTATAACCCTTATAGAAAAATTCTAGCAAATTTGGAGAGCGCCACTTATCAGTTAAAATTACTTGCTTGATCAAGAAGGACTTTTACAAGCATGTAATGAGGCTATGGTTCATGGCTATAAAAGAAAGGGATATTCATAGGCTCAAAAGGTGTTTAAGGGTTTCAAAGACCTAGGATCACCATCATCTAGTCGACTGTTTTTCTCTTGTTGTCCTTGTAGAAGAGACAAAATCAAAATACGTTAATTATCTTAACGTGATTTTTTTATCAATCAACCAATGCTCTAAGAGTCTCTACAACCATGCCATTCCTTTCATTGATCATTTCAAACTTAAAAGGGAATACTAACACTCAAACCAACATTTGTCATCTAATGTTATCTCATCTCTTGTTGCACTCAATATAGTCTAACAAAACAACTCTGCAAGATCTTCATTTGATGGATAAATTATCTTGAAGACTCGACAATCTTAATAACATTCCTTCCCATGTGAGGTTTGACCACAGATACCAACGGACATGGTATAGTTCAATATTCTCTTTTTTTTTCTCTTTTTTTTTCTTTTGAACTTGTCATTAGCATTGACTCTTGGTTTTTGTCATGTCCTATCTCCATTTGATTGTTCCCAATGTTGGATTTTCATTCTTGAACACCCCCACTTCTGCTGATTCTAATGTTGCCACTGTATCCTCAAACTACAAATCACTTATTTGCCCCAGTGTATTTGCCCCCAGTGTGAGGGTGTGATCCTTGTCGGGTGTTTTCAAAAAAATATAATATCAGGCTCAAATTGGGGTTAACAAGAGATACATATTTCAAGAATAGTGAAGGAAATAAACAAAGATGGCCTTTTGTCATTTCAAGCAAAGTTGGTTTTAACTGATAAATTTTGACCTCGTCCAGTGTAATGATTTGGACGTGCAAGAGTCATGATTCGTGGGTCCATAACTACCGAATCCATTACATGTCGATATGCATACCAATAAAGCTTAGTTCTATGATGTGGTTCAAGAACTCGGTGTATGGGCTCAAAAATTGTTCAGTCATCTGGTATTGGTCATCATGTCTTTTCACAAAAGTTGGGTCAATTATGCAATCAAAATACATTTAATTTTCAAAAATGATAAACTTTAAATTATGCATGTTGGAGTTTGATCAAAATATTTTGTCAAAAATAAGAATGTCAAACATCTCTTGATTTCAAAACAACAAAAAGACAAGAAAAACACATGCTTCAATGAACTGAAGATTTAACCCCAAAACAAAGTGATAGCCGATGAAATTCCATGAGAAAGTTATTGACGATGCGACACTTTTCTCAGACTTTTCAAATAATCATTTCTCTATTGCCACTGCTCATTGATCTCGCTTATGTTCGCGATGACTTATTGCTGACACTGCTGACAATAACATCCTCCACAAAACTTGACTTGCCTTTTGCTGATTAACTTCCACACTTGATTACTGATATTTCTTGCAACTATTCATCTCTCTCATCTGGATTATGTCGCAAAAAGAAGGCAATTTTTTTTTCGCGCTCCTCATTGGACATAAAAGTGAAACAAGCTTGGAAGCACTCTTATCAAAACACCAAAGTGCGCAAATCATAAAAAATTTCATCGTACGACGAAAAGACTCTTTGCGGCAAATTCGCTTCTTCGAGCAATGTAATCTTGCAGTGCACATGCTTTGACCTCTCAGATATCGGAATAGATTCAACAATATCATATTATGTTTTCTCACTCAAGATATTTGTCTTCGCTTTAACAGCCAAAATTGTGCGCAAAATAACATGGCCTTCTGTGCGAGGCGGCATAAAACTTCCTGATTTGACAGTGCCGCAATAACTCCACATGATCAGGAGAGAAATCAATTGATACTTAAACAGGCTGACAACTTCTTTGACTGATGCTTGCTTTCTGAAAATGGACTACTCGCACTCCCTCAAAAGAAAACCCGAATTTTCCACAATCCCCATTGATGATTGCATTAACACTTTGCAGAATATCTAGGCATATGTCCCACATGATTTCACTAGAGAGCAGAGAACTTTATTGTTGCAGAAGCAGAAGAAACACGAATGATGGCTCTGTGTCGATGTCAGTTCTTCTCAGCAATGTCAAATGTCCATGACTCTTGACCCTTTGGAGGATGACAAATTGAGGGACCCCTATTTCAAAACTGTGGGAATGCATGTTGAAATGTATATGCATGTTTTTGGTTTTTTTTTTTTTTTTTTGACAAACTTGTCTTTCGAGAAGTGACACATGCTTGTAGAAATTGCATGATAAACAAAAATTGGATTTTTGCTTAAACCCTGCAATGCAAATTTCCTAAGCGATGACTACCGTGTCACCCAAAATTCTTGAATTCAAAATGCCTCGAGAAGAGTTTGCCTTAATGCAAAACAGAATGAAGGGAGCATACACTCTAATGATTGGTTCTAGTTCCTTTACGTGAAACATAGGGTAACTTTACTACTTGGTCTCTAAAGAGGGTCTCTTGTTGTCCCAGTGATCACCCTCGTAAAGGCGATATGGGGGTTTAGCAGATAGTGGGATGGCACGTATACCAATCACTACCTGTCTAAACACTCAGCGAAGAGTTGGGGTTTACACAAACTTCAACCTTGACTCAAGTCATAGGTAAGCTGCTAGTCCCCCACTTAACTTAAAGTTTAGTGTGTGCTCTCAAAATAATAAAAGTGATGCATGACAAAGCATATTATGATGACAGGATGGAAAGATGCATGCTAAAGCCTTTTAAAAAAAATATATAAACCATCCATGGCAATATGAAAAACAATAACATATCATAAACAAACAAAACTATCAAGCCTAGTCCAAATCCCCAGCGGAGTCGCCATTCTGTCGCACCCTCTGGTTCTAGAGAGGGGCACGGGACCGAGAGAGAAGAGAAAATGAAAATGAAAACAGAGAGGGAGAGTGAACGAGAACAGATGCGAGAAAGAAAATTCAAAATTTACGTGAAATTTTCCTTGCCTTCTCCCAGTTTTCTTCTCTTTCTTTTCTTTCTCTCTTTTTTCTTCCTCCTCCTTGTCTTCTTCACCGTGCTGCTATTTATAGCAGAGAGGATTTAACCGTTGGGTCGCCATGCAGTATTATGGAAAGCTAATCAAATCGAGAGCAAATCAGAGGAGAATCAGGAAGACAAGGAGGAGATCACGATTTATTAGAAAGGAAATTTGACTGATCTGCCTTGCTGTGACGGAGACGAAATGGGAAGAAGATCAAATTGAAATAGGAAGAAAATTTGATTGATCTGCTGTGATCAATGCGCCTGAAAATTCAAATGCACACACGCCGGAACAGTGTATGTTTCTTTTTTAATGCAGATTTCAAAAAATCAAAAGAAGGTAAAAATATGATTTGGTCCTTTAAAAAATTCTTTAAAACTTGATTTTATGCAATTAACTCATCAAAAATTCAATCTAGTCCTTGGCTCCGCGCGATCTTTTATTCTGGTCCTTGGATCTTGAATTTCGCGATTTAACCCTCAATCGACCATTAAACTCTCAATTTGCTCAAATTCGCCCTTGTACCAAGATATGTATTTTTTGGATATTTTCCGAAACATAAAAATAAAGAGTCAAAAATTGGGTAGCAACAGTTTTTATTGTCTCGCCCTGAAGTCGACCTAAATTGTTGAACCATTTAAATTTTATATGTGCTCATATATGATTAATTGTGCATGTTCCTTTATATTCCCCTAATTGCAAATTGGATTAATATTTTAGGAATGTTTCCTTTAGTATTTCCACTACTTTACCTCCTAGAGAGTTTAAAATAAAACATATTTCTTCAATATTTGGTATATTTAAAAAAAAAAACTAAACCTGAGTAGTAGAGAGTAGCTGGAAGTATCGAAGTATTGAAAGAGAGGGGTTTTTCAAATCATTGATAGTTACATGGTCAGATAAAATCAACACTAAAGATTAAAAGTTTAGTTTTTTTTGGTTGGAGGGGTTTGGAGTTAAGAAAGAGATAATTGTGGTTGATGTTATCGCAACGACAATTTTTCTCGCTTCGCGCCCCGCCATCCCCGGATTGGGGAGACAACGGCGCGCGGTGAAAGGGGTGTGCTTTATAGTCGCAAAATTATGACCATAATTATCAGGAGTCACCACCTAGTATTAAGGTCACTAAGAACCTAGTGGTCTGCGAGAGTCTGGGCAAGGGGACTTCTTGTGCAAGAGGAAGACGCATCACCCCCAGTGCATTCTACCTAAGGCACTGGGGTGAAAGGGGTGTGCTTTATAGTCGCAAAATTATGACCATAATTATCAGGAGTCACCACCTAGTATTAAGGTCACTAAGAACCTAGTGGTCTGCGAGAGTCTGGGCAAGGGGACTTCTTGTGCAAGAGGAAGACGCATCACCCCCAGTGCATTCTACCTAAGGCAAACTACATTATTATGTGATTGTTTTTCTAAGTTTGATTTTTTTTTCATTTTCTTTTCTAAAGTTTGACGTATATCTCTCTTCGTGAGAGAATCTCTACCTCGTTAGGAGTTTAAAGACTAACCAAAAAAAAATTACAATGCATTTAAAAAAAAAAACATTTTCTTAACTATCTGAGTGTACTTTACAATGTAATTTTACATTGCGATAGCTAAGACAAAATTATTTTTAAATAATTTTGATATTTTGCCCAGATTCCAACGAATAGTCATAAATTGGTTACAATATCCAATTTTTGTTCAAAATATGAGGAAGATGCAACATGTATTTTTTTTATAAAAAAATATGCTTGGAAAACCTTGGAATTTGACTGTATGCAGGAAAACAGCACATTTTTTTAATGCAATTTTGTGCTTTTTAATGAATGTAATTTTTAAAAAAAACAAAATAAAATTGGGTTGGCCCGGCCTAGCCAAGGTGGGCCAAGGGCCCAACTATGATAGACTTGGGCTAGGTTGGGCCGCGAGCGGCCCAGCCCACCCAAACATAGAATATATATATATATATATATATATATATATATATATATATATATATATATATATATATATATATATATAGACACACACATGCTGCATGAATTAATTCATGCACGTGAACAGTACCAAGGTGGTCGGTCGACCACCACGAGAGGCTCACATGCCATTGCTTCCTGGTAGAGGAGGCCGAGGTGGTTGTCCTTGTGGTGGTGGCGTCGATGTTGGTGTGGGGTTCACTGAGAGCTTTACCTGTGATGATGGGAGACCAGATGGTGGTCGTCGGCTATGCTGGTGGAGGAGAGAGCTAGAGCTGCAACTATTTTTTAGAGGGAGAACCACCATCAGGGAGAGAGAGAGAGAGAGGGAACTATAGGGGCTGTGAGGGAGATAGTGTTGTTGGAGCTAATGAAGATGATGGGCTGCAGCTGCTTGAGTAGAGAGAGAATTGTCGGAGCTATCAAATGGAGAGAGAGAACACTGCAAACCCTTGTTGTGCTGTCGCCGAAGAAGAAGAAGACGATGGGTTGTTGCGTGTGTGTGTTATTTCTGTGTTTTCTCCAGTTTAAATGGTCTCCCCTCTCCCCAGTCTACGATCTTCCCCGTGTGTTATTTCCCCCTCTGTTAATTGGTCTCTTCGTGATTGTCTCGGAATTTCCCCCCAGCCCCCCCCCCCCCCCCCCCTTTTGTTTGTGTTCAATCCTCCTCCTTTTATAGACTCAATTGTGAATGGGATATTGTGTATTGCATGTTAGAGGCATGGCTGCTGGCATGGCCTCGACAGTTCTCTTTTTTTAAAAAAATAAAATGAAATAAATAGGTTATGACAAAAAAAAAAGTTTTTTGACGAGAAAAACCAGGAAGAACAATGTTTTTTTGTTTAATTTTGGCTTCCGATTTCACCCAAAAAGTTTTGTCACCGAAAATTCCAATCTTTTTAATTTAACCCAGATTAGGCTTCCAATCTTAATTTCACGTCAATTAAGCCCTTGATAAAATTAATTTGACCCATTAAAGTATAATTAAGTCCTTGCACTTAATTAAATCCTTCAATTGGGCTCTCAATTGATCCCTAAACATAATTACACTTTAAATTGGTTGACGATTAAATCAAATTGACCCATAAAATATTATCATGTCTTCCGACTTAATTCTTACTCAGATTTGTCCAATAATAAATTATTTTAGCCATGAACATTTTCTTTCATTTTCCGGGCAAAAAGAGGTATGACCGGGATCTCAAAAACGTCCAAAATTTCCACCTTGATTTTTCTGTCGACACCAACCCCTTTTATTTTATTTTTGTTATTTTTTTATATATTTTGAAGAATAACCTAGAAATTGGGTTATGACAGATGTGGTGGTAGGTTTTGGTGGGAGGAAGCAGGCATGATGCAAGATTTCTGGAATTTGGATTTTGAAGAAAATAAAAGGGTGGCCATTTTAGTATATATCAATAATTAATTAATAGAGGAGAAGAAACATTTTTTATAGAGCTTGAAAAAAATTCATAATTAAAAGGAATATATATATATATATATATATATATATATATATATATATATATATATATATATATATATATATATATATATATATATATATCAAGATTTTATTTAACTAAAAAAAAAAATCTAATGGTGTGGTTCTGAACTCGGTACTGTGATAGCACTAGAGTATTAAATTTAAAAAAATATTGAAAATTTTTAACTTTATTTTCTCTCTCATTAAAATAGATAAATGTGGAGAACTTAGATGTTAAATTTGATGTTATATAGCTTTAGCAAGATTAATTTCTTTATTTAACATGCTAATGTTAATAATTTAGAATTTTGGTGTTTTGCACTGTGTTTCAAAAGCGTTTTTAAATTGAAAAAAAATAGGAAAAGGAACGGAAAGAGATTTTAAGTTTTACTGGTGTTTGTTGTTTTTCACAGAAAACGAGTAAGGCAAACTATCAAACATCTTTGCTGCGAAAACTTCTTAGTGTTTATTGATTCATCTGGAGTCTTATTTAAACAACAAAAATACACTTCAAAGTAGCAGAATCACAGATTTGACACTTTCAAAGTAATCAGTATTTTATTGAAACTAAAACTCTTTATTATCTTCCAATTTGTTAAGGAACCATCTCACCTAAAAGTTTAAGCTTGTAAGTGAGACCCCATAATATGATTTATATTAATCTCTAACACACACCCTCAAGTGAAAGCCCTTTGGGCTTAAAACTTGCACAAGCCCACATCACCTTGTGCTTGGTTTTTTTATCAAATAGAATGGGGGTGATGAGATTCGAACTCGTGACCGCTGGGTCAACAAGGCTCTGATACCATGTTAAGGAACCATCTCACCTAAAAGCTTAAGCTTGTAAGTGAGGCCCCATAATATGATTTATATTATTCTCTAACACAATTCAACAGTCGTCAATTCAATAGTGTTCATGGTAAAACAAGAACATAAACAAGAACATAACAGGCAGAGAGAATCCTGTAAACGAAAAGAAAGACAAAATGCAAAAGCTGGTCTAGCTTGAAAATGAGTTTCTGCTGACTGTATCGAAAGACAGATTACATATCTGATTTCTGCATTGATGTAATCACTATATATCGATTTACAATGATGAGATTGCCCTGATGGTATCTTTAATTCTTGTATTTATTTTCGTATAATTAGAAGCGACTCCATAATCATCAATGAGTTGTGGAAAGAGAGAGCGGTCAGTTATATCGTTGCATGGATTCTGAAGAGCTTGGCCCATGCCAGAGATAGCAGATTCTTGTTTTTTCTTTTATATATAGTTTCTAATTATGGGATATATAGAGATGGAAAATTCTACCTATTTTACTGGAAAGAAACCAGGGAAAACCTCACATTCTGTGAAATAGCCTTATTTATAGCAAGGATCTCCATTCCCTCGTAAGCCTTAGAATAGCTTCACTTCAATAACCACCACCACACGAAACCAGTTTGTTCCGCCTCTCGTCCTCTCTATAAAAGCAATATTCATCCATGCATACTTCCTCGAACACCAGGAGTGATTGAAGATAAAAATGGCAAAGTGTTTCACCATTGCTGCCTTCGTTCTTTGCTTCTCCTCCTTTCTCATCTCTGCCTATGCAGTAGATTACTTGGATGTTGAAGGCAAGGTCTACTGTGACCCTTGCCGCGTTGAGTTCCAGACCAAAATCAGCGAGGGAATACCTGGTAAAGGAAGTGGTTAATGGTTTAATTAGCATGCTCAATCCAACGATGAAGATATTCGAGTTTTTTATGTTCTTGAAATCGCTAACTCTTTATGCTGTGTGTGTGTGTGTGTATCCATGCAGATGCCAAGGTGAAACTGGTATGTAACAACCGTGACAATGGCACTGAGACATACACCGTGGAGGGCGCAACCGACAGCAGCGGCACATACCGCCTTCCGGTGGTGGGTGACCATGAGGATGATATCTGCGAGGTCAAGTTGGTGGAGAGCTCCAGACCCGATTGCAACGAGCGATTCCAGAGCATTGATTCTGCTAGGATCCTCCTCACCAAGAACGTTGGAGTGGTTGATAAAACTCGATATCCCAATGCTCTTGGGTTCAAGAAGAAGGTGGCTCAACCAGAATGTACGGATGTGCTCAAAGAAATCGGTTTCCTTCCTCTCGAGGTCTAAATTATTTGATCAAATCATTATCATTGCCTCACCTATATAATAAAATTTGACATGTAATGTCATTTTTTATATGGATAATTGTACACCAATGATTCAATGGAGCTGTAACAATTTGTACTAATTTCTAACCATGGAGTTTCAGGCCCTTGCTTTCTTTTCATTTTTAATACAGCAAACACCACTTCTTTTGTCATGAAGGATCTCATTTACTGTTCAAACCAAAATTATCAGTTTTGTTTCGGTTAGTATTTTATGTTTTTCATTTGGAACGGAGTATTTTGGTTTCGGATTGTTTCGGCGTACTATTTCAGGGTTGTATTGTTCATATATAATTAATTAATTATATATATATGAAAAAAATAAAAATATTAATTTAACAAATATAATTCAAATGCAAGATAAATTAACTTTAAATTATATAACACAAACACAAAGTCAAACAATCATAATATCAAAATGAGAAACATCTCTAAAAATCATCTACTATTTAGTCTATCACAATTGTAGGTAAACACGAAAAATAATTATTTAATTTTTTGTTTTTAAATTGTTTTTTTATGGAGGTGCCAGTGTATTTCAATTTAATTATTTGATGACAAAAGCAAAAAAAATTATAATTTTTATTTTTTATAAAATCAAAATTGACACAACAATTTTATTTTTTATAATATATATTTTTTTAATTTTTATTGTTTTGATTTTGGTTCTAGTATTTTCAATATATCTCATAAACAATAATATATATTTATATATAATAAAGTATTATTTAAAGAGTTAAATAATAAAAAAGATCAATTTGATGCTACTAGATTAGATGGAAAAAATCAAGAAAGTCATAATATGTCAGTGACCCATAATTTGTCCAAATAAACGACAGGAGATGAGGCGGTGGGGATGGGTTTTTTTTTCTAAGGCCAAAATGGCACAGACAAAATAATACCGGCATGTTTCAGACAATATTTGACCGAAAAATCCAAAACGGATCGGAATTTAAACCGAGATAAAAAAGACATTGTTTTGTCTCGTTTTTTTAACTAGTACGAAACATTTCGACTGTTTTGGCCAAAACGAAACCGACAACTATGGTTCAAACACCTTAATTTTTCCACCTTCAAGAAAAACTAGGTTTATGATTCTGGCCCAAAAGAATGCATGCTAACACAACTTGTGAGAAAAATAACCACAAATTACTGAAGAAATTTAGTGGACGTTTCTCCAGCTCATTTCCATAGGGCATGTGCAAAGTTAAGATTACAGATAGTGGCAATCTTCCATATATTTGCGATGTGATGTTGAATTTACTAATGGCAAAGTCTTATACAGATAGTGGTTTTCAACGATTGAAAATAATTGGATATGCAACATATTGAATTTTTGTTTTTGTTTTTCTTGAGATAAAAAAAATGGAGATGATGATAATAAATATGACATATTCTCATGTGTTTTTTGTTTTGAAATTAAAAAATCACTCTAAAACAATTGGGAAATACATTTATTTTATATTTTTTATCTTTTATATTGTTGTCACTTTTGTCATAACCAAGGTTGTCAATTCTGTCCCGTTCCGTTCCATCTGAAATGGTCAATATATTTTGTTCCAATTCAAAAAATGAAACAAACCAAAACAAAATTTATTTTGCTCAAAATTTCTCCCCATTCCGGAAATTCTGCCCGAAACATTCCGGTTTCGTTACGCCTGTTACGTTCCGGCTAAATAGTTTTTTAAAAAAAAATAATGAATAGTTTTACAATATCAATCATATCTCTTAATCTGACCATTAGATTGATATGAAATTTTACGAGTAGTCTCTTGACATATTTATTCATATTTAAGAGCAGTTAGAGAATGAAGACCTTGAAATTGCCAAACTCTACAATTTGTGAATTTCTGTTTAATAATTGGAAAAAAATCAAAATAACTTAGAAAGTTTGGTTTCATTATGTTAAGGTGCATGTTTGCATGGTTTGGTTCCAAAGTTTTAGAAGGCATTTGAAATTGTATTTTAAATGGTGTTGCTTAAACACTTGAATTTTAATTGGTTTAAAATTATTTTACATATTTATATTTGGATTATTTGATGTAATAATATCAAAATTAACTTTTACAAACTATAAAAATATTATTTTGATTTATTTCGGAACAAAAATCAATCTAAAAAATAATTATTATCACACCCTCAAATATCTTATTATGATGACTGCCTAACATCACTTTTAACACTACTAGATTAGATTTATAGTACATATTACTTTATAAAAATAATTTTTTTGTTTGAAAAACATAGATTTTTTATTTTTAAATTTCAGACATTAAAACCATTATAAAATACTAAAAATATCATTTTAATATTTGTTCAAAACTAATATTATTTTTAAAACATACTCAAATATAATTAATAATAAACTTCAAAACAGGCAATTATTCGTAACAAGCAATCCTTTATTGGGATTAAAAAACAAACTTGTTGAAGTAATTCCCTCACTATAAAGCTTATTATAAAAAGCAGCAACAACATGCAAACAGACGTTTTTTAAATTTATTTATTTAGTAAGTTTCAACGAAATAACCTGTATATAATTATTATTATTATTATTAAAAAATCAGATCTCTGAATTATTGAATTCACTGTATTAAAATGAGTTCATTTTATAATTCAATTTAAATTAAACACAACAAATAAAATGTAAAATGTAAAATATCTGCAATAATTAAATAACAAAAATAAGTAGCTAATTTTCTATCTCCAAAAAGAAGAAAATATAAATTGAAAATCCATCTTTATGTTATCGTCATTATCATTACTATAACAGTTAAAATTATTATCAACATTATTTCTCAAACAATTAAAATCATTAAATTTCCCTGAAGAATAAAAACACAACAATTTATAGCAATGATTAAGATCGATATAAAATGTTCTCTTTTGTCCACTTTTTTTTTTCTTACTTTACAATCCATTTAGTTTATGCAATTTTAACTTTAGTTTAAAAAATTATTTTTAGTTCATTATTTAAGAGATGAAGAGAGAAAATTGCGAAGAAAAGAAAGTTAGTAATAGTCATTTTTTCTAGTATGAAACTCGTTGTTCTTGGTGTCATCCATTTGACAAGGAGACTTCGACGATGTGGGTTTTTTTCCTCTAAAATTGCTTGAAAAATTAGTTTAGGCCCCGTTTAGTTTTTTTTTTTAATTATTATTCACTTGATTTTGATTTTAGTGATTTTAAGGTGTTTTAGGATAATTAAGTGGTTTAGATGTAAATTATCTATATAAAAAAAGGTTGTCTAGGTAAGAAAAACACAAAACTATCTTTATTATAATATATATAATTATAATTAAACATATTATAAGAAAAAAAATCAAGAAAAAAAAATCGTAGTGATAAAAATTGTTTAGCCTATCATGTGACAATATTGTGTGATAAAAATTGGAAGTGATAAAAATTGTTTATGTTAAAATAATTAAGATCAAACACAAAAGGAGAGGCTAGAATTCTGAGTGATCTTAACCTAAATACAAATAAAGTATATAAAAGTTAAACTAAAAGTACTATTTTACTCTTAATAAATAAGACTACATAAATATTATTTAACAGTTTAATCTATCATGTGACAATATTGTGTTATTTGTTGCATAAAGATTGTAAATCTAAATTTTATATCTCTTTAAATCGAAATGTAGTCTATCTTACCAACTAAGATCTACCAAACTATAATTTTTTTTTAATTTCTGTTTAATAATTGGAAAAAAAATCAAAATAAATTAGAAAGTTTGGTTTCATTATGTTAAGGTGCATGTTTGCATGGTTTGGTGCCAAAGGTTTAGAAGGCATTTGAAATTGCATTTTAGATGATGTTGCTTAAATACTTGAATTTTATTTTGTTTAAAATTATTTTATAAATATATATTTGGATTATTTGATGTAATAATATCAAAATTAATGTTTTTAAAATATAAAAATATTATTTTGATTTATTTTCAAATAAAAATCAATTTAAAAACAATTATTATCACACCCTCGAATATCTCATTAGTCCTGCATAACATCGCTTTTAACCATACTAGATTAGATTAGAGTACATAATACTTTAAAAAAAAAAATTGTTTGAAAAAATTAGATTTTTTTATTTTTAAATTTCAGATATTAAAACCATTAAAAATACTAAAAATATCATTTTAATATTTATTTAAAACTAATATTATTTTTAAAAGACACTCAAATATAATTAAAAATACACCTCAAAACAGGCAGTTATTCATAACTCGCAACCCTCTATTGGGATTAAAAACAAAATTGTCGAAGTCATTCCCTCCCTGTAAAGCTTATTAAAAAAAGCAGCGACAGCAGGCAAACAGGCCTTTATATATATATACACATTTCGTGTTTAGTGTGAGGATCAGTTAAAACTTAAAAGAATAGAACAGAACAGAAAAACTCTCTCTCTCTCTAAGAAAACCCTTGAAAAAGAGTAGCGTCGTTTGCAATCGACCTCCACAACAAAATGGCCAACAGTAATCTCCCTCGTAGAATCATCAAGGTTCGTCCTCCGATCCATCGCTCTCTCTGTCTCTGTGTTTGGTTTCCGTTTTTAAGGAAAAATGTAGTGCGCTCTCACTAATTTTCACTTATATATCTATTTGATTCTCGTTTACAAAGATTTCATTTATATTTCGTTTTTTTCAATTGTGATCTCTCAGGAAACTCAGCGTCTCCTCAGTGAACCAGGTGAGAAGTTGACTCCTTTTTTTCTTTTTCTTGTTTAACTCAATAATAAATTTTGGTTTTGGAGTAGTGATTTTTTTGTGCGAAACTTTGAGAATTATTATTATTATTATTTTATTCTGCTAGTCATCGTTTGTTAATATTTGTGATTTATTGATACCACCGGCAGCTCCTGGAATTAGTGCTTCCCCGTCTGAGGATAATATGCGATATTTTAATGTCATGATTCTTGGCCCAACGCAATCGCCTTACGAAGGTATTTTTTTTTAATACTGTGGAAATGATTATTCAAAACTATGATTTTCTCTTGATTATCATGCTTTCAGTTTTTTCCTCTTTTATGTTTTAGCTTTGAATATCCATGTGGAAGAGAAAATTGTAATATCGGTTGAAATTAATAGAATTATCACTATAGTGCCTAAACTCTGTCGTGTTTCTTTCGGCATTTGGTGCTTTAAGTCTCATCCAGCTCTTTTTTGTTAATCCAATAGCTCTTCATGTGGAATTCAGTGCTGCTAATCGTCTTAAACTATGTGGCTGTATGGTCCAACCCCAGCAAGTTGGGTTATGAATGCTTGAACTCTTTGCTCTTCAAGACATTGTTGATAATTTCTGTGTGTGAAATTGGGATTTTGTAATCATATTGTCCCTTTATCATTGCGTATTCTTTTCTACTTAGTATTTGCAGTATAAGTAAAGTAAACAAGATCCAGCACTTTGAATGGATAACAGTGCTTGATTAAGAAACTGCACTAGAAACGGGAACTTATCATGTCTTCTTCCATGTTTCCCTTTGTGCATATAATAATGTTTGTGTTTAGTGATAATGAAAGTTTATAGTTGACTTGAAACAAATTTCCTACTGCATATTGTAAGTTCATGGAAATGTGGCAGATATTCTGTCAGAAAATTCAATTAGTTTTTAGGTTCTAGTCATTGATTACATATTAGTTCAATCTATTGCTAGCTAAAGGTTTGGCCATTTGGTTTCTCTTATATATATCTTGATGTAATATACAGTAGATACAGTTATTTATGAGCATAACTTGCTTCGTTGTTGTTTCTGATTTTGTGGATGTAAATTGTGTGGCATGCTGTTGGATTGCAATGTAAGCAAGGCCTTGGGAGCTGGAGATCTCCAAGTACATCATCATGTGGTGTGTAAATCCACAGTATATCATAGTAAGAGGGATAGACTTGCATCCCTTGTGACATGGCTTGTGTGAGACAGTGTTTCAAATAGTCATTGCATTTTTACTGTTATATACCGTGTATTACATGAATTTACTCTATGAGCAGTTACCGATGTGCTGTTGAGGCCATATATGTGAAGATTCTTGTCAGCGTTGAGACAGGTGGTGGCTAATAACAACCGCTTCTTGCTTATTGGGACTTGAATTGTTATTTAGACTGATTTGGTTTGGTACTTAATGTTCACGCAATGGATTATTTTTCCTGAATCTCATTACTCTGTATGCTCATATGCCAACCAGTGGCTGGGGTATTGCTTTCATTCAGCATTTTAACCATAAGTTTCTGAAACATTGTTTAGGAATTATTAAAACAGAAAAAGTTCTGGTTACATTCAAAGAAAGCATTGTCGGATTTCCTAGCAAGGAGATTAATCGTTTCTCCAGTGCTTAGAATTTCCAAGAATAGTTAAGCTAACATTAATGATACTGCAGAATGGTAGTTAGATGAGAGGTGCCTCATGCATGTCTTTGAGAATTTCCTTTAATGTTAAGTAACTTTTGTTCGGCTTCGTATAGGGTTGAGTTTGAGAGAAATGATTGTAAAGTGGATGAATGCAGTTAGACATTCATTTTATTTTGCTATTTGCTTGGGCTACAAACTGTTTAATATTTTGGAAAGAAAATCTTATTTCCTTCCATGTCATGTTGATCTCCTTTGCTTACAGTTTTTTTGTATGCTTGTTTTGATGTGTGCCTTGGTTGTGTTCTTTGTTTAGGAGGGGTTTTCAAGCTGGAATTATTTCTGCCCGAGGAATATCCGATGGCCGCACCTAAGGTACATCAAGTTGGTTTTCCTTTGTGGTGCTTTCCCAATAATCTCACTTTTATGTTATATAGTTACAAATAATTGAGTTGTTTTGATAGGGTTTAGAATGTGTAGTACATAGTCTTGTGGATTTGTTTTTGTTTCACTTTTTACTTGTAATTTTGAATTTGCTTATATTTTGAAATGTCTTGATGCACTTTTTAGTTATTTGGTGCTTAATTTATCTGGATGTCTCGCCTTCTTTTATTTTATCCTCTTTAACTTATTTTGTAAATAGATGGTAGGGGTTATAGCACCATATCCAATGTTCCGTAGTGCTTGTCATAGATTATCAAAATTTAGGATCAGGGTGGTTAAACTTGGAAAACAACAATTTGGGTTGAATAAGCTTAGTGTTGGGAGAACTTATTAGGTGGGTCTACCCCTCATTAATTTTTTGGGGTTGAATAATAGCATGTGGATTTTGTAATAAACATGTCTACACGAGGTTTGTTTGGGCTGTTATGCATGTTTTGACCTATATGAAACCCAAAAATGGAAATACGCTGGGAACAACCATTTTTATCTATAAATAAGTTGATGTATTTCATACCTGTGTGACCTGGCCTATGTGGAAAATAAATTTTTCAAACAAGTCAAGCCCTTGTAGTTTAAACATTTAACTAGCAGCTTAACCTGGTCAATGTAACTGAATTGGTTAGTGGTGTAGTTTTGAATTCAACGTGGAACCATACAAACCAGGCAATTTTAGACTTCCAAGTATTGCCTGCTTATCTTAACATGGTCTAGTTTACAAAAGTTATCATATACTGCTTCTTTTGGTACCTGCAAGCTGTGACACTCTGCATGTGTCTCCAATCTTTCCCTGTTGCACATTCTTAAGCAATGTCTGTTCATACCAGGAGTTCTCAAGTGTAACTTGTTTATCATAATTTGCTGCAGCATTTTGTCTTTTTGCTGTTTTTCTTATTACTATTACTCTGTTACAGGTTCGATTTCTGACCAAAATATACCACCCTAACATCGATAAGGTAGGCCCTCGTACCCCTGCTTCTCATGGTTTTAGGTTTAGGGCTTGTTATTTCTTTTCTCCAACACTGCAAGTTTCATATGTAGCTCGGAAGGATATGCCTTGACATTCTGAAAGACAAGTGGAGTCCTGCTCTTCAGATACGAACTGTACTTTTGAGGTACTATGAGCTGCAGTTTAATATTGTCAAACTTGTTATTGAGATTGACCTCATGTTGAAACTTGTGGTGTAAGCACTCATGTCTTGTTGATTGATCAACTGAACCCTAGCAATTTAGGGACTGATGAACTAAACATTAAAAGATTTTAACCTACTTTTACTTTTTTTCTTTTTCTCACTCCATTTCCGCTGAAGAAGTGCCACTGTGAGGGGAAATATGAGAATAAGTTTTATTGTAAGAGATATTTGATATGTTAGACATGAGAGTTTTTATTTTTCTAATGTTGGGTTTTATAGCATCCAAGCACTTCTTAGCGCTCCAAACCCCGACGATCCACTTTCTGAGAACATTGCAAAGCATTGGAAAACAAAAGAGGCAGAAGCTGTTGAAACAGGTAATGTTGATATTTCCAATTATTAAGTTCATGCCAGTTTCCCTGGAATTTACTTTCCTCAAGCTTTATAATAAACAACGCCAACAGGTGTGTTGGTTTAGTCCTGATATTTTGTTGCAAACTACTATTGAACTCTGCAGCAAAGGAGTGGACCCGTTTATACGCAAGTGGTGCATGATTATGTAAACTTCCCTTCCAATGATATGGGATGTGTGCTATTGACTTTGATTTGAATGGAAATTTGGAAGAAATGAAGTTTGAACGAGTTACAGTCTAATATTTTTCAAAGCTTCCAGATACTGCATGTTAAATTGCTCTGTTGTTGCTGGAAGAATTTCTTTGTGAACTTGAATGATCAATCAGGTAAGATGTGTAATCTGTATCTTCATGTCGCTCTGCATCTGTCTCAATCTCTCAAATGCAAATTTTATCGACTTTACCATATCTTGAAGAATCTGAACTCTGCTAGTTATGTTAAAGAAAATTGATGTGCCTGATGATGGAGTTGATGTCGTGGATATCATTCATGTCCGTGCTTTCATCTTTGATCATTTCTTCTCTTTTTTTTTCTTTTATTAATCATCTTGATGCGATTATCTTATCTTGTTAGTGACATTTCCAGTTATGTTTATGTCATGTCCTCGTTTTTATCAAAGTGAAAACCAAGTGTGTATGAAATTGTTGAGCAATGTATTCATTGGGGTTTCAGCTTGATGCTTCATCCTTCTACAACCTTGACCTTAAATTTTCCAAGTTTTTGATGAATTGTTAGAATTTCAGTGAAACTAAGAAAAACCAGACCATCCAAATTTGGCTCTTGCATTGTTAAGAAAAAATAGATGAAAAGCTTGAAATCTTATGTAATAAACCATAAAAGCTTACCTTTCAAGTTCATCATAATGATAATGAGAAATGGTTTTATGACCTGTTAGTAGCAGTTGAGATTGATACATTGACAAATCAATTTTAATAAAACAAATTTCTTGTCTCTCAAATTTCTCCCACTTGGAAATGAATGCAATAGAGTTTGTACAGCATAAGCAATTTGGGCCTAGGTTTCATACAAAGACGAGTCCTAACCTATCTTTTCTATTTAGTAAAATCATTATCTAAAAATATTACACCTCATGACTCAAATGTAGTTGCATTGTCAGTTTCCTGTTCATCACCCCAATACATGTCCTTCTTTAACTATTCAAAATATTTTATAATGGTACATTTATTCCTGTTAGGACCTAATTTTTCCATGTTCATGACAAGAATCATGAGCACAACCCTAAAGTTTTAAAACACGCAAGTTAGGTTTATGTTTATGTTTTGTATATAACTCATTTGGAATAGTTATGTTTAAAAACAGAAGTTAATGATGCATGATTTTAATATGTGATTGGAAAATATGTTTGTATCATCATTGACCTAACCATTACAGGAAGAGTTTTATTTCTTCTTTCTGCAACTGTCATTCTATTCTATTTTCATCATATAAATCTCTGTATTGATTAGATAAATATTCACGTTCTTGATTGTTTTTTTAATGTTTTTATTTATTATCTAATTGATTCTCAACTAAATATATATATTTTATGGAGCAACTTGGATTTTTCAATTTATGAGATATCAAAAAGACAATCATACCAATTGAAATCATCTATTAATATGATGAAGTAAATTGTCTCCTTCCTTGTCCTCACAGTCATTGGACCACAAATGTCAAAATGAATTAATTGCAATGAAAATTAGGCTGCTACACCTTTTATAAATGGTTTTCTTATAGTTTTTCTAGCTAGACAATACTCGAAGTAAACAAATTTACCCTGTGAATAATTTTCAATAATTGTTGACCTATATGACCTAGTTTAGCATTTCATGCATTCTCATCCATCCAATAATTTCTAATTGTTCGAGTATGTAAAGGAAAAACTTACATTAGTAATATTATAATCAACATCCAATACAATAAAGATATTTAAGAAATGTCTATCACCATATAAATTTGTCTTCAGACATTTTATTTTCATGAAAATATATATTGAGCCCAAGTTTAAGTAAGACCAAGAAAATAAATTCTAACATCTTTTTAGAGCATGTGAAACATCATGTAAGAATAAAATTTGACCATCATGCATGACTAATTTGCATATGTTAATTTTTTTTTACCTTTACTTTGGAATTATATCCCAAATATACCTAGCATGCTCCATATAAGAGTTTGAGACATTCTATAAAAGCACTTGCATCCTTTGTTATATAACTTCTAAATCTACGACTCATAAAGGAGGAGATTCATTCGATAAAACAAAACTAAAAACATTTATTGAGCTCACAAGTGCAAACAAATCTTGACTATTTTTTACTTGTAATCACGAGTAAAATGACACTTATTACCATAGCCAAAACACCTTTTTAGTCATTTTTTTATTATTATTCTTGAAATGACCTTTTCCTTTATTTATTGTTTAAATTGTTGTTTCTTGTTGGCTTTCCCTTTACATTGGGGCCTACTTGGTGTTACTCTAGGATTAAGACGATAATATCACCTAAAAAGGAAGGGTAATTAGGTGTTCTACTAAATAAAATAAAACAATTAAAGTAATCACACGAATCACATATAGCACTATAATCATTAATATAATTAAAATGTTTAAAATAAAAAGATAAGGGAAAAGTGATTAAAACTCAATTTTTAATATGGTTTAGCAAACCTATATTTACATCTTAAGTACTAATCATATTTGAGTATTGTATTTTTTTTACTAATCCAAATAAAAGATACAATGCCTTGATGAATCCACACCAAAGCAATTTCACCACTTGAAGATGTCATCTCTTCAAGAAATGTTGTGACAATACCTTACTAATTGTTAAGAGTTTATCCAAACTTTCCAGTGTTTACAATTATGATTACAATAAGATATATTTTCTCAAAAAGTATATTATACAATTGAAAATTATAATCTCTATAACTCACTCAATAATACTTAGGATAATCAAAGATATGTAAGTGTAATGAGTGTGAGATTTTATATTTTTGGCTAGAATATGAAAATTTAATTTAGAACAGCTTAAAAGTACTTTAGAATTGATGATTTCTAGAAAGTTTATCTTTTATAATAGCTTATATATCATGTGTATTTAGAATCTTCAATTTGTTTTACATTAAGGACTATATATGTTTAAAACAAACTATTGTTTATAGCCTTTGAAATGTCTATAACATCTAAAACGGTTAACCGGTTCAAATAACTATATCATTTGGTCAAACAATTTATACAAATCCTCAGGTGTTTATCACGAACGATTAATAGTCAATAGCTCGTGGTATGCTCAAGTGATCGAGTAATTCAGCTTAAAAACAAATTTTATCAATTTCAACCTGGTGAAAATTGAATTGGTTTAAAACATATATCAACCCTATTTATTTATGCAATGTGAAGGCATCGAATTAAGAAGTTTTTTTTTTTGTAAAAATCTCATAAATCCACATTAGATAGTAAAAATTCTACCAAGGTTTTCCATTTTCCATCTCTTATAGATAGATCAAGCTAAAGACCGGCATTCTCCCTTGCAACCTAGTCCATGCAGTCACCAATAAAACCTTCTGGCATGTGTCTAAAGGATGATGTTGACTGAAAATCCTTAATTTTTTCTTTCACATTCAGCAGAACTCCTTCTCAAATGACTTCTTGGATTAGATTATTTATCGAAACAAGGGGAATTTTCAAACCCCTCTTCAATAAATTAGATTTTTAGCCTTAAAAAAATAAAAATAAAAATAAATTTTGGCCTCCGCCGGTTCACAAATTCTCCACCACGCATCAACCATCCCCGCCAAACAACCACCAGTACTTTCTTCATTCACGGAGTTGTGAGGAGTGTCTTGTGGGAAGAGAACAAGAACAGAGATCGATTTGGCAGCAGTCGAAGAGGACAATTCTCTGGGCTTTCTTGGAAAAGACTACTTCTTGTTCTTTCAGAGAAAGTAGCAAGGCCTGCATCCATCATTCTCAATCATCTTTAACTCGACTCGTTTTATCTCCATTCTCTTCTTTCTTCTTCTTGAATTCCTCTCCTGCGCCGTTGAATGTATTATAGATAATAGCCACGTACCCGTGTCTTGTCGCGTATGAAATCATATTTTATTCAACACAATAAAATATTAATTGTATTAAATTTTTTTATTATAATATAAATTTAGAAAAAATAATAAATCTATACAGAATTCCTGTGAAGTGCGAGTTTCCTATAAAATATATGAATTTTAAATGGATATAAATTTATCTATTTAGTGGGTTTCAACGAAATCAGTAGTATAAAATTATCATCATCACTAAAAAAGAAAGAAGATTCTGATACTTGAATTATCGAATTCACTGTATTGGGATTAATTTATTTTATAATACAATTTAAATTAAACACATTAAACAAAAGATAAATTGCGGAAACACCTACGATAACTAAATAACAAAAATAAATCATTGATTTTCTATTTATAAAAAGAAGAAAACATCATTGAAAACGCATTGCAAAGTTATCCTCATTATCATCTATAACAGCTAAAATTATTATCATTATTTACTGTCAAAACAATTAGAATCATTAAATTGTCCTAAAAAAAACATTTTTTAAAGAAAAGCAAGCAAGAAAAAAACCAAAACAAACAATAACTAAAATTATCATTTTTATTACGCAAACAATGAAACCATAAAATTATCTTGAAAAATAAAAATAATTTTAACAAAAGAGCAAGCAAAAACAACAACAAAAGAAAAAACTAAAATAAATATTATAAGCATAAAAAATAACTAAAAACATTAAAAAAAAGAACAATGGAAAAAAGAAATTACCAACGTAAATTAAAATTTCAGAACTGAACCGAATAAAAATAAAACTCCAACAAAAAATAAAACAACAAAACATAAAAACAAAAACTAAAAACATAAATGAATAAATACGAACAAAAAAGAAACGTTGTCCAAGAAGGACCGAAAAAACTAAAGGAATGAATACTAAATAAGAAAATTAAAAGAATAAGTGCCAAAATGAAAAACAAAATATATAATTAATTCCAATTGAGTAACAAAACTGCAACAAATCAAAACTTTGAGACCGAAAAACAAGAAAGGGATTTTTAAAAATAAAATGCAGTGTAACCAACTTAAATTAAAATTTCAGAATGAAACCAAATAAAAATAAAACTCAAAAAAAAAAATTAACAAAAATTAAAAACAAAAACGAAGGGCATAAATGCATAAATATAGACAAAAAAATAAACACTATCTAAGAAGGATAAAAAAACCAAAAGAATTAATACCAAATAAAAAATTAAAAGAATAAGTTCCAAAATGAAAAATAAAATATATAATTAATTCCAATTGAATGACAAACCTGCAACAAATCAAAATCTTGAAACCAAAAAACAATAAAGGAATTTTTAAAAATAAAATGAATGTAACCAATATAAATTAAAATTTCAGAACGAAACAGAATAAAAATAAAACCCCTACAAAAAATAAAACAACAAAAATTAAAAACAAAAACAAAAGGTATAAATGCATAAATATGGACAAAAAATAAGCATTGTCTAAGAAGGACCAAAAAAGCCAAAAGAATTAATACCAAATAAAAAATTAAAAGAATAAGTGTCAAAATGAAAAACAAAATATATAATTAAATCCAATTGAAGGACAAAAATGCAACAAATCAAAACTTTGGGACCGAAAAACAATAAAGGGATTTAAAAAAAATACAGTGTAATTGTTTAAAAAATTAAAAGAATAAGGACCAAAATGAAACGTACCATATATGATCAATTTCAATTGAAGGGCATAATTGAAAACAATCAAAAGTTTCATTGAAGAAATGAATATCAAACCAAAAATCAAAAGAATAAGGACTGAAATCAAACGTACCATATATGATCAATTTCATTTGAATGACACAATCGAAAACAACCAAAAGTTTTATTGAAGAAATAAAAATTAAAGGAACCAAAGATTAAGGTCTAAATACTCTGCACGCACCTCCTGAATGGCATGTGCGCATGAAACATTGCTGATGCGTCCGTACGACGTGTCTGGAGTGTTTTAGAAAAAGAAATAATAATAAAATGGTAAATTACTTCTACACTCCTGGACCCAGCAATAACTACGAAAAACCTGAGGGTGAAAGTACCACACTACCCCCTGCTCCAGGCTTCTTTTTTGTCTTTTTCGAGGGTTATTTTCATAGTCTTACTGTGCATGAATTGGTGAAAACCGAAAACACTTCCCACTGTTCCGTGTCCTTCTCTCAACACCCAAGGGTAAAATAGTTTTATTGTGTAAAAAAATTGGAAAGATCATCCATGTCCCCTGGAAATGTCTAAAATAACCTCAATCCCGGGGTTAAATTTTTTCGGTCCGGGGGTAAAATAGTAATGTTACTGTTTGAATCCACAGTGATTTGTGTCTATATGCGCAGTGAAAAACACTGCAGTAATTTAGCCATGCCTTTTATATTATAAATAATATATAAAACGCATTGATATTTCACTGTATACTGTTTATTGTGAATTTTAACGGTAAATTTAATTTACCTCTTTAACCACATATTCCTCTAATGGTCTTAAGATTTAAGGAATATGCTTTGCCTGGACGTCTATCAAATAGGTATAGCCTTGATTGCTTGCATGTTTATCTTGAGGACATGCCTGCCGGAATTTGACAAAGTCTACTTCTCGTATTCCGTTCAGACAGGCAAAACAGAGGGGAGTCCTAACCGTTGCGTGGGCACCTCCTCCACCGTCCGCACCACTACTCAGTCGGTAGAACTGTATGCTCCAGGTGTTCATCAAATATCCATATAAGGGAAGGGAGCACGGCACGATTCAGAAACCCTAGGATGCTCTTCCCATTTCCTTTTCGCTTTCCATTTTCTCTCCTTTTTTTATATATTTTTTTTCAACCTTTTCTATTTCCTTAAGCCTGTGTTAGCCCACGCGCTTTGCTTTTACCGCGTCTGCCCCACTTCACTGTAGAATTAATGTCGGTGCTTGTGGCTAATAAATTGATAAAGGGGCTGCCACTCTATTAGCTTTACGTACTGCCGCCACCTTTCTCCTCTGTACTGTCTCCACCCTTTTCTTTCTCTCCTGTTTTTAATCACGCCGACGTTTCTTAGAAAAACAATTCGTTTATGAATCATTTACGATGATAATTTTGTTGGCTTTGTTTATTTCTCCAAAAAAATTCAAGTATCTTTGTTTATTTTGATTTTAAAGGATGAAAAGATCCAAGCGATGATGAACTTAAGGGAAATGACAGGATGTATGAGTGATAATTTTCTCAACACAACCACAAGATGAAGATTTTTATTTCTATGATAAAGACAAGGATGAGACTTGAATTTTTATTAAAACATTTAACTTTTCTGATATTTTATTTATTGTTTGTAATATATATATATATATATATATATATATATATATATATGGCATAAGTTAAATTTAACCATCTTTATATTCGAAATTAATTGATATTTGAAGTTACAATTCAGAACACTGAACAGAAACAAAACACGACCCAGAATAGAGGAATTGACAACTTATTGGATTTGAGGGAAGAAAAAGATGATAATCACGCAACATGGCAATATCTGAACAAAGAATCTGACAACTGTATGTACGTTTGGATCTTGCTAGCGTATTACTATTCGGAGTAGCGGCAGCAGTACGTGGATGACAACCATTTAGGGTCCTGATTGAAGGTGGGTAATGAGTGCTTTTTCCGAGTTGTCCTCTACTAATCTAGCGTTTTGTTCCACTAACCCGTCACCAACTCAATTACATCATCTTTCTTTATCAGCACCAAGTATTCTACTGCATTTTCCCGTTAAAGCCCCACAAAGCATTCATTTTAATCTTCTTTAAGCAATTAAGAAGACACAGGACACACATACACGTGATCACAAGCTGACCAAGGTCCAAGTATCCAACAGCGACGGCGCGTGCCGTCACCACATGGCGTGAAGACGTGAGCTGGCACCGACCCCACTTGCACTTTTTGGACTTTTTTGGTTGGGGGGTAACAGGTGGTGGAGGAATGTGTGTATGGATAGCATTGCAACAACTTGAATGGCTTTTCATGTGGATGGCTAAAACACCCTGTTAGGAGGGGACTCTCGGCAAATATATGCCCCCGAATTAGGGCAACATCAAATGTCTTGTGAAGATCTTGTCTAGATACAAACATAATGCTGCTTGGGAATGGAATGGGAGAATCAGTGCACAGCTTGTTAAGAGCTGCTACTGCTATTCAAGTTCTTAACGTTTCTCTGACAAGGAGTGTTTAAACAAAGTGCTTCACAGGACACTTGACATCACCCCAAAACACCACAATCCAAAACTAGTAGCACCGCCCCTCAATCCACGCCCCATTGTCTTGCTCACAGGAAGGAAAAGTGCCATGGAGGCGAGGATGGGAGAGCAGCGATGAATTTTATCAACACTCAACCACCACCTAAATGCACTCACATTCATGGGGGGGGGGGGGAACAAAAGCCACCCCTTGAATAATAAGCACATGCACTGTTCTACCTTGGCCCAAGAACAAAACAATCAGTGTACCAGTGATATCCATCCCACTAGATTACTCAAATGCCCTAGATGAGCAGCAGATGCAAATGTATAAGCATGAGAAAATGAGATGTTGAGGGTGAAGGGAAAAAATGGGAGAAAAATTTATTGATTGATAAAATGGCTGGAAAAAGTAACAATACATATTCATCCTTCTTTCACTAACCCAATATAAGTACCCACCAGGCATCCAATCTCCCTCATGGCTCCCAGTGTATCTGTATATATCACATAAAATGTACAAGATCCTGTTCTACCAGCCCCACCCACCCCGCCCCGCCCCTCATGATAAAGGAGACAACTTAATCAATTGTACACATTTCTCTCATTCTCTCTGTTTTTTTTTTTTTCTCCTCCTTTTCATCTGAATGGAAATGGGGGATACAAGAACAGGCTGGTCTACAAGAGAGCAAAAAAGTGATAAGAAGATGAAGAAAAAGAATAACAAGAAAGAGAGACTGGAAGAGAGCATGAAATCGCAGAGCAATGAGGAATGAATGAATAAATTAAAACTGCGAAAGGTGAACTAAGCTATCTCTCTGGGTTCCTTCTGGCATTGGCCGCTAATAGGAGTATTATGTAGCTCTGATTTATGTCATAGGTATCTGGTAGTCCTTATATGGGGGAGAAGGAGACATGACTGGAAGGTTTATGTCATAGGTATCTGGCAGTCCTTTATGATGGGAGAAAGAGACAGGAAGGGCAACGAGGAGGTCCCATCTAACAGGGGGCTTGCGTCGCAAGTAACTGTAAAAAATTGGGATAGTAATGGTACAAGTACAATCATGAGTTCTAAAAGCTGTAATGCCTCACCGAATGCTCCAACATATCATGACTTGGGCAGACAATCTCCTTCACTCGGTTACCATTTTTGTATATCTTGAATGTTGGAACGATCCTCACATTCTCGGCATTTGCAATTGCTGGATTCTCCTCTACATCCACCTTCAACAAAAACACGAAACGGATGCATGCAAATTAAAACTCCTTGTCTATTTCATTTCTGAAACCAAGTTAAGGTCAGGAACTGTCCCAAAGCTTAGTACAACTGGGATTGTTGAGCTAGGAATTTACCTTGATAAAGTTTAGGGATGGATACCGAACACATAATGTATCCACAAATGGAGATATTTGCTTGCAGTGAAAATTAGAGGAGGATTTGAAATGAACCACTGAAACACCTGTATTGCACATTCAATTTCCATTAGAATTTTGGAACTCTAGAGATGGAAGATAAAGAAGCAGGCAAAGAAAAAAAGACTTTTCAGTATGCAGAAGGTAAGGCTTGCCTGGTAATGATACTGCAGCTCTAAACTGTTCAAGCCCCAACACTTCCTCTACTTCACCGCCAAACTTCATATTATACACTTCTTCTCCACGAGATTTCTTCAATGCGACTTGAGCATGAAATAGAGATTCAGCAACTCCATTGTCATCTGGAAGTTCCCTCCTCAAAACCTCATAATCTCTCACAGCATCAGCCCACCTTTCTAACTGCAGTTTACAAAAGCACATCAATTTGGAGTTTACAAAAAGGAGCAAATTATACATAAAAGCCAAGTCTTTTGAGGAGATTTTACCTTGCTGTTTGAGGCAGCTCTTCTAAGAAGCGCTTTTGTGTAGTTAGGTTGGATATTTAAAGCTTGATTGCAGTCATCGATGGATCTCTCCCACAGTCCACGCTTAAACCAACATGCTGCTCTGTTGCAAAAAAGAATAGAGTTTGAAGGATCAAGCCTAAGGCCTTCCCCATATGCTGAGCAGGCTTCAGTGAACCTTTCTGATTTGAAGAGATCATTGCCACGGTTCCGAGCTCTGGCTACTAGTCGCACATTTTTAAGCAGCACTGCTACTTCAACATTTCGTGGATCAATCTGTCCAGCTTTCTCAGCAGCTGCAACTGCATTCTCAAACCTGCAAGGCATCCATCATCCATTCTCAAGCTCTCCATAATTGTATGTTACCTAATATCTTGCAGTGGTTTGAAATTATGAGCTCACCTTCCTAGAGCCATCTCAATCTGTGCTTGAACCAAGAAAAGGTAAGCTTCAGAAAGCATCCCAAAAAATCTAGTCTGTGAGTAGCTGGCATACGATTCTAATTTTGGAACTTTTGATAAGCAATATTGAGCATCTTCAAGTTGGTGGAGCTTCAAAAGAGCTTCAGTTCTACACATAAAGAGCTGTAAATTCAA
This sequence comes from Salix purpurea, assembly GCA_027405865.1. Lineage (NCBI taxonomy): Eukaryota > Viridiplantae > Streptophyta > Magnoliopsida > Malpighiales > Salicaceae > Salix > Salix purpurea. The sequence goes on from JAOWLH010000002.1 coordinate 24,077,728, forward strand.
TTTGAACCAGTTCAGACATTCGTTAATTTACTCTCCATATCAATTTTGCCAATTTTACACAGCAAAAGTGCAGATTTCCATTTTACCTGGGGGCAATAATCAGCACCAGCAGCAATAGCAGCATCAGCTTCCCTTAATGCACCTTTCCAATCATTAACCCTCCGGGCATCTGAACATTTGTTAAGATGTTTCTCTACTAATTGCAACTTATGCAGCTCGGCAGGATCTGGATGCTGCCCTGGGAAGCATAGGTGCTTATTAGCACTCCCGACCTGTCCTAGCCTGCAATGAAATCAAGTTCAATGCTTGTTGTCCCAACATAAAAAATCAAACTATTTGCAGCAAACTGTTGGGGAAATAAATAGAAAGTTAGAGCTCCGTTAAAATTATAGAACACAGTAAAAAACATGAATACAAAAAAATACTAAACAAAACAAACAAGTACATGTCCAAAATAGATGGATTGAATTTATTACAAATGGTTCAAGACAGAGCAGCAGAACATCCATGGAAATAATTCCAAAGGAAGTATTATTGGCTCTAGGATGATTCGAATGGTTTAAGTATCTCAAGACTACTTAGTTAGAAGAGTGCAAGAAAATTAAGGATCCATAGAATGGTGTAAACTGTTCAGATAAGCAGCAAGCTAGAAGCCAAATCAACCACAGCTATGTTTCGAGGTCATCGATACAGAAAAAAAACATAACCCAACACTCTTAGAAAAATAATAGCATGATTAGGTGCATCCACCCACACTAGCACCAGCAAATACAGCAGGATCAATAGCATGTGAAGACAAAATTAAAGCATCTTAAATCCAAGGAGCAACAAACAGCACAAAAATCGTGTCAACGGCCATAACAAACATTAAACACAAATGCAAACAAATAAATCAGCCTATTCTCATCATGTGGATTAACACATTTGAAATTAGAAAAGCTTACTTCAATCCACCACAACTCATTTAGTTCTCAAAACATTTAGAGGCTGTAATGCAATCACCAGGCATCTAAGAATGAATTTCTCCACACATTCACCAACCTACCACATCCTAATCAATACATATCAAAACATCACATTCACCTACTAAATGCTCACAAAATCAGCAATCATAAACTAAATGATACATAAAGATGAAAACTCCATCACCACGACTAAGAACCCAATCAATCTAGACTTAAGGTTGTCGTCGTTGTCATGGTTCATCAAACTCTCTAAAATAATTCGAATTGTCCAAATCAACAAGAAAGAACAAAACTTTGAACTTCATTTCAGAAATCTAATGACAAACAAATAAGTACCCCAGCAATGCAGATTAAATCACTGCTAAAATTCACAAAATCCTCCAAAAAAGCAAAACCCCGCCACAGAAAACACCCTTTGAAAAGCTAAAATCAAGCCCCATCAACAAACTCACCTAATTAACAAAGCCCCCAACCTCTGATGTGCTCTCCAATAATTAGGATCCAACCGAACGGCCTCCTCACACTCCTTCACGGCCTCCACAACTCTTCCCAGTCCCATCAATGCAGCCGCCCTATTACTCCTGTAAGCAGCATTCCCTGGTGCCGAAGCAATAGCCTTATCATACAATCCCAACGCCTCCCCAAAACACCCTTTTTTATACATCTCATTTCCAGCCTTCTTCAGCTCCTCCGGATCCACACTCCCTCCACGCACACTCCAAGCATTCCTACTTGCTGAATTAACAACATCCAAGTTAGCACATTTTGCGCTCCCCCCGCCCCGCATTATGCTCCCGTGACCATAATTCGCGGTACCGGATCCTAAAACATCCGGTTTCGCATTCCGATTCACCATTCCCATGCCTGTCTTCAAGATCCTGCCCGACGGACAAATGTTACCGGTAGGTAATACATTAGCAGTTACCGGGGAGTTTACAGCACTCTGGCTGCCAGTTTGAGCAGAGTAAGTTAAAGAGTCGGATCTAGAATGACCCGGTTGACCCTTTTTGGCACTAGTCGTGGGGCTGCTTTCACTCGAGTTCGATAACTCTCCCGAGTGGTTGTTATTGTTGGGTTTGTGAAGTGGATTTTGGGCACCAGATGCGGATCCGGATGAGCTGGAGCTGGAGGTGGTGGTGGTTGTGGCGGTGGTTGTAGTGGTGAGTCCACCTCGAGTTCGGAGAGGTGAAACGGGAGAACCCAGATCGAGTTCACGAAAATCAGGCTTGTTGGCTTCAAGTGAAGAGAGTGAGTCACGGAGTTGATCAGTTAACGAGTTGAGGTCCAAATCTCCTCCAACGGAGGGCTTCGCTGATTGTGACATATTTTTATACAGTAATTCCTTTAAGTAGAACCAAAACGAAAGTAGTAGTTTTTTTTTCCTTTCTTAAATGGAGTTGTCTGTGTATGTAACTGGGTTTGCGATGATGTTAGAAATGTGAGCGAATGGAGAATGGTGTTGGGAAACAAGGAAAGGAACGCGAGATGAAAAATACTGTCTTTGAAGAAGACATGGGAGGAAAAGGAAAGAAAAGAAAGAAAGAGATGGGGAGATCTCGTGATATATAAAAGGAAGAAGCAAAGAATGAATGCGAGATTTTAGAGAGAGGTGCTGCCTGTTTGGCTCTTGCAGGGAGAGAAAGAAAGAGAGGAGGAGAGGAGAGGAGAGGAGAGGAGAGAGCTTTCCTTTTCTTATATTTTGTCGTTTCGCCTCTCACCTGCTACCTCACGAGACAGTTTTCATCACTCGTTGTTGTTGGCTCGCCGTGCCTTCTTCTTCTCTCTGACTCTGGACTCTAAATCCCTTTCCTCCTCCTCCTCCTCTCTCTAACTAGTAAAAGAGAATCCTTTTCTCTCTCTTTCTTATGCAGTAGGTGTTTTCTTTTTTTATATATATATATATATATATATATATATATATCGTCTCCTTGCTTGGCTGTTCTTATTTCTTTCACGCAAGATCTTTCACCCCATAATTCCCTTTTAATGTGGATTTACTTGAATGGAGAGATGATTAGTCCACCCACTTCACTTGGAAATTGAGACGCGCTTTGACTTCCATGGCTGTGCTCTGAATCCATTATTTACAGAAACATCGTAAATATAATAAATATCCATCCATGTATCATGTATTGCAAAACGAAATCTCATGTAGAAGCTATAATTAAAACCAGAAAATTAAAAACTTACAGTAAAAATTCAAGTAAAATAGGGGTGGACCTTTCACCCACGTTTAGTTTTCATAAAATTACGTTAGATTTTATCTTTATTTCTATTTAGATTGGATATAAACAATGCCCAATTCATTCTACCAAGTATTTGATGGATCGGTTGAACTTGAAACTACCATCTTGCTTTATTCTTATTTCTTCCTATTCTACTTTTTTATTTTGCGAGAATATTTGATATTATTTAAGAAAAGTTGATGAATCATAGCAATATATATATCATGGAATACGTAAAAATCATGATTTATGTATATTTTTCAAGTCTTTACGTGGTGATAAAAGACTTGAGATTTGTCTTGCAAGTTTCGGGTGTAAAAGACTGGAATAATCGAGATTTTACTTTCTTAACTCGAACTCGTAAAGAATATCAAAAGAAATCCAAAAAACGAAAAAATTATGAATGTGAAAGAAGAAGTTTGTATTAGATGATGTATCAAAAACTTCCAGCACTCAAACTTGAACATTTACCTTTAGCTCAATGTTTAACTCATCTATAAAAATTCTTATCAAGTAGCTTGTGATGAAAATTTGTTTAACATAAATAAATTATTAATGAATGAGAAATTAATCTTAAAAAAATCATTGGTTTTTTCACTTAAAAAACTCTAGATTTTTCTAGATGTAATTTTTAATTTATGGTGACTAATCGGTTGTTGATAATTGTAGGAATTAATTCTTCAACGTTTTAAAAGCCTAATATGTATGTGTGGATGCATACATACAGACATATGTATATATATATACGCAAGGCTAACACATATTAGAAATATATTTCAAATATAAATATTTTTTATAATATAAAGCTCATATGTATAAAGTAAGAAACAAATATTCAAAAAAAATTCAAACAAAACAATCTTATTAAAAAAATAGTTTAGTAAGACTAAGATAAATTGACAGAGAAAAATGAAGATAACTACCAAAACAATATTTTTTAAATTAAAAAAAAAAACAATACATAGTGATAAGATTGTAGAGAGAAAGGGGGGAATGTCTAACCAAATTAACTTTTCAAGCTCGTAACCCCTCTTATTAGATTAAAAGTGCTACAAATATATATAGAAAAAAAAAATATGAAGCTTAAACCATAACTAATCAAACACTAAAGAATAAAACTGAAAAAAAAAACAATATAATTAAAAAATGAAGGTAAAAATCAAAATATAAAATAAATTAGAGGACATCAAAAAAAATTAAATCATAGGATCAAGTTGAAGAAAAAAAACCATTTAATCAAAAGAGTCCTAAAAAATAAAAAGAAAAGGAATAAAGAATGAATTTGAAAAAAATAATACATAAAAAATTGTAATTAAATTACTAAATTAACAGCATGATTTTGTTTTTTTTTATAAAAGGGCCAAGAATGAAAATAAAGAATAAAAATATAATAATTAAAATTGTTAAAAACAAAAAAAAATAGACGTGTAATTTCTCTAAGAGAGAGAACAAGAAATAATAAAAATGAACTATATCAACAGGAAGATAATACAACGATACTTTCAAAGAAACAATAAAGTAACAGGTTTGACCATCAAATAACATTGTACACATCCTTTATAAGACACAAACGCCAACTTAAAAACAACATACCCCCCTTCATGATTCTGGAAATTACAGAAAAAAAAATATGTTAAAGGATTAAAATGACCCTCGATTTATGCCTTTTTTTATGTTTTTTCTAAAGATAAAAATGTATTTTTATTGTATTATAAGAAGTAAAAACCAAAAAAAAAAAAAAAAATTAGACAACAATTCCAAAATGTTTTTTACCATAAGGATAAATAAATAAATAAATTTAATATTTTAAAAATTCTTGAAAAGACAAGATAATTGTAGATCAACTATTCTAGATTTTATTAACCTTAAGGTAAATATAACATTTTACTATGTAATTATTTTTTGGAAAGACTAGGATAACTTTGAATAATATTTCAATGACTAATGAGTTATTGAAAAGACCAAATTACCCCTCCACCAAGGCTTTTATTTTTCTATCCAGGAGAAAAATAGTAATTTCATATTAATACATAATAAATTGTATTTAGTTATAAAAACCCATATCCTATATTTGTTTTGTTAATCACCTTGCACTCCAATAATGAAAGCATCATCAACATACAACATGATACATTATGAAAGTTTCATGCTTTAATCCTTCCTGGTTGTCTTAACATGCTAACCAAACTCTTAGAACTACCTTAAAAACCCACTTGTTTTTTTAATTTAAACTTAATTGCTCTAGACCTTTGTAGTTCACAAGAATAGAAAAGGAGAAACAAAAATCAGTTGAGATTTTCTGTGTTTTTTTTTTAATAAAAAACAAACTAAGTGGGAATCAAGGCAAATAAGAAAACTTTGTGGGTGTATTTGAAAATGTTGTCGGATTTTTATTTTCTATATTGTTTTATACTCTAAAATGAATTAAAATATTTTTTTTATATAAAAAACTTAATTTATAAGATTTAAATAAAAATAATTCTAACTCAAACACATCAAAATAATATTTTTATATCAACATATTAAAGTAATTTAAAAACCAGTTAAATTTAAATAATTTTTTTTTTTTAAAGAAACACCATTCTAAACGCAGCCCCTGGCTGTTTGGTGATACCAGAATTATTGCGCTCGTCCAATGAACGTGCCAATATGGCGCGTGGCTAGTGAAAAAAATCTGAAAAATAAAAACAATTTGTTTTTTACCTCAACATTCCCTTAAAGAGTGGTCTGTTGGTGGAGAAATGCGCAGGTTACGCCTCTTGTGCCCTTGGGCTCATGTTAGACTCAATCCCTTAATTTTAAGCAATTAATACTGTATTTGTGCGCTCCTTCAACAGCAATGAATCCCTCATCTATCCCCCAGCAAAACAACTGTGTTATTGACCCCACGTTGAATATACGACCACCACAAGGCACCATGGCATCAAACTCAAAACAAACAGAATATGTGGACCGTAGGATTCGAGGCAATCCCATCTTAAATAGGACACATGGCCGATTTATAATGGGACCCACGCGTGTAAATTCGTGTGAATAGATCTACGCTAGAGTTTCTATTTATCCTGGATTCATGTGTTTTCTTCTAGTATTTTTCAACTCCTTACGCAAAGACAGAAAGCCAGATCATGACTATTTGGTACCACGATGGTTTCTTTTTTTTTTTAATCTCATCTTATCTTAAAGCAAAGTCAATAACTAAATAGATTATATTTATTTATTTGGATTCATTTATAATTATATTTAAAAACTTAATCTTGCATGAGATAAAATAATATGTTTTTTATTTATAAAAAAATGTTTTTTTCTATTTATTTTATAAGCAAAAACCTATATAATAGCAATTTTAATCAAACATATATTTTATAAAACATAATTAAAAGTGTTTTTTAAACCTATATATTTTAATATCACAATCTCAAAATATACCACAATACCGAATACTTTAGAGCACGTTTGTTTGTGTTGATGGACCAGCCTCTTTTAGAATTGATTTTTTATTTATTTTGATATGCTAATATCAAAAATAAAATAAAAATATCATTTGAGTATATTTTCAAGTAAAAATCAATTTGAAAAACAACCTCTACCACATTTATGAATAGAATTTAAGAGCCCATTTAATATTGTAGTAGAGTTGTTTTTTAAAATATTTTTTATTTAAAAATATATCAAAATAATTTATTTTTATTTTTAAAAAATTATTTTTAATACTGTTACATCAAAAATATAAAAACAATAATAAATTAATTTAAATAAAATAAAAGCAAAAAATATTATTATGGCGAGTTTATAGTAAACAATTTTACCTTTCCTCGAAAGCAAGGTATTTTTTCTCAATTTAAAATTAAAAAAGTTCTTATTTTAAAATTCCATTGATTTTTTTATTAAACAAAATATATCTTACTCTCTTTTTATTGAAAAATAAAATAAAAATACAACTTTTTTAATTATGATACCATAAAGAAAACATGATATTTTCAATGTTATATGAATATAATATTATACTTTAAATATTTATATTACATGTTTAGTTATATTTTATAAAATAAAAAAATATATAAATATATGATATAATTTTTTTTTTCTTATACGTGATAAGAGATAATTATATTTAATATTCTATATATGTTAGATAAGCTTGAAAAAAATTAAAATATCAATAAGTGATTTTTCAATGTATTTTTTCAGATATATCCAAACACTAAAAGTTATTTTATAATTTATTTTTTATAACACTTTCAAATATAAAAATTTAACTTGCATTTTCAAAACAATTATCTCATATAAAAAACTAGTAAAACAAAAACATTATGTTTTTCTTATAAAGAAAACCGATTTTATCCAAACACGGGTTTTACAGCAAAACCGGACGCAACCCGGGCAATAAAAGAAGCTTGCCATCTGAATATTTGTTACTTGACTTAATTACCCTCGGTAGCCTGTTAATTACGGAAAATCTTCGATGAGTTAAAAGCACCGAATGGGGGCTTCGATAGGCTCGAGGAAGAGGTAAAATGGCATTGCTGTAAATACAGACTATTCGTGCGACGTCCTTGTAAATTAGGGTGCAGTACAATGCTAGACAGGAGTAGCTGGCCACGTGCAGTAGGGAGTGGAGTGCCAGCTGGCTGCGTACAGAGGTAGCCCACAGTGGCATCCAGCTAAGCAAATAATGAAGAAGGTGATGACGTTAGGAGGATACCGTGAATATTCCCAAAAATAGAAAGGTTAGTGGTGACTAAGGAAGTAACGGGGTTAACGGGAAAGAGAAAGGACAGTGACAAGAGGGAGAGGAGAGCGTATTCAGTGGTGAGCAGAAGACAGGGAATGATGAGCAGGCGATCTATTTCACGCCAGGTAAGCAATCCACACAGCATGCCTTTTTAAAAAAAATAAAAAAAAATAAAAAATAGCGAAGATGGAAGAGGGAGAGATGTCGTGATTTGTGATGAATTTATAATTAATGATACGCGATGTGACATTAAAATAGTGCAACAGGCTATGACAAAAAAAAGGCCAACATATTTAATGATGCATTAAAATCTATAGTCTCATACCATATTATTTTTTAATATTAGAGTTTGTTTCTGCCTTTTTAGAATGGAAATAGTTTTTAATAAGCATCGAATTACAAGTCTTGAAACATAATTCTTTATATATGATTCTCAAAATAAAAGGCAATATAAAAATTGACTATTGTTATATTTTGCTTGTTTGTTAGTTGTTAGACGTTGTGTTTTAAAATGTTTTCATTTAAAAATATTTTTTTTTATATTTTAAAAAAAATTATTTTTGATACTAACACATTCAAATAATTAAAAATAAAAAAAAAACTAATTTTTTTATTTGGAATTAATATTGTTTTTGATGTTTTTAGATTATTTTGATATATGAATGCAAGTTTTTATTTGAAATTTTTAAATAAATTATTTTAATATATTCGTGAATCAAAATTACTGTAAAAAACAATCTCTACCACACTCTAAAGCAAGTTTTTTTCCAATAAAATCATGTATAGTTTTATATTCAAGCCGTCCATATTAAAATTTAAAGCATTGAAAGCGCATAGATGAACTTACGGCATCTCTTATTAACATTTGTAAATTTCAGCATAGCTGAATAAATATGAAAATATATTCAGTGTACCTATATCATGATCAAATCAATGCCGTCCGTTTAGAAATTAGAGCTACCAATAGTAATAATTAAAAAAAAAATGCTAAAACATGAATCAAGCTTGTCGATTTTTTTAATTTTATAATGTCCCAGACATAAAAATTTGAGATCCATGTTGAATCAATTCTTGGATTGAAAAATCGTATTAAAATCTCAATTGAAGCAAGTTGGTCCACGAAAAGGTTTACTTTTTAATGAAAATATATGGCCATCGTCTTCGTTCATCGCTTGCTTCTATCATACGTTTGGCATCATTTCAATTTAAAATTGCATCAACGTAAAGCTTGCATTAAATAGAAGTATAGAACTCCCGCCATGATTCCTTGTTGACGTAAAATTCAATTTCTACTAATCTCTACCGTATAATATATGGTCTTTGGTCTATATTTAATTTCCTATGAAGAAACAAATATATAAATCACGCAACATGTAAGATGGAGCTGTCTTTTTTCTATTTTCTCTAAGATCCATGCACACTGGATTTATCTAGATCGGGTCCCCATCGAGGAAAGATAATATGATAATAAAAAATAAGAAGATAATTTCTATGATCCACATTTCTTGCTATGCTCATCAATGAATGAAACTCGGGTGAAAGGGCAGCATGAAATTAGTAAATGCTATATTATATCTGGGTAATCTCCAGGAATCAATTTGCCTTTAATATTTAAATATGGTTCTCGGCCTTGGATGCTCTATTACCATCACGTACTCCATTAGGAAGAGCTTTCTCGAGGACAAATACCCATCGGGACTGATCCTTTCATTGTTCCAGACGACAACCTCACTGTGACGATGTAGTAAGAATATAAAATACGGTGATAAAAAGCTTGAGATTAAGAGGTTTGTTTTCATTGTGATTTCGTGTTTGAACTTTATAATTGCTAATATGATGGCTATTAGAAGCTTATATAATCATTAACTTTAAGGACAGTAAGATTAATCGAGATGCGCGTAAACTTGCTCAGACACCATCGTTAATTTTAAAAAATTAAATATAAAAGAAGTCTCACAATTTGAGGTTTGAAAATGAAGGATTGGAAGAATTGATCCAGATTTCTTAGAGCACCATCGACCTGGAAACAACATAAAAAATAAATAGATAAATAAATGAAGAATAACACAAAAAGATAAGGCAAACATAAGATAGGTAGGTGGTGAGCACAGCCAGCAACTAGCCTTTTAATTATAGTGTGTGGTCACAAATAATGGTTCATTAATTGTCAAAACTTGGTCGGCAAGTATTAAATGTTTCTTTCTTTAAAAGAAAAAAAAAGACATCTCAGCCAGAAATCACTATCTAAAAACACAACACAAGACACAAGCATTTGGGATTCAGTAAAATAAAATATAAATCTGGGGTTTGGACGGGCGGTCTTGTCTCTTGCTGAATAAAAGTTGATCAACCTTGCAATGCAGCGATATTATTCGCCTTCCATTTTATTTATTTTTCTTAATCTTAACAGCCCCACATCCTTTTCTTTCAATCAAGATGAATTACAGAGCGCAGCTTCATATTTGTTTAAGAGGTGGTATTACAAGACAAAGCTTTGTTATTGGCATGGTTTCCCAACAAATTAGCATTGCTTTGGGTAGAGAATCATGCATTCTAGGGAAGGTTCACTGTACTGTGCCCTAAGATGCATCCTCATAGGGCATTGGATCATCTTTATATGATTATTTAATCTCTTGAATTCCTCATATATATATATATACATATATCTGCTACTCAAGTTAAAAGTTGGAAAGCAGTAAAGTATCTTATTTCCTTTTGGCATATATATTCTTGGAAAATGCCAAGTTCAATACTATTATTTTTTTAATAAATAGCCCCCCTTTTGTCTCTTGGTGATGAAGTTTGTCTACGAGTGTTTGATACTGCGTTTCAAAACTGTTTTTTATTCTTGAATTTTTTTTTTGATGTCTTTAGATCATATTTATGTACTGATATCAAAAATACTATTTAAAAAATAAAAAAATATTATTTTAATATATTTTCGAGCGAAAAACACTTTAAAAAATAACCTCGAACACAATCCCAGACAAATACTTAATCTTTACACCCACTCACCGGCCAAATGACACTATCACGGCTGAGCACACCCCACCACTTTGTGGGTATTTGGTTGATCAATTATGAGCCGAAAATTCTTAAACACTCTTTAGCATTGGGTGCCCTCTCAGCAACATATTTTTATAGGCAGACAACAAAACGCACTCAATTTCTTCATCCCCTTCTTATTTTTTTTCAAGAAAAAGATCTCAAAAAGTCAAAACATTTCTGTGCTTTAGCGATTCGGTGCCTCTTCCCTACAGTTTGAGGACAATTGGCACCACCCCAATTAAGCGAGTGGATAAATTTGGTAGTGCCATAATTTACAAGTGCGGCTTATCTTACACGTTAATCTTAAAGTAGCCGAAGAATCTAGTATACGCTTTACTAGCCAAGGCCCGACTATTTTCAACGCTAGTGGCGTCAACAAAGCAAAGAAGAATAGTTTTTACAGGGTGGTTAGATGATCCAAATCATTCAGCATTCATATGAGCTTGTTGGTATATAGCCGATCAGTAATTTCGTCGCATGTATTATGACTCTAACACCACTTGTTTTTTGCTAATTGCTACAAGCAAGTTGATTACCAACACGACAGAGAACTCGAAATAATTAGGGTTTGTTGTTTGGTGATCCATGATTTATCGTGTGTGTGTGTGTTTTATATATGATCATTTTATTTTGGCATGGTTTACCTTAAGGGTCAATGTATACTTAGCTAGCTTCTCGTTGAAACGTATGTTAATCAATCTAGACCTAAAATTTTATTTTATTTTGGCCTGGTTTACCTTAAGGGTCAATGTATAATTAGCTAGCCATCATCTTTCAAACTCCTTGTTGAAACGTGTATTGATCAATCTAGACCTAAAATTTTGGATAATCCATCTCTTTTGACTTTTTATCAGTCCATGATGACCAGATCATGTGCACTGCAACTTATTTTATTTTATTTTATTTTCTAGATGTTTTATATTCCTCAAGTACTGCAGACCATTATCGTTACCTTTAAGTTTTATCCTCTTGAAATCCTTTATGTTTCACAGTGAATGCCTGTGGATGGCGATCAGATCACAGGGTTTTTTACTAAGTTCACATGAGAATGCCTATCTTGGTGCGTGAAGTTTACAAAACGACGGTGTATAGCTCATAAAACTAGCTAATTGCCCGCGCGTTGCCGCGGGTATTTTTTTGTATATAATTTAACATAATTAAATCTACAACGATAAATTTATATGATATAAGTAAATAAAAATTATAGATAAAAAAGATAACATGTTTAAAATTTTGAGTTGAGTTTGTCACGTAAGCATAGATTACATTTTTTAGAATATAGGTATTGCGTCATAAACGATCACAAAAAAGCACGCACTAACATTAGAAAAAAGAGCAAAATATTTGAATAAGAAAAAAAACAAATTACTGAAATCATTATTGTGCAGATAATTAAATTATAAAAATCAATTCATAGAAAGAGCAAAAAAAAAAAAAAAGGAAAAGGAAGCAATATTAATTTAAAATATTATAACAATAGCAACATCGGAGTCTTAATATCTAAAATTATTATTGCCGCTAGAATAAAAAAAAATTAAATTATACCGAGGGAAAAAAATAAAAAGCATGAACAAAACAGCAAGCAAGAAAAAGAATTAAAAAATATTATTATTATTATTATTATTATTATTATTATGATTATTATTATTATTATGAAAGAATAAATAATCACTATTATTATAATAATAGAATACATAATCACTATTATTATAATATTAATAATAATCACTATTATTATTATTCTTATTATAATAATTATTATTATTATGTTAATAATGAAAGAAACATAAATACATGAAAGACTAAAAATATCCCAGAAACTTTAGCAAAAGATAAAAATAACAAAAAAAAATTATCATTGCTATTACGGGCAAAAAAAACAAATTATCAAATTATCGGGAGGGTAAAAAAATAACAAAAGAGTAAGAATGAAAAATAATTAAATCATGATTATTATTATTATTATTATTATTATTATTATTATTATTGTTATTATTATTATTATTATTGTTGTTGTTGTTGTTGTTGTTGTTGTTGTTGTTGTTGTTGTTGTTGTGTTAAATACACTTATATATACATGGACAAAAGTAGGGATTAAAAAAATAAAAGTGTAAGGGCTGAAATGAAAATCAAATATAAAAGGATTAAATTAAAAAATTAAAAGTCAAAGGGCTGAAATGCAAATTATATTTATTGTCAATTGAAATCCGAGGACAAAATTGCAAAAATTGGAACTTTGGTACCGAATTGATTGAGTTCTATACAGCCAACCCGGAAATTGAAAGTCGAAGGATCGAAGTGAAACTTTCACATTCAATCAATTAAAATCGGAGGACCCAATCGAACTAAATCAAAACTTATATTAAAGAGCTGAGGACCAAAAACCAAATTAAAAGTCGAGGGACCGAAGTGCAAAGTTACGAAATATTGGGGACTCTCCTGCACATTGACGTGGAGAAGAGAGAGAAACGTGGCCGGCGGCTTTAACCGGCCTCCGCCGCGTCCACGGACATGTGGTGGTTACACGCACCACCGCGGGAGGAAGAAAACGCGGCGGCGAATCGATCTGTCCTCCGGTAGACAATTTCCGGCCACCTTATCACTCCGCACGCGCCGCCTGAAGAAGGCGTGAGGCGAAAAACCGCCTGGCGCGTGCGACGGACGCACTGCCAGACGCCGAATATTAAATTAAAAAATAGGGTCAATTACCGTCCTGTCCCTTGACCCAATTCAGTGTTTTCGTCTTATTAGGGGCTAAAATCGTCTTTAGCCATTTCAGAAAATAATTAAAAAATCAAAAGTTGCGGCGGACCGGACCGGACCGGTCCGGCCGCGCGCAATTACGCCGGTACCCCTCAGACGGAACGCTTAGTTTGTCTTATTACCGGGGACAAAATAGTCAATACACTGTTCACAACTGAATATTTAAAAAAAAAATCAAAAGAAAAAACCGAAATTAGCCCCGGCTGACCAGCGCCTGTTGCCGCACGAACGAAGGCCAAAATCGGGCGTGCACTGCTCGAATCCACAGTGTAATGTGAGACAATCCAAAGTGAACCTCACGCCCTTTATTTGTTTTGTAATTACAGACAATATTGCAGATCGACAACCAGTTTATTAATTCACACACAACATTTTGAAATAAATAAATAAAATAAAATGAAACATTTGATCACTAGCTTTTAATTAAATGATGTATTTATTGGAATATTCGGTTGCTTTGAGTCATTAATGGGGATAGCTAAGACATATGAAAATCCTGGTCAAGTTGTGATCAAAGGATTTGCCTTAATGGTTTGATATCCCCTCATGCTTCTTTAAAACCACGACCATTATGCTCATTAATATATATCATTGAAATTAAATTGAATAATCATAATTTAATATATTATGACAATAAAAACAAAACAATTATTTATTATTTTATTTCTGGAACCTAATTCAAACTTTAAAATTAATAGAAGACGATGTGTTTTTTCATATATACAAAAACATGAGAGAATTCAAATTGCATATCCCCTATTCGGGAAATTAACTTTTATCTATTTGTTTAGAGATGATGATTTTTAAAATATGTTATTTTATTATATATTTTTTAAAATTATTTTTAGTTTCTGTGTGTCAAAACAATTCATAAACAAATAATTGTTTTTTTGAAAACAGCAATTTAACCGAGCATATCTATGGTGACCAAAACATTGTGATTGGTTACATATGTACCTGTTCCTGCTCCCTTTGCTCGATAAATTACAATTTTGTTTTGGCCTCTCTGATCTGCACCATGATTTTTTTTATATTTCTATCTGAATCCTGTGGCGTAAGTGGGCTAAAGCTTTTAGTCATTGAACTGCAAAACACGTGATGGTCACATGATAATGAAAGAGAGAGATCATGAGAGTGTTGAATTCTTTTCCAAAGCATTTTGAGGCGTTTGGACTCGTTGTTAAACTATAATTTTGTAAAATTTTGATTTTTTAAAAATTGTTTTGATGTATTAGTGCTCAAAATAAAATAAAAAAACATATTTTAATATATTTTTTAATAGAAAACATATTAAAAAAACCAATATCTATTATAATCCCAAGCTTAAAAAAAACAAAGAACAAGCCAGCCCATTATTAGTTTCAATATTTTTTGTTGGAACTACATCTTTTTTGGGTATTTTTCATGGGTTCAGGTTAAGCGAGTAAAACTCTGATTATCCCAAAATTTTATAAAATAAACACGTTTTGACTCAAACTCGAAACTAATAATTCAAATTTCAATTCTTTTACTAACACGCCACACCTCTTAGCAACGATCTTCAATTCTTAGTTTCTATATCATTACCATCTTCGATCCTTATCTCTCTTAGAAACTAGTAATGGATTAAAAATAGCTACAATTTTTTTAACCATATAATCTCTTTTAATCCATAGGATTTAAAAAAAAAAAAAAAAACACCTTAGAAATAAATTTTATCACCGTATGAAAAATCTTAAAAGAAAGCAAGCACATTAATTTCTAAATTGTTCCTCATCTTCAATCCTTTATCTCTCCAAGATTTGCGTTTTATTTGTAGAAAAAGAATTATCACTGTTACAAATATCCCAGAAGAAAGCTTAACACATTAATTTCTATATCGTTGCCCATCTTCAATCCTTGAATCTCTTAGAAACGAACAGCGCGCCATGATTTGCTTTCTTTGAACATTGAAATGCCAGCCCTGTTCCTTCGTTGTTTTTGCTTTTGATTTGAAACCCAACAGCTAGCTTGCGATGAACCTTGACCGATCTTAGTGCTGTCATTTCCCAATCTTCCATGTGAGATGGGGGCAAGCATACATACATAGGAGATAAAATTGGAGGTATCCACAAATTTTAATTTCTTCTTGGCCATCATCATTATCAATATTATTAGGTTACAGTACGTGGATGGATATCAAGCAATTTCTACGATGCAACTTCTCCGTGTCAAGTAACTATCTCATTTAAAAAATTAAATTTAGACGAGGTTCTAAAATATGATTTATATTATTCTTTAACACATTCCTTCAATTAAAAATCTTTTGAGCTTGAAACTTGCACAGACTCACACTACCTTGTACTTGATTTTTATCAAACAGAATGAGGGTGGTAAGATTCGAACTCGTGACCGCTGGGTCAACAGGGCTCTGATACCATGTCAAAGAACTATCTCAATTAAACTATTAGATGAAATCTCAAAATATAATTTATATTATTTCTAACTATACGAGAGGATGCCATTACTTGGAATGTCCGGTTAGTGAGGGACCTCAAATGGCAAAAGAACACTGATTAGATAAATTTAAGGTAATTTCCAGACACTAATATTCGCGGGCTGCAGTTCAGTTGATAGATAGATAGATATCATACATGTATTGATTGTTTGCTTGCTTGATTGCTATGTTTCGCAAGGAAGGCAAGACCCACTGATCATTCAGGCATTCATGTGGGGCACCCAAGAACACACCCATATATATTTTATCTTTTCAACTGGCCACCATGTATTGGCCCTACATGTTACCAGCTCCCATTTTCTCTTTCAAGTCGAAACCCTAATATATAGAGGTCGATCGTTTCAGTCATAACTGATACGGCTTTAAAAAACGAAGCAGCAGCAGCAGCAGCGGCAGCTAGCTGTTATTGATATTTGATAGTTAACCCACTTTGCTGCTCCATAAAAATGTCAACCGAATTCACCTGCAGCATGCAAAGATGACACCAAATTTTTAATGCCCTCTCCAAGGGCACATTGGATTCCTCTCCGGGGAGAGGGGGAGAGAGAGAGAGAGAGAGAGAGAGAGAATGGATGATAATACAAAGGGATGAGGAGTCTGTTGTTTTGTCCCCAAGTCCGATCGACTGGTCCAGTCGTTGTTTTTTATATATATCGACGGGATTTTCTTACATTCTTTTAAGATTTACTTTATTTGTATAGTAATTAAAGATCCCTTCCAACGAAGAAACATTAATTTGGTTAAATTTAGAGAGAGAAAATCTTAACAAGTCTGCTCTCCAAGTGAATAAGAATCACTGATTAAAGAAAGAAAGTCTCAAATCCTCAAAACTCAAAACTAAGGGGATATTGAAATACTGCCTGATCCTCACTTTCATATAATAAATAATCATATAGTAGGTGATATAATGATAAAAAATTAAGCTAAAAAGTGAAGGGATGAGGAACAATTAAGACAAGAACACATTTGTCGGTCTCTTTTCTTGTGGGTACAAGTATGTGCTTTTAACCGGTAATAAAAGTTTGAGATTAAAGTATTTGCTCCTCTTATGGTCTCATGTTTGAGTTTTGTGGTTGCTAACATGATAGCCACTGGAGGCTTATAAGATCGTTAATTTCAAGATTCATGAGATTAGTTAAGGTGTGCGCAAGCTAACTTTGACACCTACGTTAATAAAGAAAGTATATGCTTTTTGTTTGTAGAATTATTTTATTTTGTGTTAATTTGGTGTGAAATGCAGTTAATATTTTGTAGTTTCTCATTCAAAGTTAATTACTACGTGATATTATAAGATCGAGGAGACATCTAACGAATCTTGACGTTCTTAAATTGCTTATGCTTAAAGAATATTATACCAGCACCATGCTTTAGTGATTTCTTATGTGATATATATATATATATATATATATATATATATATATATATATATAGAGAGAGAGAGAGAGAGAGAGAGAGAGAGAGAGAGAGAGAGAGAGAGAGTACACTAAGTTAATTTTAGCTAACAAAATTAGAAACTCTAACAATGTCAACCCTTCAAATTAAGGAATTAAAGTAGGTGTGCTTCAATTAATATCGATCACGTGCCAAGAGAGTAATTTAGGGTTTACTACATTAATTTATTTCCAACCCAAAAGAAGAAGACACTAGTGTCATGCATGTCTTTTCCAATCTCATTAATTGAGGAATAAAAAAAGATATTAAAAAATATATCAATTGGTAAATTGTAAAAAAGAACTATGAATGTTAATTAAAAAACTAAAGCGAAAGTTGATTTTTTTAATAAAGAATAAAAGATAGATAGACGTATAAATATTTTATAAATGCAAGTTGCACAGAGTAATGCTTGACTCTATCGTTGATGCAATAAACTATGAAATATAGAAAAAAAAATAGATAAAAAGGCAATAGAACCATTTTAAAAGTGAGGTTTTATTTAATTCTTTGAAAATTAAAATAAATGTTCAAAAGACTAGTGGAAAAATATATTCCCTTAGTCAACATCCACATTTCTTATTTATGCCTTTTTTATATGTAAAACATGTCTTTTTTTATTAACAACATGGTTTTTTCAATAAAAATTAAGGTACTTAAAAACAAGTATTCACAATTATTCTAATAATTTAAATTTTTAGTCCAAATCTTTTTTTTTTCATTTTTCTTCTTTACAAAGAGTGAAAATCCAAAGTTCAAACCATGAATGTTCACAATGTACTTCGATAAAGGATCAATCCAATGATACTAACTGTGTGTTCAGATTAGAAGAATGATTGGAAGTGGAATTAAAGTTGTTTTTTAAAGTATTTTTTTATATAAAAATATATTAAAATAATATTTTTTTTTTAAATTAATTTTGACATTAACACATTAAAATAATCTTAAAAAACAAAAAAAAATTAAAAAAAAATAAAAATTTAATATTTATATAAAAAAATTATTTTTTTTTCAAAAATATTTCTAAAACACAGCGCCAATATTAGGTCCCACTAGGTCCAAGTTGAATCGCAAATTATAAACATAATATCTAATTGAACTTGGTTTTGCACAACGAGTAAAAACAAAACATAAAAGTAAGAGTTTAAACCAAGGATCTATATAATTTACCAACAATTCATTATTTGTTTGGTGTGAAGAGTCCAATTTTTGAAATCAAGGGGAATGGCCCTTATAAAAGAGGAAATTGTTTATATTTTTTAATTAAAATAAAAAGTGATTCAATTTATTGGAAGTTAAAGTAGTATTTGATATTGTGATAATAATATTTTTTTAAGATGTATTTTACTTATAAAAAATATAAAAATAATATTTTTTAAAATTCATTTTTGATATCAAAATATCTAAAATTATATAAAAAAAATTACAATGAAAATAATTGTAAACTGACAATAAAAGGACAACCGATGGCCCAAGTGCTCCAATGATTGAAAAGCTTGCTATTACAGTCCTTGATTTGCAAATAATAATAATAATAATAATAACAGGAAAATAAAGGCTGGCAGCAAAGCAATCAACAGGACATTGAGTGCCAACTCCCAGCTAAAAAAACAAAACAAAAAAAAACCATATCCCCTCGATAATTTTTTATTTTATAACCGAGGTGTCCGGGCCAGCTTACTCACACCTCAACTAATCCCTGTACTCATTGAACATCCTACAAACCCAGTGAGCATATAAAACACTGCGGGGATGACAGATGTGAATGATGAAACTTAAACCCTGATGCAGAGGAAGGGAACAAGTCCCTTCAACTCTAGGCTAAAACCCCACTTGCAATATCCTCTAAATAATTGATATTGGGTAAAATAAATTGACTTTTCAAAGTCTAACTTCAAAGAACCTGGGCATGGCTGCAGTTTTGTGGCCCAGTCGAATGCTCCATCGTTCACAGGCCTTTAATGTCACAAATCCCCTTGAAAGTTCAACGGCACCCCTCTCCTCTCCTCTCCCCTCCCACTTCTGTTATCATTACCTTAACTGGATAGCAAATCCAGTGCCAAATCTAAGAACTTCCGAGCACGTGGCAAACAATGGATTATCCATGGAAGGGCACCGTGAGGTGGATCACCAACACAACTCTATCATTAACATGCAAACCCACATCCATTCTTGGCATTTATCCAAGGTAAGAACTGAATGATTTGCTAGTTTAGCCAGTGGATAATGTGAATCAGGTAAATGGGAGGCAATTATGGACCCTAAACATGGACACCCATTTGATGAAACGAATCAGAACAAAATGGGAAGAAATCACATGGTGCCTTTAGCTGTGTTTCAGGGAGGAAAGAAGTTAAAATTGCAGCTTTATAGAATTGACATTTTATTTGTCCCCCACCAAGTCGTTTTCAGCGAACGTTGTTTTCATTTTCTAATGATGTTCATCAGTATCGATCGTTTAGACAGTTGTTAGAACTCGAGTTAGCCAGAAAGATGAAATGCTGAAAGCAACAGGGCATCTCGCAGTATCACATGGCAAACACTCGAGTAAATTATTGAGTGGATAGCCTCCAGCACATGGCGAACACACCCCGATGACAGCAATAGATCATGAGGTTAAGAACCGGTGCACAAACGCAGCACCCTAGAGACAGCAGAAGGAAATAATTAATATTGTCTGCTGCTTTTAGCTTGGCCAAGAAAATTCTACCGCCATGGGAGACCTGGTTTATCAGGTTCAAGAAAACACAGCCCACCTCGAGCGTTTTCC
Organism: Salix purpurea; assembly: GCA_027405865.1. NCBI lineage: Eukaryota > Viridiplantae > Streptophyta > Magnoliopsida > Malpighiales > Salicaceae > Salix > Salix purpurea. Next base: position 24,098,138 of record JAOWLH010000002.1, read on the forward strand.
TCTTAAATACAGGGTTTTTACGTTTTCCCATCCAGTAACAGATAGGATTTTCTCAGTCGTTAATGTGTTTGTGTTATCAATTGCAAGTTCAGAAGGGGCTCTACAAGATGTTTAGATTAAGAAGAAGAATAATAATAATGAAGTTTCTGGCATCTTGCGAAGGCTATTTGGGGTTTGGATAAGTATCCTAGTGTTTATATAGCCTTTCCAAAATCCTGGTTTTCACTCCGAGTATGTTTTGATTTCCAAGAACATCATTACAAGCAATCAACCATCAGCCGTGGGCTCCCACAACCATGATCTAGCTTGAAAAGTGCTCTTATCGGAACACGTTTTGGCTCCATCAGGCGAGAATGGAGGTTTTAGATTAGCTCGAACCCTTCTCTTCCAATCTTATTTAAGAACCTATAGGGAAACACAACAATCCCATCAACCTCTGGTACATGTCTTATGCACGGGAGCAACATTATTTGGCTTTAAGAGCTGGTTGAGAGAGGATTACGATTAGATTAAAGTTGTTTTTTAAAGTTTTTTTATTAAAAATATATTAAAATGATATTTTTTTTATTTTTTAAAAATTATTTTTGATATCAATATATTCAAATAATTTATTAATTTCAAGTAAAAAATATAAATATTTTTTTTTTCAAAAATACTTTTAAAATACATTATCAATAAGCGGTCGAAGATTTGCACATTTGGACAGACGGGCTTAGGGTGTGGGCAAATTCCCTCCACTATCTTCATCCAAATCAATAAAAAAGTTGGAAGTTTGCTCCCACAATTTGTTCTTTAGGTTACATTTGCCCTCCTAACCTGTATTTTTTATTTATATGTTTGCCCCCATAAATTTAGTTTAATGCAGAATAGCCACCACCAAATAACAATGATCTCCTAAAAATAACAAAAGTAAAAGACGTGTGCACAGTTTTTAGTTTTTTTCACGTTAATAATTTTCAAATAAACATTAATACAAGTATATGCTTTTGGATAGTTTATACCAAATTCATCCCGTCTAAGAAATATTTCAGGGTATGCCCTGCAATTGGAACAATTACATGGAAGCTATTAACATATGTTGTAATATAATCTTAAGAGTGTAGATAATGTAATTATGCCTGTATTCTTTTTTCTTGTGCAGAAAAATTAGAAGAATTAAAGAGTTTGCAAAGTGATTAAGTTTCTGTTTGCGAGTATAATTAAGTTTCTGTTTGCGAGTATAATTAATGATTAAGTCAGTCTGGGATGCAGCCCAAGAAGATCTGGATAGTAACCCGGGGTCAGATGAAGGTAAAGATAGAGAAAGGAAGGCTGCTAATTATTATCAGACCCTATGCAAAGAGGAGGAATCTTTTTTCAAGCAAAAATCCAGAATTCAGTGGCTTAATTTGGGGGACAAGAACACGTCCTTCTTTCACAAATCTCTACTGCACCGAAAGATGCGAAATAAAATTGTCATTATGAAGGATGGGGAAGGGAATGTAGTCCAGGACCGGCAAGGGATAGGGAGGGTGGCAGTGAACTATTTTAAAGGGCTTATGACCGAAACTGATAATAATTTGTCTGTGGAGGGCTGTTTCAATCAATCAATCCCAGACACATTGAAGAGAGATATGGTCAAGAATATTACTAATGAAGAGATAAAGGAGGCCCTCTTTTCCATCCCAGATAGCAAAGCGTCGGGGCCAGATGGGTTCCCAGCATTTTTTTTCAAAAAATGTTGGAATATTATTGGCGTGGATTTCTTAGCAGCAGTTCAGGAGTTCTTCCAGTCTAGCACTCTGCCGAATTGTATTAATGCAACGACCCTGGTGCTTATTCCTAAGGTGGAAAATCCAGCATCTATGGAGGATTATAGGCCAATCTCGTGCTGCAACGTGATTTACAAAACCATTTCTAAGGTTCTGGTTAGTAGGTTGAAGAAAGCCCTTGAGCATGCCATTGGGCTATCCCAAAATGCCTTCATTCCAGGAAGGCAAATTGCAGATGCGGTTTTGCTATCGCAGGAGCTGCTCCATAATTACCATAGGGAAAAAGGCCCCAAAAGGTGTGCAATGAAGATTGATCTTAGGAAAGCTTTTGACACGGTCAGATGGAAGTATATTCTGGAAGGGCTGACTAAGATTGGAATCCCCAGTATGTTTGTGCAATGGATAAAGGTCTGCATTTCCACCCCCCGCTTCTCCATTAGCATAAACGGAGAGAGCCATGGCTGGTTTAAATCGTCAAAAGGCATCAGGCAGGGAGACCCTCTGTCTCCCTACCTCTTTGTTTTGGCGATGGAAGGATTGAGTGGGGAGATAAAAGAAGCCACTGCAAACCCCAACTTCAAATTCCACTGGAGATGTAAAGCCACTAACATCACCCATATTTGTTTTGCAGATGATCTCCTCATGTTTTGCCATGCAGATTTATTTTCGGTTGGAATTATCCAGCATGCATTAAATACCTTCCTGAAGAAGTCTGGGCTCAGTATAAACCAGGCAAAAAGCTCTCTTTTCTTGTCAGGAATCGACCAGCCTTTGCAAGAGAGAATTCAGGGGCTCCTAGGGTTTCAGTTGAAGACCCCCCCAGTAACTTATTTGGGCATCCCTCTGATCACCAAGAGGCTCTCTAGTAGTGACTGCAACAGGCTAGTGGAGAAAATAACCGCGCGTATCAAGCTTTGGACCTCAGCCACGTTGAGTTACGCCGGTAGGCTCCAGCTCATAAAGACCACTCTTTTTTCAATGCAGGTTTACTGGATGAGCATGTTCATTCTCCCAGTGGCGGTTATAAAGCGTATTGAGTCCATCTTGGCTAGGTTCTTATGGAGAGGGCCTTCTTTGGCAGCTAATGGATCCAAAGTTAGTTGGGATCGTATTTGCTATCCTCTCAAGGAGGGGGGGCTAGGAATTAAAAGATCTCAGGAATGGAACAAAGCAGCTCTACTCAAGCATTTTTGGCGTATCTTGACTTGTGATCATTCCATATGGTCTGACTGGGTCCATGCGGTTTTATTGAAGGGCAAAAGCATATGGGAAGTTAAAGCTCCTTCGAATGCGTCTTGGACTTGGAGAAATCTTATGGGAAGTAGGATTTGGTGTAAGGGTCTCTTCCAGACGAAGATAGGCAATGGGGAGAGGACTTCTTTGTGGTTTGATTATTGGATACCGGGGGGATATAGCCTTGCTGAGACCTTACCAGCAAGCACAATATCTTCCTCTACGATTCGGTGGGATTCTAAAGTGAGCACCATTATCAGGAATGGAGAGTGGGTGTTCCCAAATGGGCATCATGATCTGCAGCGAGTGTGGAATTCCATACCTTTCCTCCCTAACTCTCACCGTCAAGACACCATCAAATGGAGAGAGAGTCCTTCAGGAATTTTCACAATAGCTTCGGCCTGGAATTGGTTTAGGAGAACTAGGGGAAATCACAATCTACACAGCCTAATTTGGTATTCCAACCATGTTCCGAGATATGCTCTAACTCTTTGGATAGCGTCAATGGGAAGATTATCAACCCTGGACAGGCCGAAGATGAGCTTTTTCAATGGTGGTCGTCATTGCGTGCTTTGCGAGACTGAGGATGAATCCCATGACCATCTGTTCTTCCATTGCAGGTACTCGTCAAAGATGTGGGAAAACTTAACAAGGCTTGGCACAGTGCAGTGGCCGAATTGCAGCTGGGATCGCATGCTCACCTGGGCGGGGAAAAAGTTCAGCAAGAAGAAGAGGTTTCACAACGTCCTGGCAAAGCACATGCTAGCTACAACAGTTTATTTTGTTTGGACGGAGAGAAACCACAGAACTTTCCGAAATCAACGTAAGCCAGCTGAAGTCCTCGCGCATGAAGCAGCCATGCAAATTCGGTTGCTCCTAATGAGCTACTCCGGCCACATTCCAGATCATGCAAGGGCCTCCTGGAATGTTTAGGCCTTGTGTTCAAAGGCCTTGAATGGGCTGCTGTTTGCGGGCCTGAAGTGGGATCGAAGAGCCTGCGGGACGGGACCTGTTTTCTCTCCCTTGGCTAGCTTCATGGGCTTGCTCTTGAAGGCCTTCCTTGGCTAGGCTGTGCAAAGCCATCTAGGCTTTTCTCTGTTTTTTAGTCCTGTGTGTTGGGGTTGTCTGCCCCGTGTGTGTTGTAAGGCCTTAGGCCAAGTTTTTTTGGTTTTTGGTTTGTTCTCTTACGCAGGCGTTAGGCCTTTGTGTTTGGGCCGAGGGCCCTGCTGGGTTTGTTTTCTTTTGGTTCTTAAGCGGTAAGCCGCTGGCCTGTTTTGTAAGCCCGAGCCCCTGGGCCGGTGCTCTAAGGCCCCCACTGTACATTCCCCTTTTTTAATCCACTTTGAATTTTATTAAAAAAAAAAGAGTATAATTAATGTTGTTTTAGAAAATATTTTTTTATTCAGAAATGTATCAAAATAATATTTTTTTTTATTTTTTTAAAATTATTTTTGACATCAGTATATCAAAATGATTTAAAAACACTATTTTTTTTTTTAAATTTCAAGTTAAAAACAAAAATATTTTTTTTTATTATTTTTTAATTTTTTTCAAAAACACTTTTAAAACACAATACCCAACAACCTTTTTAGCTCTTTAAGGTTACAAGATGCCAACTTTCAAGGTCCGGTTCTAGCCGTTGAGAGGTTCGGCTGATGGCAAATGCAGAGTCACGGGAAGCATAAAAAGCTGTTTATTCTCTGGGAACTCTCTTTTCCAGAAAGTGACAACTTGTCCCGCCTCTAAATGCAGGGCGAAAAAACTAATTTGAACGCTATAAATATCAAATTAGCTATGTCGTTTACATGTGCCTGCCTCATAATGCATGGATATATGCAGTGAGCAAAATGTCTGAACACACAACCAAGTAGGCATGCTCCATGCTTATGATATGGTCATTCAAGAACAACAATCAAAATTTTATGGGACTATATATTTCAACAATGGAAGTTTACAGTATATTCAATAATGGAAGTTTACAGGGGGCAATCGCTCTTGATAACTCTCATTTCTCCTATGGTCTAAACCTACCAAAACGTTTGTGGCAATGTATAAGACTTTGTTCTTTTTAATCCACATCACTGGAAAACCCGCAATTAGAAGAAAGAATAATAAAAAAAAATGGGTAGAGGAAAAAGAAATGGACTGAAAGGGATGATTACACGTATCTGTTAGCAGCACTACCAGCTTCATCGAGTATGCAATTCATAAATCCCACTCCAATCTATATCCTTTGGACGAAAAGGATAACCAAAAATCCTAATCATCAGATTCCATAGTGGGACTCTTTGAGCAGCTCTCCTGCTGATGGAGTTGTAACAATCTGGCTTCTGGATTACAAAGCCCTGCATTATGATTCATAGGCGTGATCAGAACATATAAGTTTTCGGTCCGTGAAAAAACATTCAACACGCCATCTTGTGAGAAATCAAATGATGTAGATTTATAAAAATGATTCGACAATTTCTGCATAAAAATCTGAAGCAAGGCAGGTTTGCCTTGCATTAGAAATGAAACAAAATCACCAGTGTACAAGTTCATGCCTGTAAAGTAATAAAAGAGAGTGATACTGATATTGTTCATTTTGATTCTGTTTCCTTCATGGCTGATAAAGATACCAACCTGAACAACTGGGAATGTCCCATACTGCAATTGATGATGGTGTACACTCTGGTGAGCACAGCGCTCTGTTATCCTCATGATTAACATTCATTGCCAGCATCCATGCACCTATGGTAACATCTTCATTGCTGAACATTCGGAAACTATAATTCAAGAAAAAAGGAGATGTTACATGGAATGAAAAGATCATCTCCAATATATGTTGAGAATCTGAAAGTGTCTAGAAAGTTCCTCAGCGTACATATTATGATTGTCTACTGCCAATATTCCAAATATAATGTGGCATTTCATGTTGTTATGTATACAATCAAGCAAGCAGGGGACTACTCATGGTTCGTTCAACAAAAGTATGTTCTTGCTATCTCAGGTCAGAAGCAAGGCAAGCCCCAAACAAGCTTCAGCTGGTGAGGGGCCTGGTTAAGTGAACCAAAAAACGCTTGTTCACGACATAGCTTTTTCTTGGGTGACTTTATCCATTGTGCCTCATTGTGTCATCTTGATTGATCAAACAGCTTGTTTGAACTGAACAATAACCTTTTCAGATACTTAATTTATTTATTTATTTTAAATTAACCCATGGTTCTTTGAATGAAATTGCTTTTCTAACATGAAGAATTTGTCAAAACCAACATATATAACAACTACAAAAAAGATTAAACAGCAATAAATGGTGTGGAGAGAGAGAGAGAGAGAGATTCTCTCTATATACCTGCCACTTTGAGTTTAAATATATAATTAAGGATGTTTATGTAATTTACTAAAATTGGAATTGACAAGGATCCAGTTGAGAAACCATAACTTGTCAAAACAAAAGTATATCTTGCAAGTATTTTTTTTCTTCTAAATTTCAATGACTACTATGACAGGATCTACTTGCATTTGATGCTACTATCATATCTAGACCCAACATGCCGGCACTACATCATCACAAGCCATTCATTTATTTGACCTCTGGTTTTATTTTTTGGAATAAGCGAGTGATTTACGTTGGGAAGGAACTGAAATGCAAGTGGAACTGAAGGCATACTTTACATATACTATAACAGTAGGCATAGAAGTAATTTTTGGAAGAGGTGGAAAGCACCCCCGTTGTTGTGCCAAAGTAACACGGGAAATTCTCATGGTGCATGCACCATGTGAACAAAGAAAGGAAACACGATAAAACTTAAAAAATTGAAGAAAAAACAGAAGCATGAGGTTTATCCCTAAATGGCAAAAAAGCCAATAGCTCTTGAAAGGCATTGGAGAGCTTCACAATTGGTTCCATGTCCCTAAAATTGTAGCTTGAAAATCATTATTGTATATCTTATTTTGAACAAGCTTTTCAAGGCTGGCCAAACACTCAAGGGGATGTCTCCTGATAAAGGTAATAAGCAAGCTTACCTGTTATCTCTGAGAGCAGCTAAACTTGCGACAACGTCTGCAGAAAGTGCATATATTGGACCATACGCATGGAGAAAGTACTCCTTCCCAAGCAAATAGGATAGTGGCTCATACCTGTAAAAATCAAGATTACATGATTACTGCAAAAGTCATGGCTATATAAATTTTGGGAAACTAATTCTTTTGGAGATTATTAAGCCCAGAGGTATTGATGCAGTGCTTTTGGGGCAAACCAAAATCCCCAATAGAAGAAGGCATGAGGAATGACAACCCTGAAATGATTCCAAATAAGGAAGTCTTTGAAGTGGATAAAGTTTTTGTATGAATATGGTACAAAATTTAGAAAATTGGGAATAAAATAAAGCTCATATAGACTCCAAAACATCATAAACATTAGATTCTAATCCTACATAACATCAAATCATGAGGTAAGATTCAAGTTAAAAAAGTAAAGTACCAAGAACAAACTTTTCACAGCAGCAGCTCCATGAACAGCAGCATTGCTGTTTGATTAGTTAACAGTTTCTTCTATAGTATCACTTCAGTAACGTGACTTCAACTCAATTTTGAAGTATACAATGATAAATCTAGTAACAACAAGATTCAAACAACCTAAATACAAAAAACAGCAGGATTGATTTAGAAATTGTCATGTTTATATATAGCTATTGTCTACAACTTAAGAAACACAAAAGGAAAATGAGCTTACCATTTGAGCTTTGGATCAGTGAAAACTGGTCCCTTTTTCAAGCATCCAAGATAAGTTTGAGAGTGAGCACGCTCTTTTGCCAAAAGAGTTGAAAGACGATCTGAAAATATATTAAAAGACAGAGATGTGATTTATTCGGAACTGTACTATGAAAGTTGATCTCCAGAACAATGCTACTGAATAACAATAACAACAACTATCAAATAGTTTCACATTTACCCACCTGGCCTCAAATATATGTCATCATCAGCTTTAACATAAAACTCAGAATCAAAAAGTGCATAGGCTGCTTTAAAGAATGCTAACCTGCAAAAAAAAAAAAAAAAAAACCAGCACAGTAGAATTATTCAATAATTAACTTGAAGAAAGAAATAAGGTAAGACAATCATGCAGTCCATCATCAGCACTAACGTTTTATGTGGGAGATTACTATACTGTTCCTCAATATCTAATAACAAGAAATCATCATATTCTGCAATCTCCCTTTTGAGCTCCGCGGTCTTCGATTTATCATTGGTTCTACCAATAATAAACCTGAACGCCAAACCAGTAGATTCTTCCAACCTGCAAGCCAATTAATTTATAAACAGCCAAGATATAATATAAAGAAAAGGCCTTATACAAGCTACTATTTTTCAGCAATGTTCAAAAACATGAACAACGAAAGTCTGTAAAAAAAGAAACTATTGCACAGTTGAAGTAGGAAGTAGATCTAGAGTTCAGCAATAGCAACAATATATTAGTACGAAATATAAATCATCTGACTGGACTATGATGTACATATCGCTGTTCAAGATCACGTTCACACCTCTCTCTGTCTCATTCTCCTCAAAACATGTCTAGTGAGAAAACATCAAATTCTGAAGTGTTTCTCTACTCATAACAAGTATATTGTGTCCTATTGAAATTGAGAACCTTGAGACCTTCTCTTGCTGAAGGCTTAAATATGTAGAAAATCAGTTACAGATCAACGTTGTTTCTTTCTTTTATTAGAGTTCTTGTTTGCTATCAATGAATAATAATAATAATATATAAAAAAGCCTAATTCATGAAACAAGAAAACCAAGAATTCAAGCTCTCATTTAACAATGTGATTTCTGAATCTATAAGCAAAAACCAATCAAGATCCAAACAATAGCCATCAACAAAGAAAGAAAGAGAATTACACTATACCGTTGAAGTCCCTGTCGATCGGATGGCATCCAAGTCTTCCTCAAAGACCGTCTCCGACCCGATGACCCGAACCCCGTTTGAATCCCAACAAATCCCATAACCTTATGTCTCTCTCTCCTTTCCCCACCATCCAAAAGGAGGGTGTTTCCGCCACCATTATCATTCTTATTGCTATTGGTTTCCCAGACGACACGGACGGATCGCGGCGGGGAGTCATTGGAACAACGATAGGTGTGAGAGGAGGCAAGAAAGGAAGTGAGGCCGAAGATGAAACCGGAGACGCCGATAAGAAGGCAAGAGATAATCAGAGCCGTTGATCTGCGAGAATTCGAGGGTTGTGATATGCGGGAGTGAAAGAATTTAGGAGAAGAAGACATTTTTCTTCTGAATTTGATTTAATTATTAGTAGAATGTCTGCTTTCCTTTGGTTATAAAAGAAGAAAGAAGATTGCACAGAGACAGAGTTTGTTGAGGTTAAAGCAGGAGTTGTGTTTTTGTTTTTCCAGTACTGAAAGAAAGAGAGCTGTCAAAGTGTGGCGAGAAGAAGAAAGTGCAGTGAGGTGGAGGAGTTTCTTTCCGTTATTGGTAGTTGGTTACCTCGTTGATGTTCGCAGGTAATTGTACCTAATGTAGCGTTTGTTCATGGAGCGGAGATAAAAATATATTTGAATATAAACATATATTTGTATTTTAAAATAATTTTGAAGTGAATTTATATATTTTTAAATATAATTTTTATTATTTTTATTTATAAAATATCACTATAAAAAACTATTAATTTCAAAATTATCTAACTAAAACATGCGAGAATAAAAATAATTATTATCATAGTTTTCAAACTCAATACGAGGTTGATCTTGGATAAGGCACATGTTATAACTCGGATTAAAATGAATAAGTGTAAAAATAAAATAAAAATGATAATTATTATAATTTTAAAATCCGATTCATGAGTTAATCTATGGTAAAACCCGAGTCACAAGTAAGTTTGATAATTTGTTTGACTTAACATAAGAAAAACAAAATTATTATTATAGTTTTAAAATCTAACTTGATAGTCGACCTACGTAAAGCCCAAGTTATGTGTTAGGAGGATTAACCCGAGTTAACCCGAGTCAACATTAAATAAAAATAATTATTATCATAGTTTTAAAACTTGATTTAAGAGTTAACTCAAGGCAAGACCCTTGACACAGATGATAAGGTCAACCTGAGTTAACTCATATCAATATATGCATAAAAAATATTATTATTATAGTTTTAAAACCTAACTTAGGATTAATTAGGGCGGCAAGACCAAGACACTGGTTGGGAGGCTTAACATGAATTGACCTGAGTTAGTATATGAATAAAAATAATTATTATTAGGTTATGGGTTGATAAGGTCATCTCGCTTGACCTAAAATAATTCCCTATTTAGGCTAATTTGAAGGAGTTGATACACTTGTATTAAGGAACTCATTTATTCTCCTATATCCTAGCATTTCTAAGTTGTCAAACATGAAAAGAATTATGAAATAAAATTAATTTATATGACTTTTGTTCAAGTTCTCATAAATACCAACGTTATAAATCTCAAATTCAACCTGAATTTTTTCACAAATAGTGCAATAAGCTTTGGAAACTTTTTTTTTTCTTCTAATTTAGGCTAATTCTATGACTCACGATCTCCTGAAAAACATGTTATTTATTGGGATAAGGGACCTTTTGAAGCCTAAGTTAACAAATCCATTGGAAAAAAATAAATATAGCAAAGAGAACAAGAACATATAGTAGTGTATATCATGATTATATATGTGTGTTTTTTTTATTATTTATTGTGGTCACATGGTGACTTAATTTATTTATATACCTTAAATCACATGAAAGTACCTCTTGGAGTGTGGGACAAGGTAGGCGATGTTCTAACAACTTATGCTGTGCTCAAATTGATAACTTGTATTGTTTAATAAGGTAGGCATTCATACTACTAATTTATGCACCTGCATTGATAACTTTTGCAATAAAGAATTAGGTGGGCGCCATGCAACACCAGTAGGTGGTTGCATCCCAGAAGTTTGGGCAACACAATATTTCCTTGCATGCTATTTGGTTGAGCTTAATTTGAAGATTGAAATGACAAATCAAAGCCTAAATAGGAATCTTCCTTTAATGTTGACCAGTCGGGCTAATTTGAGGATTGAGTTGGAGAGTTATTGAATAATCAAGGACTGAATTGAAGAAAAAGAGGAAAAGCTTTCTGCAATGTTTATTTCACGCACCAAAATGTGAACCAGGCTCGCTGTTTTATGACGATGCGTGGGGCATCTTTGAGCACCAATGGCAACCTTCTAGTTGTTTGCTCTTTTTTTTTTTCCTAGGCTTTTGGCCCATTAATGTCCTTCCATGGATTTCAAGATAGATTGAGATGAATGAATTAGCAAATTTAATAATTGTCAAACACGATTGCTATTGTCCCTCTACATTGATGTTTATGAGTACCGATGCAATTTTGAAAATTATTAGGGTATTATTTATTTAATTTAGTGATATTATTTCGGCTATTTAATTCAGATTTAATAGGGTGCTTCAAATTAGATTATTGATATCAAGGTTGTCAATACCGTTCTGATCGCTGTTCTGATTTTTCTACTAGTACGGAACGTTTTGGTTTCAGTTTAAATATTAAAATCAGATAGAAATGGACAGTTATATATTGATTATAGATTTCCATTGGATACATTGTTCTTGTTACCTTTTTTAAGCCTTCAGGATCAGAACCATCCCGAAGCTGCCGAAACTTTTAAGTCTCTCTGCTCTATTACTATATTTTCTACTGCCTTTATGCTGCAAGAGGTGTGAGGTGATGAGCAACGAGTAAAGAAATAGTTTACAATTTTGTTTCTACTTCTCATTAAACTCACAGACTTGCTGTGATGGTGTGTCCAGAGAAGAAACATAACTAACACTTTGAACATTACAGGCCACTTCATCTGGGCCGCCACCTAGGGCTGAAACTAAGTCTCCACACGACAGCTTTGAAAGTTGTTCCTGCAAACTACTTACTTGGGTTTGTGCCACTATGGGATTCTTGTCTTCCCTTTTAGCAGCATGTTTGTTAGAACAAAATTTTCTGTCGGACTCAACAAAGGGCATTCCATCAGAAAAGAGTCCTACTTCATATGAATGGTTAGTTACCATGGGCGGTGCTAGCCCTAGTCCTTCAGCACCATCATGAGTTTCCCTTTCATTACTTGGTTCAGATTCTTGCAAATTCTGGCTTTCAACATGTTTGAGCTCTGCTGAGATACCAACTTCATCAAGGTAGTAGTTACCTTGAGTTTCCCTTTCACTGCTAGGTTCAGATTCTTGCAAATTCTGGCTTTCAACATGTTTGAGCTCTGCTGATATACCAACTTCATCAAGGTAGCTGTTCTCATTGGATTGCTGCACCAACTCGGTGATATGCTCCTCCGTGGGGCAAATATCTACTTCATGACCCAAGTCTGAATGACCAAAGAAAATTACATTGATTTCTCAGAAAATTGGAGATGATCAACAATAGCCTGGGTTTCTTTTGAAAAGGGAACAAGCACTCACCTGATTGTGCATCTGCTTCTTTTGTATTAAACAACTGTTTTTTCAACAATATTGTTCCAGGGAACACCATGAAGTTTATCTTGTTCAGACTTCGCTTTTCATCTTTACTCACTGGTATGAAGCCAAAACCCTTAGTCCATGTCTCAACCAAATCTGGGATGGCGGATATAACAAGCTTTTCCACCTTGAAGGAAATTAGCATCTGGGACCACCATGATTGAGTTTAGAAGGAAGGAAAATGGAAATGTAGATCACAAATAGGCTTGTTATAAGAGAAAAAACTCAACATGCAGCAGATGTGTGAACAGTGATAACTTGAAAACCAATGACATTAAAGGCGACAGCACAAGCTACAGTATGTGATGCGAATAATCAGTATGGAAATGACAGTGATGAGTATAACGATTTAAGAAAAAAAGAACTCAAAACACGAGGAGTCTTGAGAGGAATTGAAGTACTACAAGGAACATCTGAAATGACAATGGTTGGGGTCACAAGGTTATGATCACGTACAATTTGTAAGGAAGGGGACCAAAGATAAAGCATAGTAAACATGCTGGCAACCCATACAAGTTCAGATATAAAAGCTTTGATGGTATTGAAATTGCTTTTCTAAAATCCAATAAAATACAGAGATGGAATGTTAGATCAGTAATTAGGCATTGCCACCTATAATATAGCCCCAAGTCCATAAATACAGACACGTGATATCTTCTTTTTTTTTTAAAAAAAAAAAAAAATTCACAGATATATGATTGATACCTAGACATGTGTTTTAGTTTGAACATATACCTCTTCAATAGCAGTCATAAGGTGTCGACACATCCCCTGACGGCGGTAGTTACTGCAAGTTGCAATGAGGGGCATCTCTGCAACTGTTACTCCATGCACCCTGCAAAAAGATGAAATCTTAGTTGCAATATATAATTGCGGACAAAGAGAATGCAGGGAGAAACACACAATTCTCAATATCAGAAAAGCTAGGAACATTTCTCATAAATACTCCAAAAGCTGAACATATAATGACCATCCCATCCCAAAGTAGATTATAAGAAAGAGTGATTCTGAAAAATCCTAGCATTTATCACCATTCAAGCACAACAAATAACTGCAAACACTGCACATCACTAAAGTTTCTAGCCATCTTTCCCTTCTTAAGCCCAGGAAACAAATCGATATCAAATACTCCGAGGTTTATGGCCAACACACTTCCACGCCCCAAATAAGGCACATATCATATTTCCATGTATTTCTTGGAACAAGGCAGCGGAAAGAAGAAAGGGTGATCCAACACTCTTGTGCTATTAAGATAGATGACACGGATCTGAGACATTGTCTTATCCAGCCTTCACTGCACCTGAAACATATGAAAGATAATAGACCAAGCAAAAGTTTTCAACTACAAGGGAATCTTATTCTTCCAAATATGGTTTACCAAAGTGATATAAGACTGGTGGAATAGGTAAGGTGGGTAAAACAAGATTTGCATCTCGCAGCATTCAGTTACTCTAAAAGGTTGAACCCTTGTATGGGGAGTTTTAAATACTATTTAAGGCATAAATGATGCAAGACTGCCTAAGAAATAGAAAGATTGTGGGCTGTCCTGCATAGAAAAGTGGAAAGGCAATTACAGTTTGAGAACAGAAGTAATAGATAATGAGATATTATGGAGAGAATAGCATTCATAGTGGCAAAGGGAGAAAACATAAAGAGATAGAAAGGCGCAAAGAGAAGAACTAAGAAATCATCCAAACAAGCCAAAGTAATTTTATTCAATAAACGAATATTGATGCAGGAGCTAGAACTACAGTAGCTTTCATATAATTAGGGTTTTTCTTTTAATAGTTTATTTGGGCAATATTTATGATGATAGTTTGGACAACTATGATTTAGTTATTTTTAAGGGTAAGAATTTATTTTAGTTAGTTTTTTTTATTATTATTATTTGAAGGACTGCTACCACTGTATTATTTTTTTTTATGAAATTTTGATAATTTTATAGAGTTTGTTATCATTTTTCTTTAGTTTTGTTGTGTTAGCTATCTTTAGCTATATCTTACCTTTTCTTCCAATATCAGTGTTGGTATCAAGATGCTAAACCAACTAAAGCAAAAGGTGTTAACCATGCTTGAAATTAGAGTGGAAGCCGTAAAGGAGGCTTTGGAAGTTGATTACAACCCCTTGTACATTCCTGAAGGTGGTCATTAGGGTCAAGGCTCTTTTTCATGATGCTGAAGCCATAAACCATGTAGTGTGAGGTTGATTGAAAAAGGGAAAAACACTGTATATCAATGGAGGGAGAGAGTTGAGGAGCAACAAGCACTATTTGATGAGAAAAAAGAAGTAATGGATTGGAGTTTTTTTTTTTTTTTGCCAATATATGATGAGATCAATGTGGATTGAGATTCTACACCAATCTACAATGTTTATTGTGATGATGAACTTGATACGGAGAACAATAACTGTAATGACAACCTGAAAAAATAGCAACTAAATGCAAAGATTGCATCGTTGTGGTTGTTTCAGAAAATGAATTCATCAGCTTAAATCATTATGTACTTGATACAAGTTCAAGAATAAGCTTCTATAGAGATTACAGTTTATTATCCATTACAAGAATTGGGAGGGAATGAATTGCAAGTGCAAGTTTGTCATCTTGACCATGAAATAAAACTAATATTCACTATATATGTGTATGAAACAGAAAAAGGTTAGCAATTAATAATTGGTCACCCTTAGGATTGAGGCAAAAGCGGTTTCAACTTGAGGACAAGTTTCTTCCAACCCAAGGAGTATGATCCAGGAGGTAGAACTGCAATAGCTTTCATATAATTAAGGTTTTTCTTTTGATAGGTTATTTACGTAATAGTTATGATGGTAATTTGGATAGCTGACATTTAGTTATTTTTAAGAACAAGGGCTTATTTTACTTAGTTTTGCTAGTATTTAAAAGGTTGCTACTACTGTAAAATAAACAAATATGATATTTTGACAATATTATAAAGTGTTTGCTCTCTTTTGTAGTTGTTTAGCCCAAACAACCAGCCTCTGACAGTGTTGATTATCTTTAGCTATCTTTTGCCTTTTCTTCCTACATCAAATCTCAACCATGCATCAAATCCAAAATTTAGAAACCTAAATGATAAAGATATCTTAAGGAATAAGAGTGATCACAACTAACAATATTGAGAAGATTTGTATACCATTGAAATGTCAAGGAACCATCTCACCTAAAATCTTAAGTTGTCAGGTGAGACCCCAGAAAATAATTTATATTTTTCTCGAACACCCCTCCTCAAATGAAAGTCTTTTGAGCTTGAAACTTGCACACAGGTTCACACTATCTTGCGTTTAATTTTTATCAAATAGAATGAGAATGGTGAGATTCGAACTCGTGACCGCTGGGTCATAAAGGCTCTGATACCATGTTAAGAAACTATCTCACCTAAAAGAGTTGTTAGGTGAGACACTAGAATATGATTTATATTATTCTCTGACATGAAAGTTTCAGGAGTCTATACAGCTCTGCTTCATAAATGAAGTTTTTCTTTTCTTTCACCATCGTTGAGATGTCAAGGACAAATAAATGACAATAGTTATGTTGGGAAGATATTGCATGCCTTCGATGGGGGATCAAGAAAGTCAACAAAGGGAATTATTATTTGATTATTTAGGAACTTCAATATTGTATGATAATTGTAGATATATAGTACCTTAAGGTATTAAAATTTTATATTTAGTACTTATATAGAATTTTAGTTTCCTTACGGAACTAAAACTTAATTTTTTCTATTTTATTAGCATCAAATTCCTACAAGTTCCAAACCATTCTTTAACTTTGACCTTTAAAACTCATTATACTTTTAACTGTGGTCAAACTTCAAGCTGCAAACCCTTTCTTCTACCATCCCAAAATCTAGGTGTCTCTAACTCAACCATCAGAAGATGGTAGACAGTTTGATCTACCACACATCATGAAAGAAGTTTCATCAACAATATGTGGTTCAGAAATGGGGATAAAACCTGTCTAGCTGAAATCCTAGAAATATTTCAGCATCAAATATAAAATCATAGAATCAAAGGAAAATACTTGAAAGTAACACAATTCCTACACGCATGATTACAATTATAAAATGCTGGATATTCTGAGCAAATAATGCATATCACCTGACAGATGCTGCAGATACAAGCACATCATCTTTCTCCAACACCACAGTGTAAAATCCAAAGTAATTTAGACGAGCAAAATCTGACCTGAAGAGCATACAAAAAAAGAAAGTAAATAATAACAAAACATCAAGTGCAATTATATTTTCTCTTGGATAGGATTGAAAGAATTTGCAAAGACAAGCATCAAAGGTCATTTATAATCATCACTTCTAATCTCGAAGTACAGTAAGCTAAATTACATAACTCCACGTATGATATGAACACTATGATTTAAGTGCCATAAGCTTTCTTATAATTCCACTTGCTAATAGACTTTTAGGATAGGTAACCTCTATCCTCACATTTGTAGATCTGCCATGGAAGGAGGCAAGTGAAGAATCAAAGCAAGGGAATGCTTATACAAGAAACTAGATGCATGAGATGCTGTTTTATATTTTAGATGATGATTAAGCCAGGATACCCTCCATCCATATAGGCTCACAACTCTTGTTCTAAAACATAAATTTGTCGACATTTATGACGATAAAACTTTAAAGTTGCAGTTTGTTGAAAGTGAGGCATGTCTAGCTCAGTGCAGTATAGACAATAAACCAAATCCTACATTGTCTAAACTCTAGCAAAACACAAAACAAGACAAATGATATTTACATGAGATGCCTCTCTTGATACAGAAGATACTTCAAAAGAAAAGGATTGCAAACAACAAGCACTCACTCCCAATTGTATAAAGCATGAGGTATCATGTCTATGCCTGTTCTTGGGTCTACCATAGATTGGAAGCATTCCTCCATAATGGTAAGAGCAACAGCTAATTTTGAGTTGCATTCTGCCTTAAGGGCAAGTCTTTGAGCAGAAAGAACCTTTTGATCTTCGTGGATGCATCTGAGAAGAGTCCAATAAAAGCCATCAGCTATTGGATTACTGATCCCAACACGGGAATGAAGACCAGAGTACACCTGCAAACACCAGCAAACCAAATCCTTAATTAGGAATCAGTATAACAGACAAACAGATGCAATGAAAGCTAATTCAGCAGGCACTGTTGGTTTAAACACAAAATATCACATTAAGAAATAAAAAAGAAAAATCAGAAAAATAGGGAAGCAGGCATGGAGGATCCTTTAGTTTCAATGTTGGAAATAGTAAACTAGATCTGTTTTAAAGTTCTATTCTTCTGCAAATTAGCTCCTGCTAAGCTTTTACTATTTTAGATTGATAGTTTTCTATAAGCTTTATCTGGCATAGTTTGCTTTGCTTTATCAAGTTTGTATGGCGTTATAGTTATCCAAATAATTAGCTTGTTAACTCCCTGTAAATGGGACCTTGCAAGATAGTTCACAATAAGAGAGATATAAATCATTGAGATTGTCTCTGCAGAGGAGTGTCGTAAACCAATATCTGGTATCAGAGCTTGAGGAAATAATCTTGAAGAGATGGCATCTAACCTGGTACAACTTCAGGTACATGTACTAACAAAATAAAACTACATGTACTAACAGAATAAAAGTCTGCATTAAATGCTACGTATCAAATTTATGGAAAACATAAAAAAGTGATTGATTAGAAATAAAGAAACCAAATTGTGATGTGTTATTCATTAAATGCTACGTACCAAATTTATGGAAAACATAAATAAGTTATTCATTAGAAATAAAGAAACCAAATGTGGTAAGTGTGAGGTCAGATACACAAGATCGACATGCTACGCAACAATTAATCACTCTTAAGCACTTGAAGCTTCACACTCCTAGAAGGGTTCAATTTGACATCCAATGTACTTTAAAAATTAACTAACTTTGAAAATAGAGCCAAAGTACCTCTTGACAGCTTCCACTACAAAACCAAGTATCAGAAACCATTCCTTCATATATTTGTCTTCCTTTTTGGCATGCCCTATGATCTGTAAAAATATAATCAACTGGCAAATTAGAGACTCGATATTATGGAATAGGGTAAGCATAGGGATACAGGGATAAAAGTCAACATACCATTATGAAATGTTATGTAAGAAATCAATTACCAACAAAGATGAAGAGAAAATCCTAGTGATTAATAGGATAGATAGCCACAAACAATGGCTCACAGACAGGATTATTATGCCAAGCTCAATTAGCACCACCCTACTGAAGTGAAATAGCTCCTCACTCTATACATCAGGAAATTATTGGAAAGATTGGTGTACAAGACTTATTGTTAGTGAAAACAAATGCATTAATTTAATACTTTAGATTTTCTAGAATAGAAGTTGAATCTCTTAAGAAGTTCGCAGTAGCATTGTAGGGTTGAAAAAGATTAGATTTAGAAAATGTTATGATCCAAGAAATTAGTGTCATCACCTTGCAATTCTAACAAGCTTTTCAACATTATTGTCTACAACAGTAAACTATAGAAAAGTTCCCTGTTACACAAGAAACAAATCTAGTTAACATGTATGTCCAGCAAAAATAATTTCAAGCCACCATAATACTTAGAGAAATTACCCGCTCCAAGAAGCACGAGCTTTAATTTCATGTACAATTCATAGTTTAACATGTGCATCCTAAATCAGTTCTCAAGCCATCCACGGACTTTGCAGGGAATTTTAGATTCAATGAAAACAATCAAGCTAAGGAAAATGGAGGTGGGAGATGTACATTTGTGCTCACACTGCAAACATTTATAAGCACCAACAGAACTCGACGCCTCTTTATCATTGACCAGATCCCCACATATCCAACAGGTGCAGTTCGGGCAATACCAACTGCCTTCAGGAAGCTCCTGAAGTAAAATACATAAATAAAAAAAATGTTGATATAGCTATTGTAGCTAGAACAAAAACAATCTTAACTCAAAGAGAGAAGTCACCATGCTCCTTGTGTGTAACTAGTCATATTGGCATTCATAAAAACCAAACTGCACAATTAACATGGTTGTTCCACCACTTGCATGTTTTCCTCTATTCTATTCTGTTTCAGAACTAATTATCTGTGAACTCTTACGATAATAAGGACATCAATTATTTGGAATCCAAACAGGAAGAATGACCATAAATATTGCAATCAAAATGCTATTTATTTCCCAAAAGATTTGACAACCAAAATATTGAGAAACACTAATGGCCATGTCAGTGCATCTTAAACCACAACTAGGACCACTTATAGTTGCTAAATAGTCTGCTAGAGACAAAAAAAAAAGAACAAAAGGAAAAAATTAATTATAAGAATCTACAGGAAAAGAAAATGCACCATAAAACACAGAAGAAAAGCAAATGGCAAACCTCTGTACACAAGCAAGATTGATGAAAAGTAGAGGGGCAATTATCACAGCATATCAACTCTCCACCATCACCGCACAGCCCACATGAATCATCATTCTTATCATCTTCATCGGCACAAACCAATTTGGTACCACTTTTCCTGCTCTTATATTCAGAAGACCATGCTTGCAGCTGACATAAAGTAAAAGGCTTTCCAGATTCCATGAAAAGGTTTGAACATGGTCGGCTAAGCTTGAACCCAGCATGACTCTTAAACTTGGTAACCGAAAGCACCATATTGCAGCACTTACACATGATGCCATCCTTGGTAACTACACCATCTTTAATCACAAAATCATCTTTTAGATTTCGGTACTGGACTACATCTTTTAAAGACAAGACCCCGGCATCTATCAACCATGACAAAACTGTCCTAGATCCCATTCTTGACCACTTACCGCCCACATAATGCTTTCCCAGTTTGCCCAGATTTCTTGGGAGTAGCCTGCAGCCACCCTTTTTCTGTTTGCGCTTTGTGCCAGCTCTTAATATGCAGGATTTCTTCTTAGAAATAGATCTGGTGGCACCTGGGCTAAAATCTTTGTTCTTGATAATGGCTGCAATCAACAAATCATCATCATCAATTTGGCAGCCAGTTGTTTTCTTTTGTTTGTATTTGGAACCATAACTATTGCCATGCATCCTCTTTAATTTTGTACCATTTGTTACCACCTGATGTAGGCAATTACCCATAGGGGAGGACTTCATGCAGCTCTTTTTATTTCTTTTGATAAGCTTCTCTTCAACTTTGTTTGACTCTAACAGATTGCCAAGCACATCAATATTTTCACTTTGGCTTAATGTGGTTGATCTGATTTCTGATATTTTTCTGGACTTTCTACGCATCTTTTTAATAGCTGCTTTATCCCTTAGTTTGAACCTCGAAGCTTGAATGCACTGTAAACCCTCCTCTTCACTGAATCTGGATTGCTGCCAAACACCTGAAGTCACAGCTTGGACAGAAGTTGGCTCATCATGGGGGATGGAGTCCATATGACCAGTGTCATCATCTGGATCAACTAAGTTGCTGTCTTGATGAGGGGAAACAGATTCAGATACCCCATGCACTATAATGTTCCCAGCAGTAACAGGAAAATCATTGCATTGGCAACTACACAACTGGGCAGAAGTGCAATCTGTCCCACTAGTTAGCCAGTCAGTCATACCCACACCGCCTATTTTGTCCTTACACATGCTGCAAGATTGATTTCCCATCCCATCAGAACACATGCCTTCTCTGTCATTCATATGAATAGATGCATCTATCTGACCTTTTACCATTGATTCTTGTCCGCATTCTGAGAAAGTCCTGTTGCCAGATTGTACATCACAGTCATGGCAGCTTCCTTCACAAATTGTTGATGCACTTTTAGTGACCAGACAAGAATCACTATGCCAAGCCAACAATTTTTTCTGAGCAAACTCTTTTCCAATGCTATCTTCACTTTTCACATTTCTATCATTCACTAAGCTTTGTGCAGCTTTAACCATACATCCCTTTCTCAGTACTCCAACCTTCCTCTCAATGAACACAACATTAACAAAGGGATCTAAAATACTCCACTGATGTGCCAAGGCTTTAGCAAGATCTGATTTATCCATGTCTTTCTCAATAATAGTCAATGTATCTGAGAGATCAGACCAAAAGTGACTTATATCAGCCCATTCCTTACCACCACCTTCATGCACCACCTTGTATCCATTTGCGGAAAAAATTTGACCACACAGCCTCCACACTTTAGGGAAATCACGAAATAATCTCCCCTCAGGTGATTGATAAATAGACTCCATATATTTTCGACTGGGTCTCTTGCGCTTTCCAATACACCAACCCAAAGCTGAAAGCAGGCGGGTGATATGACTTTGGAGAAAAGGTCGAGGATCCATCTTGGAATCTGTCTTCGAGATTATGGAGACATCCAATCCTGGCGAATTGAATGCCTTTGCTCTTTCCTCTGCATTTAAAGGGGATTCAGACTTCCCAACAACATCTACAGAAGGTCTTGCAAGCAATATCCTTGTTGCATAGCTCTCTTGGGAAACAGGTGAAGCAATAGCTTTGCCAGCAACAGCATCTGAGTTTGGCAAACTGCACTTCAGAGCATCTGGCTCACGTGCATCACCTTGTCTGTCTATTTTTGCATGTTGCTTTAACAGATAGCTGGTAGATATAACACCCTGAGAGGATGATTCGACTAAATGTAATGGTACTGTTTGGCTCGGTGAGTCCATAACTGCAGCAGCTGTACCACTAACAATCTCTTTAGGCAGTAAGGATGAAGTCAGAACCTTCAAAGTATCAGGTTCAGTGTCCAAAGGTCCATCAACTGCAAACTTAATTCGCTTGAGAGTCTTATTCTGGTTAGTGCCCTCCACAAAGGTAAATCTTTCTGTAAAACAACCTGAAGCAGTTGCCCCTGTAGAATTCACATTCACATTAGAATCCTTGATTGACAAACTTATAGGAGAAAAAAAAGCAGTGACAGCTGAGTATTCATTGTTAGTAGGCAGCGAAGGATCTGCAATCTTACAGTCCTGGCTCTTTAAATTAATAACTCCAGTACTAGTACTCCTCTTATCCTTGCCAAAGAAAACATCTGAAAAAATACAGTGCTCTCGATGTGATCCCTCAAAGCCATCACCCCGAAAATCATCAATTGCTGAACTGGTCATCACTACTGCCTAACCAAACTTCTAGATTCTCCAAACTTTTCCGCACATATGTTCTCAAGCCAAATGCAACCATCCATTGAAATTTAAAAGATACATAATCTGGTGAGAAAAAAATAAAACAAAAAGAACAACCAGTATTAGTGACTGAACAATTATGCACTCCTATTAGCAAAAAACTAAAGTAAAAAACAATGTGTATGGTAAAACTCTACATTAAGGAGGTATAACATAAAAAGTAAAAAAGAAAAGAAAAGTAGATGCATATAAGGCAAATGCATGTTGAACTTCTGATGTAGTTGTGTCCGCTCTGCTCCTACAATGTGTATGGATGAACATATTCCACAGAATTCCTCTCAAAAGTTGTAAGACCTTGCATTACATGCAACTCAAGGAAATCCATTGCATGCAAAGAAATGAATTCCACTCTAATTGCACAAAATTTTATGGATTTGCATGGCAAAAGTATATTATCAAGCAGCCATTTCCAATTCAAATAAAAGTGAAGACAACATTCCCAAATAAATCAAATGGAAATGCTAAAGCTAGTCCTGCTCTAATGCACCTCCATCTGCTGTGTCAAAGATAAAAATAAAAAGAGAGCGCGTGAGAGCAAGAGAGGACTCTAGAGGATTTTAATGTTCTTATGACCTCAAAGGTCATTTCCAAAATCCAGTGCAAGAGAATTGGATGCCCATAATTCACCATGTGCCATGCTCTTTTGTTTCATTAACATAACACATCAATAAGCAAAACTTCCTCCATTCAGTTCTGTTAAGGGCTAAGCTTTTTGTAAGTTTTCATGATGGTAGATTATTTTTTACCGCTTAAAACAAGCCATATTACCCTCCAACCTAAATGCCATTTATCAATGTTACTTTAATTAGAGAAGCAAGATCAATAGATGGACAGGAAGATACATATATAGATAATAGAGTGATAGAGAAGTGAAACCTCAAAGTAGATATAACTATCTTTCTGCTGATAAGTTAGGAAAGTTAAGAATCTTGATATATTTTATGCCTCCCCCAAGCGACAGTTGACCAAGCAAACCACATCTGAATCCACAAGTGAACAACTCCTTCCATCTGTATGACTATCATCAATCAGTAACAGCATCGTATATCAATGTATATTAAAGTATTTTTCTATTTGCTAGATGGCAACATAGCATCGATTAAGCAGTGTATCTAAAAAGCCTAGATATTTAGCTGAAAATGTGATATAGATATAGCAATTCTTAGTCCCCAGTAAGTGAATAACAAACATGTCACAATGCAGGCTGACATGAGCAACTGCAGCTGTCGCATGCATGAGTTTTTCACCCAACGAAATCAATACAGCCCATTTCATAATAAATTGCAACACACCAACAGTCTAAAAACTGCTAGATGTTATCAGTGTACTTAAAACCATGGAAAACTTCTCTGTAAACTTGTAGAATCTATTCTTGCATAGGAAGTTTTACTATGTAGTTGGATTTTTGCTTGAAAATTTGTGTGCATCTATGCATAACAGCAACTTTAGTGAGGAATAAATATCAAAATTCGCACCTTGAAAGAATACTATTTGTGCATGATTACCATTAAAAAAGCACAAAGAAAAGAGCTAGTAAAAAAATGCCTGATTTTCCTACAAGCTACTTATCATCTAAAGAACTATATATGTGAGTATTGAAAGGCTTGTTTAGGAAATACTGTGTGCAAAAAATTTCAATAGAATGCTGATCATTCCAATTTGGCACTCTCAAAACTCTCGTAGTCTCGTGTAATATTTAATTCTAATTTTTCCTAAGACTGGTGGAAAAAGAAAAGCTGGGGCAACATAACAAAATGTCATCCAAACTTGAACTCCATCGCTAGAACCATGGACTCAAATAAAAACCATCACAGGATGGAACCGAAATCCAAAGCCTAATGGAGGTAATTTTATACTCACAAGTGTTACAAAACAAGCCAGCTGTTACCATTCCAGTAACAAATTTGGTGAGAATTTCAAATGTTACATGTACAATCTATGATGTTGTGGTGTCGGACCATTACCATAGAAAAAACCACAATTGTTTAGTTACAGTTTTCTTTTCACATTATAACTAAAGTCGGACATGTTTTACTTGTCTGTGTTACAATTAATATTTTGTAATGGGATTGTAGATTTGTGTAAAAGCATATTTAAAAAGGTTTTTGAATTAATTTTTTTGGTAGTTCTTTTGCATTAATATGTGACGTAAATGCTAGATTTTGGCGTAATCCTTTTCATCAATGCATGTCTGAGGAATTGGCTAATGCAATTCGAAGCAAAATTGTTAAAATCTTGATCATGTGATTAGGCAAGACAAGTACTTTCATGATAATTCGATATTCATTTAAAGTTTTCAGACCATAAAATAAACACGTAGATAAATGCACAAAGTGATAAAGAAGGAAAACCAGCACATGAACTGACAAAAGATGACACCTCAACAAAGAACCACCTGGCACAACATTTATGGAAAGAACAGAACAAAAAAAAGGAAACAGATAAAATCCCATACTTTGTCTTAGATATCTGCACGTGCCTCAAATACGCATGAAAAGATCAACCAGAAAATATGAAACAAATTAAGTTTGAAGATCAGGCATCACCCTAAGAAGAAGAAAATGACAAAATCCCAACAATAACTGCCAAATTTGGTGGAAATGATGTACCTATTTTTCTAAAGAGCCTTTATTTTATATTCCCTATCTACACTTTTTCATCACTCTCTAGCTTTATTTCCTAGAGAATTATAAATCTTGCTAATCACATACTGAATAAAATCTTCAGAAAGGCTTGTTACCCACCATCTCCGTTCATCATTCATGGTTCATTGGAAAGGAAAAACCCATGTCATATACTGAGTTCATGCAATCCTACAGTTGCGAAAAAATCTGCATTAAAACACAACCAATTTAGACAAATACAGAGATGCATTTTAACACCCATCAAATCACAGTTTAACATGCAATGCTAAAACGCTGGAAAAATCCGCATCTAATAGAGGAAATCAATATTTATAAATGGCACATTTAAAAGATATGATAACAATTAAAGAAAACTGCTAGAGTTGCCTGAATTTATAATTTAGTGTCTTTTCTTGTAAACCAGACAACAATCAATATTTACACCACTAGACACACATGATTAATACAAGGAACTAAAGCATGTCTGAAAAAGGAAAAAGGCTGATGCCCAAAATTGGTCCAAGTGAGTATCTAGGATGGAGCTTTTGGAAATATGCCCAAAAAAATCTATCATCTACAAATCCCCAAACAATTCAAATTTCACAAAAATCCCATAGAAAGAAGATTGGGCTTAGGTCTCAACTAAAACCATAATATCACGTTGGATCTTAATCTCACATACAATTCCAACCAATTTGAACTGTAAATCGTCCATTTTTCCCATTACATTTTTAGTCACATGAGACTTAAGTCTGAAAAGGCTTCATAAGTAAAAATTAAGTCCAATGGATATAAGTATTTCTCAATGGCAATTAAAAGGGAGAAACCCACAGTTGAGCTTGACAGCATCATTCCCTATCTTATAGTATGCTTCGAAGCATGCACATAAATAATCTACCCTTTAATAGCTGAGCCTACCCCACAAGGGAAAACTTTTTATTTCTGATCATGTTCATTGATTGTATTAATTTGAGTAAGCTGAAGGAAAATAAGAAGGACAAAACCAAGTGATAAGATTTAAAATGATATCATATCAGTTTGGAATGATGGTTTGCTCAGTACTGAAACAGAAGAGGTTTCACTTGAAATAGAGAACATATTGGGACATCAAAAAGTGTTAAGCCTCATCAGCCTCATTAATATGATGTAAATGGCTTCCCATTTCTATATTCATAGAAGCTGTACCATTTTGTTTTTGTTGCATATCTCATTATATTATACTGCATATCCATCCATCAAGTCAGCATCTCCATGCTTTCTTCAAGCATTAGATAGCATACAAGCATAATATGGGACTTGAAATTTTGTTATTCTAATAAAAAACATCTACATACTTGAGGAATATTTATGTTCTTTCCTCGCAATCAAATTCAGCAAACAAGGGCTTTGGTAAGAGCATTTGGTGTGAAGTTACAAGCCTTGTTCAAAAAGGCCTATATAAATGATACATAAATAGATAAACAAATGTTTTGATGTCCCAATATGTTCTCTGTTTTGGGATAAATAACAAATGAATAAGATGCCCAAATTTCTTGGATTTAACAATCTTACTACAGAAAATGAGACTTATTATTGCATCTTCTGTTATGCCTTCAAGTTCTTTATGTGACTGCATGCCTGAGGTGAATCGATGAGAATTGAATATGGCACGGGCCTTATTGTTTTATTTCATAAAGCTGGTTTATCTTCGCGGTTCAACATAGAAATCCCTTGATCCAGAAAACAACTGACGTGACACAAGGAACATTAGAGGGGAAAAAACAGGAAATTTAGTATATCAAAGGACTATTATAATCTATATTTCCAACTACCCAACTACTACTTGAAATCACGCGGAGATATAGCAGCCCAAAAAATTACACTAAATCAGCATGTTATCTACTAGTCACATACTCATATTTATATTTGACACACCTAAATAACATATTTGTAGAAATTGGGTCTTACCATAATTGCAGCTGTCTGGATTTCATTCTCTTGTTGGAAAAAAGCAAATGAACCTTTGAAGAGCAACAAAAGCTACAGTTTTAGCTTCAACACTGGTATAATTGACTAATCCAACTTATATAGCAGTAGGCCAGCCCTTGGAAAATGAAACAGTGCTACCAACTGCTCCAGGTGACAATAATTATACCTGTAGACTATATGTAGTATACTACCATCTACCTTACCCCGCTACCCACTGCTTACATGCCGCATCATACTAAAAGTTGAATTCTCTCTTTTTGGGATAGAATTCAATGGTTTCTTTCTTTTATAAATAATGCAAAAGTATGTTAGCTCCAGTGCCAAAAGAGAGGTACCTCTTTCCTTACACTAGACGTATCCCAAGGAAGAAAAAAACTATCAAGCTAACTTGCACCTAGTTACAATTTACCTAGCTAAAGCTCACAGATGAGAGAGAGAGAGAGAGAGAGAGAGAGATCCAGTATTTTTATCCCACCAATGCAAAACCTTCAACCTACATAAAGAAGCATCCTCCCACACTCCCTCCAAATCAGCCAAAATGATCAGCAAATATCAACATTTCCTTTTCTTTCTGTGTAAGACACTTCTGGTAGCAGAACATGAAAACTTTCATCCAATGTGGCTTTTGCAAGTCCATTATTCTACACTTGAACATGGCAAATACGAACAGCTCCCTCAAAAATGGTTTGATATGAAACAAACATAGTTCT
Source organism: Salix purpurea (assembly GCA_027405865.1). Classification (NCBI taxonomy): domain Eukaryota; kingdom Viridiplantae; phylum Streptophyta; class Magnoliopsida; order Malpighiales; family Salicaceae; genus Salix; species Salix purpurea. The sequence continues at coordinate 24,126,103 of JAOWLH010000002.1, forward strand.
TTGTATTTCTCCATTTCTTTACAAGCTTCGCTTCTATAGATTAGTAGGGTCATCTATTATTGGAGACACAGAAGGTTGGGTCGACATCAAATTAAATCTAAGTCGTACTTCATTCACCTGTGCGTGCTAAGCAAAATCCCAATTCACAAAAGGAACCATTCTACTTATGCCACAACAATATATAAAGCCAAATAATGAGTGACAGACTCACGACTAAATGGATTCTTCTAAGAAAAGTTCCAGAGCGTGCATTAAGTATTGAGCTCTCAAGACCTTAAAAAAAACTCAAAAAAAGGGCAAAAATCAGTCATGCAAAAAACAGCAGCTGCTCTTGATTTCTGCCAAGAAAACACCAGTAAATCGTACCGAATTCTCATAACAGAAAAGCACTTGAACTGATATCCATAATCTAATATGTTATCTGGAGATCTCATTAGAAGGGCAAAAGAATTTCACACATTTTATGATAATCAATGAGAGAAAGAATGAAGTGCCGCAGATATAGCATAAAAACCCCGTGCATTGAATCAAAAGAGGATAAAACAGCACAAAAACGAAAAACAAATTAGAGAAGGGAACCCATCAGCTTCCATCCAGAATTCACAAATCTGAAAACTCAGATAAGCACAAATATCCAAAAGACCCAAAAATTACACAGATCACCAAACGCCAAATCAATTACCTTCAGAACCCACATTCATATTTCCACATTTCAATCAAATAGTTCAAAAACATAATAAGAAAACCGTATAAAAATTACCTTACCTCAGCAATGCATCTTGGGACCAACATGCAAAGAGGAGCAAAAAGGAGAAATTTGATTGAAATAAGGGAAGAGAAGTTGAAGATGATAAATGGGTCTTCTTCAAAAGTGAGATTGACAGAATGTATAAACCATGGAGTGAGCAATAAAAAATGGTTTTGCTTTTAACCTCATCATGTTTCAAAGCTGGCTAAACTCTAAAGAGAAAGAGATAAAAGGGTATCTAGCTTTGGAGAACCCACATAGTGCACTCTTCTTCAGTAGATGCATATACCTCCCTCTCTCTTTCCTTCTTCCTCTCCTTTTCTCTCTACATCTACCATTTGCATGTATGTCATGTGTACACAACACCCTCTCTTGTATTCTCTCTCTCTAGAACTGACCTGACCACTTTGGTGTTTTCTTTTCTTTTCTTTTTTTCTGTTTTGGGTTTTCTTTTAAAAAAAAAAATATAATTCACTGTCCCAAAAACCCCTTTTTGGGTTCTCCTTTTAGGGGTTTTTGGGACACCGTAATTCTTTGGCTTTTAAGGCAAGTCCACCCAGGATGAATTTATTTTCTTTTCAATGGATTGTGTTTTCCGATTATTTAACTGGAAAATTACTCCACTTATTCTTTTAATTTGTATCTAATTTCTTTTTATTCTTTTAATTACATCCATTTTGTCATTAAAAAAGTTGTTGCGCTTTTAATCCCGATCATCAGACCCTACATAATAGATTAAAGAGGTATTTGACATTGTGTTTTAAAAATATTTTAAAAATAAAATAAAAAATTTATTTTTAATTTTTACTCTAAATTAAAAAATTTGATATTTTTAAATTATTTTAATGTGCTAATGTTAAAAATATTTTAAAAAAATAAAAAAATATATTTTTAATGTATTTTTGAATGAGAAGTATTTTAAAAAATAACTTTAAATAACGCTAACCACATTCCCTAACTATATAATATATCCATTTGAAATATGATTCGAGATGATGTAATAAAAAATATAATATATTTTTATCCAAAAATACCTTACTTTGGATTTATTTCTTTAAGAAAAATAATCAAGTCCTGGAAATCGACATTTAAATTGGATATTATAACTATGTTTCAATTTATTTTTTTCATTATATTTTTACCATCAAAATTAATGAAAATATATGAATTGATTTGTACATGATCAAATTAATATTTTATATATTCTATTTAATTTTTATCGAAAAATTAGAAAGAAAATAATGATTTTTTTCAAGATTTTCCACTAAATTAAATATTAAATTTTAATTTATTGAATCATATTCTTAAAATATTTCCTTACTCTGTATCTTTTAATGAGGGATAATTTGAAAACATCAAATTTAAATTTGATTATATGCATATTTTCATTGGTTTTGATAATGAAAATCTAGCAAAATAATAAATTGGAGATGCAAAAGCTTTTTAAAAATAAATAGATACAATTAAATATATATAACTCTATTGGGCACTGTCTCTCTAAAATATAAGAACACTTGAATCTTTTCCACCATTTTTAGCAAATAGTTGTAGTTGCCATAGTTGCTTATTACTTTAGATTTTTAGATTTGTATTTCCATTTTTATTTATTACAATTCAAGTTGATAATTATGTGTTTATTTGAGAATATAGCTGATATTATTTTTAAAAGTTTTTTTTCGTTTAGAAATACATTAAAATATTTTTTTTATTTTTTAAAAATCATTTTTAATATCAATACATGAAAATAATTTAAAAATACAAAAAAAACAAATAATACATGAAAAAAAATTTCAAAATTTGGCCAAACGGCGGTTCAATCGCTTATCCAAACAGGCACTAGATCTCAATGGGTTACGAGTTTGAGATATCAATTCAATTTTAAGAGGTTTGACCAGTTTTGCTTATCTAAAAAAAATCATCTATTCATGTAACCAATCAATTGGTTACACATGACACTAACTTTGTTCTTGTATAAGCATATTTATTATTAATGAAAGGCTTTTTAATTTTTTAAAATATTTATCTGTGTTTAATTAATGAATTTAGAGTGAAGATAAAAGTGATTAAAAATACAAAAAAAAAAACAAATAATTTAAAAATCATTTTTAATATCAATTCCGAAGATAATTAGAATGTTGTTTTTGAAAGAAAAAAAATATGCGGCGACATGGAAATGGAAGTGAATATGACAATGAACAGGATACATTACTCGTATGAAAAGTGCAGCGTTTCTTTGGGAGAAGTAAAAAAAACTTAAATTTATCAACATTCAGAGTTCATAACTCCCCTTAAAAAAACTTAGGTAAATTACTTTTATTTGACATCGGTTTATTTAGAAATTTCTTATTTTTTTTATAAAAAAACTAATGCATAATTAATTTTGCTAGTCTCATAAAAAATGATACTTGTTTAATAAATATTTGTTTAATAAGAAATAATTAGCAAGCAATAATAGTGAGATTTTGAGTTCGAGTATAAATATAATAGAAAAAACAACTATAACCACATTCTTTAAAAAAAAATCATTTTTGATATCAGTACATAAAAATAATCTAAAAACACCAAAAAAAATTAAGTGAAAAAATAAAACGAAATGACATGCATCTCTCATTTTGGGGTAATTTCGATTTTTCATGTTTAATTGCATAGTGAATTATTGATATTACTCATGGAAGCCAAACACAAAGAAGTTGTCATACACGGGCATTGTGTATTTTCCTTTTGGTTTTATATTTTTATTATTCCTATTTTTTACCTTAATTATTTTGTTTTATTTAATCATTTTACATTAAATTTATTGGGTGTGGAGCTTCTTGATCGAGTTCAGCTCTAGGAAAGTGTTTGGGAGTGTAGTTGCAGTTGCTTTTGAAAGTGCTTTTCGTTTAGAAATATATTAAAATGATATTTTTTTATTTTTTAAAAATTATTTTTATATCATCACATCAAAATGATCTAAAAACACCAAAAAAATTTCATTTATAATGGAAAATTTTTTTCAAAATTTGGCCAAACGGCGGTTCAACCGCTTAGCCAAACAGGCACTAGATCTCAATGGGTTACGAGTTTGAGATATCAATTCAATTTTAAGAGGTTTGACCAGTTTTGCTTATCTAAAAAAAATCATCTATTCATGTAACCAATCAATTGGTTACACATGACACTAACTTTGTTCTTGTATAAGCATATTTATTATTAATGAAAGGCTTTTTAATTTTTTAAAATATTTATCTGTGTAATTAATGAATTTAGAGTGAAGATAAAAGTGATTAAAATAAAAATGTTTTCTAAAACAATTATCATTATAGGATTCATAATGCATCAAAGCATTACTTTTAAATGTTCATGGTATGCTTTATTAAGCTTAGATATTAATTAAAGTCATTAAAATCGATACATATTATATTCTTTTCATTATGAAATGAAACGATTGCTCTTATAAGTTGCGATATGACGGATATAAAAACTAAAATATACATGTTTGTTAACTAACAAGTACACTAAACTAATTATCATTAAGATTCTATATGGAAAATTCATCACCCTATATAAATTACAAAAAAATATTTCACATATTCTTAAATAATATTGATTATGAAATCCTAGGCAAAATGGAACAACATTTGAAAAACAATTATTCAAATGATCAATAATTTTGATGTTGAAAACAAATATGATCTGAAAAAATAGAGACACTTCATACTATAATATATAAATCTAAATATTTTCATGGACGGATAATAATTACATTAAGAAACAACTAGTTGAAAAGTGAATTCAAACCACATAATTTTCTAATATTTGAGAAATCATGTCATGTTAATAGGCAATATACTTGATTTTCAAATATAGATCAATTAATTATATATTACATGACACAAATATTATCATATGCAATTAAAGAAATTATACCTACATAATTAAAGAAAATAAAAAATGATCACATTTCAATTAATTAAAATGTTAAATAATTAAATTACATGTAATGGCAAATAAACTAGGAAGTTATTCATAAATTCAACATTTTACATATTCATTGAGTTACTAAAATTTCAATTCTAATACATTAAACCAAAACGAAGCTATATTTCTCCCTAAACTATACCAAAAAAGGAAGTAATCCACATTATTCTAGACAGGTCTATAAAGAATTTGTAACACAAAACATATATATATATATATATATATATATATATATATATATATATATATATATATATATAATTTTCATGATTGTAAAAATATTTAATGTCATGATTGTGTTTCCTTCTCTTCATTAAATATTCTTAGGCATTAGGATCTATCGATATCTCATTTATCATTGAAACACAACATAAAACCTTTTATTATCATTTGATTATAGATAACAAATATTCATAATATTTTTTATGATTCAAATTTAGTGATTTACCATGACAATGAATATATTAATCATAATCAACCTTTCCTTCCTTTAATTGACAACTAAGTTTACATTGATAGCAATACCTTTGATATAATTAATTACCTCATCTAGTAGTTAATCCATGCTAGCAACTATATTTATCATTATCATTAGTCAGTTTTTCTCTCAAATGACTAATCAATTTGTGTAGATGTCAATACTCATGATATTATTAATTATCGTTACTTAATAATTAATTCATGCCGACAATTAATTTAGTAGGTCAAAAACTTAACCATTCTAAAATGTGAATTTTAACATCGTATTTTTTTGTATCTTTAATACTTGAAGATATACCCTACAATATAATTTTACAACATATTAAAGTCTAAATCTAAATCTCAACATGTGAAAAAAAATTAATAAAATAATTGGTGAATGGTTTTTGATATTTTGATCGAACTTTGATGAATAATCGTAAATTAATTGCAATATTCTTTTTTCATTTTAAAATATGAGAAAAAATGAATTTTTTTTTTTTGTAAAAGTATGCTTAGAAAAACTTAGAATTCAAATCTATGCACCAAAATAAAAAATATATTTGAAATAAGATTTATTTTTATTTGTTTTGGAAATTTAAGAGAAAATTAAATGTTTTCTGTGGAGTCTGAATATTATAGTGTAAGTCTACGGATTGATATTGAACAAAATTGATGAAAAAACATGTGATGAAATCACAAAAAATTTGAAATGACTCTTAAAAAAATTAGAATTTTTTAATTGAAGTTTAAGAGAAAATCATATATTTTTAATATTGATTTTGTAACTCACACTGTAAGTATACAACTTGATATTATGCAAAACAATGTGAAAAATATGCAAAACAAATTCACATTTTTTTGAAATACCTATTTGAATTTTCATTTTAAAAAATATTATTTTAATATTATATAATATTAGGATGGGCTCCACCTAACCATGTGAGTTGGACCCATCCCAAGCTTCTCTAGTCAATCAATAAAGTGAGTTGTTGTCAGTGTTGTAGGGGAAAATTTGGACGGTTGTTAGAGGTGGTAGCAACGCTGGAAGGAGAAGTTATGGCTGAAAAGGGGAAGAAGTTTTTTTTGGTAAAAAATGATTTGTCCTAATTTTGACTTCATATTTCTTGATTTTCTAAGAATGGGGTGAATTCTTATTTATAGGTGGTGAAATAAGGTAATCTTATTTTTATTAGGGTAATTTTTCAGCACTTTAATCAACCTGGAAGCATCCTAACCATTGACTCAAAGTAGGTACCCTAACTCATCAATTTGGACAACTTAAGGCTGCTGAAATTGTCACATTTAGGGTGCCGCCGCAATGGATGTTGTGTTCATCAGCTGGAATAGACCATATCATAGTGTAGACAAATATCAGATCATCATTTTGATATATATTTTGTCAAATTTGATGATATATAATTTGTCAATTTTGGTGAAGTATAAAGGTATCAAATGCAGCCATAAAATAAGCCTCTAGATTGTTTTTTCGGACAAAAAAGAAAGAACAAGATAAACATTGACCAGACAACGTGTCTTTTAATAATTATTGTTGGACCAAATGATGTGTTGTCTAGTCCTTTATTTTTTTATTTCTTTCGAAACGATGTTTGTTTTGGCTCCTCTCGGCCAAATGCTCGATTGATCCTCCAATGTTCAATTGCTCTAACTTTATTCTTAATTGACCAAAAACTTTAAATTTTATACAATTTTGGCAACCTTCAATGGCAACCCCGAATTTACATACCTTTTTTCTTTGAGTTTCTAGTCTCGGATTTATGCAATTTGACCATCAAACTTTCACTTTTTTTCAATTCCACCCTTGATTAAGGCTAAACGAGTCTTTATTGTCCAATGCCTTTTACAAAATGATCATTGACAGGAGATTTCTTCAATTTAGCCCCTAATTGACCCTAAACCTTTGATTTTCTTGCTAATGCGCCCTTAGTTTTCACCAATTGACTTAGAAAAAAAATTAAATTTGATTTCTGAAATTTCTAATCTTCTCAATTAATCCCAAATTAGATTCCTAACTTAATATTTCTATTTTAATAATTTAGTCCATAATAGAATTAATTTGAGCTTTTAAAAGTATAATTAAGACTTAATTAAATCATTCAATTGGATCCCAAATTAATTCCTAAGCATAATTAAATTTTAGTTTGACCCATAGTTAAATCAAATTGGATATTAAAAATTAATTGAACTTTGTTGTTGGAGTTAATTTTTATGAAGAGATTTGTCCAATAATCATTTATTTTGACTTTCATCTATATTTTTCTTTATTCTTGTGCACAATAGGGGTACAATTGAACTCTCGAATTTGTCCAAAATTTTGGTTTGATTTTCCCACCATGTCACTCATTTTAATTTTTGTTTGGAGTAAACTTTGGGAATAACTTAGAAATGAGTTATAACAAAAATAATGAAGCCATTTGAATCCAAATATGCATAGAAAAATTCAATGTTTCTTTGGTATAAGGGGTTGGAATCTTAAACTAATTATTTTCGTATATAATAATGATTCATAGGCGGAGCTGAAAGGTTAATAGTTGATGTTGTTGTTGAGCTCGCCTCCCTTGGCCACAATGTTCATGTTTTTCATCTCATCATATGATAAAAACCGATGGTTCGAAGAAACTATGGCTGGTAAGCTGCGTTCATTGTCATTTGTCGATATCGAAGTCTACGTTTGTTTGAGTTATTTTTGCAAAAAACTTTATACGTCAAGTAAAAGTAAGACATTGGAGTTTCTTCATTAAAAATCTCAGTGCTTAGAAGGCCATTGATTGTATGGACCTGTTGAATTTGTGTTTGGTATGGTGTTTCACAATTAATCCTTTGGTTTCTTACAATGGTCCTGTTTATCCAGTTGTTTTTTACTGTCATTTTCTGGATTTGTTGCTGGCTCAACATACAACTGTTCTCTGGAGGTTATATAGGAAACTCATAGAAGAAATTACAACTGGTTTGTTTCCAAATTCTGTTGTTTTTCTTTTTTGTTCACATCAAATATCTCTTTGATGTTAACTTCGTCCCAATTGAAAGTTGAAACTACAAGTTCTCATTAATTGCTCTTGGGACTGCATGTATGGCAGATGTTATAAAAAAAAATTATGCGAGGAAACCCACTCCCTAGAAATCGCACTTTGTGAGCTCAGGTGAACGAGTAAAATTCTAGTAGTCCCAAATTATTACAAGGAGTGTACACTGTGACTCGAACTTGAGACCTGTTGCGCAGATCACAAGATATTTATCATTACACCACACTCCTTGGAAAAATGAATTAATTTGATGTTCCTCATTCTTATAAGAAAGATACAACAAATTATTGTACATCTCTTGCATCCTAACAAAGTTGAAAGTTGACTAGATTTGCTGGTAAAAAATTTATAATTTTTCAAAAATATTTTTGAAAAACAGTAAATCTAACAAGCCTTTTGTCCGGTTTCTAAATCCAAACTATATGATATTTACTTTCAAACATGGAAGTCATACAAGTATGTTTCATGAGTGTGGTCGTGGAACCTAACTTTGGGAATTAGAAGCCATGAATGTCCAATGCATCGACGCAATTAGAAAACAACACATTCATTTTAAGGTAGTCTCTCCTTCCTTTATACATGGGCACACTTTATTTTGAAATCTTTACATGTATGTGGGTTGCATTGATGGCACCAATTTAGTACGTTGAAGTAAGGTATTCTAAAATCATATGGTTGTGTTCAAATTTGATCTTCAAGCAATATAATTGCTCAGATCACTTGATGAAAATGATTAATCGTCTATCAGTCTAAAATATAAATTAATTCATTGATATATATATATATATATATACCATATTAAATTCTAAATAACACAAGATAAGCCATTTAAATTACTCCTAAACTATATAATACTATATTTATATTTTATATTGACTATCAACAATCTAAAAATTTAAAAACAAGTCAATAAAAAATACAAAGTACAACCCTTATCGAAAAGTTTCACTGAATTGGTGGTAAGTCTATAATTAATTTATTAATTTGAATCCTTCATTAATTTTTCATAGTCTATTTTTTTGTTATTATAATTTTTAATATAATAGCAGCATATGAAAAAGCATTGAGGAACTCAGAGGAACATTATGAGAGTGTCTTCCTGTACTTGGTTGAACACGAGATCTCAAAAAGCGTGTAATATTAGTATAAATTGGTGGATGATATCCAAAACAAAGCAAAAGTAATCGATAAAATTAATCGAGTTAGTGCAGTCACATGGATTAAAAGACTTTAGGGTCTAAATCCTTGACCAAACCCTAACTTTCTTGTCTACCAAACAATTCCAAAACTTCCTTCAAAGTAATTCTCGAACATGAGCACAAAATACAAGAAAATCTTATTATAGCCACGTCTTCCACTCTTCACGATCACAGCATCACTGTTCTTTCATGTCCGCAACCCTTCCATGATCTCATTCTCTCTGCTGATGGAAAATATATCATCGCCATCGCCATCGCCAGGGAGCTCTTCAATGGCAAGTCCAAGTAGTCAAGTGGTTTCGAAATCAGTCTCCGATAGACTTCTGGGTAAGTTCTTTGATGCATCTCAATATGACTTCGATTATGAGCAGAGTGGTCTTTGGTCTCCACCAATAGCAGCCAGAAGGGTTTTCTTGGCTTCACCAGCAGGCCGTATTTACTCAGAGGATGAGTTTTTCTTGAAGCTTAAGAAGGGAAAGAGAGCGTGTAGAAGGCTGCTTGTTTCAATGTGAGTCTACTGATTAATCATGGCTTTCTCTTCATTTTTAGTTGTTCATGTTTCTTACTTCTCTATTTTCCAGTTTATCCACACTCGCACACAAATTTTAGATTATACTATGCATGTTCTTCGTTTTTCAATTTGCTCACTGCATTTTCTGAAAAGATTAAAGGACGCGTTGTTTGCATATCTTGGATGGATCATAATTAATCATATTCATCCATGTGAATTAATTGTTCCTCTCTTTGTTAAGATAATTTATGAATGTGGTTTCTAATTAATTGTTATTTGGGTATATCTAGAAAATGATTGTGGGATGCTTTGTTTTCTTCTTCTTAATTCGCAGGCCTTTTGGTGCACTTGAAGACGACAACCTTAATGGTGCCATCCCCGCCTTATTTTTCTCTTACAAAGCCATGTTTAGTCTCAAATCACCATTCCCAAGCTGCATTGGGAAGCTTAATGTCAAAAAGGTTCAATTCAAAAATATTGAACCCTAAGTATCTATTTATTATATATATTAAGAAATAAGTTAAATCATATCAGTGTTTTATTGTAGCAAAATTATTGTAACAATAGATACAGATTACTATGAATTGTAACAATAAAATTATAATTTTACCTCTCATTGCATAATACTTTTAGCTTTGGACTCAGGAGTGTGTGTGTGTGTGTGTGTGTGTATAACACACACACATACAAGGTGAAAGAAGCTTTTTTTTTTATGCGAGGAAACTCCACCCTCCAGAAAACATATTTTGTGGACTCAGATAAGCGAGTAAGACCTTGTTGTCCCATATTTTTAAAAAAGGTGCACACATTAACTCGAACTCGAGACTTGCTGTGAAAATAACAAGTCTTTTGTCATCATGTCATTTCTCTTAGGACTGTTTCGCAAATACATTTGTCCAATTTCTTAATTCAAACTATCTGATATTTACTTTAAAACATGGAAGTCATAAGAGTTCAATGCATCGACGCAATCAGAAAATTCGTGGCATTGCACTACAAATGTGGAATTACATGGGATCACTTGCAAGCAAGTCACCATCTTCGTACAGTGGAAGAAGTGATTAGGGAGGTTTCATACCCATGTATATTATGCAGACAATTAGGCTTTACTAACTTGCCACATGAACTGCTGATTGTTTTTCTTCTAATTTAATCAATCATTGAATTGTTGTAAGTCTAAATTTTATTAATATCCAATAATGTTTATTTGTATATTAAATGAAAAAGTGCATTAATGTAGTCTTAGAAGAGAAATTGGTGGTCGTTTCCAACCAAAACTTTGAGTAAATATTTCTTAAAATATATATGTTGTTCATTATTTTTTATTTAAATTAAAGTAAATTTAGTATTGCACACCTTAGATTCAGATGAATATTGTATAATTTTTATTAAGTGTAAATCAATTAAAAGGCAACAAAAAATACAAGTTCAGCCACTCTTAAGGGTTGTTTTAAGTTTCTGGAAATTTTATTATAACACATTAATTGAATTGGGTTTTTGCTTACATCCTTATAGTATTTCAGTTAAGTGTATATTTGAGAGTGTGGTTGAGGTTATCTTAGAAAATATTTTTTGTTCAGAAGTGCATCAAAATGATTTATTTTAAAAAAAAATCATTTTTAAAATCAGCACATGAAAATGATCTAAAAATACTAAAAACATTTAATTTCTAATAAAAAAAATAATATTTTTTTTCAAAACATTTTTGAAATGCATCTTCAAATAAAGTTTAAGTCTTTTAATGGCAAAAATGTGAAAATAAATGGATAAGAGTTAGATATGCTATTGATAGAGATAAGGATGCAATTTTGACCGATGTTGCTCTCATAATAAATCTAAATATTTATTTTAGTTTTCTTTTTTATTTAATTTTTATATATTTTTAAATTAGTTTAATATGTTGATATCAAAAATAAATTTTAAAAAATAATAAAAAATTATTATTTCAATATATGTTTTTAAAAAAAAAACACTTTAAAAATAATCATTACTATGATACCATATATAACTTTCAGTAATGGCATTTGATAATTAAGTAGATAATAATTAGGCAGTCATGACAGTGATTGTGGAGCAATAATGATTATTCCATTGCAAAGTGTAAAAATACGAAGAAAAAAAATAGAAATAAATGGATAAAGATGAGATATATTCTTGATGGGAATGCAATTTTGGTCAAAGTTCTCATCATGATAGTTATGTTGGTAGAAAAGTGGAATGTCAATCAAAGAAGTGCAAGAGACAGTAGTTAGGCAGTCGTGACAATGATTTGTTAACTATATTTCTGCCGACTTCAAAGCGTCGATGATAACAGCAATGGCAGAAATAAGAAAGTGATGGCCATTTTTATATATATTAAGAGTTCATGTAGTTTTTTTTATTATTATTATTATTATTATTATTATTATTATTGTGTTTTTATTCTAATTTTTTACATCTTAGATTAAAAAAATAAAGGTTCTAAATTACTCCATGTATTTAAAATATAACTAGATGTTTTAGTAGCTTACTACGTGGACTCCCCAGATTTGGTAGGACAAAATAAATAATTGATTATCACATTCATATTATATTTTAATATTTAATGATCTAAAGGTATGTGTATTGTTTTTAATTTAAAATTTTCAATATATGAAAAGGTTTAACAATATCTCTCGGAGAAGATGAATGGAGGGAAAACTCAACAAAATATACGTTAATTATATTAAAAATGCTTGCAAATATAATATTTAAATCTTAAAAATATATGTATAATGAAGTGTTTTAAATACCGTCAAATTAGCATTCTAATCATGATCATTAATAATTCAACATCGAGATTATCGAAGCTGACCATGACAATGAGGGAACATCGTACAGTGTGGTTTTAAGTATGATACATGTATGTTCTTGAAATTATTTTTTAAAGTATTTATTTTTATTCAGAAATATATTAAAATATTTTTTTAATTTTAAAAATTATTTTTTATATCAACACATCAAAATGATCTAAGAAAACCTAAATATTAATTTAAAATAAAAAATAAAAATAAAAATTTCAGATTTTTTTCAAAAACACACCGTAAAACATGCATGTAATCTTCTCTTGTAGCGACTTTTTCATTTAAAAATTACATCATATAATAAATATAATTCTTATTAACCGAGTGAAGAGGGTTTCCAAGTTAAAAATTAAATTCTTGCTTATAAGATACAGGAATAATAAATTAATTTAAAAAGCAAAAGTACAATGACGCATCCATGGGATAAAAGGGAATTTCAGGCTGGTTTTCCTGCTGCTAAAAAGCCAGAGACAATTATGATCCGAAGGTTCTTGTAGTTTCTTTCTGTTTTTATAGACTCTTCTCTTGTCTCCTTGTACAAGATTCCCTCTCCTTTAATGTAAATCAATGTCCCGATGCAGATGGAGCCATGGCACGTAGATGCTCTAGCTAGCAAGCATATTCTTTAAGTTTACTAAAATTGGCTGGGAATATAAGATGGTCTATTCTATTTTTGCGGTTCGGTTATATATATATATATATATATTAGCCACGCAATCGAAATTATATTTTTTATATTAAGATTAATTCATTTTATAATTTAATTTAAATTAAAATATAAATATTAAAAACACCTGCAATAATTAAATAACAAAAATAAGTAGTTAATTTTCTATCTTCAAAAATAAGAAAAAATAAATTGAAAATCCACCTTAACGTTATCGTCATTATATTACTATAACATTTAAAATTATTATCAACATTACTGCCCAAACAATTAAAATAATTAAATTGCCCCAAGGAATAAAAAAAAACAAAATATTTTTACAAAAACACAATAAAAAAAATATTCACTAAAATTATTATTATTATCGCGCAAACAATAAAATCATAAAATCGTTTGATCAGAAGAACAGATAAAAATAACAGAAAACACACACACAAAAAAAAAAAAGAACAAAGAGAAAAATAGAGCAATATTAATCTTAAAATGATCACCAACATAAATTAAAATTTTAGGACTAAACCGAATAAAAATAAAACCTCAATAAAAATAAAATGACAAAAATTAAAATTAAAATCAAAAGCATAGATGCATAAATACGGATAAAAAATAATTATTGTCCAAGAAGGACAGAAAAAACCAAAGAAATTAATATCAAATAAAATATTCAAAGAATAAGGACTAAAATGAAAAATAAAATATATAATTAATTCCAATCGAAGGACATAATTAGATCAAATAAAAACCTTGGGACCGAAAAAAATAAAGATATTTTAAAAAAACATTCTAGTGTAATTTTGTTAAAGTAGTCAAAACTAGCATATATGACTACTTCCAATTGGAGGACACAATTAAAATAAATCAAACAAAATATATAATAATTCCAATAAAAGGACAAAATTGAAACAAATAGAAACCTTGGGACCAAAACAAATACAGGGATTTTGTTTTAAAAAAATTGCAGTGTAATTTTGTTACAAAATTAAAAAAATAAGGACCAAAATGAAAAGTAGCATATATGACAAATTTCAATTAGAGAACACAATTAAAACAAATTAAAACCTGCATACCAAAATAATTAAAGGAACCAAAAACAAACCAAAAATCAAAATAATAAGGACTGGATTGAAAAATAACATATATAATCTGTTGCAATTTAAATGCATAATCGCAACAAATCAGAATTTTCATTGAAGAAATAAGTAATAAAACTGAAATCAAAAGAACAGGGATTAAACTAAAACAATCACAAACAATAAGGATGAACATGTATTTGCCTTCCGCAGGAGAGAGAAAAGGGAGGAAAAAAATTAACACCATCCACCGACGATTCCCTGACAACCGGAACCCAACACGCGCCATACCGGGAGGTAGAGGACATGTCGGCACACCAATTGACACGGTGGACAATCTGTTTCCACCGCTGGATGATGTAGCACATGCTACCTTAAAGGCGCGTGCACATAAAACACTGATGGCGCATCCGTACGATGAGCTTGCAGTTTATTTGAAAAGAAATAATAATAAAATGGTAAATTACCTATACACCCCTGACCCCGAGATAACCATGAAAAAATTGGTGATGAAAGTATCACAATACCCTCGACTTTAGGGCTTCTTTTTTGTCGTTTTCTGGGGCTATTCTAGTAATTGCATTATACAGGAATTTGGAAAAAACTGAAAATACCCTCTATTGTTTCATGTCTTTTCGTCAGCACCCAAGGTTAAAATAGTAGTTTTTATTGAGCAAATAATTCAGAAATACCATACATTTCCCCTGTAAATGTCAAAAATGACCTTGATCCTGGAGGTTAAATTTTTTGGCACTAGGTAAAATGATAATTTTACTGTCATAATCCATAATAATTTGTGTCTATGTGCACAGTGAAAAAAGCCACAGTAAAACCATGACGTTGTTTAAATATATAGTAATATACACACTACTAACAAAATTCAAATTAGAGAGACCTAGCCTGTTAAAACCCAAATATATTCTAGATAAATAATTAACATTTTCAATTATAGTTATACCAAATAGGTGGTTCACGCTTTGTCAAGTGACAAATTGATGTTTTGTAACTTAAAATTTTTTATTTAAATTCTGCTAGCAAAGCAAGTTTTAAAGGAAAAATAACCTCACGATTCGAGTAATCGACTTTACCAAGTTTAATAAGATGATTAAATTTAATTATATAATAAAAAAATTGTATTAAATCTAAAAAAAATAACAATGACATTTAGAAAAATTATGTTTGCCAAAAAACAATAATGAGCTAAATTTCAAGTAAATCCAATGTTAAAGAATAAAAATAAAAATAAAAACACCTAAGTTAATCCAACTAAGCATTGAAAACTCATGACCCTCATCGTGAAGCCGAGCCATCCTTAGAGAAAGGAAATAAAAATAATAAAGAATCTCGATCTTTAATAAAATCAATATTGAAGGATGAAGTCAAAAAATAAAATTGGTATAAAAAAAAGTCTCATGTTAATCCAGGTTAACATTTCATATATGTGATATGAGTTATAAGACCAAGATCACAACATTAGAAAAAATTTACAAAGCCCAATTGTTGATAA
This sequence comes from Salix purpurea, assembly GCA_027405865.1. Taxonomy (NCBI): domain Eukaryota; kingdom Viridiplantae; phylum Streptophyta; class Magnoliopsida; order Malpighiales; family Salicaceae; genus Salix; species Salix purpurea. The sequence continues at coordinate 24,142,090 of JAOWLH010000002.1, forward strand.
TCCACTGTTAAATGATGAGATTAAAAAATTTAATCAATTCAAGTTAGTATGATAAAAATTTATAGGTTTGATCTTAAATAAACACAATATTATAGAATAAAAAAAGAGTTGTTGTACAAAATTAAATATTGATGTCATTTCAAGTTAACATTTTATACATATGACTCGGGTCTTAATATTTGAATCACTACATCAAAAACATTTACAAAGCTCATTTTTCAAAAAATCCAATGTTAAAGGATGATATTGAAATAACAATTAAAAAAAAACAAAAAAAATAGAAACTAATTTAATTAAGAAGATGATATACTAATTTAATTAAGAAGATGATATATATATATATATATATAATGCCAAGAAATGAAATTGAAAAAAAAAACTTAAAAAAGTATAAAAAAAAAACAAAGAGAAATGAGAAGAATAAGGAGTATAGTTAAAATAAAAACAATGGGTGGAAAACTTTCAATTTTGAATTGACTAAGGAGAAAAGAGAAGGAGAAAATAAATCAAACAATTTTCAAAATCACCACAAATCACTATATATGTGTTGCTCCATAAAATTTGTTGCCTCTTGATACTTTAACTAGTACAGATGTGACTATGTTGAACTGCGAGGTGTCACACATAATACCCAAAGAGCACAGGATCCTCCCATATAGTGGCATGTGCGTGCAAATTCTTTTTGATTATATTATATATTTTTTAAAATATAAAATGACATCTAATTCTACTTGATAATAAAAACAAACTAGGATTAAAAAAAAATCCATATAGGAAAGCCTAAGAAAAAATAATTTCAAGGTAATTTATTAATTTTATTTTTTAAGTTAAAATAAAATTTCAAAAAAGCCTTAGGAGGTAAGTTAAACAAATTTCGTTTTTAAGGGATATTTAATAATTTTACAATGCAATAAAAATATGAGATAATTAAGATGCCCTTAATCAATTTGGTGAAGACAAATTGATTTTGTTAAAAGACTTTATTACCCCTTAGGACAAGTTACTCGAGGATTTAAAAAAACAGCAAAATAGTCATTTTACTATGCAAATTCATAGTAAAATGTGAATGTGTTCACAATGAAATACTTGCTAGGTATACCCTATATTATATTATATCATAAATGAAAAATTATTTAAATATACTTTGAGTAAACTACTAAAGGTTTGTTTGGAAGTGTGATTGACGTTGTTTTTCAAAATGTTTTTCATTTAGAAATACATCAAATATTTTTTTAAAAAAATTATGTTTGACATTAACATATCAAAATGATCTAAAAACACCAAAAAAACTAATTGAAAAAAAAACAATTTGTTTTTTCAAAAACATATTTATATCCAAATATAGTGGATGACACTGTTTGTTTGTGATATTTTTATACCATCTCAACTAGCTCTCATGGTTAGGAAACTAAAATCCAAGTTTTAGGACATTAAAAATCCAAAGTTTAGTCATTTGTTTAGCCATAAATATTAAAAAAGCTATCACATTGACCTGTAGAACCCAATTGCTAATGACAAAACATATTTATTTGGATAAAAACTCAAAATGAAGTCAAATTAATATTTTGTTTTAGCTCTAATCTCTTTAAAGAGGCATGATTAAGGCAAAAATCATTTCGTTGAGTTTCTCATCTTAAAGATTAATCCAAAAACACCAAAATCACAATTAATTGTAGTAAAAATTGACAATCAAATAATTTTTTTATTGTTTTTTTTTCTTGGTGACATTCTCTCTTTTCTAGACATCCAAAACCTAAAAATTATAAAAAAACTAATACGGGTTGAATCATAAGAAAATAGTATGAACAAAAGTGAAGCTTGAGGGGCAAAATTAAACATTTTCATATCATATGAACAACAAATGTGTGAAGACTGTTTTTATGATATTTCAATTTTGTTCTTTGATCTTTTAATTTTAGTTTTAAGAACAAAAACTAAGTTTTATAAAATTAATCTCTAATTCAACTTAGACAAATAATAAGTGAAAACATGCAAATAAAAATAGATAATAACAAAAAAAACCGTTGCCAACTTAATTTGTAAGGATGTGATTAAAAATAAATAAAGTTCAATCATCAAAATAAAATAAGATAAAAATTTATGAAAAACACCATTCATCAACAATGTTTTCTTTCTCCATTTTTTGTATTTGTTAATGTTAATTAACTGAAAGCATTGAGCGACTGAGAACCCTAACCCTAACCCTAACTATGATTATTTTCAAAAACCAAAAAGATTGGAAAGTCTAGTTTATAAAAAGAGAATATTCTTAACTATCCATTTGATTTTCCCCGTAATCCAAGAAAACTACAGTCCTTTCACGATTCCAGTAAAGAGATAGTATTTTTCCTAGAAAAGTTTTAAATTTATTTGAAAATCAATCATTTTCATGACTAAATACAGAAATAGTCAACATTAAACTATTCAGCAAGCTGATGAACATATTTAGGAAACAGTAACTTTGTAAAGACTTGCACGTAACAAGCATATGGCACTCTTAGGCGTCAAATCTTGTTGTCATATCTTCAAGTAGGTGTTGAAATTGAACTAGATTTTAGGTCTAAATTCAAGAATATGATGTATGGGCCAATCAAAATGAATCAACCAATCTATAAATTATGATCTATCTACCATGTATGGAGCTACAGGGACTAAATCAATGTCTGCAGTGGAGAAAAAAAAAGAGATGTGACACATGGATCTTGAGCAATCAAGAAGATTATTGCAGGAGTGGTGCACGCTGCTAGGAAAAAAAGTCACCAAGAAATATTTAAAGAGTGTTTGGGAGAGCTGTTGTTGTAGTTTTTTAAAGTGTTTTTCGTGCCGAAATATATCAAAATTATGTTTTTTTATTTTTAAAAAATCATTTTTGACATCAGCACATCAAAATGATCTAAAAACACCAAACTATATTAATTTAAAATAAAAAAATTAAAAAAGCTACCAAACAGCGTTTGAAACGCCATCCAAACACCCTCTTTAATAGCCTATTTAGCCAAGCGGCTGCACCGCCGTTTGGCCAAATTTTTTTTTTATATATTTTATTTTAAATGATTTTTGTGTGTATTTTAAATCATTTTGATGTGCTGATGTCAAAAATAATTTTTAAAAAATGAAAAAACATCATTTTGATGTATTTCGGCATGAAAAACACTTTGAAAAGCTACCGCAACTGCACTCCCAAACAGGCCTAAAGGCCGGCCGGCAACATGGTTCAAATGTACCTAACCTAATTCCACAAGGCATTTCGTGCCTGTTTGGGAGCACGAGGCATTTGCTAAGTTAACAAACCAGGGATATTCCTCTGTCAACTCCACAGATATCGACTCGACTACTAATATCCAAAATCATTCTTCTCTCCCAGATTATATATATAAATAGCTAGCATTCCACCGAGGTTACTCCCTCCCCTCTTCAGCATATAGCTTTAATTCTTTTTGCAGCATATATATTTTGCATTTATGGATCGTTCAAGCAAGATCTCATTCATCTTCGCTCTCATTTTGATCTGCCATGCACCGTCTTTTGAAGCCAGAGAGTTGTTGAGCCTGGAGCAGAAAGAAAACCCTTCTCTGAAAGACAATACTGCACCGTTTTACTATCCTGCTGGTGAAGGCCATGCGAGAGTCATCGACGAGAGGTTCATCGTCTCCCATCTTTCCAGGATCGATCGGATTTTGCGATCCGTCCCCAGTCCAGGAACAGGAAACTAGATTGTATCAATTTTGTATGATCACATCAGTATTTCTCTTATTCTATACATGGCGTGAAGCCTACGGATACCGAGCCGCATTTATTTTATTATCTCCGGATGTATTTATAACTTAATTATCATCTTGTGGGGGCGTGTTTGGCTTCTCGGAATATTACATTTTAAATTGCAACTTTCAGGATGTATATAGTGGTGGTTTGAATAAAAAGAGTTGCTCATTTGGCCGGTAGTATTGGTTTCTCTCATTATTAGAAAGAGCCTTTTATATAATTGCCGGTGACATCCTCTCTCTTTTATAGATATGATATTTAGGGACTGGAATGTAAAATAATAATAATTACGGATAGTAAAATAAAAATCTCTAATTCAACTGTGAGAAAAGTCAAATTTGAGAGGCTATATTGACTATTTTTGTGCCTTTTAAACAACAAATATGTGCGAAAATAGCTCTTATAGAATATCAATTTTGATACTTGATCTTTCAATTATAGCTCATAATGCTTGACTACAAAATCAAACACGTGAAAACATACAGATCAAAATAAATAATAATAAATAAAACCATTTCAACTTAATTTGTAAGGATATAATTAAAAATAAATAAAATTCAATAATAAAAATAAAAAATTCAAGGGCCGAAGATAAGAACACTATTCATCTACAGTAGATGAACCGTGTTTCCTTTTCCAAGTTTTTTAGTTTATTTTATTTGTTAATGTTAATTAATTGAAAGCATTGAGCGGGTGAGAACCCTAACCCTACTATGAATATTTTCAAAAACCAAGAAGATTGTATTGTTTGAGATGTACAAAATATTCTTTAAAACCCTAACCCTAGCTAGTTTATAAAAAGAGTAGAACAAATGAATTCACAAAACACATATCTTCTGTTGTTTGAGATGTACCGAATATTTTTAACTATCCATTTGATTTTCCCCGTAATCTAAGAAAACTACAGTCCTTTCGTGATTCCAGTAAGAAGATAGTATTTTTTTCCAGGATAACTTTTTTTTTTTTTTGGGAATTAAGTCATTTTCATGGCTAAAAATACAGTAATAGTCAACATGAAACTATTAAGCAAACCAATGAACTTTTTTGGGCTACAGCAACATTGTAAAGACCTGCACGTAACAAGCATATTGTATTGTTAGGGGTCAAATTTGGCTGTCATTTCTGCTAGTAGCTATTGAAATTTAACTAAACTAAGTCTTACTCCATTAAAGTAGTTACTATTCAACAATAAGATGTGAGTGCCAATTAAATAAAATAACCAAAAACATTTAAAAGGAAAGAAAGAGAAGGTGAAAATAATGCTCACCTAGTTTTTGTTTGGAAGTGTAGTTGAGATTGTTTTTGAAAAAAAAAAATTGTTCAGAAATGCATCAAAATAAAGTTTTTTTTTTTAAAAAAATTATTTTTAACAGTAGCACATCAAAGTAATTTAAAACCACCAAATTTTTTAATTTAAAATAAAAAAAATTCATTTTTTGTCAAAAACATTTTTTAAACACAGTGCTAAACACCCTTTAGACACATTGCATTGTAAGGAATATCCTTTAAGCTAATGGTGGGGGTAGAGTTGTCTCTGCAATAGGGTTATTTTAGTATTTCTTAATTGATCAAGGACATATTGGTATTTTATGATTTGAATTAATAGAAAGTTTCCATCCCTTTCCCTGTAAATAAATTGTTAAGCTAACATTGAGAGTTATTTTTGTATTTTCATATAAACTATATGAATAGTAAAATAAATTATTTATTCTTATAACAAAAACAATAATTTAACTAACAATGAGGTTATTTTTGTAATTGAGGTGCATAGTAAACCATCCTAGTTGCTATTATTGATTAAATTTTTGCTATTATTTATTCTTCCTCAGTGTTTGCGTTGCCCTGTAATTTTTAAAATCATCCACAAAACTTTTTTTTATGTAGTCCTTGTTCTTTTGGATATTAATTTATTATTTGCTATACTTGAAATAATTTATGAAGTTGAAATAAACTTCATCTTTCATTTAATTTCTTGTTTTGTCAAATTTGATCCTTATTATTTTAATTATTATTTATAGAATCTGAAATAATTTTTAGATTTTTTTTGTGATTTCCACTTTTTTTTCCTTTTATATTTCATCCTTATTGTTTTGATTGTTGTTTTCTCTACTTTTCAAAAATTTTAGGATCAATTTTGTTTTACGTGATTTTATCCTTAATTATTTAATTGATTTGAAATTGAGCTTCTTGGTTAAACACGTGTTTAGTATTTGAAGGGTTCTAAGCTTTGAAAATTAACTCAATTTCAGGGGGTTCGCTTGGGTTTACTGTGCTTTCATATATATAATTATATATATAGACACACACACACAGAGAAATATATATATATATATATATATTAAACTGTTTTTTTCATAGTTTTATTCTCTAACGTTTAGTTAATTGGAGGTTGGGCCTCTTCTTCTTCTTACATCCTTTGTCTTTTATTAATTGAGTTATCTCCGATCTTTTTATTTATTGTTGTTTGTTAAATTTATTTTTTTAAATAATTTTTATTCTTTGAACTAAATAAAATTGATTAATTAAACATAGATGGATACACACTTTTTTTTTTTTTTTGTGGTGGGGGATCTTTTTTGGCGATCCGCGCGACTTCTTTCAATTTAATTTAGCAACTTTTGCAATAGAGTTTGCACCATCTTAGCAATCTTTTTCTGGTAGTGGGTGTCCACAATGATAATGAGTCTCCAGTGATTTGATCTCTATCCCCCTTCCTCGTACGATATTGGTGACTCTTTTATTTTAACTCATTATTTCTAAATGTTTTTTTATGGTTTACTATCATTGCTTACGATTTAAATGAAATTATTATGTTACTTGATCTTATTAGATCTAATCAACTTAATAATTCAAAATCATATTTTTCTTGAGCGAGATAAAATTTGTTCTGTTTTTTGAATTAGAATGAAACGTATCGGCTATTCTAGACAGAACAGAACGAAATTGACAACCTTGATTTTAACTAATTATTTCTAAATGTTTTTTATATGTTTACCATCATTCCTTACAATTTAAATGAAATTATTATATTACTTGATCTTATTAGATGTAGTAAAGTTAATAACTCAAATGTCATATTTTTCTTGTGTATGCAAGAACACTATCTTTGTTGAAAACTCTTTTTATTTATTAAAAAACGAACAAGTCCACTGCATAACACGACTCACTGACTTAGATTTAGCTATGATTTATCTACAATGTATTTACCTACAGCAAGCTCGACTACAGGGACTAAATCTATGTCTTGAGTGGAGAAATAAAAGAGATGTGACGCACTGAGAAATCAAGATTATTGCAGCAGGAGTGGTACTGCTAGAAAAAAAAAAAGTCACCGAGAAATATTTAAGGCCGGCCAGCAACATGGTTCAAATGTACCTAACCTAATTCCACGAGCATTCCATAGACCAGCCTGCAAATTTCGTATTGCTAAGTTGACAAACCAAGGATATTGCTCTGTCAACTCCACAGATATCGACTCTCCTACTAATATCCACAATCATTCTTCTCTCCCATATTATGGGCATATTATGGGCCTGTATGGAGAGCGGTTGCGGTAGCTTTTCAAAATATTTTTCGTGCCAAAATACATGAAAATGATGTTTTTTATTTTTTTAAAATCATTTTTGACATCACCACATCAAAATAATCTAAAAACACTAAAACATATATATTTAAAATATAAAAAAAAATGAATTTCAGCAAAACAATGATTTGGCCGCAGTGCCAAACGGGCTCTATATATAAATAGCTAGCATTCCATCGAGGTTACACCCTCCCCTATATAGCTTTAATTCTTTTTGCAGCATATATATTTTGCGTTTATGGATCGTTCAAGCAAAATCTCATTCATCTTCGCTCTCATTTTGATCTGCCATGCACCGTCTTTTGAAGCCAGAAAGTTGTTGATCCTGGAGAAGAAAGAAAACCCTTCTCTGAAAGACAATACTGCACCGTTTTATTATCCTTCTGGTGAAGGCCATGCGAGAGTCGTCGATGAGAGGTTCATCGTCTTCCATCTTTCCAGGATCGATCGGATTTTGCGTTCCGTCCCCAGTCCTGGAGCAGGAAACTAGATTATATCAATTTTGTATGATCATATCAGTATTTGATGCGTTTTCTTTCAGAGAACTGATCTTCATCTTGTGCATGGGGGCATATCTAGTTACTCGATCGAAACATTGCATTTTAAATTCCCACTTTCAGTATGTATGATCGCAGAATATATTTTATAGTGGAGGTTTGAATAAAAAGTTGCTCATTTGTCTGTTACTGTAGCTTGTATTCTGGCATTAGTGTTAATTTCTCCTTGTTAAAAAGTTTATATATATATATATATATATATATATATATATATATATATATATATATAATTGTTGTCAAGTTCTCACCTGGTTAATAGGATAAGTTGATGGGTTCTCAAGTTAATTTTAAAATAATATTATTTAACAGGTTTTTTTAGTGACAATACATTATTCGTTACAAAAACTACAAATACTGAAATCATATGGTTTTGGAGAACATCCTATATAAGTGCAAATATAACAAAATAAACTAAAATGAAAGGGTGTCCTCAAACAAGGAAAATGGTGTCCATACTTTCACAATGGATTATGTCTTGTGATTGCAAAATTAATAGCTGAATGCTTCAGATTTATTGGCTAAGCATAAAATTGGAAGATATACATCCAAGTTAGAAAGAAGCTAAAAATATGTGATGTGTTTAAAATTCATGCATAAAGTACAATTTAGTCCCCTAATTTTAAAAATTAGACCTTTTATCCCTTATGTTTTTTCGCTTCATAATCATATTTTTATTATTTCTCAATCCTTGGTTTTTAAAGATGAGAGGAATGTTTTCTAATATTTCAACCATCGAATTGATTGATACTCGTGCTCATGTTTTTCATTTAAAGAAAGTAGATGATGGAAAATCCAGAAGACATGCAACACATTGTATGTTTCCCCCCTCAAAAGGACTAATGTCAACTCAATGAATTAAAAAATCTAGAAACCCACAATTAAGTCAGGTGAGTGGGCTTGACCACCAAGTCTACACGCGTTGGGTCCTCAATGCGGATCGCAAATTCTACGCGCTAATCCTCATTTCAAATACTTCATTACATGAAGGCAACGACGACGACGACAACAACTTTCATATTTTATTTTTTTTGTAATTACAGGCTTTTATCCAAGCCACAACAAGACACGGTTTGAAAGGCTAATATTAACAAAAGTTATACCCTCTTTGAAATAGGCTCACCCAATTCAATTGTAATATTCACTGGAATAATGTAATAATGATGTTTCTCCTGCACCTATAAAACTTTACTTGGGCATCTAAGGATATTTTGTTAATTTTATCCAAAACATCTAGAAAATAGCTTGGATACCTTTACGAACCCATAAATAATCTTAAAAAAAATCAAAAACAATATTTTAAACTTTTAAATCAACTCGAAACCAAAACATTCCCAGAGTTTAGGTATGATTTTTAGGTCATCGCAAGATTAAAAACACACACAAGTTAAACTCCCCTCATCTAATAAAGCTTTTTGACATTAAAATCAACTATTTTGATGTCTGAAATAAGTTATAATATCGATTTTTTTATGTTAAATAATAGCGGCTTCTCTCTTTTTAAATCACGAACTACAAAATAGCTAAAATAATTTTTATATTAAAATTCAACTGAAAAAAATGAGATGCTGAAAATATAAAATAAAAAAAAAGTATTTTATATACACTTTAAAACTATCGTCATCTATTTATAATGGCATTTTCTATTTTGAGCAAACAGTGCACAGTATTTAGCACATCCCTTCTCAATTATCATTAAAGTATGATTTGACTTTTATGGTTAATCATTGCAAGATTGATTTCGTGTACTTTCCTTTATGTGTATTTATTTATTCCCCCGTGCCATGCAGCATAAACTTATTAAAAAGAAAAAGGCCCGCAAAGAGCAATCATATAGTTTATTACAAGTGAGTTATGACGTGTCAGAGTTACCCCCATATCCTCGCACAGCCCCGGCTACAAAGGTCACACCTTTTAGCCCCGTCAACCAATTTCCAGAAACAAATAACCCCTTCAGTGACATACCCGGATATTCTCATGAAATATATAGTACAAAATAATATTGTGTCAACAATTACAAAACAAATAAAAGGTGTGGCCTTCTGCACTGTAGACATAGACTGTAATTACTGTGGACTGTGGCAGTGCGCGGACAGCTTTACCCTTAATGAGCCCGTGCGTTTTATCTCTTCTCTGGGGGCTGTTTTCGTCTCTTCCTCTCTCACTTTCTTCACTTCGTCTGCTCGGTTCTTCATTTCTGCCAGAGAGAACGACAGGTTGTTTGGCTCACGGCTGGTCTTTCGGGCGAGGATGGCGGGTTGTGGGTTGGCTTCGGGTCGTTCTTGGTCTTCGATGAGGTATGATTTCGCCCTCTTCTTTGCCCCAATTTCTGCTTTCGCTCGGTTTCTTTGCATTGGGTTCTTCGGTTCCTTTTTTTTTTCATTTTTTTCCATCTTCTCCCTCGATTCATCTTCTTTCTGGTGTGGGTGTTCAGTAATTCATTGTATTTTTGATTTATCTGGTCTGGGTATTCAGCAATTGGTTAGGTGTTTTTTGGATTTCTCATGGTCTGTGTGTTCGATTTTCTTGGGTTCGGGCTCGGGCTGCTTGCGATTGGTCGTTTGTGTGTGCTGGGGAGTGGGTTATTGGTTCAATTGGGTTCGGGTTGGGTTGATCGACGGTTTGGAGCTGGTTCAATTCTCGGGTAAACTTAGTGCTTGGTTGGTTTCATTCTCGGGTGCTCTCGGTTTAGAGCCTAAAATCAAATGAATTGATTATTGATTTGATTTTGGTTGCTCTCGGCTCATGGCTTAATTTCTATTTTGGTTTGCTTTGCTTTCTTCGTTGGTTGTGACTGTTCTAATCTGGTTTCGTTACTTCAATTAGTCCTGTTGCACCATGTCACTTCACATTAATTAATTTGTCTGTGCATTTTGCAGGATGGCATGCTTTTTTTTTTTGACTTCTTCTCTTTTGATCTTTGGCTTAGTGGATTGCGCCGCCGCCTTCCTTCCTCTGTTAAGTCATTTTGTCATTGTAATTGTAATGTTTATCTTTGCTGTTGTTGCTCTTTTCTCTCCTGCATATTTCTCTTGCGTTTCGTTTCCTCTAGTACCTTCTTTTTCTTCCATTTTTCTTCTCAGCTTTGCTTTGGATTTCTTGCGTCATTGATCTTATTTCTTTTGCTCTTCTTTTTTGAGGTTCTGGTCTGCTGCTTCTCACAAATTGCTGCAAAGACTTCCTTTCTATAACAATTGTGTTGGTCATCCTATTTTTGAGGTTAGTTTGCTTTTTACGAAAATCTTGAAAAATGTTTGAATTTGTTGTGCTCATGATAAAAAAATTTAGCAGTTAGTTTGCTGATTTATATTATGATCGTGAGAAGTTTTCAGAATATTCATGCACACATACTTGAATCATTTTTTAAGAATAAGAAAAAGCATGTTCTTGATAGGTAATTAATTTCTTGATTGGAGCTTTCTTGAACTCTTTGTGACAAACTGGTGGGTTTTGCTTACGGTTTTCTTTAGTATTATTAATTATAGAGATGATGCTGAGCCCTGTTTTCCTTTTTTATCGTGAAGGAGAAATGATCAAGCTGTTTAAAGTGAAGGAGAGACAAAGGGAACTTGCTGAAAACGCCAATGGAAAGTTACCTATCAAGAAACAAAGTGCAGGAGAATTACGTCTTCATAAAGGTTGTTCTACATGTGCATCTTCATCACTATCTTTTAATTGCTAATTATGATTACTTTTATTTAATTGTGCTGGAAAAAAAAACATTATTTTTCTTATCTGGGTCTTGCTTGCTTTGTTAAGATTTATACTTTGACCAACTTTCAGATGCTTTCAAATTGTTAAATTGGGTAGAAGAGAAAGTTTTGATCTTTAGCCTTTTATGGTTGGTTAATGGGTTATCCTTCATGAATTCCATTACTGAAACTAGGATAAGCTACCTGGTTGTTATTTTCATTAAGAACTGAAATACGATTTTAAGTTTCTTGGTTATGACGCACTGGTTTCGGATTTTTCATTAAACTAATGTTATGATGTTACTCATAGATATCAATGAACTGAACCTGCATAAAACTTGCACACTGGCTTTCCCTAATAGCAAGGATGACTTGATGAACTTTGAGGTTACCATTCGTCCTGATGAAGGATATTATCTGTAAGTAATTTCTTAGGCAACACTCAATTCCATCTTAACTTTGCTCTAAAAATTGATTGAAAGGCGTTCAGGATCCAAAAACTTACATTTCCTTCCCCATATTTCCCTAAGACAAATCATATTTTTTAAGGGTTTTTTATGCCATGTTTCCTGGGTTATATGTTTCAATTACTTAACAAGATGCACTTCTTTTCCCGTCACAGAGGTGGCACATTTGTGTTCTCATTCCAAATTTCTTCCATCTACCCTCATGAGGCACCAAAAGTCAAGTGCAAGACAAAGGCATTGGAGTTTGCTATCGTTAATGTTAAAAAAAGATAAAATTATATAAAAAAAAAAAAAGGCATTGGAGTTGTAGATAACTCGAATCCTTTTGATATTGGGCTTCATGAGTTTTGCCACCATTGAGCTTAAATTTTCTATTATTCTCTTTATCAATATCATTCCCAAACATGCACTAGGTTACTAGACTGTTGATTCCATTGCTTGATATTGAGCATCTTCTTATTTCATTTCAAAATTGAATTGATTGCATATTCAAATTTTTTTAATCATCAAGGATAAATATAGAAGCTCCAAACATGCTTTAGGTAATTATCTTATAGACTCAATCGCAAGGTGGAGTTTGTAAGATGAGTAGAAGAAAGCTAGAGAAAGAAATTAATAGAGTTTGGGTTTGGAGTGATGAATAAGTGAGAGAACAATTATAATGAAGAGTGAATGCAAGATTGATAGAATTTCAGTGTTGAAATGATGTTGATATATTAGAGGAGAGGCTGCCATTGGTTAAAATTCTAATTCAACATTTCTTTGTTGATGGGGTTTTAGTTTTTTCTTTCAAACCTTATTGATCTTGCATCTCCGTCTGTGATTTATGGCTTAAAGTTGTGGTAAATGTTTGTGACCTGATTGATTTAGTTTTATATGGATCGGTAGTGTACTAGGATGTCTTTTTGTTATGTTTACCTTCTGAAATGTGCGTTGATAAAGTACTAATAGGTGAAGTGTTGTGACTATTTGCATTCTGATAGTTATTTATTGGGCACCGAAGAGGTGGGTGATGTATTTCTGTAATCCTTAACAGATTGCTTTATCTGCGAAAGAGATTGATGTGGTAGAATGGAAAGGAGATATCCTTGCTGTTGGTGTTACAGAGAAAGATATGACCAAGGATGACAGCAAAAGGTTTGAGAACTCTCTTTTGAAGAACCTAGATACTAAGTTGGGTGGTCACCTAAGTGAAACCTCTTCCGAGGAGGATTTCACTTGGAAACCTAGCCAGTCAATGGTTCTTAGATTTCCAGGTCATGGTGCCAAAAGAATCGGCTTCATTGGCCTTGGGAAGTCTACTGCAAACGCATACGCTTTTTGCAATTTTGGCGAGGCGATTGCAGCTGCTGCAAAGAATGCTGAAGCCAGTAATGTTGGCATAGTGGTTGCCTTTTATGTTATGGTTCTTAACTTTTTATTCAGGTTATATTATAAGTTTATCATTATGGATTTAATTATATGATATTATATACATAGCAATGCCCGCGGCAGCGCGCGGGCAATATAGCTAGTATATATATATACACACACACTAGCCAATTGTGTTTTTTTTTTATTATATAAATTTAGTCAAAATAATAAATTTGTGTAAAATTCCTGTGAAATGCAAGTTTTCTATAAAATATATGAATTTTAAATCAATATAAATTTATATGTTTAGTAGGTTTCAACGAAATAACCAGCATAAAATTATCATTATCATTAAAAAAGCAAGAAGATTTCGATATTTGAATTATTGAATTTATTGTATTAAGATTAGTTCATTTTATCATTCAATTTAAATCACTTTGAAAAACAAAATATAAAGTTAATGCCTTCGCGCCTCGTTGCAGGCGACACCATATTTTTTTCAACGCAAAAAAAATATTAGTTGTATGTGTGTTTTTTGTTATTATATAAATTTAGTCAAAATAATAAATTTGTGCAACATTCCTGTGAAGTGCAAGTTTTCTATAAAATATATGAATTTTAAATTAATATAAATTTATCTGTTTAGTAGGTTTAAACGAAATAACCATCATAAAATTATCATCATCATTAAAAAAGCAAGAAGATTTTGATATTTGAATTATTGAATTCATTGTATTAAGATTAGTTCATTTTATAATTCAATTTAAATCACATTTAAAAAAATATAAATTATGAAAAGATTTACAATAATCAAATAACAAAAATAAATAGTTAATTTTCTATCCATAAAAAGATGAAAACATAAATTAAAAATTCATCCCTACGTTACCATCATTTTCATTACTATAATAGTTAAAATTGTTATCAACATTACTGTCCAAACAATTAAAATCATTAAATTACCATGGAAAAAAAATCAAAACATTTTAACAAAAAAAACAATAAAAAAAGAATCACTAAAATTATCATTATTATTACACAAATAATAAAATCATAAAATTATCTGATCTGAAAAATAGATAATATAACAGAAAACACAAAAAAAATGAAAAAAGAAGCAAGATTAATTTTAAAATTATCACCGACATAAATTAAAATTTCATAATGGAACCCAATAAAAATAAAACCCCAATAAAAAATGAACCAAAAAAAATAAAATCTATAAGCATAAATGAATAAATATGGACAAAAAACAAATGCTATCCAAATATTGTATTTTTTCATGTTTTTATATTATTTTTATGTGTTGATGTTAAAAATAATGTTCTAAACAAAAAATATATTTTAATTTTTTTTATTACATATAGAAATGTCGTGCTGGGCTTTTTTTTCTATGTAGAAAACTAATTGATTTTTTTCATGCTATAATTAGTTATTATCATATTTAATTAGTAAAATTATAATAGATAAAATATGTTATAAATAATTTTTTTCCAGCCTAAAAGGAATAGTGTAATCAAAATGAGAATTGGTTTGTATATTTTTTAATTGTATATAACGTATGTCAACCTTTTTATGAGTTGTCTTTTCCCTCAGTAATATTAGATCTAACACACCATAAAAAATTAAGTTTTTTAAGAAATAAACTTAAATTTTTTGTGTGCTATAATTAGTTATTTTAATATTCAATTAGTAAAATTATAATTGATAAAATATGTTAGAAATGAGTTTTTTGTTTGTTAGAATTAGTATGCTTGCTCGCGCGTTGCGCTGGGTTTTTTTTCTATGTAAAAGACTAATTGATATTATACATGTTGTAATGAATTATTTTAATATTTAATTAGTAAAATTATAATAGATAAAATATGTTATTAATAATTTCCCCCCCAAAAGGAATAGTGTAATCGAAATGGGAAGTGATTCGTATATTTTTTAATTGTAGATAACATAGGTAAATTTGTCTATTTGTTTTTGTGAGTTGCTTTTTTTTTCCAGTAATATTAGATCTGACACATTATAAATAAAAATATTATAATTTTTTTAAGATATAAACTGATTTTTTTTGCGTGCTATAATTATTTATTTGTCATCTAAAAGGAACAGTGTAATCGAAACAGGAAGTGACTCACATATTTTTTAATTGTAGATAACCTAAGTAAATTTGTCTACTTTTTTTTTGGAGTTGTCTTTTTTCTCCAGTAATATTACATTTGAAATATTATAAATAAAAATATTGTAATATTTTCCCTAGTAATATTAGATTTGATACATTATAAATAAAAATATTGTATTTTTTTAAGAAATAAATTTAAATTTTTTGGTGCTATAATTAGTTATTTGCCGTCTAAAAAGAATAATATAATCGAAACGGGAAGTGGCTCGTATATTTTTTGATTGTAGATAACCTAGGTAAATTTGTCTACCTTTTTTTCTGAGTTGTTTCCCCCCCAGTAATATTAGATATGAAATATTATAAATAAAAATATTGTAATTTTTCTTAAGAAATAAACTTAAACAAAAGAGCACAAAATTAAATTTCAAAGCCAATTTTTTTTATTGTATAAGATTTATTCATCATATTATTATATTATCGCCTAATATTATTGTTTTTTCTTCAAAAAATCCTAGGTAATTTTTTCTCTCTATATATATATATTTAGGCGATAATATTCAATAAATATTAAAACATATAATTAGTCTCACATACTTTAATTTGATATAAATATACATATATATAATTAATTTGACATACTTTAAATAATATATTTAATTTAAAGGACAAAATTGAAGTCAATCCAAACATTGAAATTAAATAATTTAAAACAAAACCGGAAATTAAAACAATTGGGACCGAAATGAAACTGAAATCCATAATTAACTTGTATAGAAGGATAAAATTGAAATAAATCAAACTTTGATACCAAAAATATTAAGGATTTATAATAAATTTGCATGGAAGGATGAAATTGAAATCAATCAAAACTTTGATACCAAAAATATTCAGGATTCCAGCCTAATCCGTAAAATTAAAAGAATGAGGACCCAATTGAAACTACAATATATAATCAATTTCAATTGAAGGACGGAATTGAAACAAATCAAAACCTATATAATAGCAATAAGGGTCAGGAAAAAAAATATAATGCTCAGGGACTGAAATGAAATTTGACAAAAAACAGTTGCGCTGACGTCAACTTGTGCAGGAGGAGAGAGAAATGGGGGGGATGAATTCAAACGACCATTGACACGTCTTTGGACACCACATAGTCACACCCGCCGCACCATGTGGGAGAGAAAATGCCTGCAAATCATTCTAGATGCCGGTTGAGCAATTTTGGACGCTGAAGTAAGTCGCATGCACCACACGAAACACGTGTGAGCACGGAAATGGACGGCGCATCCGGCGACACGCCAGCAGTAAAATGGTGATTTTTTTAATTGGCTAATTACCGGATCGCCCCTCCCTACAACACCTGATTTTTGTCCTTTTGGAGGGACAAAATGGTTATTTCACTATTCAAAGAATTATTAAGAAAACAAAAAACTGGCCAAACGAACCGGGCCGGATTGAAAACGTGCAATTACCGTGGAGCCCCTTAAACCGATGACTTTTTTTGTCCTTTTCAAGGGGCAGATTCGTTAATGCACTATTCACAGACGGAAAAAAAAAAGGCACATGCACTCGCGAAGTACCGGAGTAAATATCCAGTCCACAGCCATTTACCTCACAATCCAGTCCACTGTAGCCGAAACAGTAAGAACGCCACAACAAATATGTTTTAGTTAATATATATTCATGAGTTGCAAGTATCTTCTACTATTTTTTTAATTTATTTTTGGCTTATTTATGTAATTCACTCCGATTATTATTATTATTATTATTATTATTATTATTATTATTATTATTTATTGTCTTGTCAAATTAATTTTATTGAAATTTTTGGAGACAGGTCGATCAAGTTAAGATTCTTACTACCGGGGAAGCTGATCAAGTTAAGATTCTTACTACCGGGGAAGCTGCTTCTCTTTCGACCAAAGCGTAAACATGAGTAAATTTTCTTTCATTAATTTTTTTTTATTACAGGTAAATAAAGAAGTGAAGTATATAAATTGTGTACACTGGCTTGATCTATCCAAGAACAGTAAGAAAAAAAGAGCATTAACAAATGTTCGATCTACATGTTCATCTTCTTCTACAACATCTAAACCACAGAATCACAAAACAGAGCACTCTGTACCCGATAATAAAACCAAACATCACAGCTAAATTGCTCCATTTTTGTGAATCTCTTAGACCCTGCTGTCTCAGGAACCCACTTCCATAAAGAACGCATTCCTCTTTGTCGAACTCCAGGCACCTCCTGTAGCCTTGCTCTCCGCCATATTCATTTATCAAGAAACACTCAAATGGGTACTTGAACAAACTCAAATAGTGCATGAAAACCCAGTAGCTAGGAATCTTACTCTTCGTTATGAAGTAGCCAGAAAATAGAAAGAAAGATCCCATTAATCCTGAAATAACTGATGTCCCCATTATGAAGTTAGGCACCAGAGCACTGAAACAAGCAACGAAAGAATTTGACATCAGAATCACCATCCACACCACTAGAGTGAAGTAAAGAAATCCGTGGATTGACATCCTCAATCCAACTAGCCAGTAAACTGGGGTAGAGTAGAGAAGGGCAACCATTAAAAGGAAAGGGATAAAGATGAGGGTGTTAGATAGGACATAAGAAGAAACTCTGTAGGCTCCTCTCGAGGTCTCGCTCATCAGTATTCTTCTTTCTTGCAGGAAAATAGGCAGGCCCTCAGTTGTTGAAGATAGCAGGAAGGTGAGGCTGAAGGCAAAGAATCCGATTCGAGTCTGCAAAGCGACCTGTCCTGTTTTCTTTCCGACATTCAAGAATATGGTTCCAAGAATTAGTCCGGCCACCAGTGATTGTATCACTCTCGTGGCAAATAGTTGCTTGGTTCTGAAAATGTTGCTGCAAAATCTCTGTCCCAGAATCGAAACCTCCTCCAATATAGATCTGGGAAAGCGGAGAGGTTTTTCTTGATGATTGTTGAAGTATGGAGTCCTCGCGATATGGCCTCCGTTATGTCTGATCTCTCGAGGGCATTGATTGTTCAGAAACGCTGAATTCTGCCCGGACAGGCTTTCTATAGCATCAAAAGAAAACTCAAGAACATTGACATGGGGAGGAATTTGATGACCAGAAAACTTCAGCCTCTCTTCAAGGAAATGCAGCGAGCCATTATGGACAGCATATCCATTGGAAAGCAAAACGAGCCGATCAAAGAGCTCGAGTATTCGGAAACCGGGCTGGTGGATAGTTAAAACAATGGTCTTTCCCTGATTCAACACCATGGACTTGAGCAGAGTCGCTACATGAAGAGCTGATGCTGAATCCAGGCCTGAAGTTGGTTCATCGATGAAAACAACAGCAGGGTCGTGGACTAAATCAACTCCAATCGAGACTCTACGCTTTTCACCACCAGAAATCCCCCAATTTGATCCCTCGCCTATCCTCGAATCTGAAACATGTTCGAGTCCAAGCTCCCTCAGTAGCCTTCTCACCCTATTAGCCGCATCTTTTTTCCCTCCCGGTAGCCTTAAAAGTGCACTGTACAGAAGCGTTTCTTTCACCGTAAGCAATGGAAATAGAGAATCATCTTGAGTGACATACCCGGATATTCTCCTGAAATGTCTGGCATTCATCGGCAGGCTATTTACCAGCACCTGACCAGACACTTTACGTGGAGATATCTTTCCAGAAAGGATCTCCAGCAAGGTGGTCTTCCCTGCTCCGCTAGGACCAGCGATCGCGGTAATCTCTCCGGGACTTGCTGCACAGTTTACATCCCTCAGAATGAATCTGGGAGCTCTTCTCGGGGCCCCTCCACAGTAAATAAAACTAAGCTCGTCAAGTTTGCTGCACAACTTGTAGGATAGATTTTTGGTTTCTAGTCTATACGAGGTTTTCTGGGCACCAGAAACTGGCGGTGCTTTCACTGGCAATTCCATTGAGAGGATGGAGGTCTAAAGAAAGTTGAAGCGGAAGAAGATCAAAATAAGAAATGCAAGTTGCGAGAGGTGAAGGAGATGAGCTAACACACCTAACTGGCATGCATGGGCTTAGGTAGTTTAAGGTTTGGGCTTGACTTGGTGGTGCTTTCTGTATTTGTTCGGGGAAGTGAGAATCTGGTAGGGTTTGGAAAGTTGCAAGAAAACACAAAAAGAAAGGAAGGAAGGAAGGAAGGAAGTGGAGCTGATGGTGGTGAAGTTTTTCAGGTGAGCTGATTGTTGACTGTGTAATGTTGGCCTTACAATCTTCCCCACCCTAACTACCAGCTCAAGAGAAGATTCTGGAGGTGTTTGGGAGTGCGAAAAAATTTGAAATTTTTTATTTGAAATTATTTTTTTGTGTGTGTAGATTATTTTGATACGTTGATATCAAAAATAATTTTTAAAAATTAAAAAAAAAAACATCATTTTGATGTATTTCTAAATGAAAAATATTTTCAAAAGCAACCGCAATCACACTCTCAAACATGCACTTTCACATTGATTGTATCTGTGTTTTTGAAAAAACTTAAAAAAATATTTTTATTTTTTATTTTAAATTAAAAAAATAATATTTTTAGATACTTTTGATGTACTGATGTCAAAAATGATTTTTAAAAATAAAAAAAATATTATTTTAATGTATTTTTGAGTGAAAAATATTTTTAAAAATAATCTCAACCATACTTTCAACCATACTTTCAAATACATAAAATGTTAAATAATAATAAAAAATGGCCTTAAAAATCTATCCATGCTAGGTTGGTAAATGGTCACAAGGAGATGACTTTTAATTAGGCAGGATTTACAACGGCTAACTTGGGAATGATGTCGTTCACGCAAGACTCAAAGTTAGTGATGGATTTGCAACCTTCTTCATCTACTACCATTAAACAAAGAGATTGATGGTGCTCTAGTGTTTACTGTTATTTTCAAATCAAATCTAAATGGCTAAAATCATCATTGCCACCTCATATTTCACTACTCCATTGGAAAAAAAAATAATTAAAATAAATTTACGTGTTCAAACGGTTAAAACACAAGTCAACAGTTTATCGGTCAAAATAGTAGTGTTTGTTTTTATTTTTAAAAAGTGTTTTTGAAAAAAAAATAACATTTTTTTGTTTTTTTTTGTTTCTTAAATATTTTTGATGTTATGGTGTTAGAAATGAATTTAAAAAATATATTTGAATATACTTTAAATAACAATTATTTAAAAAATAATAATGTAAAAACAGATGGGCTGAGCGTGGAAGGTTTTAAATCATTTGAGTAACATGTTAGCTGCTGCATGGTCGGAGCCCAGACTGAGGAAATAGCCCACATATGTAGAAGGCTGGGCCTCCTTCTTCTATTGCATAATATCTGTGGGCCATTCCGAAGCCTATTTTACTAACATTTTATATTTACAATAATTCAAAGTAGATAAAGTTAAAATTAATGAAAAAAAGAGAGAAGAAGATATTTTAATTTGGACATGACCAAAATGCCATTTCAATAAACTTGAAGGACATTTCTCTAACTTCATCCATAAAACCCCTACTAAACCCCTCACATCTCTGTTAGGGTTTCTCCAATTCAGAAAATGGCGACTTCACTCTTCACTCGCTCTCTCCTCCTCCAAAAACCCACCTCACAAACCCTAATCTCCTCCCTCCTCTCTCGCTCCTTCACTTCCCTCTCCTCCACCTCCAACGCCTCTTCCTCCTCTCTCCTCCGCCGATTCATCCGCCCCCTCTCCTCTGCAACCTACATCAATCGCTCCGTCTCTCGGATTTCAATCAGGTCGTTTTCTGTCAGGCAGACATCGTCTTCCCTCAACGATCCGAGCCCTAACTGGTCTAATAGACCTCCAAAAGAGACTATTTTGCTTGATGGATGCGATTTCGAGCATTGGCTAATCGTTATGGATAAGCCTGAGGGAGACCCCACTCGTGACGAGATAATTGATTCTTATATTAAAACTCTTGCTCAAGTTGTTGGCAGGTAGTTTATTAAAGTTTAAACCTTCAATTATCTCTCTCTTTTTTTTATCTTTTAATTTTATTTGATATAAGATTGTTTTATCTTGTGTTATTCGAAATGTTGGTATTCGTTTTAGAAATCACTGGTTTTTCTATTAATTTATTTTTAGTTATTTCTATTGAAGTTAACTGGTTTTGTCTTTTTTATAGCGTATTTATGTTTTGTATTTGGTTACTTATTGTCGAGGGGCTGTGCGTGTTCGTGGTTTCTTTTTCTTTTTCTGGTTTCTTTTTTATTAGTTATAGTGCTAGATTTTTTATTTGGCAATAGTGTTATTTGAAATGCTGGTATTCGTTTGAGCAATCACTGGTTTTTCTGTTGATTTATTTTCGTCTATTTCTATTGAAACTAATTGGTTTTGTCATTTTCTTGTGTATTTATGTTTTGTGTTTGGTTACTTATTGCTGAGGGGCTGTGTGTGTTCGTGGTTTTTTAATCTTTTTTTGGTTTCTTTTTTATTAGTTTTAGTGCTAGATATTTTATTTTGTACGAGTGTTTGGGGTTTCTGATTGTGTACCTCACCAATTTCTGGTGGGGTTTGAGTGCATTTTAAGAATTCTTCTTTGAGGATCAAGAAGCTTTTTTGCTTAATTGTTACTGTATCTGACTTTGATGAGAATTGTGTTTTGTAGTTTAAAATTTCAGTATTGGGTTTTTGTGGTTTATTTTTTCCTTCTCCGAGATGCTTTTAACTTCGAATTGTTATATTTAGCATGTCTTTTTTTTTAAAGTGTGAGGATTGCTGTATAAAAATCTCTCATCTTACCAGAGTAATCCGGAAAGTAATGGGTTTTTGTGATATGAAGTCATGGTAATAGAATTATTGTGGTTGTATGGCAGTGAGGAAGAAGCAAGGAGTAAGATCTATTCCGTTTCAACTCGATGTTACTATGCATTTGGAGCTCTTGTGTCTGAAGAGGTTTCTTACAAGATTAAAGGTATATCTGCTTTTAAGCAGGGGCAAATGTAAGGGGGGCTGACAATGACCCTTGCCTTCCCAAGATTGAAATCTGATCCCATTACCGTTAAATAATACCATAATTTGGTCCATTTTAACCCAGAAAACAACTTTCAGATTGATACTTAAAATATGTTTTCTTAACCTAGATGCATCCTTCCTAGAATGTAAAACTACCTCCCTTCACTTAAAAAGATGACAATCAGTCTTGTTTTAGTTGAAAAACATTGGTTGGTGCTTTCAAGTGATTGGTTTATGATTTTTTTAAGTTTGATTATGATGGATGTGTTTTGTTGGTCAATATTCCAGAATTGAAAAATGTCCGTTGGGTTCTTCCAGATTCATACCTGGATGTGAAGAACAAGGATTATGGAGGTAAGGAGCCTTTTTCTTTTGACCCTTTGTATGTTATACAAGTTGTTGTAAATGCATGCTTTTTTTTTTAAGGAAACTTCTGGCTCAAATGTGATGTGCACCAAGAAATCATGTTGAAGCTTGTTCTATTTAAGTTGGATGCAATTGTAACCCTTTGAGATCTTGACCAAATGTTGATTGGACAAGAAGTTTTTGTAAATTCACTGAGGTTTTGTCAGTTATATTTTTCAGGATTAGCTTTGCTATGTAGTTATCACATTTGAGCGGGAGTTTTTTCTTCTCCAAAATAAATGGGTAAAAGAATTTGCAAAACTCCATTAGGATTGTATCTTGCGAAATATTCTCTGATGCATTGCCAATCAACTGTATTTGGTTGTTAAATAGCTTCACAACCTCCATTTTCAAACATAATTCTACACAGAAAGCTGCATATTTGTCTTTTCTTACTAAGGGGATTAGGGATACATATTGTGGTGCCCTGATTATGTTCTTGTACTGGTTGTCTTTTCTTCAATTTCCACTGAGTCACACATTAGGAATGGTTTTTTTTCCTTCCTTTGAAACTCTGGTTATGAAATTAAGTTCTAACGCCTCCTTTTAATCATAAGCTGTCGCTTTTACTGTTTATTCTTTGTGACTAGTTAAGTCATGACACGAGGCTGTATATTATTGTTCTTGATGGTATTCTTCTATTAGGGGAGCCGTTTATTGATGGGAAAGCTGTGCCCTATGACCCAAAATACCATGAGGAATGGATTAGGAACAATGCGAGGGCAAATGAAAGAAATAGGCGCAATGATCGACCTCGTAATGTCGACAGATCAAGGAACTTTGACAGAAGAACAGAAAACATGCAGCAACGAGGTGGAGCTCCACCTCCTCCAATGGCTAATCAGGCTATGCGAAACCCTGCTCCCAACATGGCTGGACAACCACAAAACATGGGCAGACAAGGTGTACCACCACAGACACAAAACAACTACAGGGCAGGACCAGGTGGACTGCCACCTAACAACTATAACATGGGCGGGCCTCAAAACATGGGCGGACCAGGTGGACCTCCAAACATGGGTGGACCAGGTGGACCTCCTCAAAACATGGGCGGACCAGGTGGACCTCAAAACATGGGTGGACCAGGTGGACCACCACCTAACAACTATAACATGGGCGGGCCTCAAAACATGGGCGGGCCTCAAAACATGGGCGGACCAGGTGGACCTCCAAACATGGGCGGACCAGGTGGACCTCCTCAAAACATGGGCGGACCAGGTGGACCTCAAAACATGGGTGGACCAGGTGGACCACCACCTAACAACTATATGGGTGGTCAGCAGAACAATATGAGTAGGGTGCCACAGAACATGCCCATGCAAAACTACCTGACCCCGCAGAACAATATGCCCCCTCAAAACTACACCCCCCCACAACACAATTACATGCCTCCACAGAACAACACGGGAGGATGGTCCAATGACATGCCTGGAAACATGCAACACAACAACCAGAATGGCCCTACCAATGGAGGCTTCCAAGGTGGACCATCAAACTACCAGAACAGCTACCCTCCAAGCCAGGATGCTGTGTAGATATGCAAGGTATTTCAAATGTCTTGGGCTTGTTCAATTTTTCGATGAAGTTAGACCCTGTTTGAGGCATCTTTTAATGTCTGATTCAGTATGTATCAATTTTAAGGATAGGATTCAGTACCCAGTCTATTTTGTTGGAAGTTGAAACCTGCCCACAGTTATGAGGTGACGCTTAAAAAAAGGATAGAATCGTAGCTTCCTACCCTTTGTTTTGCCGCTTGTGTAATATTGTCTTTCATGATTGGAAACGTTTTCTGCTCTTTGATTCATTGCTGTTTCAGACCTGGTGTGATGCCGGTCTGATACCTTACAAGTTCAAGGTACACAAGTCTGTCCTAAGAGGGATAGCTCATAGCTCCGTTGTTTTGTGGCAGTTAATTTTCTCATTCAAAGTTCCTGTTGAGATTTTTTTTTCCTTTTCCTAGCATATGTAAGGAATATATGCTGGGTGCGTTTGAAAATGCAAGAAATTTTGAGATGAGAATGTGGTTTTGTGAGCCCAGAGAGGGGTGTAGGACAGCAGCAGGGTAATCTCTGCCGATGTCGACGCATTCCCTGTCAAATTTGTCTGAAAATTAACTTCAACATTGTTAGATCGAAATTCTTAAAATTTCTCCCTTTTTTCATGGGTTATGAAATTTGTTGCTACAAGAATTTTAAACGCATAACAGCGAAAGTTGCCCAACTGAGCTACTTGCCTTGAAGGATGATTTGGAATGCCACTTGCTTATTGCATGCCAAAATAGCAAATAAATAGATTCATACACTGGGACAGTAAAAGAAGAAGGGTTTCCAAAACATATATACACGTCGAAAACATTATATTTCATTATTTTTTTTGAAGTTCTAAGAATTTTGTTAAACAAATCTAAAATTGTTTAGGGTTTACAAAAAAATTATATGAGAATTAAGTGTTATTTTCATCTTCAATGGTAATTCACAACAACAACAATGGAAAGTCCCTTAAACCTCTTTTAGAAGTAAGAGATTGTTATGACTTTAAGTGCTAGCTTAATTTTTTCTTTATAAAAAACCTAAAAATTATATAAATGATAAATATCAATCTGCTATTTAAATAATATAATTATTTAAGGCTAATTTTATAAACTATTGAATCAAGTCCTTAATTGTTTTTAAGTCTATAATTGTAATCACCAATATTAATTACATTTTAGTCTTTAATTTCAAAAATATATTTACAATCATGTCATACTTGATCAATCATCTCATTTTAATTACTAACCAATAATTTTATTGCATTTGACTCGTTAAGTTTTATAATAAGTTGACCTAAATATAAATTATAATCCTAAATAAATGAAATAATTTATTATCAATTCAATAATTCAGTGATTTATATTTGAAGATAAAGCACAATATCTAGCAATATATCATGATTACTCAAACATTAAAAAAAAAATATAAGTAATTTGATTTAACCTTTCAATGCCAATTTCTTAGCAAAATTAGTATTCACTCATCAATTTAGCATGTAATATTATTCACCATAATAATTGGTTCATTGAATAAGATTTGAAACTCTTTTTAAATCTTATTGTACATTACACAAAGATTTAAAAACACATCAAAATAATTAAAAAAAAAATCTTTTAATATATTTTTAAACAAAAACCATTTTAAAAAATAATTTTAAACACAGTTACAACCAAATGGAATAGACTTGTACCATAGTAAACTAATTGGTGACGGGGCATATTCATTAACAAGAGAACAGTTAGCATATGTTATAGAAATCGGAGTGCTAATGTCAATTCCAGTAGATATCCTTTATAGAAAAGGCCCGGTTTCATTCCTTCACAGACATCATCTGTGCAGGGGACGATTGCTCAAGTGTGAGCAATAACAGCAGTTGGATGGAAGTCATAATATGAAAAAAATGCAACTTGAATTTCAGTTGCTTCACAGGATGCAACTCTTAGCTCACTGTATTCATCTCCCAGCAAACGAGTGGAGTAGATGGTGCTGCCAAAGCTTCCCTAGTATTGGATTCAGTTTTTTTATTTTTTATAGCTTGGATCTGATCCGCAAGTGAAGTTTCTCTTTGAACTTTTTCTTTCTTTATCTCTGCATTCAGTTTCTCCCAAGCCCGGGTAGGGGAAGTCAATGATCCCCCATGACTAATCATCTTATCATCAGTGGATTTCTTTTTTCGAATCTATAGAGACAACATATAGCCATTGTTAGGACAAACATATACAAAAATAATAATGAAAAAAAAAATCAATGTGGAACAACAATGGATGTATAGGACCAACAAAGCGCGGTCTCATCATGGAATTGCTTGTTTCATGCAAAAGATACCAAGAACAAAGATAGTAATTGTATCATAGGAGCATATCCAACATCTAAATATCAGTTTTTAACAAAAGGGATTATAAGTAACTAAACAATGTACATAATAGAATGCTGTGTAAACGTCTGACATAGTGTGGCACCAGCATAAAATCATTTCATAAGATTCCCATCTTCCTTGTATATGTCTGTGTTTTGCATGTCTTCTACCAATTATTCCTGTCTTCTATGGAATAACTATTTAAAAATTAATTCTAAGTTCGAAATATATGATTCCTAATCAATGAAGTCAGCAAGACTCAAGTATTCCTAATTCAATTCTTTGCATCAATGCACCTCAAAAAATCAAATTTCATATACTTTTCCTCAAATTGATAGTTTGATTTTTCATGTTGCACTGTAGCCTGTAGGTTACCTTTGTTAATATCTTCTTAAGTGTCAACTTTCGGTCAACAGATGACTCATCTGTTTGTTTCTTTGATTTTCTGTGTGCCTTCCTCTTTGTTTCTTCTCTTTCCATTGCTTTCTCTTCCCGCTCTTTTCTCTTCTGAGCAACCCTTTCCATCTTTTCTTCTTTTTTCTTTGCCTCTCTCTCAGCTGTTCTCTTTGCAATCTCCTCTCCCTTTGCCCTTTCCATGGCGCCCTGAAGCTGCTTGAGAGTTATTTCTTTTTTTATTTTATCGTACCCATCCCAGTCCAGCTCTTGTTGGTCAATGCCTCCTTCCTTAGCTGCTCTTGCTATGCTTTTAGACCATGACATAAAAAACCTCTCTCTCAATCTTTTCAATTTCAAACGTTTACCCCAAAGTTGTCTGAGCGAAGACCTTATCTTAGTCCTGATTGCTTCACTGCAAGGAATTTGTTTGAATTGTGATTTTCAGTCTGAAAAACTTGTGTGGCTGCAGTGCCTATAGAGGTTATAGAATACTCTCAGCAAATATTAAAACCCCGAAATCCTTAAAGTTACATTGAATCGGAGTCAAGCTTCCTCATTCAAAAAATCATCTACTGAGTTAAATGAGCATAAACCATATCCAAACTCATTACTATAAGCTTTAATTTGAGGTCATTATCTTCGTAATATTTTAAGTGGATATCAATGGAAATGTGGCTTGTGTAGAACATCGTGCATTTGGCAGGCCCATTTTTCCACATATAACTTTCACAGCAATTGTTGTGCGTATTTATAAAGATTGTGATTGGAGAGCATAAACATTACCTATGAGCACGGGGATGACCTGACATCTTCTTCCTAACCTGAAAGTTGAGAGGAAAGAAAATCAAGTTTTAGAGGAAAAACAAGAGTAATATACAAAGAACTTGTCAAAAATGAGAGCGGGGTAGAGTATTTGTTACTTTCTCAGACTCTATGCGAAATAAAGAATAGCCAAGCAGGAAAAATGAATTCAGAGCATTCATATGTTTGCAAATGAAAGAGAAAAAAATGGTTTGTGGTATGAGCTTATTTGCTATTCCAAGAGATGCAGCATATATGAGTGAGCATACACATCAGTGAAGATCTTAAATTTGAGGAAACAACTGTGTAGTACTATAGTTCAACCATGCAGTATGAACCCTAACTATTCCAATAATTCCCTTGCACAGAAGACAAACTGTAAAAGAACTAACTAATCCTTGCATGACTTCACCTGGGGGTTTGTCAAGGCTTCGATTGTTCTTTGTTTGATCAGTGCACGGGTCTCTACAAAATAAAAGAAAATGAGACTACAGAATTAATCAACTTCATTAAGCCTCGGAGGGAATTATTTGATATACATTTACCTGCGGTATGTTTTCTGCCTTTGTTCCATGGAATCTTCCCTTTGTTCCCATGTTTTTTCTTTCTTTTTCTTCTCTTTTTGGGAAGGTCATTGATACTTTCTGCAGAATATTGGCATCCATCAAGTTGAACCTCCTCACTCAGAGTCTGCTTCTCAGCTGGATCTAGGCTAATTTTTGACTGGTAATGCTTGCTAGAACCAGTAGTCTCCTCGACATCAACACCGATTTGCAAGGCTACAAAATCATCAATTCTTGGGAAGGTACTAATAGAAGCATATGCGGGACATATTTTCTTCTCAATTGATGTACAATTGTTTGACTGTTGCACATTTGGTTGAAAATGTGTGTATTCCAACACATAACCCAGAGTTGGCCATAAAAGATTGTTTGGAAGATGGTTGCATTTTAAATGGGGAACAGACAATCTCCTGATAGATGGTTGAAAGGAAACACAGTCACATATTTTATAGAACTATCTATCCAGTTAATAGTGTCAGATCCTAAGCAAAACCATTCACAATGTTGCAAACATCAACGATTATTATGAATGCAAGGGATGCAGACAAGTTCATGTTCTTTTATTTTCTAGAACCTCACCAAAATGTCAATTTGGTGAAATCCTTCAATGAATTTTGTAAGAGAATAGAACAAACATGATAAATCATTTAATTGAATTATTCAAATGCAAATAACTACCAATAAAATGACATTTCCCTGATGAGAACTTGATGAATCACATACACCAAAATTAATGGGAGATTCAGAAGACAAATACAACCGAACCAGAGCCATGTCCTGAAAAAACACAAAAATGTGAACCTAATTTGTATTTATTACAGGTGGCATCTCAAGTTCTGGAGATACAATGATACCAAAAGAAGGGTAGCTAAAGAGTGTTCCAATAGGTGGCCTCAATCACGATCAGCTCTATCCATCCTGAGTAGTTTAAATCGTTTCTCAAGTTCCACATAAGTCAATGCAAACAACTAAAATCATCAAATATAACAAAGCTAATTCAGAATAGTCAATCAAAATCTCCTAGTGTGAGCAAATTTAGTGGGAATTCCAAGTTCCAGCCCATTTATTGTACACTCAAACTTCTTTCATGTTAAAAAAGCTGACTCATGCTAATGGAACCTCATGAAATCACAACCTCATGAAATCGAAACCTATGCTTACATCCAAAATTGACAGATAATGCCACTAAAAACAAAAACAGTGTCGATTTTTTCTAGTTACAGCAATGCAGCACACTATCAATGCTAACAAAAGCATGCATTGTCATAGGATAAAATAAAAATCCCATTCATCAATTCAACGAACAGTCAAAACCCATATTGAAACCAAACCCACAATGAATTGAAGATTCTATCCACTTTTATCAATAATTTTCAGGAAGTAAGACTCCAGATTGAGAAACATCTAAAGCAAACCCATTTCCAAAAAAACAAGTCTTTAGGTATACCACTAAGACAGAGACTTACAAATGAAAGAATGACATTCTCAATGCATGTTCTCTGCTCCAGAAGTTTCCGCTAGTGAGATAGAGTTTCTGTGAGAGGTACTTAAGTCACCTTTCTATTCAATTCTGAAAGTGTGGATGTTTATAAACAAATTTATTAAGCTGAATTTTTTTTACAAAAAGAAAAAGATAAAAGATAAAAGGGTGAGATAGTGAAGCAAAGGAGAGGGAGAGGCAATTGATATTGGCCAAACATTACGAGGATTGGATATATTCCTCAATGGTTTATATATATATATATATATATATAGTTATAGTTATAGTTATAGTTATTTTGGATTTATCTTTTTTTTCTATATGATCTTTGATGTTTAATTTGATTACAAATTATAACTTTCGCATACTCAATTAAGCATGAAATTAGGTTTTATATATTTATACAAATTCACTTAAATTAAATGTTTTCCATTGCTTGGTTTCTATTTTTAATTTTCAAGAATATAAATATATTTGTATTTCTTTTATACACTTGACAGGATTTACAGTTATTTAATTAGATATATAGTAGTAATTTAATTTTGATGGAACGTTTTTAGAGTAGAAGATTATATTATTATTTTTTGGGTAAATGACTCTATTTATTTTTACTATTGATCGAGTTCTTAAGATATCTTTATATTTTTAATTTTAATTGTGCTAAATATGCTCTTGTATTATATTTTAACTTTTTTTGGTAAATGATTATTAACAATTTTAAAGATATCTCCATGAATGACAAGTCTAACAAAAATAATTGAAACGAGTTTTTGCCAACGACGTATTTAGAAAGAAATTATGCCAAAAGCATGATGTAAAAGGGTAAGAGCATGATGATGCACTCAAAATAAAGTAGTGCTAAGAGCAATGTTTTAAAAAGATAAAGCTCGATAAGCCTTGTTAGGACATAATCAAATATAACCTTGTTGGGTTTGTATTTTTTATAATTTTTTTATACTTTTTCTTTATTTAAAACCATTTTAGGACATAATCAAATATAATCTTGTTGGGTTTGTATTTTCTTATACTTTTTTCTTTATTTAAAACCTTATTAGGACATAATCAAATATAACCTTGTTGGGTTTAACACTTTATTGAGTTCTGATTTCTTAAATCTCATTAAGAGTTTTTTTGCTCAATTCATGTGTAAAAACTTGCACAATATTTTCTTATTTTGTTATTGAAAAAGCATTTCAACATTGAGCTGATGCTTGATTTTATAAAAAAAAAAATTGATTTTGTTTTGTTACAAGAAACTGGAAATGATATGACTAGAATAAATAAAAATAAAACATGCCTTTTGTTTTAAAATCAAATGTGGTGTCAAATCAAGTCCCTTTTCTGATTTTTTTTTTATCTTCGATCATTGAGTTCTTTTCTTTTCAATTTGGTCTTTTGATGTTGTGTTGGTTGGGATTTGAGGTTGATAATTTATTTTAATCTATTTTTTATGTGATTATTTCAATTTTTTAAAATAATCTCATCATTGGATTGTTGAATAATTTTACTAGAAGAATTCAAATTAATTTTTTGAGAAAGATTCATGATGAAGGAATCAAAATTGAAACATATAAAAAATGAGACATTTCCTTAAAAACAACCTTTTACTTTAGTTTTTCCTTGGTATTTAGTCAAAAGTTAATTTTTGTCCCTTTAGTTTGTCAAAATCAATATATATATATATATATATTATTATCTATAATATAAAAGGTGTGGGAAAAACATTGTAGTAATCCACAGTGTTTTTCCCGCGCCATGACAAAAGGAAATGGGTTTTTGTTTTTTTTTTTTGCTTTTTTTCTTTCTAATTATGTTTTCTTTTGTTTTTTTTTCTAATTATTTTTTCTCCTTTTTTTTCGTTTCTTTCTTTTCTCTCTTGCTTTTTTTATTATGTTTTTTTTGTCTTTTTTTTCTAATTATTTTTTTCATTTTTTCCATGAATTGTTTTTTTTGTTGGTTATATTTTTTTTTCCTTTTCCACTTATATATATATATATATATTATTTGTTTTTTCAGTGTTTTTCCCGAGCCATGACAAAAGGAAATGGGTTGATATATATATATATATTGGTGTTTTTGTTCTTTTTTGGACAAAAATTGTCTTTATTTTATGAATTTGTGCTTTTAGATTTTGTGTTTATTTTGTCATTTTATTTTTTATACGTGCTATTCTAAAATTTTAATTTATATCGGTCACACTGTATTTTATTTTTAAAAATTTCTTTATTATTTTTTGGTCTCAAGGTTTTGATTTGTTGTAGTTTTGTCATTTAATTGAAATTAATTATATATATTGATTTTTATTTGGCACTTATTCTTTTAATTTTTTATTTAGTATTGATTCCTTTCTTTTTTTTCTACCTTTCTTAAAGAGTTTTTATTTTTTGTCCATATGCATTCATTTAAAATTTGAATTTTGTTTTGAATTTTTGTCATTATATTTTTTATTGACGTTTTATTTTTATTCAGTTCAATTCTGAAATTTTAATTTATATTGATGATCATTTTAAAATTAACATTGCTCTATTTTTCTCTTTGTTCTTTTTTTTTTGGTTTTCTATTATTTCTATCTGATTTTTGGATCAGATGATTTTATAATTTTATTGTTTACACAATAATAATGATAATTATTGTGATTATTTTTTTTATTGTTTTTTGACAAAATATTCTACTTTTTTTTTATTATTCGGGTCAATTTAATATTTTTTACTATTTGTACAATAATATTGATAATAATTTTAACTGTTATAGTGATGATAATGACAGTAACGTGGGGATGAATTTTCAATTTATATTTTCTTCT
The DNA here is from genome assembly GCA_027405865.1 of Salix purpurea. Classification (NCBI taxonomy): domain Eukaryota; kingdom Viridiplantae; phylum Streptophyta; class Magnoliopsida; order Malpighiales; family Salicaceae; genus Salix; species Salix purpurea. The sequence continues at coordinate 24,174,905 of JAOWLH010000002.1, forward strand.
TTTTGGAGATAGAAAATTAACTATTTATTTTTGTTTTTTGATTAATGCATGATCTTTCACAATTTATATTTTGTTTGTTGTGTTTAATTTAAATTGAATTATAAAATAAATTAATCTTAACACAATGTATTCAATAATTCAGATATCCGATTTTTCTTGCTTTTTTAATGATAATGAAAATTTTATATTGGTTATTTCATTGAAACCTCCAAAACAGATAAATTTATATTCATTTAAAATTCATATATTTTTTAAAAAAACCTTCACTTCACAAGATTTCTGCACAGATTTATTATTTTATCTAAATTTATATTATAATAAAAAAATTACACATAATTAATATTTTTTTGTGTTAAAAAAAATATGGTTCCGACCGCGACGAGGCGCGGGTGCCATGGCTAGTATATATATATATATTGTAGTCTTTGAGTTTGGAAGAGGAGAGAGAGTTGCTGAAAAACAACGAACGGAAATAAAAGTTGTTGAAATGCTATATTTTAGCTACAAAGACTCGTTATTTTCTGCGCCATAGAGTTTCATATAATGAGATGAGTTTCATTTAGGAGTTTCAATCTTTTGTTGACTTTGAATTGGGTTACATAATTTATTGTGCTTTATTTTTTATAGATTTATTATTGTCTTAAACAAGCATCAAGGACCATGATATTTGATTGATGCTTAATTTTGCAAGACACTAATTGTTCAAAGTATAACTAAAAAAATAGAGAAAATAAAGTTATTAAACCAATGGATGTAATTAGCGGGTTGACTTGAGTTGATTGAGAATTAAATTTTATGTTTCATTTTAGTTTTGTTTTCAATAGGGTTATCAAGTTTTTAAACAAACATTTTAACATTAGATTGATGTTTATTTTTTCAAGCATATATTTTTGTTATCATATATTCAATTGAAAAAATAATTGAAAAAATTATTAAACCAGCCGAAGTCCATGAATTGAGTCATAAGTTTAACGGGTTAAATTATGAAGTAGGATTTATAATTTCTTTCAATTTGCTTTTTTTAGTGTTATCACAATCTCAAACAAAATATATTGATATTAAGAGTCTGTTTGACACAACTGCTGTTGTTGTGGTTGAAAAAAAACAGTTTAATGAAAAGCGCTTTTAGCTACGGTTTATAACTAAAATTGAAGTATTTGGTTAAAACTATGGTTGAGTTTGAAGTTTAATGAAAAACAGTTTTGAGTGTTTGGTTACCATGCTTTTTATAGTGCTGTCAACTTGTGAAATTACTTTAAGACACACACACACACATCAAACTACTTTCAATTCCATCACGAACTAAATTCATACATGAACGTGTTTCTGATTTCTGACTATGTGATCGATGAACAACATCTGGTAAAATATCTTCAGAAACAAAAATAATTAAAATAAATATTTTTAAAATACAGTGACAAATCATGTCTATGTAACAAACAACCAAATATAGTTTTAAATAGTGTAAATATTTTTTTTTTATCTATATCTACTCCAATGATAAAAACAATTTAGAAGAGCCATTTTAAATATAATACAATTATTTTGTATATAATTTAATTATGCAATTAATTATACAATTAATAGGAGTAAGTTATATAATCAAATAATTACTTAAAAAAAACCCTCCAATAATATAATTATTAATTTTATATATAATTTTTTACTCTCTTGTTGAAGTATTTTTTAATAAAAACAACAAAAATATTTTTAATATAGTTACATGTTTGTGTATGTGTGTGTTCTACTATATATATATACACACACATATATATATATATATATATATACATCTCCATTTCCATCCTCACGATCTCCATCTCTCTAGCCATTTCCATTTCCATTTGCTCCATTTTAACAAACCTATCTCTCAATACCTTTACTGCCACAACTAGCTCCTCCATCGGCAACCAGTGCCCAGCTTCCCAACCAACCACGTCCAGCTACAAAAGCATCTCTTCCAGCTACGGCTGAACCATTGGTATTCAATTGGGATCCACACAAAAAATCTAGGGTTCCATTTGGTAATGTATATGTTTGGCTCTACGGTTAAACGTAAACACAATGTGAACCGTAGAGCCAAACGACATTTAAATCGATTCTCATTTTTATGAGCAATTGTTTTTATTATTATATAATTAAATAAAAATATTTAAAAAAAATTATTATACCTGTTAGAGTTTATAGAGTTTATGACTTAGGTCATTGGTTGATAGATTAGATTTCAAAATCTAAAACAATCTAATATGTAATTTTTTTTTAATATATATAACATATTTTTACTAGTCTCTCATATTATTTTTAAACTCGTCAAGTTGATCTTGAGATAACTCGCAAATAATTTAATTTAAAATTTATGCTATACATGGAGTTGAGTTGGAATTTTTCAACTTAACCTTATTGGCAAAAAAAATAAAATCCCACACTTGGAATATTAGTTTTTCAACTTTTTTTCCAAACCAAGTTTAAATCTGAAATATTGCGCGCGTGAATTACTAATATTGTAACAAAAATTAAACCTCAAATATCAAGTGAGTGGAAATAGCAAGTGAAAAAATAGCAATTTCCCAAATCTCCAACGAGGCTCCGCACACACCCTCCAAAAACATATCAAGTGAGTGGAAATAGCAATTTCCCTGAAGTGTTGAAAAGGGTTTAGAAGAGGGTTTACTGCTGAAAAAACACAGACCACTATCATGGCGATGAAGAACTCACTGTGCAGATGCAGGGTCCTTGCAAAAATCGCTACCTCACAACCAACAACAAGGCGGATTCCTCCTTCAATAACTCTCCTGCTTCAACAATCATCTTGTTACTCCACCGACGAAAAGGAGCACAGCCCACCAACAACCACACCAAAAAACACACCACCTTTATACAAGAAATCACCTTCATCTACAGATTTTCCAAGGCCCAAAGAAATCCCATTTCAAGCAAAGGTTGCTAATTCCATTAACTTAATTGGGTATATCGATATGCCTATTCAAACCCTAGTTTCATCTCGTGGTGGCAAGTTTACGGCTGCCACTGTTATTACCCAGGAACCTTCTTATCATTCTCCTGCTCTTCGGTACTCTCTTTTACTACTATTTTTCTTAGATATCTCTCTTCTTCTCTCTTCCTGGGTCTCTGTTATTTTTGTCTCTTCTGCTTATGCAGAAAAAAAAGATATAGGATGGATTTGCGTTTGTAGTAAAAGCTGCTGTAAAGTTTGTTACTTTCACACTTATTAAGTTGCTTTGTTCTGTTACTGATGCTATCTATGTTTCACTTTTGGTTGGTTGATTTGTTTGTCTCTTACAATATTAGGATTCCAATAATATTTGAAGGTGATTTGGCCCATATTGCTGCTTCACACTTGAAGAAAGGAGATTTTGTCAAAATAGGCGGGCAGTTAAGTACTGATCCCCCTCCTTTCCCTGAAATGCAGGATCAAACCCAAGTTTTGGTAAGCATTATTAACTATGGACCTAAAAATGCACGCATGCGTCACATGCACTGTGATTTGGGGTTAATTATGTCTAGCAATGGATGCTTATAAGTATTGTGTTAATTTTATGCTGTGGAATGACATCAGGAGGGTGGTCTATTAGATTCTTTTCTTTCTTTCTTTTTTGATAGAGTGGTCTATTAGATTCTGGAATTCTGGTAACCAGAACATTTTAAGAATTTTAGGCTTTGCATAACTTAGATTAGAAGAGACTTTTCCTTCTTGCCCTGAAAGAAATTCAGATATACTTGAAATATGCCCCTGCCTTAGCTCACTTCTGTTTGCATTGGTCGGTAACTAGGTGGAATAAGATCTGATGAGGTTCATTGCTTCTTGCTCAACAAGATCTCAAATTAAAAACAGAATGAATAGTAGTCCATGCCGATATTGCAATGAGTTGATATGGAGATTATAATAGAGAAATTGAATTTTTTTTAAACATATGTGAAGGTGACACCAAAGATGATGCCTCATTGCATCATATGCTGGAATTGCTTAGCGTGCCTATCTGTTGTAGGATTGGGATAGCCTGGAGACCATCAAAAGATGCAACAGATGCACTTTTACAAACGTGACGGGTGTTGTGCTTTTGTACATGTGAAAAGCTTATAATGCTAGCTTTGCTCGTTCTTGCTAGGTTTTGGGGAACAGTATCAATTTTGTTGAGGGGTCTTTCCAAATGAAGAAAAGTCTACTTGAGCAGCAACTAGAAGGGCCCTTAGATGATGATGGTAAATCCATATAAGATATTTTTATTCACTTTTTTTTTTATGATGCTGATTGCTAAGCTATGGCTTACTTATCTTTCAGTCAGCATGAAGAGAAATGGTGAATCTGGATCAAATTCCTGGATTGACCTTCTTGAAAATCCAGATCAGTGGTGGGATTATCGTAGTAGTAAGCTCAGTGGATTGGTAATGATTCACCCTCTTGGTAAGTTCTTATATAGTTGTTGATATTTATGGATCCTTTACCTGCTTGCTTCTTGTTTTGAACAGGTAAAACCGAAGCACCCAGATTTTAAACACAAGAATAACGACCAGCCTGTCTGGCTTAGTGGGGCGCCAAGTTGGATTTTTTCAGGACTCAAAAAGGTGAAATTTGATGTGAAGACTGTCCTACCACAAACAAGGCAGAAAAAAGGTACAAACAGCTTAGCTACTATCCTTAAACTACCTTCACTTGGCCTCCCTGTGCTGATTTCCCCTAAAATTGACATATCTAGCAATGTGGATGCTTGTTATTTTTTTTTATGTCAATATGTGCTTAGAGAACAATTCTTATGGGAACCATCAGTTGCTTCTTTCCCATGTGGCAAATGGCACCATGCTGGTATAAACATACAGTATCCATTCGTATGAGAAGAAGGTTTAATGATTGTTTGTAGCAGATGAGTCTTGATGTGAAGAAGACATGCAATTCCTTTTCCAAATCGTGGACTTGTTTCAAGTGGCATTGGGGAACATGTCTCTGTAGTAGGAAGATTGGTATTATTAAGTACTAGTTGTTAAATGGAACACTTATGATGGGTTTGCTATTCTGGCTTTCTGTAACCAGAACCACCATCAGAGCAGACAAACACAGCTATAAGGAAAATGGTTTGAAGGAGGGCCAGTTTCCTTTCTAAACTTTTCTATTACTTACCTCGTCAAGTTGGTCAGGATGACTTTTTTTTTTTTTTTTTAAAAAAAAGAGTGTTTTTTCTCATTTCTATTTATTTTTCTATATAAAAGGAAATACTGAAGGGAATATGCAAAATACCTTCTTCTTTAGCAATATTCCTTATAATTAAAAGGGAAACCTCGATCAACAAGAAAAACGAGCAGAGTTTCTCTTCTCATTTCAATTTTTCATTTGTGCTCCTGGCATTCCTATTTGTGAATTTCCCATGTAATTGGGCAGCGCCCCCCTGCATGATCTCTATCTAATATTATCTATCCAGCATAATTAAGAAAAAATAAAGGTAAAAACTTGCCTTCTAGAAGAATTTGTCAGTGATTTCCATTGATAATTAGGGAAGACACTGTCCAATATATCATCCATTCTTAATAATGTCAGCATCCCCATTATAGTTTGTTTTTCTCCAATTTCTAATTTATCAGCAAAACTTTAGGTTACTCTGCTGGCTTTTTGGCTTTCATCTTGTTTTTCACTTAATAATACTATATTCATTGTGGTATGATTTAGAGGAAGGATTCTGGAAGGACTTGGTGGAAAACCCTAATAAATGGTGGGACAACAGATTTAACAAGGTAATGCTGCAAAACTTATTCACCTGATCAAATTATTCGTTTATATCGTCATGCCCCTTTATTTTCTGTATTTAGAAAAACCCAAAATCTCCCGATTTCAAGCACAAAGAAACTGGTGAAGGATTGTGGCTTGTCACATCACCAGCTTGGGTGCTCCCAAAGTTGCCGCCTACAAAAGGTGCAGAGAATGTTGCTGGCACAGAGGGATACAATGCCCAATGGGGACAAGGAAGTACATAAGTCACTTTTATCACCTGATCAGGTCTGCTGATGCAATTCCCAGTTCAGTGTAGCCTTTCATTTGTTTCCTTTCATTCAAAGGAATCTTTGCTCCACTCACAAGCCACATTTCTGATGATATCTCGCAGGAAATTGTCGTACATAGGGTGTCCAAGTTCTCCAATACCATATATATGAAGAACCTGAAAATGAAAAGAAGCTTCTAGCTTTTAATGTGTTGGCTGCTATCTACTATTGGATCATGCAATCATTCTTCCAATCATGCTATGATATCCTTGCTGACTCTCTCTCCAAGTCTCTCAAAACTTAGTTATTAGATCGAGATGGAGTAAGATTGTCTTTTTCATTTTTTTTTTACCTTATTAGACTTCCTAAGCTGACCCAGTTCTTTAGATATTACTTTGAAGCTTTTAGCTTCTTGTTTTCGAGCCTGTTTATTTGTGCGGTTGTACTGTGCTTTTCAATTTTATTTTTTTTCAAGTTTTTTTTTTTTGAATCATTTTGATACTCTAATATTAAAAAATAATATACAATTTTAATACATTTCTAAAAAAAAATAAACTTTAAAAGTCAATTTACATCGCAATCTGTTTGTCCTTTGTGTACAAAATTGAACGAGGTTGACTTGGAAAACAGGTTTCATCAAAATGGCATGTGGTAAGCTTGTAGCAGTGCTTCCATGGCTATCGATATTGCACATAGAACAGAGTCGAAATGAGTTGATGATGCGTTGAGATTTGAGATAGAATTAAGTAGGAGTTTTTTAGTTCGAAAAGGGACAATTGATACTTGAGAGAACTTTTTGTTCAATAATGTAGTGGAAAAGCTATATTTGAATCTAACTAGTTAAAGAAAAGACTACAGCAAGTTGTGGTAGTAGATATAGATTATTTTGAAATATAATAGTATAATAATCATTTTTTACTTTTTCATGGAACTAGTTGGTATTGCCTAAATGTTTGAGAATATTTTTATCTTCCCCGGTATTTTTGCACAATAAAAATATAATTTTATCTTTGTCAGCAGACAATAAACAATTGCTTACCCGGGAGTATTTTTGAATTTTTGCAATTCAATGCATAGTTAAATAATCATATTATCCTAAAATAAGACAAAAATCAAGAGTTGCTTGCGGGGTATTTATGATATTTTGTATTTTTTGAAATAGTATAAATACAGATATGCCCTCAGAAAAGACAAATTCCAAGAGTTAAGTGCAAGAGTGTATAGGTAATTTAATATTTTATTATTGTTTTTTCTACAGAGCACTGTTGGCGTGTCTGAATGACACAGTGACAAATATCCATTCGACGTCTTAACTAATGAACTACCATGTCTTCTTCCTCATGTGGCAGGAAACGTGACGGTTGACAACCCCCCCCCCCCCCCCCCCCCCTTCAATCCTTAATCTTTTGATTGTTTTGAATGGTCCTCATTTATGTTCTATAAGTTTTTATTTATTTCAATTTTGTCCTTTAATTGAAATTGATTATATATTTTATTTTCATTTCGGTCCTTATTATTTTAATTTTAGGTTTGGTTTTAAATCCCTTAATATATTTGGTATAGAAGTTTGGATTTTTTTTTAATTTTATTCTTCAATTGAAATTGATAATATATTTTGTTTTCATTTCAACCCTTATACTTTTAATTTTTTATTTGATTTTAATTCCTTTATATTTTATATTTCTAAAATAGTCCATATTTTTATCCATGTTTATATGTATATGCTCTTTGTTTTGGTTTTTGATTTTTATTATTTTCTCTTTTTTCAGGGTTGTATTTTTTTATCTCGTTCTTAAATTTTAATTTATATTGGTGATAATTTGAAAATTGATGTTTTTTTATTTTTTCACTTTTTTTCTTTTTTTTATTCATTCTGCAAGTCAAATGATTTTTTAAGCTAATAATATATATTTCTGTTCTGTCATTTATTTTATTTTGTTGTTTGCTCTTTTGTTAAAAATTTTAGGTTTTTTTTTTATTCTTTGAGGTAATTTTGTTTTTTCCATTATTTACGGAATAATAATAATAGTTTTAGTTTCTTTATCTTGTTTTTTTTTTTTGTAAAGTTTTTGAGTTTTTTTTATTCATCAGGGTAATTTAATATTTTATTGTTTTAGAAATAATAGTAATAATAATTTTAGGTGTTATAATCATGATAATAGTAGCGACATTATTAATCATAATGATAATAGCAATAGTAATTTATTGTAATGATTATAGTGCTTATGGTGCTAATAATTATGACTTTGATGGTAATAATAATAATAACTCATAAAATAATATGAAGAATATCAATATAATGACAAAAATAATGATAATAATTCTAATTATAATTTAAATGTTATTAATAAATATAACGGTGTTAGTTATCGTAATAATTATTGTCATAATAATAATAATAATAATAATAATAATGATGATGATGATGATGATGATGATGATGATGATGATGATGATGATGATGATGATGATGGTGACAACAATAGTATTGCAAATAATAATTAGAATATTGATTTTATACAATAATGATTATAATGACAACTATAATAATTGTAATAATTTAACAATCATGATAATAACAATGACAATAATAATCGAAATAATTCATTAGTCGGTGTTATTTTTGTTAATAATTGGCATTTGTGGTTTTTTTATGTATAATATTTCAGATCTAATATCACATAAATAAAAAATATATGAAGCCACACGTAGATAAAATGGGTGAAAAAATTGGGCTAAATGGTTTACAATGAAAAAATATACAAGTCATTTGCCCTGCGCATTGCCACAACCAGAACCAAATTTTTTTATCATGTAAAAAAATGTTAATGGTGCTAAAATTTTTTTATGATGCTATAAATCTGAGTGAAATAATCAACCTATAAAACTTTTGATTATTTAGTTTTTTTATATATTCATTTTATTATGGATAACATGTTTAAAATAATGATAATGATTATTTTTAAGGTATTTTTTCCTTAAAAATATGTGTGGCTAATTATATATTTTGATATTTATTTAATATTAACGTCTTAAAATATACTCGAGTTGTGAATTTATCATACTAACTTGGATTCACTGGAGACTTTTATATCATTTTATTTTTATGTGAAATTTGTCTTTACTCTTTTAATTTCTTTTTCATCATCTTTTGAGATTACTTTTAATTTTTAATTTTATCATTCAATATTAAATGATTGAAAATTGAGCTTCATAAATGTTTTTCAATACGATGATTAGGGGCAGAGCCAACTGAAGCAATTGTCCCCTTAACCTTAATTATTTTCAAAAAACTTTTAAAATTAAAATATTAATAGAATAGCCCAACATGTCGTAGTTGTAAGAAAACAAAGAATTAAACAAAAAAAAGAAAAGAAACTAGAAAATGATGTGGCTAGAGAAAGACCACAACTCGTGGGTTTATTTCTCTTTTGTCTCTTTGTATTGATTTATTTGTATTCATTAGATATATGTCATACCTATTTTTTAGATTGCTATAATTCTTGAATTTTTAGTGTTAGTTTATTTCCTAATCTTTAAATAACAGATTTATTTGTTCATATAAATTGTTATTATCATGTTTGGTCTATAATTTTGATTTAATATTTACCTTATTATCATAATAAAAAAATTACATTTAGGCAAATATATAAGGTTGACTTATTTTAGTTTTTATATATTTTAGTTTATAAAATGAGTGTTTGTTACTTCAGAATTAAATATGATTCAGATTGTTTTGATAGTCGAATTGAATCCATGTAATGTCATAATGATTATTGTGTAACTTAACTAGTTTTTGTTTAACAATAGATTATTATGTAGTTTTGTTAATTTTTATGTAGATTTTAATGATAATAAAAAACTTGGAGGTCCATCAATTGAATTCATGTCACTAAACAAGTATTTCAAACATAAATCCCTATGGATAAAGAGTCATTCAAAGATTCAAGTCATGTAGCTCAATCAAGTTCAAAGAAAAATCATATTAAAATCAACCTTGACACTTTTCTTGCTTATCCTAGACTAAGAAGACCAATTTATATTAAAAAGAGTGTTTGTTGACCTTCACTTTATGATTTCCCTATGCAAAATAAACAATTTTGACATATATGAACATTACAACGCTTTAATTTGGCTTGGTTTGTGGAATACCCAATTTGGTTAAGGTGCAACATAGGCAAAGATACTGCTTTTTGCTTGTATTATTACCTTTTCAAGTAAAAAAAAGAATGTTGATTCATGTATAGGTGACGGGTTTTGAAATTGGAAGAGGAAAAATATAATCTTTTTATTGGAAAGTCTAACAATAATGACAATACAACTCAAATAAAATATAAGAATTTGATGAATAAAAAACAAAGTATCATAACTTTGTTATCTAAGCAAACAATAAAAGAATCAAAAAGATTATTAATCTCGATTGAATGCTAAAATTAAGTTTGTCTATTTTTTATTGCACTAAGAATTTCAAGTTTATAACAATGAAGAATGTGAATGTTTAAGCAACTAAGAAAATTATCTAAAGCTGTTGCATTTCCTTTTTAAAAATAATGAAATTATTAAAAAAATTACTTTTAGTGAAGCTTTGAAGCATACCAAATTGACTTCTCTAGTTATTACTCAAATTGTTGCAAAGGAGATTACAAATATGACTATCAAAGATTTAGGTGACTTATTATTTTTATTTTTAATTGATGTGTTACACGACATGTCGATCAATGAATAAATATCAATTGTTTTGCGATATAAATAACAATAGACATATAATTGATTTTTTTTTGGCATTTAACATATGTCAGATATAACTGCTAGTTCACTTAAGACAACTATTGAAACTTTGTTTTTAAACATGGATTAAGCATATCAAGATTGTGTGGTTAGGTATATGAAAGAGCTAATAACATGTGAGGTGAATTCAATGACTTAAAAAAAACTTATTCTAAATAACTATTCAAGTGCATGCTATGTATATTGTTTTGTTCACAAATTTCAATCGACTCTTGTGATTATTACAAAGAAGCATAATGAAGTTGAAAACGTCTTCAATTTTAGCATTATAAACATAGTTAAAGCATCATATAAAAAGATAAATGTAATTAGATAAAAACAACATGTTAGAATTATTGAATGACTTGAAAATATATAAATTTATAGTGTATAAGGCCTAATCAAAAACTTCTTTTAGAAGGTATGGTGATACCCATCAGGGCTCCTATTATGTTACAATTATCTGTCTACTTGTGATGTTTTTGTCAGTTCTTAATATGATTAAGATTTTAAGAGAGAATGGGATGAACTTTTAACAAAGAACATAAACAATAGGTTTAACATAAATTGTGAAAATATTTAATTTTATTCTCATGCTTCATTGTTTAAGAAGGATACTAACAACTATAAATGAGTTATCATAAATATTATAAAGAAATGATCAATACATAGAAATGTTATGAGTTTATTGAAAGCATCAAAGGAATGATTCAAAATGACGAGAAAAAATGGTTTAGATTTTTTATTGGAAGAAATGTCATTTTTTCTCATTAAACATGATATTGATATTAAAAATATAGATGATAAGTACAAGCTCCATGGACATTCAAGGTGAAATATCAAAGGATAACAAACATACATAATTTTTATTAAGAATTGTTTACCAATATCATTGACACATAACTTAATGAGTTAGGTGATCATTTAACTAAGGTGAGTATAATTTTTTTTATTATGAATTGTTTAACAATATCATTGACACATAACCTAATAAGTTAGGCGATCATTTCACTCAGGTGAGTATAAAGTTACTTCTTTGTGCGGCATGCTTAAACCCAAATGACTTGTTCTATGCTTTCAACAAAGAAAAGCTTATTCACCTTACTTTATTTTATCTTAATAAATTCTCTATAATGGACCTTATGATAATTGATAACCAATCTGATATGTATATTATTGATCTACATGGTGATGATGAGTTCTTTGTGTTGAAAGTATTGCTTATCTTTATAGAGAAAATGATAATAACAAAGAAGAATATAATATTCTCGTTATATATATATATATATATATATATATATATATATATATATATATATATATATGTGCACGTGTGTATGTGCACGCGTGCGCTTATCGAATCGTCATTACTTCTACCATTTGCAAATATTACAATAGAGAGAGTTTTTCTGCCATGCATACTATTAATAGTACATTGAAGAATAGGATGTGAGATAAGTGAATGAATGATGATTTGGTTGTATACATTGAGAAATATATCTTTGAGGATTGATAATGAAAACTTGAAGAAAATAATCCGAATGTAAATCTTCTCATTTTAAAAGTATTCTTAAATTAATATCGCTTGATATGAGATAATACATATATTTCAAATTGATATTTGTATATAAATTATATTCACATAATTTCAAGTGTTTGTTAGTAATTTACCTCTCATTTAAAAAATCATGGCTCCACTATTGACAATGATCCAAGTTTCATGACTTAGGTCACAAGTATGATTGATAATGGTTTTTTAAAATCTTTTTTACATTGATTTTCTTTTTCAATTTCAACTTTGAACACTGAGTTTATTAAAGACTAAACTTATTTTTTCTTTTTAAATTACTTTTTTTTCTTTGCTCTTTTAATTGTTTTTTATATTTTTAAATTATATTTTTAAATTTATCATTTAACATTGAATTATTGATAATTAGACCTCGTACTTTTTTGATACGATGATTCTAATCTGACAACCTAGGTCGCAAGTATGAAATTTAGTATTTTTTAGACTTCATACTTTTTTGATACGATGATTCTAATCTCACAATTTAGATCACAAGTATGAAACTTAATTTGCTTTTTACAAGGACAAACTAGTCTCATGACCTAAGCAATGAGTTTGTCATACCAACTCGAATCGATTAAGGTTTTTCTTGTTATTTTATTTTATTTTATTTTTTAATATTATGTTATATAGGAATTAAATTCCATAAACTTTTTTTCTTATAACAAACGTTATTTTTATATTGGTTATCTTTTCTCTTTACATCTAGTGTATTTAATGTCATTGTTTTTTTTAATCATATAATTAATTTAAATCATCTTATTGAATCCAATAAGATTTATAATTTGGGTCTAGTGATTTGTTTTTTCTTTAAAGCAAACTAACAATGCTTGAACATTGTTTTTTTAGTTACATAAAAGATTGACTCCGCTCACAACAAAACACACATATCCAGTGTTAAATAAAATAAAAAAGATATTATTTTGATATATTTTTAAATAAAAAATATTTTTAAACTCTCAAACAGTAACATTTATAAGCAAAGCAAGCAGCATTGTTCAGTCTTCTCATCTCTAAATTTCTACAATCAGCTCACTCTTCTCTTCCATCAATGGGGAAGAAAAGAGAGAGGCACCAAAACCCAGAACTTTTTTCCTCCCAGAGGTTTCAGATTCTATCGCCCTCTCCACTAAAACACGATGCAAAGCATCAAAACACCACCAGAAACAGCAAAAAGTAGTCCGCATGAATATTGCTTCCCTTGTGTAAGGTATATACTAGCATGAAGATCTTCTGCATGTTGTTTATTCTATGAATTTGATCACTTCCAGTCTCTTAATCACTGGCTGATTTGCTAATCTGTAATGGTCCAGTCTCTCAATACTGCCTCTTCACCCAGTCATGATGAGTTTCTAATGCTGCTCTTGTTAGATTGACTGATGCATTAGTTTGTTGCTATCCTCTTCTTCTTCCATACCTCCCTGTTTTTGTTGAGATCCTAAATGCTATTTTGTAAGTACATTTTACAATGCAGGACAAAGAGGAAGGATCAATAGGGGTTTAAACAAATTGGAGTTTTATGTTCTTTTTTTTGCAGAGAATTGAAATTACAGTTTTTAATCCAATTTGTAACTGAAAGAAAAGAGTCTCACAGGAGCAAACTCAAAACCTGAACAAAGATCTCATAGGATATACAAAAATAACCCCCCTGTAAATAAATTTATTGACCTCCAATTTATAGGTTGCCCGATTCTGATAATTTTTGATTTAATGAAACACTAATTATGCTTTAATATAGACCCCTTTTTTCTTACTTGATATGCAGTCAGGGACGTGGACTCTTATGGAAGCTGTTATTGTTGGAAGTATCATTCAAAAGGTCTCCATTCCTGTGCTTCATTCATGGTATGCTCACTTTTGCAGAGGATAATCATGGATGTTTCATTGTATGTCTTGATTGACAATCCAGACTATTCTGCCTGTGTAATTATAACATCATCTTGTTACCTGTTAAGAAGGCACGATTAACCCCATTTTGAGTTGATCTATGAATGGATAATCCTCTTGATGATCCCCCAAATCTAGTGGATGCAACTCTACTATCCATATTCCATATTCCATATTCCAAAGTTCTTGAATCTTGCTTTTCTTGACCCACTGTAATTTGACATTACTCATTTACCTGTCCCTATCTTTTTCATTGTTCAGTTGGAATTTCTTGTTGAGAAAGACAAGAATTTCATGATTAACATATGCATTTTGAGATATACAATTGATAGTTTAAACATCCAGCACACGAGTATGAGATGCTTCTGTAGCACTGGAACATTGCATTGCATCTTTTATTTTTCCAAGTTTCAAATACTGGGGAGGAGTCTAACTCAAACATTTCAATGGAACTGCAGTGTCACACTGTTGAAGCTTGCGGAGATGGAATATTGTGGCACAACAAATGTTTAACATGCATAGAAAATAAAAAAAGGAACATGTACCAGTTAGCAAATTTACTTGTCCATCATTCTATTTATGCAAGTGGTTTTCCATTTTTAAGGAAGTGGTTTGCCTCTGTGTACTTCAACAGTCCATAGTCCTAATTATATGTGAAAGCTTTGAAGAGAGTTTTCTATGTTTCATGTGAAACACATTGTGATGAATGGTTGTGCTCCTTTCTTTCAAAAAGATTCTAGTACTCTACTAGGAATTATCACACAAAGAGGCAATGGGCTGGGATTTTATATAGATATGGTCTCATAAGTCATGCCTGATGAGGATGCAAGCCTGCCCCTGATTTAGGAAAATGAGTCGTGACTTATGTTGTGAGGTCCTAGCAACATGTACATTGGGTTTCTTGATGTGATGGTTGCTCCAAATATTATTGATGCTTGCAAATAAACTTTATTATAAAATACTGAAGAAAAGTTGTAAGTATGGAGAAGGTAAGGAGTGAAATAATTGGTGATATTGAGAAATGCTGCACTGTTCTGAAACAATTGTTGATGCCTGAAACTGTGTAGTGTGGTTCCATACTTCAGGGAAGGAATAGGCAATAGCAAATTCACAAGAGTGGTTTTTTTCTCAAATCTTTTCCATTTTGGATCTGGTGCTTTTTTAGTTGCTAAATGATCTTAATACTACTTGACAATTGTTCTTTGGCAAACCATTGCAGTTATTTCATGAAGCTTCTATGGACAAGAAATATGCCTTGCCATATCGTGTACTTGACGCAGTTGTTGCTCATTTTATGACATTTCTTGAGGATACAAGAATAATGCCTGTAATTTGGCAACAATCACTTCTTTCATTTGTGCAAAGGTTGGTAATTTTTCTATGTTCCCTTTTCTTGCCTCTTCTCTTTTTAGTTGTCTGAACTCTATCTGGTATGTATTGACTATAAATGCTTAATATTGAATGAGAGCTAAATGGTGTTTCTTGTTGGATTTAGCTACATCATGTCTGTGTTTTGCATTGTTTCAGATGTGCTGTTTAATGTTATGTGTACAGACTGCTCCCTTTCACTTTGTTTTATGGTATGTACATGTAACCTGACTGAACAAGAAATGGGAGCACGGGTAATGGGAGATTATTCTGTTTTACTGTGTTTGTATATGTGTTTCATATATGTTCTCTATCTGATAACTCATACGAAACACTACTGTGGCAAACTAATTCAACAAATCCAAGTCAACAAGGGAAATTACTTATAATTACTATTTTCAAATTATTTTTAATTGCATTTATTGTTTGCTTTTGTCATTTTAGGAAGTTTTCCATTTGAAAATATTTGCAACTATTAGGATTTAATTATTGTTACAACATTTTATTGGTATTTTATTTGAGTAGCATTTTTTTCTTTCTTTAGTCTGGGACTCCTCTAGGTTTTTTCTGTGTCTACAAGCACACATTATTTGTAATTGATAGATGGGATATATAAATATTGCTAGCTTGCAAAATCAGGTGTTTTATGTAGTGGATCCCAGGTGTTCATCTTATTAACAGTAATGTGGCTCTTCGATGTCTATAAGCTGCAGTGAAACCTTTTTTCTAGCAGCAATAAAAACTTTTTGGATGTGCCAATTGATGTAGAAATAAAAAGAAGAAAAACCCTAGAGATTGACTAAGGTTCTTTGAATCACAAGGAAAGAAAACAAACATCCTTCAGGTGAAACAATCAATTTTGAGGTCATGATAATTGATTTAATCATTTAAAACGCCATTCAACTACACAGAATGTGCTTCTATAGGCACATGAGAAATCTAGAAGATCCCTAAACTAATGAAGGAAACAAAATCCACCAAACCATTCTTAGCAATTATGAAATCCTGGTTATGTGCAACAATTGTAATAAGAGAAACTTATTAAACATCAGAGGAGGCAGTCTCAAGGTATTATATTTTGGAGTCCTTGCTGAGAACTTGAGATTTTTTTTTCAGCCTAATTTCTCCTTTGAGCAGCACTGTATGTCATGAGATGCTTCTTCCTAAACTCTCTTGCATTATTTATTAGTTTTTATGCTATTAAATCAAGAAGCTCTGCCTCAAAAGACGCTTGCCTTTTCACTCATACAATTCTTGTTGAAATCTCTCAGATACAAGAATGAATTGCAGAAGGAAGATAAAGATAATCCAAGGCAGAAGCATAAACTAGTGAGACCATCATCCATCAGATAGTTCTCTTATATGTTTACGCGTACATAATATTGCAAAATGAGTCAATTCTGTTTATTTCATTGAAATGATTTTGATTGCAGGTATCTCCAGAAATAATCAGAGAGCTAGACAATAGCCGCAATCGCGGGGAGAAGAATGATCCCATGTCATTAAATATCTTTTGCATGCAAAATTAACTTTATACCTCTTTATTGTTCCTTGCCTGTTCAATGCTTTGCCAGTATGCGGTAACAGTTTTTATAGAATTTCCTGCATAGTAACCTGTAGGTGTTTGTTTATGAGCTAATTATGAAGTAGGAAAATGTATTAAAAAGGTCATATTTTTGAAATAAGGATGACGATGAAATAGATTAGTGGTATCAAAATTAGAGGCCTTTAGAAATTACTTTTAGGTTTGCCCCCTTTGTGAATACTAATGAGACTGGTTAGATTGAATTTGGTTTATTGATTAGAAACTAAGAAGTATATTTTCACAAAACTAATGCAATCAAAATATTTTTTGACAAAAAAGGTTGCATGCCTACATGTCTTCTGAGACATGAGCAGGTTTCTGACAAATAGTTTCTTCTCTATTCTTGGATATTGATTTTTTCAAGTCCTTGTGTTACATGCTTGGAATACAATTTTTCTACATGCATTTGGGAAGTTTGTCATGGCTGTTTTGTTACCTGTATTTAAGGTGTATGAGAGTTTCAATTACAAATGAATGGTATGCGACCTGCTAGATAGTTCTCAGGTTTTCGTCCTTGCCTTCCAGGTTGCAGAAGTCGATATAGGGGCTGTTTGGCATTGCAATCAGAAAATGCTTATGAAAAAAATTGAAAATTTTTTATTTTTATTTTTTACTTTAAATTAAAAAAATTTAATGTTTTTAGATTATTTTGATGTGATGATGTAAAAAATGATTTTTAAAAAATAAAAAAATATCATTTTAATGCATTTCTAAATGAAAAATATTTTCAAAAACAACCGCAATCCCAGCCCCGTGCAGCGATCCAATTTCATTGCTTTGTTCCATTTTTCTAATGTCTTTTCTCATCAAAATGAAGGCCCGTAGCAAAGGCCTTTTGGATTGTACAATGCAGCTTGATCGAAATGAATGTTTTTATTTGGGCCTGGCCCATTATGAAATTCACCTTGGAAATACTTGTAAATACATTGCAAGTGCAAAGACGAATCAAACTACGTGAATGACAATTAATATTTCTTTCTGGCAATATGGGCCTCCCTTCAAATTAATATTTTTACCTAAAGAGTGGGGAAGGTATGGAGATCAGCTTGAGCAAGCCTATTGTTGATCTCCAAGAGATGAGTATTCGTGAGGCTCGCGGGGTGTTTAAAATCAAGCTAACATTGCATGCCATCATTAACTCCATGGGCGGATGCTGCCATGACCACCATGGATGGCCCCCTTATTTATCATGCAAGCGACTGGACTGTATTCGATATTAATTTCAAGTTGAACGATCAATTTGTAGGATATTGAATGCTGCTAATCATGACACGCTCAATATTTATAGCACAACATGTCCGTGTGGTTTCTATTTTTTTTTATAACCGGGGTGTCCGGACCAGCTTGCGCGCACCTCGACTATTCCCCGAACCGACTGAATATCCTGCAAGTCCAATGAACAAGTAAGGCGCTGCGGGGGTGACAAGCATACCAAACAGGGAGCGAACCAGGGTGCCACATGAAAGGAACCCCCCCCCCCCCCCCCCCCCCCCCCAACCCCCCAAGACTTGCCGGGACGCTCGAACCTGGGTCGCCATCCTCAACCATTGGGACAGACCCTTGTTGGTGAGTGGTTTCTATTTTTCTTTTATTTTTGGATGCGATAACCTCATTCTCGGGAAAATGTATTTTGTGGGCACAAGTAAGCGATTAAAATCCTAGTTATTGATTTTTATAAAAGATACATGTCTTAATTCAAACTCAAAATCCACTGTATGAATCATAAGCTCTCTGCCATCATCTCATTATACAAGATACTCAGTATGGTTTCAATCATGCATATTGCTGATTAGCTAATTCACAAGCATGAATTCGATTCTCTTGGGCTGCAAATTGACCAATCAATGCTGACGCCTGACAGCCAATACAAGTAAAACCCCACGCACGTGCATGGATTGCATATCTACCAGCACTTTGTTCTCTTGTTGTAATGAAGCACTAAATAATTCTTGGAAGACACGGTCGATTTCCCTTTACTCATCATCCTTGGTCGGTCATAAAACAATATATGCACACCGATCTGGTGTATAGTCTAATCTTGACCGAGAAAAAAACACTGCATGGCTGGCATTAGATTGTAGAAACACAAATTTTCCGCCAATCAAATTTCACCATGTGTTATTTTATTCTTTATTTTAAAGAATAAAATAAAATTGAAATAAATGACATGGAAAACAAATGAGCCTTCAAATATTTCTTGGCTAATGAAAAGTTGATATTTGAAATGAGATATTCAAGATATTTCATCATAAAGGCAAGATTTTGTCAATAAAGACAGACATAAAGGCAAGATTTCGTCAATAAAGACGGACATAAATGCAAGATCCTGTCAATAAAGACCAACCAATAAAATTACGCCACGTGGCATTGGAAAAAGACCTGAGAGCCCCTACATATCTCTATAAATAGAGGGCCTCAACCTAAAGGCAAGGGGTTGGAAGGCTAGAAGGATACAAAATTTTCTTCAAGACAAACTCTTCAAGCAAGGAAGCTCTCTCTCAAAGAGTTCTCAAGCCTCCACCATAAACTCTTCAAGCAAGGAAGCTCTCTCTCAAAGATTTCTCAAGCCTCCTTCATCTACGCTTGAAGTCTACAAAGAACGAAGCTCTGTTGGATCAAGCCAAAACGCCCCATAAGAGTTCTTCGACAACACTTTGAAGACAAATCAAGGTACTCTTCAAAGCATCAAATCACAACATCTCGCTTCGCAATACACGCCCAAATTCGCGTTCTTGCAAAGCACAAATCTTGGCTTGATTACTCAAATAAATCAAGTCACCATACATCAAATCCAAGGGAAGAATCAAAGGATTGCCATATTCTTTTGATAGAATATATTATATAGAGATTGTACCCATTCATATATTTAATAAAATCATATATTTGTACACGTGTGCTTGTTTAATTTCAGGTGAACAAAATTGTGTCTACAAATTTCTGGCGACTCCACTGGGGAAATCTCTACCTTTCATCTCTTCCCTTCAAGAAAGAATTTTCAACAAAATCTCAATGGCAACTAGGAGGAACATGATCACCATTGTCGCTTCGAAAAGCAACAAGACCATTGATTCAAGTCCCCAACATACTATTGAAGATTCTTCAACTCCGCCATTGAAAACAAGATCCATCGTTGAGTTGTATGCACAAACTGGGCCGATCCTCAAGATGACATCAACTTCGAATGCAAGGGGGGCACAAGATGTCGCCTCAAAGATGAAGCCACAAGCAACTCCACTACAAAAGTCAAGTGAGGCGCGCGAAATGGTCTTCAGCACTCAAGGCGACTTTGACGATTCACCTATGAAAACTTCTCCGTGTCAATCACCAAGTAAGGCTTCGGGTTCTAGCACCATGTCAGTGATGATGACCGAGACAACATCTTTAGAAGATCAAGTGGCTAACTTGACAAAACTCGTCGAGGGGCTTTCGACTTCACTCAAGGCAAAAGACCACGAGATAGCAAAGTTGATGAACAAACTCGAGAGCTTGAACGAAAGAGGCCAAACCTCAACTAACAAAGCTTTTCATGTAAATCAACTAGAAGTCATTGAGGAGTCTGCAATCGGAGCTGTGGAGAATATACGTGGTATCACTGATGGCATCTTCACCACAAATCAACTAAAAGAACTCATCAAGGAAGCCATCACAGACCAAGTGGAAAGCTCGATTCAACCCTCATATTCGTATGTGAAGCCGTACACCCAAAGAATCGACCTATTAAAGATGCCTCTAAGTTACCAACCACCAAAGTTTCAGCAGTTCGATGGCAAGGGAAATCCTCGACAACATATAGCTCACTTTGTGGAGACTTGCAACAATGCCGGGACTAATGGTGATCTCATGGTAAAACAGTTTGTTCGTTCCTTGAAAGGTAATGCCTTTGACTGGTACTCTGACTTGGAGTCTTGCTCGATTGATACTTGGGAGCAGTTGGAGCGTGAGTTTCTTAACCGCTTTTACAGCACTCGTCGTGTGGTTAGCATGATTGAACTCACTAATGCACGTCAGTGGAAGGAAGAGCCTGTCATCGACTACATTCATCGGTGGAGAAACCTCAGCCTCAACTGTAGAGATCGACTCACCGAGACTTCTGCGCTAGACATGTGTATTCAAGGGATGCATTGGGGACTACGGTATATCCTACAAGGCATCAAACCAAAGTCTTTTGAAGAATTGGCTACTCGTGCACATGATATGGAACTTAGCATTGCGGCGGCTGAAAGTTCATCGTTACCTATGCAAGAGCCTAAAAGAAACAAGCCTGAAGGTCATAGATTCGGAAAGAGCACTCTGAAGGTTGAGGGAAAGCAATCGCTAGTAGTTAACTCGACTGCTGTAAGGGTACCAACTGGAGCTAAGAGGAATGATCATGCAACGCCGACTACCTTTCAGAGGGGTGAAAGAAAGAAACCATCATTGAAAGAGCGACAAGAAAAAGTGTATCCATTCCCTGACTCAGACATATCTAGGATGCTGGATGATCTGCTTGAGGCAAATATCATTGAGTTGCCGGAAGTGAAACGCCCTGAAGAAGCAAACCAAGTAGACAATCCGAATTATTGCAAATATCATCGCTTAATCAGTCATCCCGTAGAGAAGTGTTTTGTGCTGAAAGACAAGATCATGAGGCTACACGAGAATGGAGATATCGTTTTTGATGATGAAGTAGCAGCCTCTAATATCACAACCACAGTCAAGTTAGGACCATGTCAATCACTCTCTACAATAAGTTTCGGCTCCTTTGAACCTATAAGACTTGATGCCATTTTCCCGATGAGCTTCACTGCATCCTCAAGTCAAACTCCATGTATAGCCCTCACACCTCAAGTTGACGACTTGAAGCCTGAATGGTCTGAGAATTATAATGATGAAGGATGGACTTTGGTCACGCGTAGAAGAGGAAGGAGGAAGCACATACAAATGACAAAGCCAACAAGAATGAGGATCTCAATGGTGAGGAAGCCGATTAGTGAGCCGATACGCCGAAAGACTCAACAAAAATCCATACCAGTTAGAAAGGAGGTTTTTTCAGCTCAAAGTATAAGAAAGCCTGTTACACTGAATGAATACATGCCAACAGAAATGAAAAGAATTGAAAATGTACATGTTGCTTGTTATCAGGTTGAGGAAGAGAAAACTCCTATTGATCATGATGGCTCTTCAAACTTATCTCACGGTGTATGCACAACAGAGATATCCTTCAACGATGAGGACTTGTTGCTTGGATCAAAACTCCATAACCGACCTCTTTTCATTAAAGGATATGTTGATGAAAAAATAGTGAATCGCATCTTGGTGGATGATGGCTCGGCGGTCAATATACTACCTCTTAAGACCATGAGAGAGCTAGGGATTCCTATGGATGAACTCTTCCCAAGTCATCTGATGATTCAAGGTTTCAATCAAGGAGGACAAAATGCTATAGGAAAGATAAGGCTTGCGATGCACATAGAAGATATGGAGTCCAATGCACTTTTCCATGTCATAGATGCCAAAACTACCTACAATATGTTGCTTGGGCGACCATGGATACATGAAAATGGTATCATCTCCTCAACACTCCACCAATGTTTTAAGTATTGCCGAGATGGACAAGTAAGAAAGATAATGGCAGACACCGATCCCTTCACCATAGCTGAAGCTCACTTTGCAGACGCAAAATTCTATTTCAAGTCAAATATGATGGAAGAACCACAATCACCACCTGACCACTTAGGAGAGGGAATAATTGACTCTAAGAGCTCAAAAGAACATAAGTCATCTGCAAATGAAGGGGTGTCTCAGCCAACAAAGAATAAAGGAAAAGAAAAGGTGGTAGAAAACTTTGTTGACAATAAACCACCACGTAAAGCCGCGGCACTCCGATATATTCCCGTATCAGCAAGAAAAGAGGGTCAGTCTTCTTTTGCAAAAGATGAAGAAAAGATCAGCAAAGAGCTTGAAAACTTGACCTTGCCAGCTACTAATCTCGCCTTGAACAAGGTTTCAAAACCTTTACTAAAAGGATTTGTTCATCAAACTGAGTCGGTGGTGATAAATTTTAAAGGACTTCCCGATAAACGGTCAAATGGCTTTGATCCCAATGCTTACAAGCTTTTAGCCAGGGCTGGCTATAGCCAGGAAGACATCAACAAGATATCAAAGGATGGTAATGCGACTCAACTTGAAGGTAAACAAGTTCTTGCAAGGACTAGCAAGGCATGGAGAGAGAAGAAAACTTCTGGCAAAACTTTAAGGGCTGGTCTTGGATATGAGTCTTCCACACCACTGTACTTTCATATTAATAAAGAAGCCTCACGATACATAAATGTGGAAGAAGTGAAGGACAAACAACAAAGTCAGCCGACACCTCTTAGAGTTTCAGTTTGGGATCGTCTTGGTGGAACTACAAGTCGTGCTCCTGTTTTTACTAGGATTGGAACCCAAAATAATGGAAGGGCGCTAAAACGTGCACCAGTCTTTGCAAGACTTGGTCAATCCTTGTCGAAAGAGACAAGTTCGATGGATAATTCAAAAGTTCTTCGTAGCAAAATACCTTCACGCATGAAGAGACAATGTGAATGGGTGGTGAGTGCTGAAGAGACATTGAAAGGAAAAACACGCACAATAGTGATAACAAACCCCTCTGATTTCATCGAAGAAGATGAAATAACGTGTCTCACTTCAAATCACATCACTATTGAAGAAGATAATAATGATAAGTTTGTCGTCGAAGAAGATGTGGAAGAAGCTCCATCTTCCCTTGAATCAGAAAATAAGCCTACAATGGATGAACTTAAAGAGGTTAACTTAGGAACTGATGAAAACCCACGACCAACCTTCATCAACGCAAACTTATCACCTGAAGAGGAAGCGAATTATATGGAACTCTTGATGGAATATCGAGATATCTTTGCTTGGTCCTATGATGAAATGCCAGGTTTAGACCCAAGGGTTGCTGTCCACCAACTAGCAGTGAAGCATGGGGCCAAACCTGTAAAACAAACTCAGCGTCGCTTTCGTCCTGAACTCATATCACAAATTGAGGCTGAAGTCAATAAACTTATCAAAGCAGGTTTCATTCGTGAGGTCAAGTATCCTACATGGATTTCAAATATTGTGCCAGTAAAAAAGAAGAATGGCCAAATGCGTGTTTGTGTGGATTTTCGAGACCTTAACAATGCTTGTCCCAAAGATGACTTTCCACTTCCTATTACTGAGATAATGGTAGATGCTACCACAGGTCATGGGAGATTAACCTTCATGGACGGTTCATCTGGCTATAATCAAATTCGAATGGCACCCGCAGATGAGGAGAAGACGGCTTTCCGAACTCCAAAAGGGATATATTGTTATAAAGTTATGCCGTTTGGCTTAAAGAATGCAGGTGCTACTTATCAAAGGGCGATGCAGAAGATTTTTGACGATATGCTTCACCAACATGTTGAATGCTATGTTGATGATCTCGTGGTGAAATCAAAAGAAAAAGAAAATCATTTGCAGGATCTTCGTTTGGTGTTTAAACGATTACGTCGATTCCAACTAAAAATGAACCCATTGAAATGCGCATTTGGTGTGTCCTCAGGCAAATTCCTAGGGTTTATAGTTCGACATCGAGGAATTGAGATTGATCAGTCTAAGATCGAGGCCATTCTAAAAATGCCGGAGCCAAGAAACATCCATGAGTTGAAGAGTCTCCAAGGAAAATTGGCCTATATACGGAGATTTATATCTAACTTAGCAGGTCGATGTCAACCATTCACCCACTTAATGAAGAAGGATACATCATTCTATTGGGATAAAGCTTGCACTAATGCTTTCAACAAGATAAAAGAATACTTGTTGAACCCACCTGTCCTTCGAGCACCGGTACAGGGATGCCCACTTATCCTCTATATTGCGGCTCAAATACGTTCCTTAGGAGTATTGTTGGCACAACAAAATGATGAAGGCAAGGAAAGTGCTCTCTACTACCTTAGTAGGACATTAAATGGGGCTGAACTAAATTATTCTCCAATAGAGAAGACATGTCTAGCATTGATGTTTGCAATCAAGAAGTTAAGGCATTACCTCCAAGCGCATTCCATAAGATTAATCTCCCGGGCCGACCCCCTCAAGTACATCATCTCAAGACCAGTATTATCAGGAAGATTGGCAAAATGGGCTTTATTGCTTCAAGAATTTGAAATTGTCTACGTCCCACAAAAAGCTATCAAAGGGCAAGCACTAGCTGATTTTCTAGCTGATCATCCCATTCCCGATGAATGGAAGTTCTCTGAAGACCTACCTGATGAGGATGTTCTGTTTATTGAACTGTCAGAACCATGGAAAATGTTCTTTGATGGCGCAGCACGACAAGATGGAGCCGGTGCTGGGGTTATATTCATCACACCAGAAGGGGAGGTCTTGCCTTTCTCCTTTTCACTTACCAATTGCTGTTCTAATAACATGGCTGAATATCAAGCTTTGATTCTTGGGTTGGAAATGGCAATGAATATAAAAATGTCTCGCCTTAAAGTTTTTGGTGATTCTCAATTAGTCATCAGACAACTCCTCTCACTATATGAAGTCAAGAAGCCAGAATTCATCCCATATCACAAGTACGCACTTAAACTGATAACATCACTTGATTGTGTCACTTTAGAACATGTACCACGAAAAGAGAATAAGCAAGCTGATGCCTTGGCAAATTTGGCGTCAACACTAGCATCATGCAGTGAGGAGATAAATGTCCCTGTATGTCAAAGATGGGTTGTTCCACCACTAAGCCACGACATAAAAGAGAAAGAACAAGTGGGCGTAGTTTCTGTCTACGAGATTGAAAAAGAAGACTGGCGTCAGCCGCTTATCGATTATTTGAGACAGGGAAAACTACCTAACGACTTACGCCATAAGACAGAGGTGAGGCGACGAGCTTCTCGCTTCATATACTTCCAAGGCACTCTTTATCGACGCTCTTTTGAGGGAATCTTTTTGCGCTGTCTCGGAGAAGAAGAAGCAACAAAAGCACTTGAAGAAACTCACTCAGGGATTTGTGGAGCACACCAATCAGGCCCTAAACTTCACTTCCGGATCAAAAGAATGGGATATTACTGGCCAACAATGGTGAAGGATTGCATGGACTATGCTAGAAAATGTCAAAGTTGTCAATTGCATGCTAATTTGATTCACCAGCCACCCGAGCCTTTACATCCGACAGTTGCCTCTTGGCCCTTTGATGCTTGGGGACTTGATGTGGTAGGACCATTGCCGAAAAGCTCCGGGGGGCATCTTTACATATTGGCTGCAACAGATTACTTCTCCAAATGGGCAGAAGCTGCAGCATTAAGAGAGGTCAAGAAAGAGACAGTTGTAAGCTTCATCCGAACAAACATCATTTACCGTTATGGGGTACCAAGATATATCATAACCGATAATGGAAGGGAATTCTACAATACAGCCATGAACAAGTTATGCGCACAATTCAGTTTCAAACAACATAACTCTTCTATGTACAATGCTCCGGCTAATGGTTTGGCGGAAGCCTTCAACAAGACTTTATGCAACATTCTCAAGAAGGTGGTGAATCGCTCGAAGAAGGATTGGCATGAGAGAATTGGTGAGGCGCTATGGGCTTATCGTACTACATTCCGAACACCAACTCAAGCTACTCCATACTCCCTTGTATATGGGGTTGAAGCTGTTCTTCCACTAGAATGTCAAATTCCATCCTTAAGAATTGCGATCCAAGAAGGGCTTTCCAATGAAGACAATGTTCGCCTACGCCTTGAAGAACTTGAAGCTTTAGATGAAAAACATCTTGAGGCACAACAACGACTAGAATGTTATCAAGCACGACTTTGTAGAGCTTTCAACAAGAAGGTGCGACCACGCTCCTTTCAAGAAGGGGATCTTGTCTTGGCAGTAAGACGACCGATAATCATGTCAAAACGCATGGGTAGCAAGTTCCTCTCCAAATGGGACGGCCCTTATGTGGTTCAAGAAGTCTACACCAATGGAGCTTACAAGATTGTTGATGAGAATGGATTGAGGATTGGGCCTATCAATGGCAAATTCTTGAAAAGATACTATGCTTGAAATCTGATGTAGCTCCTGGCCCGCACGAGCTAAAACTGTGAAAGGCACAAAAAAAAAAAGTAAAAAAAAAAAAATGTGAACTACGTTATGACTTGATCCTTTTATCCACAAAGGTACGTAGGCAACTTGGAATTCATTCCAAGTACAGTCATGCAAAAAAAAAAAAAAAAAAAAAATCTTTTGAACTACGTTGTGACTTGATCCTTTATCCATAAAGGTACGTAGGCAACTTAGAGATTATTCTAAGTACAGTCACACCATCCTTTAAAGTTGTTTGAACCAATATGATCGTTCACGTAGAGAGGAGAGACAAGTAAACCTCAAGACATATCGTAACATGGAAATCTAGGTAACAAGACACAAGCGAAGGCAAAATATAGACTTTATTAATAGAAAGAAGAGTTCTATTACATAAAGTATGTAGCCTCAACAGAAAGTCATAAGCCGATGTTACCAAAAAAAATAAAAAAAAATTCCAAAGCATAATAAACCATTATCATATTATGGTTTCCAATTATGTCCTTCCATCTCCTTTTGTTTGGTCTCCAACAATCCTTTTAATTTTTGAAGAATGCCTGCGTCAGCTTCACTTATCACAGGGGAAGAGGATAGTGTGGTGATTTTTGCTCGGATGCCAGAGGTGATAATCTTTCTCTCAGAAAGCTTTTCATCACACGCCTTGAGAGATGACTCTAACTCGGTCTTCTTGCTCTGCAACTCCATCAATTGTCCCGTTATTTTTGTTATCTCAGCATGAGTAATAGAAATGGACGTAGATGCCTCCTCTTCAAAAGCTTCTGAATTTTTAAGTTGCACTTCAAGCTTTTCAATATCTAAGGCTCGTTGCTCTGATGTCATCATAGGAGATAATGAAGACTCTAAGTGAATAAACTTTTTAGCATCCTCAATCACCTCGGTCACCATTCTTCTGATAGAAGAGCAATCAACCTTTATATCTTCAATGGAGAGGAGGATCTTCTCAACTTCACCAGCCAGATCAGGAATATAATGGATTGGTGTGCGGGCAATCTTATTTCTGACGCTCTCCCAACACTTGATAGCAAATTCAGATCTTATCTCTCCTATTATGTCATCAGCACAATACCTAGTGATTCCTGAAGGCTCAAAGGCAGTAGTAGGTCCAAGATTATGCAAGTTGGTCGCTACATTAAAGATCGGTTGAGGTGGATTAGGCTGCTCATGTGGTAAACTGAATGAAGGTTGAGAGTTTCCAATCCCAGCAGCTAGAATATTGAAAGGGTTAGGGCTAGCAACAGAAGCAACACTCATTTCTGGCCCAATATACATATCAAAGTCATTCCCCAAGTCTTGTTGACCAAGCTGAAAAAAAAAAAAAAAAAAAAAGGTTAGTATATGACAAATAACATGAACTAAAAATAAAAATAGGAAAGTGTCAAACCAGTTCATTAATATTGTCCGGCATGATGGATGCACTAGGGACTCCATGAAGAAAACCTGAGCTGCAAGGATTGAATTTTTTCTTGGTACGTTTTAAACGTTTCCAATGATGATCACTATTTTCGTGCTCGCTGTCCTCCACATTTAAGATTGCTTCAACATCATCTTCCTCCTCCTGCTACATGCATATCCTTATTAGCATCTCAATAAAAAAAAAAAAAAGGGAAATTAATAAGGTACATAAAAAAGGGAGACAAGTACTTATTTACCGATTGTGGAGAAAAGGATTGCGCACTCCTTTCCTTTGCCCCTGAGGAGTTAGAAGATTTCTTATTAAGATGATCTTTTGAAGTATTCACTCTCTTTACACTAGGAATCACAAGTGGTGTCCTATTTATGTGGGCAGATGTTCGAGTACTATCCTCCTTGCCTGAATCAACATCAACTACCCGCTTGTCTCTTTTATAGGTAGGAGAAGAGCGTTTCCTTTTGGTTAAGAGAGGGTCATTCTTCTTTTCTTTTGGCCTTCGCGATACTATGGCAGCATTAGCAGGACTTTTAAGAATGATCTTCATCTGTAGAGAGCAAACTTTGGACCACCTTGGAGTCCACCAATCCATGTAACGTTTAGTTACCAAAGGAAGCTTATCATTTGGGGGCAACGGAAGCTCGCACCGGGAATGAGTTTTGAGTTTGGTAAAGCTGAGCCAAAGCTGTAATACATCCTCCAAGGTTGGGACTCCAGTTCTCCCTCCAAAGTCACGGGGAATATTTTGGCAAAACCCAAATTGTCTACTGAACCTATCAGGACAGTAAGATTCAATAATATAAGTATCATCATAACGAAGAGTCAAATGGCCGGATCGAATACACATAAAGTAGTCACTCTCAAGGATTGACAAGTTGCCATCATCATATAAGACCCCAACTTTAGTCAGGGGAAGTAACGCAGGAAATATGACTCTCTTAGGATCTTTGAAAAGAGCATGAGCTTGAGATTCATTGAAATGTCTCGCCAACCCCACGCCGGCATATTTTGTCATCCCAGCTAACTTGGTAGGGCCAGTTGATGTCTGATGGGTGCCAAATTTTTCTGCAAGCCAACTGCTGAGAAAATGAATAGGAAAAGGGATGTCTCGTGCGGCCACACTTAATGCGGATTGGACTTCCTTCAGACCTTTGAAGATACTTGCTAGAACTGGTATCGCAAGAGAGAATTGCCTTCCGGCTGCCATCATGGATGCTACTTTGAAAGTGCTAGGACGAATGAAACCAACATCTTTGCTAGGAAATACAAATTTGCATATCCAACATGAAAGAAAAGCCGCTAAATAAACTTCATCCTGAATATGAGAAGGGACATTAAGCTCCTTAAAAGGATGAATGAATTTGCTGGAGCGAACACGAGACTTATCAATTGAGCCAGAAGGATAGTTAGTCTTGTTGGAGCCGCTGGACTTGCCCACAGAAAAAGGTACCTTGTATCTCAAGTCATCTCGAAACCAGAAATCTACCCAATCTTGAAGGGTCATTACATGGTCACCATCAATAGTCTGACATTCTTTATGAAAGGCTATAAATAGGTACTTGCAGCTCTTTGGAAGAAAAGAACGTCCTTTCTTGTCAGCTTCATTAAGTTCATCAGCAGAAGGGATGACTTCATCATAAAAAGTGCCAAAAATAGGGAGGCCGCTACATGATTTTAGCTCCCAAAGAGATATAGACTCCTCGCCATTCGGGGTAGATAGCGTATTGGTAGCAGGATTCCAATGGTTATAAAAAGAAAGGATAACATTCATCTGCCAGTCATATGTAAAAAGGGATGCAAAAACTGTGTCTTGGATATCTGCCCGCTCGAGGATTGGCTCGTAATGTTGCAAAATATCTTCTGTCCATTCCCAATACTTTGGAGTGTACTCAAGCGCATCGGAAATTGGGAAATAGTCTTTGCAAGTAGCATTTCCATCACGTTTATGATAGTCTAATGAAGGCAGATCAGCTAGAAAAGTTGTTGAATGTGGAAAGGAGGACTGAAGTTGTAAAACTGATTGAGGCGAGCCACCGTGACCATGAAGTTCATAGGAAGCCTCTGATGACCAGGAAGTCAAATGCTTGATGCTTTCGGAAGGCAGCTTCTTAGTAAAGGGACCAATGGCGGGTTCATATACGCGAAGGCTTGTCAGACGATACTTCTCCTCAATTACTAAGAATCTTTTAGTGGAAGAAGAAGAATTCTTGAAAAGCACCATCTAAAAAAAAAAAAACAGAGGGAAGACATACAAAAATACATTGATTAGAAGCATATTTAAAAGGAGAGGGGCAAAATTATAAATCCCATGATATTTATATGTCCTAAAAAAAAAAAAAAAAAAAAAAAAAAAAAAAAACTTTTCAAGAATTTGCCGTTGATAAGTTTCTGGAAGCGGCAGACTTGATAAGTTTCAACTTTAAATTCTTGCTCAGAATGACAATACTTGACATAAGGCTCTCTGAAAGAAGAAATACTTAAAATTCTGTTGGGTATTTGGAATCAATTGCAGGATCATAGTGCCATCCACACGGTTCTTCAAGGTTCGGTTCAACTTTAGTGCAACAGTTCGGCCATTAAAGAGCAATTTAGACATTAAAGAGCAAGTTTACATCCTCACGTAGATCAGCCATAAAGAACCTCAGGAAAATTCTGAGTATAAAGTAACCATCGACCAGCAACATTTTGGCAAGATCATTTCCGCTGTACTCGTCGATTGGTTCGGCATAGCAAGCTCGGATGTGTGTGTCAAAAGGTAGGATGGCTTTGCCATATTCATCAGGATGCTTAGCACGAGCTGGTGTTCGGGCAAGGAAAGACAGCATGTAGTGCAATTTGTGAACTTCCATAGCCACCACGCCCTGCTCTCCATGAGGAAGAGGTCCGATAGAGATGATGTGAGGACCATATGCATCGTGAGTCACGGCCAGAAGGATATTATAAGTCTGAGATGGTAGAGATGCTTTGGCGCTGATGTCTGGACGCCAAGGATGTTTAGAAAACACTGGTGACAGGGATGTTAAATCCCTTGCAACAACTTCGGCCATGAATAAACCTGATGAGCAAGAAATTTGCGGTTCTGGACCACTGATTTGAAGATCAAGCAAATTCACACGTGAAGTTTGAGAAAATACATGAGTGGAACCAGTTCACAAGCTGAAGCAACAAAGACGAAATTCTGCTTCCACGTGTTTGTAAACACAATGGACATCCAAGATTGAAAGTTTTGGCAATGCGGGTAACAGTAAAGAAAAGTAATAAATGGAATCTGCATAAATCTTCGTTTTCTTCGATTTGAAAAGACTCTGGCAAGATAAATAAGCTATCTAGCAAAATCAAGTAAATAGCCATTAAATGTTCAAATCAAAACCTTAAGAAGAAGATTGTTGGCGGCAAGCTGTTCCTCCACAGGAAGCAGTCCTGACTTTGAAGACAATGGTCCGTAAGGCCTCTCCAGTCGAAAAAATTCTTCCTACAGTCGGGAAAGAAAAGAATTAGCCTAGAAAAACAGTAGATATGCGGGGTAAAAAAAAAAATTTGCTTACCAGGCTATCACCAATCTCACGTCTGGTCACGAGGAAGACTTCTTTGCTTCGAAACTTTCAGTTATGAGCAACATGAAGGCTGCGTGGTGGGTAAAAAAAAAAAGGGAGGGCGATATAATGTTCTTTTATAGCCTCCTGAATGACTCTTTCCTAATCTAAAATAAATCTTTTCTTATTCTGTGAGAGCAAAGTTAGCTTCCAGTACAGGAAATAGTTTGTTATTCCCTTTCTTGATAATTCATTCACGCTGGACAATTCATCCAATCTCGAAGAAAAAGAGTCAATTAAGCTAATTCGGCTATTAGTACGGGAGGTTCTTTTGTTTCTTCCAAACAGCTATTTAGAAAAGGAAATCATCTAATCAGAGCAATTTACGTGCATGGATTATTTTCCTCTCTTAAACATCTTTCCAGGAAATTACGTTCATGAATTGTTTTCCTCTCTTAACATCTTGCCAGGAAAGGATTAAGATGAATTAAGAAGGGAGGGCACGGTTACCAAGGCAATGGGAAAAAGGAGTTGCAACTTTCATAGTTCATAACTTGTTGACCGCTACTCGGAATCACAAACAGATTGCGTTATTGGATTCAGAATAACGAGATCTTCAAAACAAGATATTACAGTGACTATTTTTAGTGAAAAAAAAATTCACGCAGCCCGGTCAAAGTGTGGGTTGTTATTCGGGCATAAAGATAAATTTTGTCTGGTACTGCATATGATGCAGCAGTCTCAAATGAACAATTGGACCTGAATATTCTATCATTTGATTTGATAAATCTCAATCAAGATCGATCCATAAATTTTCAATTTTTGATTATCATATTTTATTTTCACAATAAGATTTATCTGCTTGTTGTAAGAATCTAATATGATCAAATCAAATTTTAGTCGGAAATATAAAACCCTCATAGCCATATTTTCGAGACATGCCCACTTGTTCCAAAAGTAAGTGAACTTGTCTCGAGGGGGCATCTGTAGAAACACAAATTTTCCGCCAATCAAATTTCACCATGTGTTATTTTATTCTTTATTTTAAAGAATAAAATAAAATTGAAATAAATGACATGGAAAACAAATGAGCCTTCAAATATTTCTTGGCTAATGAAAAGTTGATATTTGAAATGAGATATTCAAGATATTTCATCATAAAGGCAAGATTTTGTCAATAAAGACAGACATAAAGGCAAGATTTCGTCAATAAAGACGGACATAAATGCAAGATCCTGTCAATAAAGACCAACCAATAAAATTACGCCACGTGGCATTGGAAAAAGACCTGAGAGCCCCTACATATCTCTATAAATAGAGGGCCTCAACCTAAAGGCAAGGGGTTGGAAGGCTAGAAGGATACAAAATTTTCTTCAAGACAAACTCTTCAAGCAAGGAAGCTCTCTCTCAAAGAGTTCTCAAGCCTCCACCATAAACTCTTCAAGCAAGGAAGCTCTCTCTCAAAGATTTCTCAAGCCTCCTTCATCTACGCTTGAAGTCTACAAAGAACGAAGCTCTGTTGGATCAAGCCAAAACGCCCCATAAGAGTTCTTCGACAACACTTTGAAGACAAATCAAGGTACTCTTCAAAGCATCAAATCACAACATCTCGCTTCGCAATACACGCCCAAATTCGCGTTCTTGCAAAGCACAAATCTTGGCTTGATTACTCAAATAAATCAAGTCACCATACATCAAATCCAAGGGAAGAATCAAAGGATTGCCATATTCTTTTGATAGAATATATTATATAGAGATTGTACCCATTCATATATTTAATAAAATCATATATTTATACACGTGTGCTTGTTTAATTTCAGGTGAACAAAATTGTGTCTACATAGATACTCGGAGATGTATTTGTCTGCCAAAAATATGCCATGTTACTAGTTGCTAGACGTCTTGGTCTACGTTAAAGAGCGCCGGGATCTCTCGTATCTTCCTACTCCAGGCAGCATATCTGGTTTGCTATCCTTGTCCGCTGCTTCATTATTATATTATAGCTTGGTATGTGCTAGCTTGTACTGTAGGTTAATCACTTCTGGTATTCGAATCGCCACGTCGAATCACCATCATCATATGACACGAATCCAAATATAATGCAATATGTATGAGACCTCTATCTTCGCATGCTGTTCTAATCGCACTGGCAATGCAGTGAAATGAAGATGAGGATGCGTATATATGGAGATATTTTTTATTAAAAAAAACCCAGAAAAGTTCTTTCAAAATATGCAAAAAACATTCATGTCACCATTACTGCAAAGGGACCAGAGAATTGGGAGCTTTCAGAACTTTCGGCGAAAAGCAAGCTCATTATTGGCTTGTCCAACTGACCAGTCCAACTCCAATCGGCATGCAGTATCTAATCCTTCGTGTCGACGACAAGGAGCCTGTTTGGAAAAGTTTTAGGTGACCTCGTGGTCCATTGTGGAATCAGTAAATGTGGGTGTAAGACGCTGATATCTACTGTTTGTCAGCATCCTTGTAAAGCTCTCTTTCCATCCCCATTGCCCAGTAAACCTGATTTTTACGGCCCTGGACCATCAATTTCTCATTCAGATGTTATCAGCCTGGATTTTAAACACTTGAAAGATTCCTGATTGATTGCCTGCTGTTTCCAAGTAAACATTATAGCTGAGGTAACACGGTTTATCTAAGGCTGTGAGCAGCTACAGTTTGAAACAAATTAATTTGTTTATGATCTTTGCTAGCTTGTGCCATGAAAGCCAAACAATTTTTTTAGCCCATGTTAATCTTGTTAGAGAATAATATAAATTATATTCTGAAGCTTCACCTAACAGTTTAAGCTTTTAGGTGAGATGGTTCCTTGATATGATATCAGAGCCTTATTGACCCAGCGGTCACGAGTTCGAATCTCATCTGTGCAAGTTTCTATTCCAAAAGGTTTTCATTTGAGGATGTGTGTTAGAGAATAATATAAATCATATTTTAGAGTTTCAACTAACAGTTTAAGTTTTTAGGTAAGATAGTTCCATAACAAATCTTAATCAAATCCAGTCACTCGCCTTTAACAGCTGAAATCCAGCATGCGACCTGTGGGTGGAATTTCTCTTCATGAACTCTAACGACATATTGTTTTATGTATATGAAAATCGACGCATGTTATACAATTCATTCTCAGCTGGCATTTGCATCGTAATTTCTGTCTTCATCTCTCTGGCAAAACTGTCTTGAACCACATATATTTTGCTATAGTTAACCTATATATTTAGCCACACATTTGTTTATAACGTTCCACATGTGCTTCCAATTCTGAGGTATTTCCTTGACATGGCAGCTTCACTCAAGTATGTGGCTGCAATATATCCCACGAATGCACGGGCTTATAGGGTTTAAAATTCAAAAATTTTCAATTCCAATCATGACATACACCTTTCATCTCGGACATGATATTTTGACTGAGGTTTTGTTCTGTTCTTGAATAAAAAAGATTGGAAAGTTCTAGACCATGACTTAGCTTGCCAATCCCGTGCCTATTTTCTGTGAAAAGTTAATGCCTGCGTGTTTCCATGTCCAGACATAGAAATTTGGTGCTGGAGGCATTGCCCGGCTCTAGAAATTTCTCCATTGCTGATGTTGACAGTGATGGAAGCTTACGTGACCTATGGCCTCCACGTAGCAAGTTTCAATTTAGGGCAGGATAATATCTTCACGCACCAATTAAATTCCAATAGTAATGGTCAAAGCAATGCGTGCAGCTCCAACAATTTGTGTGGAAAAAACGTAAAGCTTCCACGAAACTTACATTAATTACTTATCAGGATTTCTGGAAAATTTCAGGCCTCAAAACGTAAACTTGGAGCTATAAATTATGTCCGAGCTCAGAAAATTTTCCAATTTTGACACAGATTGCTAGCAGTGACGCATTTCTTGTCTGAGTAATGCCATGTCAGTATGATGGAAAAGCTGTAATGATCCTGAAAGGAATTTTTGGAGCTTTTAAATGTATCAGTCAAGAATCTTACTTCATCCGGGATTGAACTAATTATATTCGAAAACATTATTTAATATAGGGGAAAATAAATAATAAATTGGTATATATAAACAAATAAGTAAATTAAATTCTAGCTACAATCAAATATTTAGACTAGTTGGTAAAGAGTGTCTTGATAAGTGAGCAAATTAATTTCTTTTTTTAAAATAAAATAGATAAAACAACAATTAAGAATCTAGCACAGTTGAGAGAGTCGCAATTGATATTCCCGGCTCTTATAATAGTCATCCCGAGATAGTCTATTCTGCTATCAACTCTTTACAAAAAATGCAATTCACACAATTACAAATAACCAATTTTCCAACATCAAAATACAATCCATATAAGCATTACATAACATATTCAATCGTGAATAAAAAGGGTAAATTGATGATTAAGAAAACATAAAATTTTATTAAAAATTAAACTAACTACATATATTCATAATTCTTATATATATAATAGCATGTAACTATATCTAATAATATCCTCAACTCGTAGGAGGGCTTTGAAACACTCGTGTACAGGACTGAACTCGAGGAAGAGCCTGTAATATCCATATAGGTGTGAGAAGAACCAAAATCATTCTACCTCATGGATGAAATTAGGTCGCTTGTGGATGAGCCAACATTCCCCATACTCCCACGATAAGAAATCTCATATTCTGCTAATGCTACTTCAAGACATTCAACCTTCCCAATCTCTTGAGGTCCAATATGAAATATATGAAGTGTAGTGTTGACCACAATATGTCTCATCTCATCGATACCTTCATGGATAACCGTTGTTGTTTTTCAAGCCTTATGTACCTAATAAATAATGTTTATACATACATAACAAATCAGTTAGTAGTTATCATCCATAATAAAACTAATCCGATATTTAATAAATGTAAAACAATATTGTATATTAATCAATTCTGTCTCATATATCGAGGGGCATAACACATCGAATTTCATGGATATCTTAGAAAATGTGACTCCTTTGGGAGTGCTTTTCAAAAGCGCTTTTGAAAATTTTTTTTTTTTATTTTTATTTTTAAGTTGAAATTACTAAAATTTAGTGTTTTTATATCATTTTGATGTGCTGATGTCAAAAATAATTTAAAAAAAATAAAAAAACATAATTTTAATGTATTTTTGAACGAAAAATACTTTCAAAAACAACCGCAACCATACTCCCAAACAGGCACTAAATTGATGTACTGAAACAATATGCAATTGACAAATACCATGTCAAGTAAGTATTTATATCAAATGTCAGATGCCTCTCATAAAAACACAATCTCTCATAGCTTTCTAGAGATCAAGGTAAAATACATGAGTTACTAATCAACTCCCTCGTGCTTATCATGACAACTAATATTGTGCTACTCTTTTCTGGTATCAACATAATCTGGTAGATGATGAGATAACTCAAATTATCGCAACGTCCGATCTAGGCAATGCATTTCAACAATTAAAGTAATGAAATGAGACCTATGCTAACCAAATGGCTGGTGTCTTATGACATATATTTATGTCATATTCAAAATTGAAAGTATAAGGTCTTCCGAATATAACATTCATATAACTAAACTTATAACAATATAAATTAATCAAAACTAAACAATTAACATTTAAGAAGCTTAGCTTAAATAATCAATTGAAACTAAATAATTAACGTTCAGATAAAAAAAATTAAATGCATTTGTAAATATACTTGATCTAGCAATAGTGCATCCAACCTATCCTGGTAAAGCTCATGAACACGAAAAGATTTATTGTGAAATTTCAAGCACTGCACCATTTGCCAAGATAAGCCATAAAGTTAGTATATTTCCTTACATTCAATCTATATGAATAATATGTTGACTATAATTAGTTATATTTCATTATTATCTAGAACAATTTGAGAGTGACTTCTCAGTAACAATGCCAAACATCTACAAACCCGATATGAATATGCTTCTATGACCTAATCTATATTAATTAATATTGAGGATTATAAGTTAATATTTAAAATTTCATTAGTTCTAATAATTAAATAAATCAACACACACACACACACACACACACACACCTAAAAAAATAAAAAACACAATAATTTAACTTCTTGTTTTTAGACATACTTTGCATGACTGCTGATATAGATGTAGTGTCAGAAAGTACAATAGAACTATATTGCAAACAATACTTGTGGAAATAAGACATTCAAAAATTTGTATGCCTAAGCATACATAATTAGTTGGTGTGTTGATGTAATGGTCTTAAAATTAGCATCCAACCATATCAACTTGATGCAATTGTCCCTATAAGTACTAGTGGGAGGTTCCCATCCTAATATACGATTATATAAAGTGTTTCTATTAATTGAGCCCCTCACATGTGTCTTATATATCAAAAAACTAGTCAACATCACCACATTATGGAGTGTTGGTGTCATCTCACGAACACATAGATAGAAGGTTTGCATCTCGTGCCTTTATTTCTCAACCAATGTTGTAATTGATGCATGATTAAGATGTGTGTGACACAACTGACTTATCTCATAAAAATCATAGCATATGGACACACATGTTTATGCAACTCCATCAATGCATGTTGTCTAGATGTCATCGGATCACCAGGCTTATAATCAAACAATTTAGTTAATCATCAACTAAAATTATAAAATTAATAACTTTAATTAAAATATTTATCTGACCTCTCCATTCCAAAAATCATCAAAATGATGTTGATCCTTCATATATAACACTGACTTATCATCATGATTTGCATCAGAAACAAGGTGGCCATGCTTATTGGCGCTCTAAGAAGAAATCAAACCTCTTTTAATTTGAACCATGTCTATCTTGAGGCTCTCTATAAAAGAATTATTATCATTTGCAATATAATTGAACATGTAGTAAATTATAAACAATAATTGAAGTTGATTAGTCATCTGCATTAATAACCTTAGATTCAGGAGCAAAAAGTGTTATGCATTGATTAATATACTCAACTAACTCAACATCCCTATCTTCCCTATCATCCTCATCTTCCCCTATCAACCAAAGATCTATCAATGTAGTGCTCATCTTTGCCATCACTTGGTTTAGATTTTCTATAGCAATATGAAGCAAATGTCATACCTAATTAAGGTTTCACATTAACAATTTCCTACATTAACTCTTGTTTGCTAGAATTATAACCTAACCTAAATGGACCAATTACTTATAATGCCCGTGTGGTTCTCTTAAGAGTTACTCGAAAACTAGGTCAACTCCATTCTAGAAGAGTTTTCTTGTTTAGGTCTACTATTCATGTAGGCTCTGACATATTAATCTCATTAATCCTCACAAACCTTAACATTAAATGCACACTCCCATCATTACAAATTTGTGCACTAACACCTAATTCACAACATCATTCAAGTAATTTTAACTACTATTTCAAACACATTATGGTCAAGTCAATCACATAACATCTTTAGTAACTTGTTAAGGGATATGTCTAATTTAATAGTTATGAATTATGGATACCCCCATTATAAATAATATCATTGTTAGTATTGACAATGATATCACCATGTAAGCATAAATTTTTTAAATTATCAAACATGCTGCCAAACAAGACAACAAAATACAAGTCTAAATTATTAATTATATTTGGGCTAATCAAAGTGCGTCAATTATTAATAATTCCTAAATTTATCGGTGAACACCTACATTCATCAAATTAATATAGAAACACTTCCATTCATCAAATCTTGCTACCATAACAAAACTATCTATTTAATTTATGTATTTTATAGCTAGTATTAATATTTTATATGTAATTTATAATTTAACCTAAATCAACACCAACCATTCCATAATCTTTATTGTTCACAATCAACAACAACAGAAAAGCATTGATTATATAACAAAATAACCTAGCTATTAACTAAAAATATATCTAATTAGCCTATTCCATAATTTAATTTAAATAAACACAAACATTTTAAATAAATAAATTTTATCAATTCACAATCAACCACAGGAATCCTGAATGTCCCAGCCCCCACAAAATAACCAAAAACAGTAGAAAACGTTACAAACACGATAAAATCAATGATTTTGTGATTCTGGGGTCAAAGAGGCCGGTGCTTCAGGCTCTGGGTAAAGCACTTTAATAGTACAAAAAACAAAATAAAGCTTGCTGTCTAATTAATTTCTCTGTAATTTCGCCTACAACTTTCGGAATTCGGTCCTACATTTCACACCTAAACCAAAACCAAGATGTGTTCCTCCTTTCTTTCTCATTAACCTGTCCCCTCTGCCCTATTATTATTATTATTATTATTATTATTATTATTAGTCAAGCAAAGAGGTTTTTATATTTGAATTTGAACCACAACCTGAGATTCCCTCTTTTAATTTTAGGATTAAATGCAAGGTAATGAAACTGAACTCAAAATATAATCTACAAATTTTTCTAACGAAACTTATTTTATTACATTTTTTTAAAAAAAAAACTTTAATAAATAACTACAGTTACTTAATGCGTTCATCGTTCCAATGCCAGTGTAAAACTCACATCATGGTGACCGAGGATGCATGTTGGTCTTTTCTTGGTAGATTCTTTGACAATACTTTTCTTTTTTCTTATTCCTTTTCTATCTCCACCATTGAATTTGCGCTTTACCCATTTAAAAATTTACTGTAGCCCTTTAGTTGCATGATTTAATTGTTGGTTTTTTTTTTCTTACTAGCCATTTTATACGTGCTCAATGTTTTTTTATTTTTATTTTTTTCTTCAGTATAAATTTATTTATTTTGGTCATGATTCTTTTTTTATTTATTAATTTTATTTGTCCCTTTTGTAAACTTTTTCCTGTTTTAAATTTCATCATTTGATGATAAAACTTAATTTGTCATCAATATAAAAAAAAAAAAAACACTTCATCAATATATTTTATAAAATTGACTAATCAAAATGAAATGAAATAAAATAATAAAATAAAATCAAAAGAATAAACTATCTCTAAAGTATAGAAACTCAATTATAATTATAATAATCATCCGTAAACAAACACATAATCTCTCCAAGATCAAAATATATAATATCTTGGAGAAATCTAGGACAAAATGTTAGTTAACTAATGGACAAAATGTCATTCTTTCAATTGAAATGTGCAACCACCAAAAAGCAATGGATGGCATTCATTCAGCGGCAAATGTGATAAAGGTTTGGATTTTTTTGTACCCTTAGGAGCGACAAATGCATCAAAAGTTGTATTTCAACTTCGTCAATGACAAGGTTTTCTTTCTTTAACCTAATCCTGTTTTTCTTTCTTTCTTTCTT
The DNA here is from genome assembly GCA_027405865.1 of Salix purpurea. NCBI lineage: Eukaryota > Viridiplantae > Streptophyta > Magnoliopsida > Malpighiales > Salicaceae > Salix > Salix purpurea. Next base: position 24,216,406 of record JAOWLH010000002.1, read on the forward strand.
TTCCCTTTAAATTTCTTTAACCTAATCCTGTTTTTGTTTTCTTTGAACATTATTTTATTTTACTCTTTAAAGTGATTTGAGCTAATTTTAATACACTTAACGAACAAATGAATATTGATGTTTGGATAACCAAAATAATATTTATTAATATGAAGAATCTTGATGTAATTTAATTGTTTTTAAGTTTTAATTTTAGATTCTTTATTGGCTTGTTTCTAAGTTTTTTTTGTAAGAAAATAAAATTAATGTATCAATGTAATACTATATAGATTAAGATTGATTAAAAAAAATTGCTAATTTTTGTTAGTTTAATTTATCTTATAATCAATCAGTTGGTTTCATGTGATATTATTATTTTCATGTAATATCTATACAATATTAAATTAATGGATCTAGTATTTGAGTTATGAATTTAGAGTAAAGATAAAGTTCATGAAACGAAAATATTCTACAAAGAAAACTATAAAGTTGTTATAATTATAAAATTCTTATTGTATCAAAGTATTGTTTTTGAAGTGTTTCTGGTCAATGCTCTCTCAAATATTGGACATGTATTAGATCCATAAAAATTGATACATATTATTTTTTTATTATTATTTATGAAAGGAAACAATTGTTCTCATAAGCTCAAGTATAAGAGATATTTAGAACTAATATATAGGTGTTTGTCATAAGACATATATATTGAACTGACTTACATGAAAAATTCATATGAAGAGATCACTTATTAATATGGAAAGACTCACATGACTGTTGTGTAAGTAATCACTAGACTTAAGATCACTAAATTATATAGAGAATAATTTGTTTTGACCATGTTACATGTTATATTAATCAAGGTAACGAAGAGAATGACATTGAGTATAATAAGAATTATATGAAGATACTTTGGTGATCAAGAGAGGATTAATCATCCTAAGTGAATTAGAGACAATATTCTATATATTTTCAAATATAGAAAAGAGTTTCATATCTTATTCAAATAATAAATAACTATTATGTAAAGAACAAACATGATTTAATATGAGAAATATATTTCATGCTTTAATGTCATATTCTGGGATCTCACCTACAAACTTAAGTTCTTAGGTGAGATGGTTCCTTAACAACTAATAAAGTTATAAAGAACCAATTAGTCTCTCCTATAATGGGCACAACTTAATTGAGTTTAGGATGAAAGATTTGGAAGCAGCCAACAAAAATCGCATAATGAATATCTAAAAAGATAGGTTTCATGGTGAAAGTAGATAAATTTGGCTATGGTAGAATTCAAGCTAACGTGGAGATTTGCTAAGCATTGACGGGGTTTCATGGTGGAAGTAGATAGATTTTCCATAATTTTCTATTCCTCGCTTTAGAAATCCGACAACTTCAGGAATATGAATCACAAGCCAAATTTCTGGCAGAAAAGGGCCCTCTAATCCTTGAACGAAATGTCAAATGACGCAAGTTGCAGCCAGCACACACTCACACATCTTCCAGCAACTTAGTGATCGGTGTCCACCAGCAGCAGTGCAAGCAAGAGAATATTTGATCGATGTGAATGAACATGTTGCATTTACGTATTCATTTGAATTATGACGCATTGAAGAAAACCTCTAATTTTCAGTGTTCCACACCAGCTCTTTCACTACTTGATTGCTGAAATTCTCGAAACCCACAAGTTGTGTGGCCGCAATGAAGGCGAACATGCTTTCCAAATACTTGTTGAGAATCGGCAACTGATAACGTCAACCATCCCATTATAGAAACCTGATCACTAAAATATTGGCAAGATATTTTCATGTGGGGAGCAGCTCATTTGGCCAACTAAACAATAATGCACGAAGATCGTGAGGGGTTTAATCTTGTCATCTTGCTAGTTTGCCACCATTCGATGGCCAATTACGTGAGGTTTGAAAAGTTTTAGATGTTTGTTTGAGAGGAGATAATTTTAGTCGATGCAAGTTGACCTCATGCTGAACATTATTAATGCACAGAATACGCCGTGCAAGTAGCAGAAAGAGACAGCAGGGCTTCGAGTTTGACAAGCTAGTCCTTATTGGCTTAGCGCTGTTTGATTTCATTTTCAAATAGAAACACAATGTGGATGAGATTTGAATTATTCCCAACCAAAATGGAAAAGACACTTATCGTAAACACCGATCCTCAATGGAAAAGCACTGTCCAGACTCAGAATGACCAGAGATATAAGCCAGCACTCCTTGGCTTCGTGTAGTGGCCAAGAACAGGATGAGAAACCTTTCTTTCTGCGATTGAAACGCTGTGTCGAGTGGACCCTTCAAGCACTTACCAGCTTGCTGGAGAGAGTTTTCTTAGTGATTAAACTTGCTTGTTGAAAACCAAGTATATTAAAGTTAGTATTAGAATAAAATGGGATGAAAGGCAGTAATGTCATGGAATCAGTGTTAGTTTAATGAGTCAAATGTTCATTTAAGTTCTCTGAAGTTTGTAAAAGACATTCTTAAATGTCTATATAGAATGTGTGAAATTCTGATAATAAAACTGTAAGAGTACTAGTATTCAACTTCTTGAATTCCACTAAAAATATGTTAGCAGAAGCTTTTTATGAGTGCCATTCCATTTCTCCATTGTTGTTTCTGAGTGAAATTTCTAACAAATTTGGTATCAAAGCTTGAGGGTAGCCGTGGGTCCTAGCAATAATAGTACTCAATATCAGGCATTGTTGAGATCACAAGAATTATGGGAATTAGCTGAAAAAGGATACAATGACCCAAAATCAGCAAGAGAAGGAGCAATAATGAACAAAGTAATGAGACAATTTCAAAAGTAGAATGGGGAACTCTTGAGATTTTGAGAAGTTGAACCAAAAGAGTAATAAGACAATTTCAAATTACTTTATAAAAGTAATCTTTTTAGTACATTAAATGAGAAGAAATGGTGAAAACATTGATGATGTTTTCGTGTGATGGAGAAGATCTTGAGGTCATTAGATTCAAAATTTGATCATGTGGTGGTAGCGAAAGTATCAAAATACATATATATTATTAATCTTGTTCTAAGAAATGGATCACTTAGGTACTAGTTCCTCGCATAGAATTAACCCAGGCGTATCACCGAAACATTAATTTGAGCGCAATCGTCGTGTTTTAGATCATTGTGCTGCAATTGCAGACGATCTTTAGCTCACATTTTCCAGCAACATCATTGCTTACACAGCAATTTGCATAATGGAAACTTCACAGGGAAGCTACGCAAAGTTGACTTGAAATACTTTATCCATCTCTCTCCAAGTTGAGACTGGACTGTTAATGAGTCATATCACCATTGCAAGCCCACTTCAAAATCTCACTCATTGATACTTACGTGGAAAGGGTAGGATTGGTTGTGTATTCCCATTTGCTGGGTACCATGATGTTCCCTCCTGTGATTGGGAGATGGATGAACCTAGCGATCACGACTCGGCCAATAACAGGTTGCCGCTATCTGTTATATAAATTTTTGTCTACCATCTTACTTAACAGTTTAAGTTCTTAGGTTAAATAATTCTTTAATATGGTAGCAGAATCTTGTTGACCTAGAGATCGCAAGTTCGAATCTCACCACTCTCATTATATTTGATAAAAATCAAGTACAGGATAGTATGAACTTGTGCATGTTTCAAACCCATAGAGTTTTTACTTGAAAAAACATGTTAAAAATAATATAAATTATATTTTAGAACCTCAATTAACAATTTAAATTTTTATATAAAATGATTCTTTAACACTATCCACTTTTCTATTGGTGGCATAATTGAAACTAGAGGAGTAATCAAGAAAAACACATCACTATTTCACAAAGTTGATGGCCTTTGGGATCAATCCACTAGGTCACTCACAAATTTCTTAGCGAGTTAACACGTTTCGTCATGAACCATTTATTTATTTTTAAATTGACCAACTGTCATCTATCCACCTAACTTAGGCCAAATATCTTTTTGAAACTCCTTCGATATGTGAATACTTTAGCAATCTGTCTTTCCTTGGACTGCCATTGGTTCATTTTACAAGGGGAATCACCAGATAACGATAATTTCTATCAGCACGTCAGTAGGCCATCTCATAAGGGTAACCCATATTGGGTTTTGGAGTGGAAATATGAATAGAAATCTTCGATTGCATTGCTGATCATTCTGTAACATTTTGAGCACAGAAGAAAGATTGATTAAAACTGGTTTATTTTGGATAAATCAACTGCAGAATTTACAAGTGGGAAGAAGATGAAACAGAGAGAACAGAGATCTACAGTGACAGGGGGGAGGAGATTCGATCCCATACATACATATGCTGTTGTAAATACATAATAAAACTTCTTTTTTTTCCATGTAAATAATAAAGTGAAAGAATAAAAAGACGACCAGCTGAGCTCCAAATCTACCTACACCCAAAAGCTACAAGCTGGTCCCTTGAAACCTCTCACTCTAAAATAACCATAAAAAAAACAAACTGAAACATGACCCGGCAACAGGGTTTTTGATGATACTGTATAGAGGAGGAGATTCCGGGGACTTATCTGCAGGAATCCCTCTGGAAAATCTCCTCTCTCTGATCTGCTAGCAAAAAAACTAGAGAGAAGACACCACCAGGCTGTACCATCTCAGCTAGGCCTGCCTCTCCAAATCCTTGGCACCGATAAATGTGCCATGAAAACCATATGGAACTCTAGATGGAATCTTAACTGTGGCTTCTAACTTTAGATTCATGGCATTCACAATTTGCAGCTCCGATTTCCACTCCTTCTCATCGTGCACGAAAGCTACAATGTGCCCGTCGTCTTCCCTCTCCGAATTGGGGTCGCGTGGGAGAAACAAGGGCTCTCCGCCAAATTTCTGGTCTCCGTAAGTGTGCTTGTGCACCTCCCCGGTGGAGAGGTCTACTTTGGCAAAGCCTGAAACTTTAGGCCATGGCTCAGCAAGAGCTAGGTAGGCGAACTGGGTCTTTCGACCGAGCAGGTTCCGGTTCACCATTCCAGCTTCTAAATTGACCTGATCAGCTTCGGACATGATTGGACGGCGAGTTGACTTGCCAGTCTTGAGATTGAGCCTAATTTCTGATAACACACTTTTCAAACTCTCATCACATTCATTGAAAATGGAGTCTGGTGGGGTCATACATGATCCAATCACAACAACCTCATCAGTCTCAGGCTCCTCCCAAGCGTTCCAGAGATGGAAACAGAAGCAGTCGGGTGTTTCAATCCACCTCATGTTGGAAGCATCGGCGGCATTCTTGTCCAAAATCCCAAACCTTGCCATCTTGTTCTTGTCATAAATCACCGGAGACCCTCCCCGAATCATTTCAGGCAATTTGAACACAACTTGCTGATCAGGAACCACAACAAACCTCTCTGTGATTGCAAAATCATGCATCATAGTAGGCTGATCAAGCGAGATTTCAACATCGGGTGACTTTTTTCCATCCGGGGAGACTCTGAAGTACTTGAGGTAAGGCTTTTGAACAACATCGTAACTAAGTGCAAACAATTCACCAGAAACTGGATCAACTTTTGGATGAGCAATCATTGTTGTCTTAAGCTGACCATCAAAATCATAACGACCAACTGTCTTAAGGTCACCAGAGGGCAGTACGCGAACATGGTAAGGAAAATCATCTTCAGACATTGCAAGTAAGTGACCATCAAAGTAAACAAGACCAGCGTTTGCAACACCAGTTCCATGGCTAGGATCAACAATACCACAAGCTCCACGGGCATAAAAAAGCAAGAGTCTAGCTATGCCTGAATGGCCATGTAGCTCACCTATGGCTTTTGGGAATAAAGGACGTCCCAAATTACGTTCCTGAACTAGCCTATTAGTCTCAGTGAACCTGCTAGAATAGCTGACTGAGCCCTTTTTGAATTGAACAGCATGAACCATGCCATCACCATCGAAAAAATGGTGACCAGCTACTGGCTCGTGGAGTGGATTGGCTCCGTTTCTTAGATAAACACCTTGAATGCTATCTGGGATTTCCCCGGTGACCGGTAAATTGTGAACGACAGGTTGTTCCGGTACCGGAGCGAAGTTGCCGGAGATTTGAACTTTGGGGTCAGCAGTTTTGGGCAAAGAGTGCTGACGTTCATGCGAAACCAAGGCAGATTCAACAGCATCCAAAGCCATAGCTGCTTTTCTTTGCAAGAAATTCCATTGCTTTTGCGGCTGCTGCTTTTGTTGTTGTTGTTGTTTCTGGGGCACAACCACCGCAGGAGAGGGGGTGCTTTGTTCTGGTTGTCTGGTGGTGGGATTGGAGATAGTGATAGATGGTGTGCATATAGCGGATTGCTTTCTGAAATGGAGAATGGAAGGAGTTCGGAGAGAGCAACTCTTGACATTGGACTTTCTACAAGGCCTGTTTAAAGAAGAAGAAGATGAGGAGGAGCCCAAGGTTGCAGCGACTGCTGTTGAAGCCATGCTTCTCTATCTTGGCCAAGTTGCTTGAGCTATATCTGTGATTTAAGAAAGAGGGGCAATCTTTGCTTTGCTGGTTTGATTCAAGGAGGAAGAAGAAGAAGTTGTGGAAGAGAGAGGAAGGAGGAGGGGAGGGAGCGTGAGTGATCTGAGGAGAGAGGGCAGCGAAGAGCGGTATATATAGAGGGAGAGGAGAAGCACCGCAAACTTGTTAGAGGTCACACGTGTTATGTAAAATAGTAGAAGGGTTTGACGAAGAGATATAAAACGAGGTGTGGGGGTTGCGGGACATAGCTGCTCAAGACTTTGACACGACCACCCTCTTTTCACTATCTTTCTCCATCATAAGAACAATATCATTAAGAAAACTAAAATAAAAGTTAAAGATAAAAGACAAGAAAAATTAGTTTTTATTCTTTATTTTTATAGATTTAAAGGAAAAATTATATTAAAAAGTTAAAATAGTATTTCTAAAGTGAAAAACTATTCCTATATATGTGATTAAAAACACTAAAAAATTATTTAATACATTTCTATGCAAAAAAGTGGTTTTGATTGTACTTGTATTTCTATTACAATAGATTTAGCTTCTATAAATAGCTTTTTACATTGGAGTGAAAATATAAAAAATATTATATATTATTAATTTAACTTCTCTAAATAGTTTTTTTTTCTATTGGAGTTGCTCTAAAACTCTTTTTTATGTACATGTATTTGCATAATGACACTAATGGGACTACATGTATTATTATTTTTATTTCATATCTAGAAGCTAACAACTAGCATCAAGCGAGACAGTAAATTGGGTTTCTTACTCCTAGAGAAATCAACTACACATGAAAAAAGAAAATAAAAACAGTATGGTCAATCCAATAGAGAGATGATAATATAATAAAGAGAAAAGAAATTCATTTTTCTTGCTAGAAGACCATTATGTAAGAATTGTTAAGAAATCATATTATTTAAAAACCTAAGCTGTTAGTTAAGATTTCAAAATATGATTTATATTATTTTTTAACACACCCCTTTAAGTAAAAGCAGTTTGTGCTTGAAACTTATGTTTGATTTTTCATCAAATAGAATGAGGGTAGTGATTTGAACTCGTGACCGCTGGGTCAACAAGACTCTGATACCAGGTTAAATAACCATCTTATCTAAACTTTTAATCTATTAGGTGATGCTTCAAACTATAATTTATATTATTCTATAAGAAGAATATATAGTGTATTATTAATGGAGGTGAGGGTTATGGTGATGGAATGTTAGGATTGGGGCGTTGGTGGAGAGGTACGTTAATGGCTTCTTGGTCCCTTGGAACACGTCTAACCCCGCGTTCTTGCCTCTTCGAAGAGTAGCCTGCCTCTACACGTGGCTTTCTCTCTTTCTTTCTTTCTTTCTTTCTTTCTTGTGCTGCCGCTAACTTTACAAAGAAAATCTTAGGTCACCTTTCACAAACCCCACACGCCTTGCCTGCCAATCCCAATTCCAGTTTTTATCTATCTAATGATCCAATCTTTATTTCCCACTATATTAATTCATACCGAGTGAATCCCACAATTTTTTGCTTCGTGCTCGCAGCAAAAGCGCAAAAAAATCGATCCATTGCTACCAAACTTACTATCATCATCACTTGTTCCGCGTAAAAGTAGTTGACAGTAACATACAGACTTTCCTACCTCATACGCTTGGATTTGGTTCAATCTCTTCATCAACATATAAAGATTTTTTTTTCTTGCGTTTTCTTTTGCGTTTCAACGATATGTTATAGTTATCTTTATTACCCACATCAAGATGGCCATGCATGTTGAGATATTTTTTACCAACCACTTGTTTATATTGAGATGAGTGAAATTGCATTCCGAAAAGTTTCAAGTAAGATCGGAGAATATCAATACTTCAAGCTCGATCGTTTGATGTTTTATGATACCATTTTGTTTTTCAATCTATTTTTTGCTTAGAAATATACAAAAACAATATTACAATGGTAGCCGTTAGAAGTAGCACATAACTAGGTTATTTTCTCATCTTCTTCTTCTTAAGGATGTATCTGATCAATTCTTGGTAATGGATTCAGAGATCCGACAAGTACTCTCCCCGCTATAGATGCTCGAAAGAGCATTTGAAATATATGTGAGAAATGTGTAGTACTTAATATTTATGCAGAGTTTTATGTAAATCATTAGAGAAAAACCCGAGCCATCCTTGATTTTAAACACAAGATGATTGTTATTAAGTGTATCATTAATAATTAGCAAGCCAGATTTTTTTCTTAAGCATGAGTAGAAAGATACATCCTTTCTGTGTGGCATCCGAAAACATTCTGCATATTCATGTGTTGTTAATGGTGGACAATGTTTACTGGGGATGTGGGGCTCCCAAAACTTCATAAAGATCCCCATAAAACTCAAAAGTAAATATTCTTTGTTTGTTTCCTGAGAAATATTAGTTTATTGCAAGAAAACGGAGGGGGCCGGGTGACCAACCATAGATTTCAAGCAGCAACAAAGAAGTAATTCTGTAGGGGAGCGAGGATTCCTTAACTTCGTAGAAAAACTGGCTACATCCATGGTCTAGAACCTGTCAGCGGACCAAAATCAAGCTTAAAACATTTCATATCAATCAATTAATTAATTAGGTATAGGTAGAAGTTTGGCTCGTAAGAAAAAACATAATATCTGTAGCAATAACAAAGTATTTAAAGGAGTCCTGCCCCATGTGGGATATCTATCCTGAAAATACTGTAATGATTAGATGCTCTATTGAATGGCACCGCCTCTCTATTCTATGGTCAATTTCTGCTGGCATATCTCCTCCGGAAAGATTTTTTCTTCTCTTCCTCGCAACAAAATAATGCTCCAAAATGTTGTTTCAATTACATATATAGTTTTTAAATAGTAATTCTTGTGTCTTGATGCTGTAGGTACAGATTCCCTTTTCATCAACTAATGAGACAGGTCGTTTATTATTCAGAGCATACAACATCCGATCGTGGTCATGCTCTTTCATATGAAGAATAGCATTATATAATTAGTGGGATCAGTCTCGTTAATGCCATGAATGACCCCAAACCACTAAAAGAGCACAGTATTCTATTCACTACTCAAAATTAATGGATGAATTGATAGAGATAATGTTCTTAGCTGCTGATTATAGCGACAAGCTTGCAAATTAATGCTCAGATTTTTATTTTTTAATATGTGGTGAGGAATAAAAACATTATATTCTCCTGTATTTAAATATTTATACAATTAAGCCTTAGTTTAACTACCCCTAGTGCACCGTCTTTCCACAGCTTTTATTGTTTTTTTTTTTTCTTACCTTTGCTTTACTTATCATCGGATTAATTACTTTATTTAATTATCTTATCTACTTTGTGATCAAGGCTTGTGTGCTTAATTAATAACTATTCTTACTACTTAATTAGGTTACGAAAAGTAAACTAATGATGTATTACGAGACATCAATTTTAATAAAGTAAGCAAAACATTGGCGTCCGTCGGGAGGTTTTTTTCCCACTAAAACACTTGACCTTCATCACTACAGATTTGAGGTCAGCGATGAAAGCAGAAAAACACATGTGCTGTTTCTCTTTATGTTTCGAATGTTGTACGAGCTAGGGTTACATTTTCACAACCTTTTTCACTTCATGATTCCAACATTGCTAGGGCTAGCTAGCTAGCTCAGTCGTACGTGGTGCAATACATGGGACATGTCAAAGCTGTAGCTACGTAAAGCTAGGCTAGCCCATTAACCGACCACTTCCTTTTCTGATAAAATTATTCTACATTTCAACTCTGTTTGTGCATAATTATTTATCATCTGTTGACGCGTACAAGTGGGTGCATGTCGATCGTGGCTGGTCACTTCAAGAGGTGGTTTCAAAAGGTGTTTTTAGAAAAATAATATGTTTTTTTACATTTTTATTTATTATTTAAAATTAAAAAAATTGATGTTTTCAAATTATTTTTATATTTTTCATATATAAATGACAAAAATAATTTTTTTAAAAAAATAATTGATATATTTATAAATAAAAAAAAATATTTTTAAAAATAACTTCAACTACATTTCTAACCGTTATTTCAACGGATGTGAAGAGATCATATGGTCTCACCACATGGACCAGATTTTTCGCTCTGATGTCATTCAGAATTTGTGTGTTTAATTTAACTACATGTTCACTTCATTTCTCATTTATTATTATGTTTAGAATAATTGAAGACTGAAGATATATGCCGCATTGATCTCTGAAGGTATTTATAAATTGCATTTGCACGATTAAATGAGAGGTTGGTTTGGGCATAATTAGGGGATAATTAAAATAATATGATTTGATAAATAATCGGTGCCCGTGATCCATGAGAAGTGGGAAGGTCTCGTGATTATACTTTAAAATGAACGATCATTAACGCAGCCGACATTTATGGAGTAGGAATTTACCAAGTTTGATTGATTATAAGTAAGGTCCTATAATTTTCCAAAATTAAGCTTTTATATAACTCATGTTTTTTTTTTTGGAGGATTTCAATACACACATCATCAAGAAATCTTCTTATTTAGAAACTTAAATTGTTAGACGAGATTTTAATATATGATTTATATTATTATATAACACACATCTTCAAGTGAAAACCCTTTAAATTTAAAACTTGCACAGAACCACACTATTTTGCATTTAATTTTTAACAAATAAAATACAAATGGTAAAATTCAAACTTGTAGCCGCTTAGTTAACAACCCTTTTAATATCATGTCTAGAAATAATCTCATTTAAGAATTTAAATTATTATATAAAACTCCAAAATATAAATTATACTATTATTCTCTAAAGCATGCACGTTTATACACCTATATTTATATTTGAAAGGAACATTAAACAACATAAATATTTGAAATACATTGAAGTATTACCTCATTTCAAAATGAATGGAGATTAAAGCTAGGCATAGATGTGTGTGTGTGTGTGTGTGTGTGTGTGTGTGTGTGTGTGTGAAATACGCGTCTTTGACGATTGAAATTAATGAAGAATGTTTAAGTTGGAGAATGATTATATATGCTAATAAGACTATGTTAAATTTATAATACAATACAAATTGATATACGGTCATCTTCGGCACGAGTGCTAGTCACTATTGTAGGGTCGCAGCACATGTAACACGTGCAAGGGACCACATCATTTGGGCACTCTATATGTGTAAGGTAGTGATTGATCACATGGTGCCACATGCTCCAGTTTTGTTTTTTTTGCCAGCCAATAATGTGATCTTGATCAATTATTGTTTTTTTTAAAAAAAAAAAAACAAAACAAAGAATTAATAGAAGAAACTATTGATTAAGATTGTTGTTATTCATTTCTCTTCCCTTTAATTAACCTGCTGACATCGGTCAATGGAGAAAGGGAAATGAAGTTCTTGTTTAGGAATACCAATAATTTATTTTATAGCTAATGAAGACTTGGAAGGCAAGATTAGGCTAATCTTAATTAGGGTACGTTAAACAGAAACGCTTAGTAGTTGTTGGGATACGAATCTTGGAATATTCTTTAAACTCCAATATATTTTCTCCTTTCTTTATCTTTTGTGTTGTCTCGTCTGAACATTGTGTTTGACGATGAAATGTTGATTGCAAATCGTCTCTGGTTACAATCGACCATCATCATGCGCCCATATGAAACAAAAATTATCAGGATACACAAGAATATATATATATATATATATATATATATATATATATATATATATATATATATATATATCCGCCAAAATCTTTAAAAAAAATGATATTTTGCTGGATGCGTGTCTTTCTCGATTAGTTGATTGTGAGGGTCTTGATGAAAAGCTGCCGTTTCTCTATCTATAGCTACAGCTAGAGATATCTGGTATATTTTCAGATAGATAGCATGGAAGGTTAGTGTCTCTGGTGGTTATGGACAAGTTATCCCAAAAATAATTGAAGCTACCATTTTGATGACCGTGTTGACTAACCGACGTTACCAGAAAAAACTGGCTAACTGCCTGGACCAACGAGCCTGGCAGGAACCCATTTTTCGTATAATTAGTGGGAATTAATCTACCAGCAAATGCTGTTTGTTTGGGCTACATGGAACGTTAATCTCCCCATTAATTGTCGTTTCTTTTGCCTGAATGGAATGCTGCGAGGTTCAATAAAACAAAATGGGTGCATGCATGCGTTCCTGCCAGCTCCACCGTGGGATTCCTCGATCTCATCAGTGCTGAGCATGTGTGGATTGCACAACAATCCTCCCATGAACATACAGGGAGAAGATCCAACGACTTGTTAAGATGAAAACATTAATGATGGAGTAGCGGAGCATAAAACTTGAGTCTTCAACTACTGCTGGAAGATCGATCTGGGAGACAAAGCAGGATAAGATTCTTGTGCGAGAGATAGATCAGGTGTCGAGAAATGGTCTCCCTCCATGGCCCATTCGAAAGGATTGTGTTGGAGATCAGGCACATGGAGGCAAAATAAAAGGGTGAGGTGATTGGATATCTGAAACAAATTAAGAGTGGGGGTCTCTTTCTCTCTATACAAAAAAGATCATTATGATCTGTTGACACTACTTGAGAATGAGAATGAGAATGCAAAGGAGGAAGGACTCACTAGTTAATGCCTTGTCGCAAAACACAAGCATCAATTTGTCCCACGTTTCGGTCAGTACCATATTAAAATACAAAGTAATAAGCACCATTCATTCTCATAGCTAGCTAGGCTCATCTCTTTTTATTTGGAACGTTGGTGTAAAGTGAAATTTATGTATACTTCGTTTAATTTTACCAGAATGAGGATAACGACCAGCTAAAATCTCTAGTGAGGAAAGCCTATTTTCTAGAAAGTACACTTTGTGGGTCTAAGTAAACGAGTAAAACTTTGGCTATCTCAGGCTCTTACAAGGAATACATATCCTGACTCGAACTCGAAATCTATTATACAGATCGTAAACTCTTTGTCATCACACCACGCCCCTTAAGGACCTTCAGTAATCCTTACTAATATGAGACTCAAACTAGTGGCATCTAAAGAGCAATCTCAGGTCTGACTAGTGAGTCAGACCCCTCAGGGTTAATGAATACCCTTGCATGATTCTTATTCTTCTTATTTCCATATGAACAAAAATAAAATAAAATCAATGACCTAATGGAAGAAGAGATTCATATCTCAATGAAGTTAATTTGGATCCATGGATTCCGATTGGGTGGTTTACGTGCCATCAACAACTTATATAGTTTTCCACATTTAGGTACGTATAGAGAGAAGAAAGGTTCGTGATGAAAACACATAATACCAGGTTGGTCAATGTATAACCTTACCAAGTCAACCCTACCAGGTGTCGGAATTGGTCATTAGCCTACCTGGAATTTTACTTAGGTGGCAGGCTATCACTGGTCATGACCACTAGCCACTTGGACCTCTCTCTGAATTTGTCTACACGTCCCACTTACCGAGCTTGCTAGGTGATCCTAACTTGTACCTCGCTACCTTCTTTTTTTAATTGAAGCTGCTAAGTAACAATGAACCTATCGATATCGATGTTGTGATACCTAACTTTGCAAACCTAGTTAAAGTCAGTCGAAAATAGTATCAGAAATTATTATATAACTTAAAATTAAACGGAGTTTCAATAAGTCCAACATCTTAAAAAACGAAAAAAAGACAGACAAAGTCAATGAACAATATTTCGTACGTGGGTGTTGAATGTGTATGGGATATGATGATGTTCGAAAATCAGAAATTCAACATGCTTAGATAATAGGTTTTTTGGTATTCAGATAATGGTTCATTATATATTCATGTTAATACTCTATTATGCAGATATTAAAAAGTGGATGATAGGTGATAGACAGCTTCCACACTTGCAAAACAAACTTTTTATAGGGTTTATGGGCTATTAGATGATTAAATCAATAATTTTAAAAATAATTTTCAATAAATGAAATGTTAAACATTATATTCCAAAAACATGAGTGTTTGTTATTTTGTTATAATAAATGTTATAGGATTTCTTAAAAGTTGACATCTGGAGAATAAAAATTATGAATAATTTAGTCGAGTGGCTTAAGGGTATTTATAGCTTTTAAGTCTTGTCGTTTTGGTGGAGCAAAGGAGTTGGAGGGTTATTTTTTATTATTTTATTAATGAGGAATAAATAATTATTACACAATATTAATAATAATAAGTGACAAATATCTATTACACAAAAATTATGACTTTAACATAAAATATTGATGTCAAGGATATTCTTCTCCCTACACATGTAAGACTAGCAACTCGGTAAACCTATACCTATCTAGGCTAAGCATAGTGCTAAGCCTACAGATGATGATTATGTCCATTTAGTTTTGACATGGAGGTGAGCCCGATGAGATTGAAGGGGGTTTTGGCACTACATTCCAATAATATTTTTTAAAAAATGAATTTTTATTTATAGTTATACTTTAAAATTAAATATTTTTGGTGTATTTAGACCATTTTCATGTGGTGATATCAAAAATAAATTTAAAAAAACATAATTTTGATGCATTTCTAAGCAAAAAGCATTTTAAAAAGCAATCACAACTACACTCTCAAACAATTACTAAATCTGCTAGTTGGCTAGACTTATGTTCACTTGGAGTTGGCATATAACTGAATCTAAAGACATTGAATTTGGTAGTTGGTTGAACTCATGATCAATTAGGATCACAATTTTCTAACTCGTATTGACTTGAACTCGACGCAGTGCCTCGTCCGAGATTGGTGGATATGAAAGCCCACCAAACCTTTATCTATTTGGATTTAATATGTAGTGAAGCTCAAAGTTTTGAGTCTGACAGTTCAACAAACTTATATTTATTATTTGGAATTAGATGGTGACAATATCTAAAAATAAAAGCTTGAAGTGAGCTAGATTTATATCATTTAAACCTCCCACTCTATTGTTGAGAGTTATCGCTCTTTCTTTCTTTCTTTTTTTGATATTCTAAACAAGTAATTACACTTAAAAGTCATCTTTCACGATGGAAAAAAAAACGGTGATGCTCTACAAAATGTTATTTTTTGTGTTCTAAACGTGCTTTGCGTCATTTATATATTTATTTTTATTGGTATTTGATTTAATTTTCGATTGGTTCTCACCAATTTGATGCATCTTCCCATATAATCGGGGGAGGGGGCGGGAATAAAGAGAGATTATAAAGGCAAATGATAAAATTGGACCTAACCAAAGGGCCAAAACTGACTTCCAGAAGTGGGTCCTCTGCATGTCGGATTTTTGTCTGGGGGCCCACCTACACCATTTTTGTCTTGACACATCATTGATTTCTTGCGTGGAGGTCTTATTGCCTATTGCCACCCCTTTCCCTTTAAAGAAAACAGCACTCCCCACTTTCTACTTTCCAAACAAACTTTTGAATTTACTTTCAACCTTTGATTTTATATATATATATATATATATATATATATTCTAATTATAAAAAATATTTTCGAGTAAAATCATTTTTTTCTGTAATGCACACAATTAATGCATTACAGAAAAGAGAAAACCTTATTAAAATTAATTGCAAAATACTGTAGAGAGATGCCCAGGGAGGAAAGGGGCCTGTTATCTGATCGGTTGAAATGACTACACAGCACCAATTAATATGCATTGACAATGCTCGGGTCAAATCATGGCATCTGTTGCAACTCAACTGAAACAGGTAAAGCTAGTTTGGTTGGAGAATAATTCTACTTTCCCCCAGTCTTTTTTGTTTTTTAGTTACCGTTTAAAAAAATAATCATTTTTTATTTAAATTGGTCTTTTGTGTGTTTTTAAATTATTTCAATGTACTGATGTAAGAAATAATTATAAAAATATTTTTAAAAATAATCTTAAATAGAAAACATGACCTTATTATGCTAAAAAGGTCAACTATAATAGATAATGAGAATGCATGTTGATATGAAATGGGAGGAGGCTCCACTCATTTAAAACGTAAAAAGCATTGGGACATCAATTCCATGAAGCGGACATAAGAAAAAATATTTAACAAAATGTATATTTTATGGGAAAAATACTATATTTATATGATTGATGTTGATTTTGAAAATGATTTTTATTAGAAATATATTATTATTTTTATATAAAATTATTTTTGACATCAACACATGAAAATAATTTAAAAACACTAATTTTTTTATTTAAAATAAAAAAATAAAAGTAAATTTCTTTTAATTTTTTTCAAAACGTAATATCAAATCAGGCATATATCACTATTGAGATATTTGTGTTGATTATAAAAGTGATGTTATGATTTTGCTTTTCATTAAAGCAACCAAAAATGCTAATAGTAAGTTGAATAGTAAAATATTTGTTGTCATGTGATTCTTTTGTTATTTTTGTTTTGATGGAAGATACAAAAATCCTTTTATTTTTAGCATTAAAATACCTTTACTACTCTTAGAAAATATGATAGCTGATTTCTTTGGATATTTTTTAGACTTTACATTTTGTATCACAATAATTTTCGTTTCAAAATCAATAAAGTTTTTTTATTTTGTGTTTTTTTTTCTAGTTATAATCAAATGGGTAGAGAGTTGTATTTGTCTTAATTTAAAAAAACAATAAGAATCCAAACCTATGAGATGTGTGGAAAGTTTGTTGATTTTTCACACGTGTGTGCCATGTTATGCAATGGTGAAAGATTTTTTTTCAGTTGTATAAGTGGATTGCACTACATGTTTTTTTTACGAGGCAATACATGTTTGTCTATGATGGAAGAATTGGCTCCAAAAATGTTTTCTTTTTTTATTCTCTATCCTCCCTTGAAATCCATGCATGACATTGCAAATTCCAGGTATTGTTTTTATGTTATTTTTTATTTTATCATTTAATATTTAATTTGTTGAGAATTGGTTTTTATTGTTTTTAAATATTTGGTGCTTCGGATCACTGTTTGATATAAAAAAACATGTGGACCTTTTTTAACTTCCCATAATTTGACATTGATATTTTTTTAAAAGAAAACCTTATGGTTATTTTTTTATATGGTTATTCTAATCTCATAAATTGACCTATGAATTTTATGAAAACCTTATGTTATTTTTTTTAACATTTGATTGGTTGAATAATAGGCTTCAATGTTTTTATTATTATTATTTTGTTACTTCTGATCAAATGGCTCAAGTCATAAGCCTAATGGGTAAACACAAGTTGCCATTATTTATTTTCTTTTTTTTTATCATTTAACTATGGTTTTTCCTTTTTTTTAAATGCATTTGCTTCGATCAAACATACATATTTTTTCTCATGTTTTTTTCTTATTCATTCTATAGTGAAGCATGGGTCATATACTTAGAATTGAGATATTACATGTGATTCTCATTCCATAAGAAATAAAAAAGATATAAAAAGTAAAATTAACATTAACATTACTAACAAATGATTTGGACTTCCTAGTTGATCCCTATTCATAATCTCATAAATCATTATCCACAACATCGTTCATTATACAAATATACTTACTTAATCGTATTATTATTATTATTGCTCTACTTTGATCTTTCAGGTAACATCATCTAATTTCCAGATATAAATGCACACACCCACACTTTATTGAGATTTTAACAAAGTTTTTATATAATTAAATGATAGCAAGTTATTAATATTTACAATCAAGACATAAATCAATCCATAATTATAGTCCAGTCATCTAAACTTTAACTCTCAATATCACAATTTAATAAAAGATATAAATGGTTTCATTAAATCCTATTTTAAAAAGGATAATTTATGAAGACTAATTCAATAGTTACATATCTTCTATAATTGAACAATTCACACTTATTCGTATTTTTAAGGCAATCAAATCCTTATAATTAAGAGAAGTCATAAAGTATACTATAATAATCACAACCTTAATACTTAAGACTAAAATACACCATATTAATACCATTCAGTTCATTTTTACTACAAACATCATAAATATAAAATCCTAACAATAAAATGATATGCATGAGTTACCTAATGATATAAACAAAGTAATAGAGACATTATCATTCTTATCGGCCTGATATGGATCTAAAATGATTAATTTGTATATTATTACATTAATTTTTATTAAAAAATCAAAAAAAAAATAATAAATTAAAACACCCATCTAATCATAATTTAGTTATTTTCATCACTTTATTCTTCATCGTCATCATTTAAATTCAATTTAGATTTAAATCCTCTCCATAAAATAGATTTCTTTTCTTAATTTTCACTCATCACATAATTGAAAGATTGAGAGACTTTCAAGTATATAACTACTGATATTCTTTTTATTAAAATTTAATCATTTATCAAAATTTACTTAACATATCTATTAATTTTCATAATTTAAACATGACTATCAACACATCTATTTTATTCTCTTAAGCCAAAAATTCAGTTTAAAATAGAAATGATTTATCAAACAATTCCATGCTCTTATACCCCCTTAAATTGTTGAATTCTCCATGTAAAATAAAACAAAGATTTGTTTTTAATTCTTGTCTTAAACCTGTTATCCAATCATTTCTCATATAAAGAATCATGATTAAAATACAATATTTTAAATCATTACACTAATTTATGTATCTAAATCTTTACCTAAGAATTCATCCATACAACTCATCAACCCATAAAAACAAATTCAAAATAAACATAA
Organism: Salix purpurea; assembly: GCA_027405865.1. NCBI lineage: Eukaryota > Viridiplantae > Streptophyta > Magnoliopsida > Malpighiales > Salicaceae > Salix > Salix purpurea. The sequence continues at coordinate 24,235,486 of JAOWLH010000002.1, forward strand.
AACAAGGTTGCTAACTACTTAATCACAAGAAAAAATCAAAATAGAAAGCAAAGAAAAATGAGTTTTCTCCTCTTTCAATTTTCCCTTTTCCCCACCATTATCCACTCTCTAAAAACTTAATGAAATCTTTGGTTTTAGTTAAATCCTTCTAATTACTTTTAATAAATTAACCTTTTCTTTTCTATTATTTATTTTGTTAATTTAGGTGAAAATCAAGTTGAAAATTACACAACCCTCCTCCCAATTCTTCCTTACTTGGCCACCATGAATGGCTAGAAAGCAATTCATGTATTTATATATGTGATTATAAACTATTTGCAACTTTGACCTTTAATTTCTATTTATTCCCATTCAATTCCCATTTTTTTATCTCTTTTATTTATCCATATACTAATTTTAATTTCACTTTCTTTAGCTAATCAAAATATAACTTTTGGTTCATTTTTCTTCTTCTTCTTATTCCTAAATTAGCTTCTTTTTTTTTTTTTCATTTGGGTCTATTTATATTTCTTTTTTTATCTTGAAATATTTTTTTCTCTTATTTTATTTTATTTCATATTGGTTCATTTTTCTTCTTATTATTATTTCTAAATTAACTTTTTTTTTTCATTTGGGTTTATTTATATTTCTTTTTTATCTTAAAATATATTTTCTCTTATTTTATTTTATTTTATTTCATATTATGTCTCACTAATTCCAAGATTCGAATTGGGGGTTTACAATCCAACTTTAATTTCTTACAAGTTTTTTTCCTGTTGGCTATGATTTGTTCTTTACGTTTTGGATTCCATGTGTATTCTGTGCTAGATGCATTATAGATTATTTCGTGAATAAAGGACATATTAATTTATATGAAAGAAAAATAGTGATTGTAGAAACAAAATTTAAAGAACAATGCTTAAATTGGATAATCTTATTCCTATTTTTATGATTTAAAACGTGCATGAATCTACAATTTAGTCTCTCAATTCTATTTTTCTATATTTGATCCTTTTTTATTTCTTTTTTAGGTCCCAAACTTCATATGTTTTAAGTGTTAGTCCCTCAAGAGCAAGAGGAGGGTGAAAGTTGCTGGAAAATTTAAAAAGAGAGAAAGCACTAGGGTAACTAGATTTCAACCACTAATAAGTTGGATTTTGGTATTTATAGATTTGTCTTTAGAGAAATGAACTTAGTGGAGGTGGTTTTCACATTCAATAATGTAAATAAAATAAAATATTGAAGCTCAATGATTTTCTTATTTGATTTGATTTCGAGTTCTTAGATCAATTTGGACATATTTATTTTTTAGACACAAAGTCATAAAGGTTCATGAGATTTTAATTTTCATGTTTCTAGGTGGAAAACCACCAATGGTTGGTATCTAGGATTTTAAACCTTGGTTCTTGATTCTCATATCAATAACGCCACCTTTAATTACTAACAAATATTAAAAATAGATGACATGGCGTGTATCTTGATCGACGTGTCATCCACCTTAAAATAAGAAGAAACACTTGCGCCTGAGTTTTTATATGAGACGGATGCACATGTTCAACCCGTTTTTTCTATTTTTTCATTTTATGATTACATATTTTTTAAATAATTTAAGTTGAAAAATATTTAAATATGTTACATCTTTTATGGTTATATCAACAATTTATTTTTGAATAATTATATATGCATGATTTTCTAAATATGGATGAAATATTTATTTTTCAATTTTTTTTTATAATTTTAATCATCTTAATTATTGTTATATCGCCTTTACATTTTTGAGTAAAATTATGAATTCATTATTTTATTAATTTTTAATAAGATTTGCTTTTAAGGTTATAATAATTTTTTGTTTAATTCTTTTCTGATAATACAAAACTATGTTTTTTTTTTTAAAGAACACATTAATAAGGAAAATATGCTTTGATTAAAGAGAAACTTTTCTTATACTTATTTTAAATGGTTAACAGTTTTTTGGATATTGAATGTAATTACGTAAAGTTTAAATGCAGTAAAGAACATAGTTTTAGCTAAAGAAATATATAATGAATTTATACAAAAATTATTTATTTATTAAAATCAATCTTTATTTTATTTTACTTAATTAAAATAAAGTCTTAAAGAGTACTTTGTGTCCCAAGTTAAAATATTTTTATTTGTATTTTTCTTTCAATTTTCCATTTTAATCCTTAGTTAGATTTATTGTTCAATTTTTTTTTTAATTTTATCTTCAAGCTTCTTCTTTTTTAGCAATTACATTATATTTTGGACAAATTCAAGGGCAATCAAATCAACTTAGAATCTTCTTACATTGATATATATATAATTGAATTCATTAGTAGTAATAATAAACTTGAAATACTCTAATTTACCAAAACAAAAAAAGCAAATAAAGAAGACTTGACTACACCTTCATAATTATTATTTTTAGAAATTTCATTGTATGATGGTTTTATAAGTACCTGTTTTAGAATGTGGTTAAAATTATATTTAAAAATATTTTTTATTTAGAAAAACATCAAAATAATATATATGTTGGCTTTGTAAATCTAATCTTGATCTTTGTCCCCTCTCCTACAGTTAAATAAGATTTAAATTCAAACGCAACAAAATCTAAATGATGCTGGAATTAATTGTTCCAGATCTCTATCATTCTGAAATAACTCTATAATAAAATAAACTATAAGATTATAAGTACATAATTTGAAGACGAGGTTGTAAAATACAAAGCACTTCAATGAAAAAGCTATTTTCGTCAAGGTTATCAATATCGTTCCGTTCGCCGTTTCGGTTTTTCTATTAGTACGGAATGTTTTGGTTTTGGAGCATTTCGGCGTGCCATTGCGGAGTTGTACTGTTCATATATAATTAATTATATATATATATATATATGAAAAAAAATAAAATATTAATTTAACGAACATAATTAAAATTCAAGATAAATTAACTTTAAATTATACAATAGAAACACAAAGTCAAACAAACATAATCTCAAAATTAGAAACACAATCACAAGTTAATCAAAATAAGGAGGATTTTAAAGCCAAAACAGCACACCCAGAACGATACCGAGACGTTCCGGCCGGAATTTGGCCGGTATTTCCGAAACTAAAACCGAGACGAAAACGATGTCGTTTTGTCTCGGTTTCTTAATGGCACAAAACAGAACGATATTGACAACCATGATTTTTGTATATGTTTAATGAAGGAAGCTGAATAAAATAATGATGTAATATTTCATGGGGAAAAAAAACAACAATCCATTCTCGGCATAGCACCTAGGATACAAGGATCACGTGGCAAACCCTTATTTTATTGGATCATGACCACATCGGTGTCTACCATTTTGAAAAGAAAAAAAAAAAAAAAAACTTTTTAATAGTTTACATTGCACAGTACTTGTCGGATTATCCCAGTGCAGTGAGATCATATTCATAATTCACGTTCAATGTCGTTCAAAGTCAGATGGGGATAACGACCTTAATTATTTTAATTAAAACCACTAATTAGTCCATAACACTCGCAAGATCATCTTACCCTACCAATATTATTCAATTTAATTCTTCCCTACCTAACATCAACTACAATTCGGTCGTGTTTGTGTTTATTAATCATTTCAAAAATGTTTTATAAACAAATTTTAAAAAATATATTTTTATTAATAAGATGTTTACCACGTATAAACTAAGAAACAGCCTTTTGAGTTCCATGGCCATGGACTTCTCAGCCCTTATCTTTAAGTTTTATAGCCTTACTTTTTCAATAAACATACATGATGTTGATGAATAATTAAACGATACTTTGCAGGACGGTGCAACGAGTTATTTAAATGAATCTTCAATTTTCGTGAAGGTGACAGAAGTTGCTCAAATTAAAAACCTCAAACTGCCAAGCTTGATCAATTATGGACCCCCATTTTATTTTATTTTAAAGATTAAAGTAACTTCAATCTAACTCGGTGGTTTATTTTTTTCTCAGTGGGATTTAGGCATAGTATTTTATTTTTATTTTTTTAAAAATAAAAGGAATGCTAGTTGATGATGAGACCGGCCTTTCATGATTGTGCGTTGCTCGTAATCATACGTGCCAAAATGTGATGATGGAACCCATCCACGCTTTACTATGCAAATATTTTCTGTTGTTGTTTGCAGAGTATGATTAAGAAAATCTTCATCCTTGAGATGATTAGAATTGCTTCGAATTTTGTTACTCATAAGGTATTTTATATCAAGTCAATTGCCTCCATCAATTTCTGATTTAGATAGCACTAATATTCATGCATGCATTCTTATTGCGAGACACAATTAAAATCTATTTATTATTTTTCTTCCATATTTGAGATAATTAATCAAGTAAATTTATAATATGAATTGTCATATCATTTAATTTATTTTTCTTACCATGGTTAGATTGATCCGATCAATTTTTTAATATATTTTGCCCATCAACCAATATTGTTTTTCAAGAAATAAGTAATATTACTAGAAAATTCTCCAGTAAAAATGGAAATATCAGCAAACAAAACTTCTTGATAAATAACAATGACTTTTACCGATGAAGTATTTGCTCACTATTTTACTTGATAGTCACTAAAAAAAATTTCATTAGTGAATATTTAGGGAATCACAATAAAAGGGGTGTAAAAATATTAAAGAAATATTAGTGAAGACAATATTAGCTGTCTATATAAGGGGTGTAAAAATAAAAAATTTCTCAATCAAAATGTTGCTATGATGCATTTTCTACAAAAATAATATTTTTAGAGAGATACTTGTATTGGCATGCATATAGAGAATCTTATGTTACATACATGACCATGGTAGAAAAGATTGTTGGGTCAACTTTTAGTTTTAGCAACGTGCATGAATTTATATATGTTAATAGTAATTGTTATAGGAGTATTATTATAGATGCAATAAAAATGCATCAATGTGATACTAGTAAATGTTTAATAACAAAAAAGAACCAAATGAAAGCATAACCATGTTTTTTTTTTTTATCTTTTGAAAGATTGTAACAAAATATTTTGGGATTGATGCATAAATCATAGTAAATTATTGATCCTTGAACAAGTATTCACCATAAAGTCAAATTATGGGCTGAGTGAGGTAGATTATGATGAAATCATTGAATAGACAAAAATTATTTTACTTGAAGTGATTAGGCTAAAAGATAAAATTTATGCTATTAAATCCATGATAAAACTATTTGGTCTAAGATATTAAAAAAAATAAGATGTGTCTAAACTTATGCATGTTGTAGAAAATATAATTTGATCGACTACAAAAATATATAGGCATGCTTAGTATAAACGCTTGTAAGGGATGAAATCTTATCACACATAAAAAAAACCAAAATACTTGTCATTCATTCATAGAATGCAAATGTTATTCGTGTCTCTAAAGATTGTTGAGCATATGATATGACATCATTAACATAATACGGTGGATGGAGTTATGGTACACCCTTCCAATATTGAAGCTTTGAAATAGTTTAATAGGATACAACCTGCACTTTCAATGAAACCATAAAACATATAAGTTAGGTTATGTAAAGATAGACTCAATTTGTTCAAGTCATTTGATGCACCATATTTTTGTTAGTTGATGATACTCATGATTTGTAACATGCCATTAAGGATGTGTTTGACATTGTAGCTCATGTTCTTCTATACAACATACCCGGTTCTAATATTCTCGGTAGAAATATAGATATTTGTCTTTGTCCATTGATTTATAAGTCGAAATAATTATGGTCATCTAGGACTTTGACATTCAATGTCTTAAGAAAATAAATTTTTTAGATAAGGACAACTTTGATATGGACTATCAATGATTTTCATGTGTATAAGATGGTTTCTAGGTGGAGGATGCATAAAAAAATGACATGTTCATACTATATACAAAATAACAAAGCCTTTACTTTAACAAATGGTTTTAAATCATCTTTTTTCTTATTGTCATCAGAGGTTCTTACCAATCAATCATACAAAAATAATAGAAAATATTTTTTTATAGGTAAAGTTAAAAACGATGTTGCACCACCAGTATCATTGGGTGAATTATTGTATGGTGTGGTATTGTATTATAAGGATATTGTGCCTAGTTTTCAATTTGATAAGCAAAAATTGTCTAGTTTTGGTATGACCCATAATTGAATTAAGCAAAGTAATTTTTAGAAGCTTTCTTATTGGAAGACTAATCTTATTCACAATAATATAGATTTCATTCATATTAAAAACAAAATGTTCAAAAATATTTTTAGCTCGATGATGATTGTGAAAAAGAATGAATATACCTTTGTTTTGTCCATCAATGAGTAAACCAATAAACTATAGAGAGTTAATTTAATGGTAATAATTTTGTACCAATAATTTGTTTTTTATTCAAGGATTAAACATTCTAAAGAGTTCCAAAGAGTTAAAAAAAAATACATAAATTGTCATTGATCATTATAGACAGACTTATTGATGGACTAAACCCTTGAACAGTTCCTGAATGTTGAGGAAGAAATATAACAATTACCACTTACCATTATTGACAAACTCACTTACAAAGGTTATGAAATATTACATGACATTACCATTAAATTATAGCAAATATAACTAAAAATAAGACCCTTAGAGTGTTCATAGAGTTATGAAAAAATACAAAAGTTGTCATTAACCATTACAAATGGAATAATTGATGAAAGGTTGTAAGAAATTACATGATATTTTTATTTTATTTTAAAATGACTTATTAGCAAAATAAACACCTCAGAGGAATCTAGAGAGTTAGGAAATATTTATAGGATTTGTCATTAACTATTACAAATATAATCACTAACAGAAGGTTATAGGAAATTATATGAATCTTCCACTAAATTATAGATGGACTCATAAATGGAATAAGCCTTTTAGAGAGTTATAAATAGTTGGAAAGAATTATATGAATTTCCACTAACAATTATAGGTCACTAGCATAATGAGATTTTATCAGATAAATTTAGGGCAAAATTTTTGGAAAACTTTGGGTTTCATTGTAAATTTTAGTTTTGATTACTTACAAAATTATTGATGAATTATGAAAATTAATATAATCGATACATAGCTCCAATTTAAAGACCAAAATCTTGAATTTCATTTGATTCACCTTTTAGTCTTTTTCCTTTGAATTTATTTTCTTTTTTTCCACTTTTCTCCTTGTCAACCTTTCTCTCTCTCTATCTATTTTTCTTCTATTTATTTGCCAAATTCTTCTTTATATCTTCCATCTTATTCTCTTCTCTTTTCGCTCCATCCTAAAATAAATTATAAGAAATTAAAGCAAATTATTTTTACTTTTTTGAATTTTATGATTTAAGTATAAATATTTGTTAGGTTAATGTTGTTATCATGATATTGTGAATTGGATTTGGTAGATTTATGTATGACTTGAAAAACAATTAAGTATATGTTAAATTAAAGTTAGCAACTTAGGATGAGAAAATAGTTTAATTGATGATTTAGTTGTTAAATTAGTTAAAGTTAATGATTTGAAGTGTTTGTGTTTTGATGACTTTTGTTGATATGTATTTGCAGGGTATACAATTTTGGGTAGACTCCTGTATTAAAAAGGTTGTGCTGATTTAATATATATATTGAGAATATTATTATTTTTATGCTTTAGTTTGTTTAGATGATGAAGAGAAGGTTATCAATGAGTAATATGGATAAAAAAGTTACTAGTTCTTGTAATAAAGATTTTAATTGCCAATATTTATTAGGTGTCGATTATGACTAAGCACCTCAGGCATAAACACACTCTCTTAAAAGATGTCTATTCTAAGAGATTTTAATTATTAGAGTCATCGGGTGAAATGTCACCTCACAGGGGTGTCCATTCTAAGAGATATGTATGTACTGAGAAGTATATATCTCAATAGAAGCTCAATCACTCGATGTAAGTTTGTTTGTTTTTTCTAAACAATTAAAATATAAACAACAATGATAATATTTTAATAATTAATTTTAATGAATGAATTAAATTTCAGGTTTATAAATATAGAGGTTGCTCATGTGATAACATCGACAATAAAATCATAAATGAAAATCCCTTTTATTTCATGGAGTTAGGTTTCCAAAAATCCTTAATGAAATCCCATGATTGATGCATGGTTTAGAAAATTAAAGCATAATATATACTTAAACAATTTTATAATTAGTATTTTTATCCAATCAATTTTTAGATTTTAATTAACTAATTATCTTATAAATTGACATGCAAGAAAACCTTTTATTGATGTAAGGTTAACAATGTTGTTGTTAGGAGAGTTTAAAAGAACCATGATGCAATTAGGTAAGATTGAATTTAGAATGCTATATTTAAAAAGTGAGACAAATGACCTATGTTTTCCAAGTTTATTAGTGAGACAAATGAACTATATTTAAAAGAACCATTGATGTGATTATATTAGAACAAGTTAAAACTGAGACTGCCCAGTTTATTAGTGAGACAAATGAACTTAAATGATTGTTCATGAAGTTGTTGTCAGCCTTGGTGGTATTTGTGGTCCACCTTATCACCCACCTCATTTTGACAAAGACAAGTCTCTTTCTCCTCCTTCAATTTTTGTCATATAGATAAATCATATTCAAATTGATAATTTTAAATTAATAATAATTGTTTGATTTTTCTATTTTAGTTTTTATTTCTTTTAATTTTATTTTTAAAAAATATTAAGCACGTCATGGACAAAATTACAAACAAACTAAGACCATAAAAAGGTCTGAGATAGTTGAGAAAAATTACAAGACTTTGCCAATAACTATTATAGATGGAATCACCAGCGTTTTAATTCCCTATTAGAGAGAGAATTTGGAAAAAAATACATGAAATGTCTCTTACAATATTTAAATCCATAACGGGTTTATTCTATCGATAATGTAATCATTGGTATAATTACAAATTGTTTTGTTGGTGACATTCCATTCTCACCATTCAAATTACTGATGGAATTTATGGTGATTTTTTTTGTTTGGAGTGTTTTTATATTTCTAAATTTAGCATGGATTATATTATCAAAAATAGGATCAATATAATAGAAATCATTAAAGATAAGTTTTTTTTATGATCATACATCGTTCATGATTTCATTAGTAAATATCTTTTTGATAGAATCAATGTCTAAATACTAACAGAATAAATTGTTGGTATTATGAAAAAATCTTATAGTGTAAATAACTTTATAGAAAGAATAGTTCTGTATTGTTATATCTTGGAAGGGTTATTTGTTTTTAGGAGTAGTAAATAAATCTATATATAACCTTTAAATTTACCTTATATCAAGTCAAATAAGCTCATAGTACTATTATAAAACACAATTGAAATACAAATAAAAATCCTATTTACTTATTAGATCCTAATCCTTTGATGTTAGATATTATAGTTAGAATTTTGAATAAATATTAGATTTAATTAAATCTGTGTATTACTTAAAGGGAAAATAATAATAATAATAAATGATCATGTAAGTTTCTAAAAAGAATAAGTAAATGTTAAAAAAAACTACGATTCCTCTCTCCTACTTGAATCCATTTATTTTTCAAAAAGTAGGTACAAAGAGTAACTATTAGGATGTCATTAAGTATCTATACACATTTATTTATTACTCACTAAGCACCATAAAATTTGTCTATGTTGGGTTTACTAAGCCACAATCTATGAATTATAGGTCAATATGAGACTAAATGTGTCTTTAATAATGTATTATACAATGATTTTATAAAGTACTTGTGAATATATATATATATATATATATTAAAATGATAATTTTCCACAAACTTATTTTTTTAATTTTTGACATTAACACATAAAAATTATAAAAAAAATATATTTTTTAAGTTAGCAAAAATTAATTTGAAAAACAGGTTGAATTATAAAACCAAACACACCCTAAGATAAAAGAACACAAAAAATAAGAAGACCTCTCTCCCACCAATTATTTTTTAGGTTGTAAGAGACTCGGTAAAGAAATAAGTTTGGCCACACAAAAATGAATTTTTGAATGATTTTCATCTCAAATTCTAATGGTCTTTGTGAACTAGTTGACAAAAGAAATTGTTTGAAAAGTTGTTGTGACCACTTTCTCACATTTTTTTTATGGATTACAATAGTAATTTACATTGTTTTTCTTTCCTTTTTTTACATTTTAGTCACCTAATTTTCTTATTTAAATCTTATTCTTTCATGTCGTGCAAGTTTGAGATTGGACTTGATTTTTCAAGTTACCTAATCAAGAAGATTAGACAGCGTCAATAAAAACCACTACTCGGCTAATGCTTGGTTTGGAAAGCTTAAATTCATTTTTATTTTTTTTTCTTTTTCTTTATTTAGTGTGGTCATGAGGTCGTCCTTGCTGATTCACTTAGGATTCCTCATGTTTCACGGCAGCCAAAAACAAGTGCAATGAATGAGAAAAATCTAGAGTCTAAATAAGCATGTGCATGAGTATGCTTTAGTGTGAAATGTAGAAATAGAAACGGAAAGTAAAGAAAGGAGTTAATATTTGAAGGGGAAAAAACAATAGTGAAATGACAATATATATATATATATATATATAATTTTCTCCCTTCAATGATTTTTTCCCTCGACACATAATGACAAAAATAAAATTTAAGATCTAGCATAAAGTCCACATATAAGATAAACCAAATATATAAAATTGATCAAACTATAGTTTTCTACAACGAAATTGAAATGCCTATTTGTTTGTTCAATATTTTTTCCAACAACAACTTCAAATTCTTTTAATGAAATTGATGGTTAATTCATAAAAGGAGTGGATTATAACATATGAACAAAGCAAAAATTGATAAAATAAAGCTTAAGAACAATAAAACAAATCATTGTAAAATGAAAAGTGTTATTTATTGTGTTTTAGGATAGAACCCACAATAAAAGTGGGTTTGGTATTAGAATTCAAACTATTTGGTCTATGTCATAAAAGTAAGTCAAGTGTCCAAAAAAAAGAAAACCCTTTATCTCATGTGTATGAATACAAATAGTAAAATTTTACCGTGTGAAAAAGAAAAAAAGAGAGAGTAAATTTAGTGAGCATGGACAAATGAAATTGTTTTGATTTCATTTTAAAACTTTGTTTGACATAATATTTAAAAAAAAATTATTTTTACTTTAAATTAAAAAAATTTGGTATTCTTAGATCATTTTCATGTGTTGATGTCAGAAATAATTTTTAAGAAATAAAAAATATACTTTGATGTATTTCTGAATGAAAAACACTTTAGAAAACAACATCAATCACGTTCTCAAGCAGACACTAAGTAATGATAAGTGATAGTAAAATTATGAATTTTCTAAATCATATAGGATGGTAATCAATATACACGATCACCCGAAAGGCAGAAACATTTTTTTGAAAACAAATCGTTCTCCATTTTCATGATATCATGCAATGTTCCTCGCCCCTAAATGTCAAATTATACAAAGGTGCTTTTAAGATTTCCACATTAACGAATAGTTTCCGTAAAGACTCGTAATAATTTTAACCCCATGCAAAATGGGTCCCCACAATATCCCCATTATATCTTATGAAAGAATTGCAAGAAAACCATTGAAAATACATTATAGTTTGTTGCAATTATTTTTTACCAAAAATAAAATAAAATAGCCAATCATGATCGTTTCAGGAAGACATTGCCAAATCATTATTATTGGCCAATCCAATCCTAGTCCAATCAAAACGTTGTAAGAGATTTTTTCTCTCCACGCCCATGCCCTAATGGCAAGCAAAGCAAGCACATCATCATGGCTGTCGATATCTTTCTTCAGTTTTCCTTGATTGGAGGACTACCCACTTTGCACTTCTAACTAACGTTAGCAGTTCAACGGCTTGAAACAGCCGCGAAGGATACATAGCCGTTCAGTTCACGCCACGTCAATCTTAGATTCTCCGACAACATGGTAAAACGTGTCCCTGTTTTTCTCTAACCATTTGCTTTTGGACGCGTGTCCAGGATCGGCAGGGAAAAGCTGAAACCGACTCCCTGTAATGATTGCTATTGCTGAGAGAGAAAAAGTATTTGCTGCCTTTATAAACCGACCACACTACGATTGTTTTTCTTGTTAACGTTTGAAATTATGCCAAAAACACACATTTGTATAGTGGAAGATGTTGATGCTGGATTTTCTTCTACCTCCTCCTCCTTCTCTCGTGGCCTTTATCTACCTTGGTATGGTCAATTACTAGCCTTTATAAATGATATCATTTCGTGGAAGCAATTTTGAAGTTTCTGATAAATGCACTCTCGATCAAGTTGTCAGTATCGTTATTTTGACATGACACGAAAAAATATGATGTAGGATTGGATCGTAAAGTTATGAGTACACGTTTTTAATTATATAATGGCAACTTCCGTCAATAAATTAAATTCTGATATAGAGACTCAACAATATTGTATAGTAATAAATAAAAATAGTAGTATATCAAGAAATCAATGACATAAAAATATAAATAGTATATTTTTTAATATTGATTCAGTTCAGTTTTGATTTACCTATTTTTATCTTAAAACACCAAAAACTAGACCGAAAGTTTTTTTAAGAAATTAATCGGTTTAATCAGGTTTTTTTTAATGGTTTGGTTTTTCTTGGTTGAATTTTTTTTTTGTTTTCTTAGTTAAATCGTTTTTTTGATTTTCTTGCTCACTCCTAAAAATAAAGTAAACAGTGTTTAATGTGCAAGAAAAAAAAATAGAAATCAGTATTTAACATTCAAAAAATAAATAAAATATGATAATAAAAACAGAATTTTCATTCTAATTTTTTTCCAAAATCGTCAACAAATATTTGAATGGCAAAGTCAAAACCAACTTGGATTATAATTTGTTTTCGAAGAATTTTCTCAGTGTTTTAGGACTAACAACATGGATTTGCTCAAAATTTCAGTGCACGCAAACTTTGCTTTGAATTAAGGTTGGAAACATGGATTAGCATCTCAACTTTTGACAAAGCTTTTCATCGAATGAGGATCTTCCTTGGACGTCAAGGACCAATTAGGTAAATGGATTTGCTCAGGAGACCTGGTGAGTAAAATGTCAAATTAGACTTCTTCACACAAACTCCATCCATGGCTGCATGGAAAATGAATTGGCTTCCACTTCAATTCGATTGTCTAAATTGGAAAAAAGAAATAAAAATGGAGTTGTGTCAACGTGTGACATCCCCACCGTGTTACTTTCGGTGGAGCTCCACTATCCGGGTCAATGAATCTGAACCGTCTCTTGCTTGATTCTCAAGCAATATTTCTGCCAAATTTTCTCCCAACCAAAAGCACTCGGGAGAATTCAAATATTCTACTCCCATTCTTTGTTTTCTTATTTTATCCCTCTCTTCTAGAAATGGGTGTTTTTTTAATTGTTATTACTGTTTTGACCTTTCCTACATCTAGCGTCCACGTGAGTTAAATCTTTCGATGGTTTCGGCCTTTCTATATTTGGAAAATTTGTGCTCGAAGCACGTTCATATTGAGAAGCTCTTTATTTCACCTCACCTGAGAAGTCTCATGCTAGATCTTAGTAGCGTGTGAGGATCTAGAAACGTAAGGAGTTGCCCTAGCTAACTCATTACCTTCTTCTCATGTAAAATACAGATCATCACTTTTTGTTTCAAAATGAAGATGTTATATAGATATTTGTTTCAAAATATTTTCAGACTCGAACCCATTGTGGCCCGCACCACACCTAATTTGAGCCCAGAAGCCCATTGTGGCCCAACTATCGTCTGGTTCTATCATCTCCTCGCCAACAGTGAATCCAACCATTGTTTCTCCTCTGTCCAGCCACTAGACCACCAAAGATAGATGAGCCTCCCTCCGCCCTCTGACCAGACCCTGACCAGTCCGTATTGTTGGCGTCGCCGTTGACAATGGAAAAAGGCACGGGAAGTAAGCTGGAAAATCAAACCTCATCGCTTCCGATCTACCTCCCTGAATGGTTAGGAGATACACAACCGCCAATGGCGGACAGAAACGATCGTGAGCTTAACCATAAGTGGAGAACGAGATCGAGAGCATTCTGATGTGTCGTCTGAATATCTCGCTCGTCGCGATGTTGAGTCACCAACAGTAACAACATGTGGGACACGCCCGTTTAGTGAACAATCAAGTGATGACAGTCAGTGGCATAATCAAAATTTCATCGTTTAACTAGCGCAAATTTGTAATTAGAAAGAAAGCTAAATCAGCTCGGTCATTCATTTTACATTCATACTAAAATTATCGTAAATTAGAACAGTAAAATAACTATTTTATCTTTCGGTGTATCTTGGTTTTAGCCTTTGAATTAAGAGTAATTTTGATTTTTCACATTTATGTGCATAATAAATTAATTATTTTACCCCAATAACACAAAAAAAATTTTACCTGCAGGGGTATCACGGTCCTTCCACATTTTCGGTAAATAGTGCAAAAATGGATAAATGTTGATCTGCCCCCATAAATGACAAAAATAAAGAATTGACGTTATGGGTTAGCCGGTAATTTACACTTTTTAATAATATTTAAATCTGGGGTTAACAGTGCTATTAGTGTGTTAACACTGATATACCCGCATAAAAGACAATACAAGAATTGGTTGTAGGGGTAATTAGGTAATTGATATTTTTAAAATAATATTTCCTCCTGACTGCTATAGACGCGTCCAAAGGACGTGCCGATGGTTTTCGGGCTCACACTACATTCGAGAGGCGCGTGTGGGATACTCCGACAGTTAAAAATTTTCATCCGGTATGTCACCGGATACGCCTCCATGTCCTCCATCTTATGGTGGAGCACATTGCATCCAACGATGGCCGGAAAACGTTCCAGTTGGCGGTCGAACGTTTGTTCCCCCTTTTCTCTCTCTTGTCGGCGAATGTGCTCGGCAATTCCCGGTGTTGTTGTAGTTTTCATTTTCATCCCTTATCTTTTGATTGTGTTTTATGGTCCTAATTTATGTTATAGAAGTTTTGATTTGTTTCAATTTTGTCCTTTGATGGAAATTGATTATATATTGTAGTTTCATTTTGGTCCTCGGTATTTTAATTTCCAGATTGGTTTGAAATCCTTAATATATTCGGTATCAAAATTCTTATTTGTTTCAATTTTATACTTCAACGGAAATTGATTATACATTTTAGTTCCATTTCGGTCCTCATTCTTTTAATTTCCAATTTGGTTTGAAAGTTTTTAATTTTTTTGGTATCAAAGTTTAGATTTGTTTCAATTTTGTCCTTTAACTGAAATTTAATATATATATATATTTTTTTCATTTCAGCCCTTATACTTTTAATCTTCACCTTGTTATTGTTCACCACATTATTCGATATCTGAAAGGCACCTCTCCACACGGGTTGTTTTTTCTTAAAGAATCCTCCTTATAGTTGGTAAGATATAGTGATGTTGACTAAGTCGGGTGTGCAAATTCTCGTCGCTCTGTTATTGGTAAGTGCATGTTTTTGAGCAATGCACTCATTTCTTGGAAAAGTAAAAAAACAAGATAGAGTTTTCAAATCCTCTACAAAATCTAAATATCGTGCTATGTCTTTCGCCTGCTCTAAGATCACATGACTACATGGATTATTTGGTGAGCTTGGTTTTTCTTAGCTTCATTTCACTCCTATTCATGCTGATAATATCAGTGTTTTTCATATTGTTACTAATCTTGTATTTCATGAGCGTATAAAATATATTGAGGTTGACTATCATTCCATACACGAATCATTCTAACATGTAATTACACTTCCTCACATTTCTACATAACATCAAACTGCGGACATTTTCACTAAAACTCTTTCTCGGCACTGATATAAATTCTTAATTGATGCTTCTTGATCCACCAGTATCAATTTGAGGGGGAATGTCATGGGATTTGATTTTGTACCGGTTACAAGATTTGATTTTGTATTAATTTAGGGAATTGATTTTTCCTTTATGGCAGATAATTAGGGTTGTAAATACTTACCTTGTATAACATGGATTCTAATCTATATAATACAAAGAAACCTAACAAAAAAGGCATTCAAACCAATTTTGTCAAAGAAATTAATGTTGTCAGCCAAGGTGGTACTCAAGAGGTAAGTGCAATTTCAGTGGTGGTTGATACTGTAGAAAAGTCAACATTGACTACCAATCATTGATGAAGACAAATAATTCACCATGGAGGATAAATCTCCATGCTATCAGAGTTTATTATAAGATCAAGAGGTTGAAGCTGTAACTTCTAATGCTGGAGAGATTAGCAGGAAAGCAAGAGATTGATGAACTTATAGGAAACAAAGATGAGGCATGGCTATTTTTACATTTTTTTAGTTTGCTTTGAAATCACAAAACTTAATGATCTCTTACAAGATCAATCTCTCAACTCTTGCAATACCACGACGAGGCTCTTCTCTATGGTAAACTCTCAGTAAATCTCATTTGGTATGAAAAGTTCAAGCCTTCCCATAAAGCTATTATCTCTGATTTTATCATCTCAATATCAATTTCACATAACTCTAGGCAAAAAAGTTCTCGATGCAAAATACTCACTTGAAAATCACTCACAAGCAAAAAGATCATTGATTTGGTCTGGAAGACAAGAGAAAGAACTGAAAAAAAAAGCACTAAAAATGAATAGCTTCTACAAACTGAATGCATTTTATAGTATAATGGAAGAAAAACCTTGAAAATCAGATAGATCCAGTAAAAATAGAAATAGAAAAGCAATATGTCATCGATATTCGACACCCACACCATACCCATAATAATCATTATGTATAAATCAAGATGGTACCTAGCCACACACACACTAGATCCAGTAAATTAGGCTTAATCAACAAACATCAACTTCTTATCAAATTAATAGAAAATATATAACTTGAGGGTATGTGAAAAATTTCCATTTCATCATAATTTGGTGTGAAACATGATTAATATTTTTTCTACATCACATGAAAATGTTTTAAATTGTTATAAAATCATACATTGTAGTTTACCTTAGGTTTTCAACCCAATGAGGTAGAAATTCTCATGAAGAGAGATCTATTTTGAGACTTAGAAAAAATAAACAAATAAAAATCCAATGTAGAAAACAACAACAACAATGGAACTTATCTTAGGTATAGTGCACTGGAGGTGATGTGTCTTCCCCTTGCATAACAAGTCTCTTTACTTAGACTCTCGTAAACCATTAGGTTTTTTAGTGATCTTAATACTAGGTGACGACTCTTAAATATTATAATCATAATTTTATAAGAAACCATTTTTCCGCATACATCCCCCTGTCTCCGGGAATGGTCATGCGCGAAGCGGGAAAAAAATTGTCATCGTAACATTGTTTTGTGAATTAAAAATATTATGTAATGGAATAGTTAATGTTGATTAGGTTAAATTATGAATTATATTAAATAATAATAATAATAATAATAATAATAATAATATACACGAGTTAAAAAGATAATTTTGTTATGATAGCAAAATTTGATGAATACAGGTGTTTGTTGATTAATAAGATGAATGTAGGCATTTGCTAGTTAACTTAATGAATGTAGGTGTTTGCCGATTAATTTGGTGAATATAAGGGTTCACTGAATGATTTGGGTTTTGTTAATAATTGATGCACATTAATTAATCATAAGATATTATTAAATAAGAATTGTATTTTATTGTATTGTTTGATAGTATGTATGATAATTTAGGAAGATTATCTTTTATGGTGGTATCATTGTCAATACCAAAAATTATATCACTTATAATTAAAGAAGTCATGAATTACTAACAACTACATCATATATATCCTTTAATGAATTATTGAGAATATTATATGATCGATTTGGATGAAATATGTTTGAAATAAGTTAAAGTTACTTAAAATATATTGTAAGTCGGGGTCAATCAAGCTTGTTTTGTTGGTTTACTAATTTGTAGTGATAGGAGTGTGAACTCAATGTTTAGGTTTACGAGGGTTAATGGTATTAATATGCTTGAACTTTACTTGAATAATAGATCTAGATGAGAGAACTCTTCAGTTTGACGTTGATTTGGTTTCCAAGTAACTCTTAGAAAACCACATAGGCATCTGAGTAACTAATCCATCTAGATTAGGTGGTAATGTTAATAGACAAATGTCGGTGTAAGAATTGTTAATATGAAACATCAGTTGGGTATGATATTTTCTTCATATTGTTATAAGGAATCCAAACCAAATGATGACGAAGATGAGCATCACATTAATAGATTTGTGGTTGATGGGGAAGATGAAGTTTAATGGGGATACTAAGTTAGTTAAGCTTGTTAATCAATACATGAAACCTCATACTTCTAAATTTGAGGTTGTTATCGCGGATGACAAATATGGATGCAATGATTGAGTTAATAGTCATAAACATTTGGACTTATTAGCTAATGAATTTGAGGTTGAAAAAAATATCGAGAGATAAGTTTGAATGTGTAATGCAATAAAACAATAAAACAATGGCATGTAAAGAAATATTTGCAGTATAGGGTTCATCATTCAATAAAGTCCTATATTCAATTGCAACGTGTTTATGAACCAAATCTTATATGATATTTGCATATAGGGTATCACCAAAGAATTATTTATTTAGAAATTTATAAATTAAAAGGGCCACACACATGTTGAAACTCTTTTGTTTTGTAACGTCATAATTAAATTGACTCAGATCTAATTACTAGGGTGATTTTGACAGTTAGAAAGGTGTAGTTAAGTGTGACTATTGTATTGATTCAAGGTGTTGTGGAAAGAGATTATTGGCATTGAATCTCTAATTGGAAGGCGTGAATGACAAAATAGAAAATATTAGAGATTTTATTTGGTACATACAAATAGTCATTTCAAAACTTGTCTAGAATTTTAGTGGTCATTAAAGATTAAAATCTAGTAACAATTATCATCTGGGATCATAAAATGGTTGATGATATTTAAACATTTGAGAGAGTATTTTGGGAATTTTTTATTTCAATTAATAGGTCTAAATATTGCTGTCCTCTAATTAGTATTAACGATACTTACCTTTATAGTAAATACAAGACTAAGTTGTTGATTTCATTTGATTATAATACAAATGATGGAGTTTAGCCATTGTGATTTGCTATTATGAAAGAAAAGACGAACAATAATTAAAGTTGGTTTTTGGATTTGCTTCATCAAAATATAATCGGGGACATACCATGTTGTATATTATATTAGATAAACATGCAACGATAAGTGTTCTAAGACGAATGTTTTTTGAGCCTATTGAATATAATCAATGTTGTTCACAACACTTTATTAGTAACTTCAATACAAATTTCAAAAATAGTCTAAAAAAATATGTTGCATAAGATGTGTACAAATCTTTCTAAGCAAGAGTTTGGTATTTTACATGAGTTGATGGAGACAAATGATGCAATTAGAACATGACTTACCTATTAGGGATGTTGGCTTGTCCATGAGTGTCTTGGGTCAGTCCACGAGTTGGGATGGTATTGTTTCTCCCCACACCATAGTTGTTAATTCCGTGTCGTTCCGGCCGAAACGACCAGAATGTGCCATGCCAGTAAGAAAACCGGGACGAAACGACGTCGTTTTCGCCCCGGTTTTCATTCCGGCCCGTTCCGGAAATTCCGGCCAGAACGTCCCGGTTCTATTCCGGGTCAAAATAAAAAAAAATCAAAAACAGAAAAGAAAAGAAGAACTCAACCCATAAATTATATATTAGTAAAAATAAAAAATCAAAATCAAGAGATAAAGCAGCGTTGTCCGGCATGAGTGTAGGAAGAGGTAGTGAGAATATGTTACTTGTCATTAATCAGTGGAATTTGGAGGGATTTTTTGGTTTATGAAGAAGAAGAACTTTGAAAAAAAGAGAGATAATGATCGCAGAGTTTTGATGGGGTTATGGGAGTGAAAGGAAAGAGTAGTTGTAGAGATGATGGTGGCCATTCTTTTCCGAGAAAGAGAGGCTGGCTGGGTGTATTTGGTGTGGAGGGGGGGCGGCGGCTAGAGAAGAAGAAAGGATGGGTAGGGTTTTGTTTATTCAAATGAAGGGGACAAACGAGGTGGGGTAGTTTTTAACTTTTTATACTAATTATTATATAATAATAGTTATTAATTATTATATTAATTAATTATTAATTATTATTATAATAATAGTTAACATAAAAAATAGGGGTATTAATTTGTAATTAATATGATTGAATTATTTGTAATGGAATGTATTTTAATTAATTATGTTTGAACTTATTGATTATTTCTTAATGTGTTCATTTTGTTTTTTTAAGTTTTTCTAACATTAAAAAACAACAAGTAACATTAATTAATTTCAAATACAACAACCATAAAAAACATAGAATTACTTGAAAAACATACAATAAGTAGCTTAAATTTCAAATTTCAAATATTCTGGATCTTTTAATTATAATTAAATTCATTTTTTATTTTTTATTTTAAAAAAAATAATTTTATTGTTGGAATTTTAGAGATGTTTCTAATTTTGAGATTATATTTGTTTGACTTTGTGTTTGTATTGTATAATTTAAAGTTAATTTATCTTGAATTTTAATTATATTTGTTAAATTAATATATTAATTTATATATATATATATATATATATATATATATATATATAATTAATTAATTATATATGAACAGTACGACACCAAAACGGCACGCTAGAACGCTCCGAAACCGGAACATTCCGTTCCAATCGAAAAACCGGAACGGCGACCAGAACGGTATTGACAACTTTGCCCCACACCTATAAAGATATTACAATTTCATTCTCAAGTTGGACAAGTTAAAGTGATACTTCAAACTCATGCATGAGTGCTTCAAGCTTTCTACAAGTGAGAAAATTATTAAATACAATTATGTATATTTTAATAATTATAAATAAATATATAAGCAGTTTGATTTATAATAGTAGTGTTAATGTTAATTCAATTGGGATTGCAATGAACAGATTTACAGAAAACTTGCACTCCCTTTATTAATTGCAATAAGCCTATTTATAGGCTACAGTATAAGACTCTATTTAACCAACTAAACAAGAAACTAACTGAGCAACTAATAACCAATACCCAACTGTATAACAACTACTATAACAGAAAACCAACTATAACAGAAACCTAACAAACCCTCCCTTAAACTGAGTTACAACTTTGTAAGCAGTTTACTCAATCTGACAGTTCATACACACCCGTCAATTCTCTCAATTTGACAAAAGCTTCAAGCTTCAAGGGCTTTGTCATTATATCAGCCAATTGCTCCTGTGACCTGCAGTATTTCAGCTCCACTTCACCATTCTTAGACAAGTCTCTTAGAAAATGATACCGAATTGCTATGTGCTTGCTCCTCCCATGCATGATTGGATTTTTAGAAAGTTTAATGGTTGAACAATTATCACAAAAAATCTCACACCCATCTTGATTTCAGCTGATATGTTTCAGAATTCTAAGTACCCAAATAGCTTGGCAAGCACACACAGCAGCTGATATGAATTCAGCCTCAGTAGTTGACAAAGTAACTACAGGCTGCTTCTTGGAACACCATGAAACAACACCATTACTCATAACAAACACATATCCGGATGTACTTCTACGATCATCCAAGTCCCCCGCATAGTCACTATCAGAATACCCCACAATCTTATCATTTCCAGTTCCTTTCTTATAGCAGATTCCCAATCCAGAAGTACCCTTGATGTACCTCAATATCCTCTTCACAGCCATCATGTGTAATTCAGTAGGCTTCTCCATATACCTACTAACCAGACCCATAACATACATCAAATCAGGTCTGGACACAGTCAAGTACATTAAACTCCCTATCATTTGTTTGTACAGAGTTGCATCCACTCTTACACCCCCTTCATCTTTAGTTAGTTTGCAGCCAGGCACCATAGGGGTTTTAGTTGCATTACAGTTCTCCAAGCCAAACTTCTTCAATATTTCACAAGCATATTTCCTTTGATGCATGTAGATGCCTTCATTGTCTTGAACAATTTCAACTCCTAAGAAAAACTTCAATTTTCCTAGGTCAGTCATGTCAAATTCAGCTTGCATTGATGACTTGAATTCTTCTAACATCACTTGGTCACTTCCAGTAAAGACCAAGTCATCTACATAGATGCTCACTATAAGAATTTTCCCTCTTTCTTTGACTTTTGCAAACAATGTATCTTCGCTTGGACATTTTTCAAACCCCTCTTTGATGAAGTAAGCCTCTATTCTGCTATACCAAGCTCTAGGGGCTTGCTTCAAGCCATACAAGGCCTTTCTCAATTTCAGAACCTTACCTTCATTTCCCTCCAGCACATACCCCTTAGGTTGTTCCACATAAACTTCCTCTTCTAGCTCACCATAAAGAAAAGCACTCTCTACGTCTAGTTGGTAGATAACCCAGTCATGAAAGGCTGCCATAGCTAGGATAATTCTGATCGTATCCCATCTAGCCACAGGTGCAAACACCTCGGAATAGTCAACCCCATGTTTCTGTGCATAGCCTAAAGCCACTAATCTGGCCTTGTATTTGTCTACCTCTCCTTTCTCGTTCAACTTCGTTTTGTAGATCCATTTAACTCCTATTGCTCTAGCCCCCTCAGGTAAGTTGGTAAGGTCCCAAGTTCTGTTCTTTTCTATTGCCTGGATTTCACAGTCCATGGCTGACTTCCACTTTTGGCTCTCGGCTGCCTCTTCATAGGTGGATGGGTCTCCAGATTCAGTGTACAAAACTGAGTTTTGTACCTCATCTTCTTCTGACAATTCTTCTCCAGTGATGTGATCCATCATCCAAGCAGGTTTCCGTATAATTCTCCCAGTTCTTCCTTGAACACTGTCTGCAGCTGATGTACTTCTTCCATCACTGACTCTAGCTGATTGTTCACCATTACCTGCTGCAACAATTCTTCCTTGAATACTGTCTGCAGTAGAGGAATTTCTTTCATCACAGACTCTAGCAGTTTGTTCACCACTACCTACTGCAACAATAGCCTCAACATTCTGAGTTTCAATTTCTGTTTCATTCTCTCCCCCATTATGGCCCTCAGTTCTGACATTAGTTTCACTGCCTTCTCCATTTTCAGCCCCATCATCCTCATTGTCTCCCCAAGTTAGGACACCTTCTCTGCCATCTGATTCCTCTCGGCACCAATTCCACTTTTCATTTTCAGCAAAGACAACATCCCTACTAACCACTACCTTCTTAGTGGCTGGATTGTATAATCTATAAGCTTTCGACCCACTGCTTACTCCCAAGTGAACACATTTGATGCTTTTATCATCCAATTTTTTTCTCTTATGATCATGATTGTGAGCATAGCAATACACCCGAACACTCTACAATGTTTCACCGATAGTTTAAGATTGCTCCAGGCTTCTTCTGGAGTTCTATCTCTCACAGCAATGGTGGGGTTTCGGTTCATCAAATATACTGCCCAATTGACAGCCTCTGGCCAAAATTCCTTTGGCACCTCTTTTTCACTCATCATGCTTCTAGCTTGATTCATAATTGTTCTATTTTTTCTCTCCGCAACTCCATTCTGCTGAGGGGTATACCTAGCAGTGAGTTGCCTACTGATTCCATGGGTTCTACAGAATTCATTGAAACTTTCAGAATTGAATTCCCCACCCCTATCTGTTCTTAAACAGCAGATTTCTCTCTCAGCCTCCTTTTCTACTAGTTTCTTGAAATTTATGAAAAATTTCAAGGCTTCTGACTTTTCAGTCAAGAAGAACACCCAAGTTTTCCTAGTTAGATCATCAATAAACGTAATCAAATATTTCATTCCACTATTTGATTCGGGACTCACTGGACCACATATGTCCGAATGTATCAATTGCAATTTTTCAAAAGTTCTCCAATCACTTTGCTTGGGAAAACAGTCTCTGTGCTGTTTTCCCATCATGCATCCCTCACACACTCGGGTTGGTCCCTTCACAAGTGGTAACCCATTGACCATTTTCTTATAGTGTAGGGTTCTCAGCCCTTTATAGCTCAAGTGCCCCATTCTATGATGCCATAACATTGATTCATCCATATTGACAGTATTGAAACAAGCATGCTCAACAGTTCTACTATCAGCAGTTCTACTAGAGGCCAATAACACAAACATTCTGTTTGTGGACATGCTACTCTCCATTATTAAACCCCTAGATGGATGATACAATTTGCATAAGTTGTGTCGAATTAGTATAGCTAATCCATTTTCTTGCAGCTGCCCTAGACTCAACAAATTGTTTTTTAACTCAGGTATGTAATATACCTGAGTAACCACTTGCACTGCCCCCTCTACTTCCATCTTAACAGTCCCTTTTCCCATTACCATCATCCTAGCATTATTACCCAATTTCACCGATTGCCTAAATTCAACATCCAATTCCAGAAACCACATTTTATCACCCGTCATGTGGTTGCTACACCCGGAGTCAAGGAACCATACCTCTTTTCGTGTAACATTGTGAAGGTCTACATGCGCCATAAGGAGCATTTCTTCTTCCTCCTCAAGCTCTGCATAGTTGGCTCCTTTAGACCACTCTGGGCATTCGTACTGGAAATGCCCCAACTTGTGGCATTTGTAGCACTCGATTATGTCTTTGTTGAGCTGCCTTTCCCTTCCTCTTCCTCTGCCACGAAACCCTCTGAATGAGCTTCTGCCTCTGCCTCGAGATGATCTTTCATCATAGACAATTTTCAGTGCCTGTTCTTCATTTTTGTGTTCTTGCATTCTTTGTTCGTGAACCAGTAGACTCCCGTGAAGATCGTCAATGCTCATAGAGTCCATATCATTCGACTCTTCGATCGAACACACAATGTAATTGAACTTCGGCGTCATGGATCTTAGGATTTTCCCCACCACTATGCTTGGTTGCACCTTCTCTCCATGCGTTTTCATCTTGTTTGCTATAGTTAGGGTTCTTGACATATACTTGTCTACACTTTCCCCTTCTTTCATGCTCAAAGTCTCAAATTCTTTTCTCAAGGCCTGCATCTGCGCCCTTCTCACTTTTGTCGAGCCCTGGTATTTTTGTTTCATCGAATCCCAGATAGCTTTTGACGTCCCCTTATCAAGAATGGTCTCCATGATTTCTCGATCTATGGCTTGGAACAGGAAGTTCTTCACCTTTAGATCCTTGAGCACGACTGCTTCTTCTGCAGATTTTCTTTGCCCTTCACTCGCACCAGTACCTTGCGTCACTGTTGGGATTCCTTCTTCAATTAGGCTCCACATTTCTTTGCTTCTCAAGAAATTTTCCATCATCATGGACCAGTGATCGTAGTACCCAATGAATTTGGGTATGGTATTGTGAGTAAATTGCTCTGATGTAGTCATTTTCCCGTGTGATTTCTTACCCTAGATTTCGATTCTCTCAGTGTTTCACTCCTCTGGGTTTTGATCCCCGTGTATTTCACTTCACCCACTCTCACTCTTTTCCCTTTGTGTTTCCCCTTTTCTCACTCTCTTTCACTCAGGTCCTCTTTTGGTAGATCTGTGCTCTGATACCAATTGTTAATTCAATTGGGATTGCAATGAACAGATTTACAGAAAACTTGCACTCCCTTTATTAATTGCAATAAGCCTATTTATAGGCTACAGTATAAGACTCTATTTAACCAACTAAACAAGAAACTAACTGAGCAACTAATAACCAATACCCAACTGTATAACAACTACTATAACAGAAAACCAACTATAACAGAAACCTAACAGTTAAATCATCCATTTACACTTGTTATTTACAATTGAATATGTAATCTGTTGTTTATGTAAATGATGTTTTGATATTGAAAAAATGATTAATCATGATTATGCAAATTACAATTTCTTTTAGGCAAGGAGTTAATGGAAAAATAAACTTCCCTAGGATGCCATTAGTTGTGACTCACCATTCATGGGTTGCAATAATAAAATCATAGATGACATTTGAACTTGCGTGTTTTAAATGCTAATTGTGACTCTCTCAACTTTGCTAAATTTCTAAATATTTTTCAGCCTGTAATTTTAAAAAATATAAACATTCATGGCGACCAGGAGGAAGATCTTGATTTTTTTTTTTAAGAAAAAAAATCAAGATTTTGCAAGCCAAATTTGCAAGCAAAGTCAAATGTAACTAAAAAAAAAAAAGAGAACCTCAAGTTACTGTTGGGTCAGCCCCTTGATACCAAACTATATCTTAACGACGTCGTTTTTTTGCTCTTCCCACGTATAAAAATCAACGCTTCTTCCATTTACAAATTTCTTTTGCAACAACTAGAAGCAGATATAACTCATCCAACTGAAGTTCCTACAGACTCGAAAGACATTTTGCATATTGCGCGAGCGCGCCTACTGCTATATGCGAATGTATATACTTCTGAGAATAAAAATGTCGCATAATTCAGGTAATCAGAGATCCTGTAGAGCTGTCAAACGCAAAAACAAGGCTTCAACGAACAAACATTCTCAACTGGATGCCACGTGTTGTCCAAGCTGAAGCCATCAAGAGGGTTTCGCTGTGCTTGCCTAGTTTAAATTACTTCCAAGAAGATTCAAACTGAAACTGCAAATTTTACCCCAGGTTCTGAGAAATAACCTGCAAGCTTACAAATACAGATCCTATAAATTACATGCACCATAAAATTAAAGAAAACACATTAGCATTCAGTTAGTAGCAGTAGTCCATGGCAGATGAAGACCTAATCGGAAAGTAGAGTACTAAAACACTACGAAAATTTTCTTAGCATGTCAGAGGAAATGCGATCAAGACTGAGGGAACTTGATGAAATTGCTGCTATAATGCTGATATAGATAACTGTACTGAGAAAAGTAAGCTTGCCTCTGATATTAATGGCTTAGCATGCTCTTCCCACTCGGTGGCCCACCTTGAAGAACCCATTTCTAGTGCACCATTTCTTAGCAGCTTCAGTGCATCACATTCTTCTGGAAAACCCTTAAACAGCATCTGCACACACATTCACTGTAACATCATTTCACCATGATACTAACCAAACTGGAAAAAAAAATTCCTTCCTGTAGCTCCATTTATCTTTCCATCTATAACTTTGTTTCTAGTGACAGTGCCTTTATACAACATATCATCAGTTTCGAGTTGCTCAATGTTTTCCTTGCATTTTAGTTATTCATGAAAAATATTATCTTAACAAGGTAATTAAAATTTACCAAAAGTTCATCAGCTAACTCTGAAGATGATGAGAAGAGGAGACCATTTTTCTCAATTTTCACAAGCTCCTTGATGCTTCAAATCAAGAGTGCCAAAGAAAACATGGAGAATAAGTGAATAATGTAACTAGAACCTAAATCACATGCTGAAAAAAATTAACAGTAAGAATTTACCAAGAGTAGGCAACAGCACAAACAGGTAATCCACAACCAAACATGTCCACGACCTGATGCCAGAGATTTTTATGGAGAAAAATAACATGACTTTTGCACAGTGAGGAAGTATTTATATTGGTCAAGAAAAAAGCAAAACAGTTTTCATGCATTTTTCAGCATTGGGTTTTATACCTTCATTGGAAGGTCCAATCCTGATGATGAAGTATGCAAGCACACTCCAAGGTCTGCCGAACCTGTGAATGTGAGAGAGAGATGGAATTACTTCACTTGCTAGGAGAGATTATAAAAAAAAATCAGTGAGGTGGTTCACTACCTAGAAGCAATGGATAATCCTCAGCTGACAACCACATGGTACGAAATGCAACACGCTTAAGATGTAACCGTCTTATTTTTTCTTCATATTTTTCTTTTTCAGGCCCTTTACCTTTATTCATCGAAGGAGTGAAATCCTGGGTTAGAAGTTGTTGCATGCCAAAGATGCAAAAACATTCATTTGGGAAGCAAAAGAAATGTTGCTAATAAATGAGGCAAAAAGAAATATCACCTGTAATGATGAATAACAACCTAGGGTACAAACATTGCTTTCCAGCTGACATTTCATTCCAAAGAACTTCCACATTAGAGTCGTCTTCATTTAGAATAGCAGCAACTCGTCTATCATACATAACTGCTGCCTCAAGAAGAATGCCAAAATCTTCATCTGCTGTCCTGCAAGCCATTCTCTCATTTTAATATGCTCTGGTAAGTATAGTTTCAATGGAATTATCTGAAAGGCAACACATCATTACTTAAGAGTGTTCCGCAATGCAGGGTCAACTAGTTAATCAAGTGGGGTACACTAGAATTATTACTCTGCATGGTTGAGATTTAAAGTTAGGATCGTGAAATATAGGGAAACATGGAAAACCCTGAGTTTGGTGTGGAAAAAAAGACATGTATCAGGGCTTCTAATTAGATTACTAGGATAAAGAATTTTCTAATTAGTGATTTGTTATTTTAGAATCTTACTTCTTTTCTTCTCCCTTCAGTTCTATCATTTCAACACTCAAATGAAGGTAATTAAACAACTTCCTTTCATTCCTCCAGCCAATCCAAACAGAATCAAAGGGAAAAAATCATTTAACAATGATGTAACACAGTTACCGTGTTCATATAACATACTTAAGACAACCTGTAAGTGAAATAATATTATACAGTTTGAGTGAGAAGGAAAACTGTAAGAACCACCAAACATGTCAATGGCACCATAATTTGAGATTACTCACAATTGGGGCATATGCATGGCTCATCAGCACGAGCATGAAAAATGAAACAGGACAACTCACCAGCTTGTACTGCTTACAACAAGAGCAGGCCTATTTGGCTTCAAGAAAATATCATCAGCAACCATGGCTGTAAATAAAGTCTCATTTAGATTAGGGCTACCCATTCCCACAGCTCCTGCAAAAAATTTATAACTTTAGCACATAAATCTGGATTTAACTGAAGCGCAACAAAGTTAAGATCACAAATTTATTTATCAATGATATTACCATGGCTGGCACAATCACGAACACCTTGGGACTCACTGATGTGTTCACCTAACCTGCAGAATAACTGCAATGATCCATGATAAATTTACAATTCAGTGTCTTCTGACAGAAGAACTTAGCGTGAAACATGGGTTCACCTTATGTTTCTCCTCTAGTGAGGCAGGATGAAAAAACTCAGGTGGTTGATCATATAGTACTGCAGCTCTGTCAGTTTAATGCACAAAAGATGAGTAATAAACCAATGAAGATATGATAATAAAATAGTCCAAAACAGAATTCAGAAAAACTGAGCATGTTGAGCTGACCATCTTACTTAATTCCCCAGTTTTGAGTCAATTCATGTTGCATAGCCCTTGTGACACATAGGGCACCATGAGCCATCTTCCCATAATGCCTCTCAAACCTAAGCAGGTAAAAAAATTAAGACATCTGTCACAGAACCAACAAAACTGATAATTCACAGGACAAAGGACAATTAAATAGTACCAACGATATACTGTCACAAATCGACTATTTCTTCCGAGCGATAGTGCAAGCAAAGTATAACCAAAATTATGCCAATCGACAATAAACTTGGCATTTCTCAACCAGCTTGCCCATTTTACAGCTACCAGGGTTGGAACAGACGGAGGATTCTGCAGAAGCCAAAAACAATAATGAGAAAAGTCTTGGCTTAACCTGTTAGAAATCCATTAAAATGATGCATGGATAATATAAGCATGCACACATACATATATCAGCTATAATGCCCAGAACAAAAGAATGCTATAAATATTTTACAGGCTAAATGTATTACCAAAAAAAAAAAATACAGGATGAATAATTGACAATGGTCACTTAAATGTGGCAATTCTATCATGTTCCTAGCAACAAAGCACGGGCTCAATAACTGTTTTGTAGTCTCTACTTGAATGGACTAAGCGCCCGAGTTTCCAATATGCAAATAATCACTCAATTTGACAAATAAAAGTCAGAATACATGGAGGCCTATCTGAGAGCTGGTTATCATCTAGGACTTTCCACCAATTCCACTGACACGTAGCCTACCCCTTCTCTCCTCCACTTTTTCCACTTTCCACCAATTCCATTTCACCTTTTCTCCAGCAAATTGCAGTTTCAAACCACAATTGCTATGTGTCTTATGGGCATCATTCAAAAGTTTTTTTTTTTCTTAAACAACTAATTACACGGGCATAAAAGAAAGTTCTAAGAATTATGGTACTGGCATGTTCTGACCTGCACAAGGAACACATCAGGGGCTGGTATTTTGACACACAAATACCAAAGAAGCACAAGAAACTGAAATAACGGCTTAAGTAAAAGCATGAATGGCTTCAGCATCTTCGGCAACCCCTGCGGAATTGTTGGCCACTGTTTCTGCAAAAACAAAAACAGAAAACATTAAAATCAAAGGTATTATGATGGGATAGAGATATTCAAGGAAGAGAAGGCAAGATTTTAAAGTGATAAACACCATTTTGTGGATATGGATAGATTGATTCTCCCGCAATGCTCTATGGGGTTCAGAACCTGCAGAAAGTTTGAATCGAATTCATCAAAAGAAAACGAAAAAAGAAATTGAAAAAAGTGGGGTACCTCCATAAGCAACAATGTCAACTTGAAGAGATGCCTGAAGAGCAAGGGAAAGAGCATGATACTGCATTCGAGGGCTTCGGCCTAT
The DNA here is from genome assembly GCA_027405865.1 of Salix purpurea. Classification (NCBI taxonomy): domain Eukaryota; kingdom Viridiplantae; phylum Streptophyta; class Magnoliopsida; order Malpighiales; family Salicaceae; genus Salix; species Salix purpurea. The sequence goes on from JAOWLH010000002.1 coordinate 24,266,004, forward strand.
ATCTCCCAATACCACCACGCATGCCCTCCCTCTTTTCCCCATCTGATCTTTCTTTATCTTCACTTCTAATAATCATTACAAAATCGGGTAAAGCCCGGTTCAGTTGATTTTATCAAGAATTGAATAAGAACAAATCGGAGCGAGCGAGCGAGAACTTACCACCAAATTTCAATGGAGTTTGCTGCCGCAGAGATGTAGCGGAAATTCAAGTTTGCCGAGCTAGAAATGATAGTTGTTGGCTGGGTTCTATCAAATAGGCCTCATAGAGATTGTACTGTATAGAATTGGTTTCAGTCAAACCAGTTCTATAAACCAGCCCGGCCCGACAAATCGGCCGAACCAAAAATTAAACCCGGTCGGTTTCCTTTAAGACAAAGTGATAGTGATTTTGAATATATAAATAACTAACACTAAACCTATCACCCTTACTAATCATGAATATAATTTCAAGTTAATTTTGAACATAATAAGAGAATATTGTGGATGTATTCTAAAATATTTTGATTTTTATAAAAAAATGCAAACATGTTATTTACATCACGGGTAAAATTTCAGAAAAAAAATACATTATATATATGTTTTTATATATTATAATCTTTTTATTTGAGAAATATAAAATATTTTTTATGCTTTAAAAAACAAACTAAAAAATTTATGAACTGGTAGATTAAAAAAACAGTCATTAATATTGCTTAAATATTAAAATGGAAAGCTAATCTTCATAGTTGAAATTTAATATAAATATTTTACACAAAATATCCTTTTTATTTTATACATTTTCATTCATTTTATCGTTCTTATTAAATATGGTAGCTCATAACAAAGGATATCTAATTTTTATATAAAAAACATACAAATATAACTAACTCATATAAAATATAAATTAAAAATAATTTGATACAAATTAAACTAATATTTTTGAAGTATCATTCAGCTAAAAAAAAATCAATCACTATTTAAAACACAAAGTTAATTTAATTTGTAGAAATAAAAGAGAGAATATAAATCAATATTTATATGGAAACGTATAATAAAAAAGATATAAACAAAAAACAAAAGCAAGCTCTAATGGGTTATATATATCGAATTGAGATTATTTCATGTCCAAGAGACACAAAGATCTATCATTTTAAAGATGCTTTATATATATATATATATATATATATATAAAGTATCTTAATTTTAGTGTTTAATCAAGTAAATATTGGCTACTAAAATCTTAACCATTCACTTTTTTATTTGTTGAGCTGTTTAGATTAAAATAAAATGATAGAACATGTTTTTTTGAACATGAGAAGAGATATGATTGTTATTGTTAAATTATTTATTATTTAAATAAAAAAAATACAATTTGATCGAAATGAAATGGACGGAACAAAACCGGAACATTTTGATCGGTATTTAACTAAAAAATTTAAAAAATCATTAGAATTTAAATCAAAATAAAAACAATACTTATTTTTTTTAACTATTACGAAACTTTTTGGCCATTTTATCCGAAATGAAACTTACAACTATGATGGTGGAGCCTAGCAATTTAAAATCAGCACTCATTGGCGAAAACGAAAGCTATATTATATGATATTGTTTGTTTGATCAAAGAATATACAGTGAGGCAGCACAGTAGCCATAAGATTGTAACCATCCATCATCAATAAAAAAAAAGAAAAAAGCTTGAAATTTTCAAAAGATTTGCAGACCCATCAACAGGGTGATGACATCTTTAGATAAAAACGCATGCTCTCCGCTTCCCGGAGTAAGTTGTCAGGCACGGCGCTGCTGAGCATCCAGGGAATGTTTCTATAACCTTGGAGCTAGGCGATTGCGAGGAAGGTCCCAGTCGGCTACAATGTGGGCACGAGTGATTTCCTTCAGGGAACGGCAACCACTTAACGCCATGGCAAGCTCAAACTCCTCGCGCAGAATCTGAAGTATTTTTCTCACACCAGCCTCTCCTTCAGAAGCCAGTGCAAAGACCACTGGTCGGCCGATCTGTCATCAAGAACACCACCAGACAGATCTCGATTCTCAGTTTCTTTTAATAGATGATGAAAAAGAAAGCAAGGTTCATCTTGTCGAATGAATTCCGCCTCGAGTCCAGTGACTTAGAAAAAGCGTGGTTGCAAGGGGATTGTTAGATTAAATGTCTGTTTGCAAGTCCGATTAGTTGCTTTGGAAAAAAAAAATTCGTTCAGAAATACATTTTTGACATTATCAGTGAATTTTTTTTCAGAAATGCATTAAGATTTTCAGAGGAAAGCTGCGGCCATGTCAGTGTGCGATACTTACGAATATGCCAGAGGCTCCAAGTGCCAGTGCCTTGAAAACGTCAGTTCCACGCCTTACACCGCCATCCAAGAACACTGGAACTCGTCCTTGCGCAGCCTTGACAACCTGAAATCATCGATACAGAGAAAAAATACAACCCCCCCTTTAGAATTTGATCATTTTTTTAATCAACTTAGCATATGTTTCAGGTTTAAACATGTTGAGTTACCTCTTCCAGCGCCATAATAGTGGAGGGGGAATAATCGAGTTGGCGAGCACCGTGATTCGACACGATAATCCCTGCTGCTCCAGATTGAATTGAAAGCCTTGCTGCGAAACCAGCAAAATATATATATATATATATATATATATATATATATATATATACACATGTTCAAGCGTTCACAGAAATTATAAAAGTGACTGTCAAAATTGCTATTATTTGTATTGTACTTACCATCCTCAGCAGTGAGTACACCCTTCACTAGAATTGGCAGTTTGGTGATTGTCTGAAGCCACTCCACATCCTAAACATATTCCAGAAGAAATCAATGGAGCAACTAATCTATACTGAGAATTGACACAGAATCATGACACTATAATCAATATTACAGTCTACAATTACTCTCAGATTTTGAAAAATTATAGATTCCTTAGCGAAGTTATTTGGATAATTGCCTAAGACAAGCTCAGTGATCTTTCTTAACTTCCAATATAAAGACCAATCTAGCTTACCTTCCAGCTCAGTGTGCGATCGATTTGACCAGCAACATATGACGCAAGTCCAGAGTCATCAGCCTGTACCGCTAACAAGGCTAATTATGAGTTTTGCAATAGAGAGTTGTCAATCGAAAATGTTCAATTACACAATTCTTCTTCTGAGAATCATATAATTATTCTTCAAAGGCAATTAACTGGACTCACCTTGTCCATCTTGCCAAGGTCCAAACCTTCAAAGTTCTTCAATGTCAAAAATGGTGGCAGAGTGAATCTGTAAGAAAACCAATCAGCAGAAACCATATAAAGTCATAATCAGGATATACCACTCCTCTGAGAGAATGGTTTGTGGAGGTCGGTGTTAATTTTAAGTTGGCACCTGTTCTTGATGTCAGCTTCCCTGCGGCCCAACCTTGGGGTATCAACTGTCAGAGCGATAGCCTTGAAACCTGCCCTTTCAGCTCTTCTGACAAGCTGAGCAACGACATTCCTGTCCTTGTACACCTACGAAAATAAACAGCAAAAGCATTTGTCAAGACTGAAATCTGCAGGCACAGCATATTTTCATCCAACAAAAAAAAGGACGTCAAACATATTATTTCAAGCTTACATAGAGCTGGAAAAAGCGGATGCCTGGTCCAGTGGATGCCACCTCTTCAACGCTGGATGTAGCCCATGAAGACAATGTCTGGAATAATCAGGAAAACATATTAAAATTAAGTACAGCGAAAACGCCTAAGATTGAAGTTGAAGAAGCATCTATTATGATGGGAATGTTAAAATTTGTCAAAAACATTCTTCAGAAGAACAGCTGAAAAAGACAGGGAGAGAGAGAGAACAGTTTTAAGGAAGAAAACAACCAGTAGAGATGTGTGAAACACTCAATTATTGAAATATATCACCACAGTACTACTTCAATGTTTGAGGGTATACACTTCAGGTAATGGTTTCTAATATGATTTTCATTTGACATTTCAGAACAATCACATATCCCATAATTGTAAGCAACATAACGAAACATTCTTTAACTACTTGCAATCACCAGATTATCAGAATTCAGGGAGGAATGTGATAGAACATGAACAAACAGGAACATTAGCTCCTCTGCTTGGTATTAACTAGTTGAATTGGTGTTAATTTTTCTTTAAAAATGAAACATTAGCAGTGGCTCTCAAGGTAGAAAATCCAGTGTTTGGACCGCTGCAGTGCACATATCTAAAATGAAACACAGAACATGGTGAAATTCAAACCATGATCGTCCCAGCAGCTGATGCCGCTCTTGCTGTCGCGTACTCCCCTGCATTAAAGGAGAAGGATTCTATCAAAATAAGGACCACGCCCTTCTTCAACAGATTAAAGGGCCAGATTAAACCATTAGCAGAAGAGATCCATTGCCAGCAACAAACCAAAATTGAAGCACGCTGCTACATACCTTCAGGATGAGCCATTTTCTGCATGGCAGTTGGAGCAATCATAATAGGCATCGATATTTTGAATCCCAAGACAGTGGTGGCCATGTCTATTTTGCTCACATCAATAAGAATACGGGGTCGAAACCTATGTATAATTCAAACCAAAACAAACACATTACTAAGGATGCAAATTGCAATCAAGTTCCGCATCCTTCGTTATGGCTATAAACTATGGAGGTAAAGAGACAAAGGCTCACAGAATTCTTGAGAATGCATTTCTGTTTTCTGCTAGAGTCCACTGGTCCTCTGCACCAGAAGCATAATAGTCAAAGGCCATCTTTGGCAACTTCTGCTTAGCGATAGCCTCATACTCCATGATATTGGTGATCTCCATCTTTGAAATCAACAGTTGAATCCTCCCACTTAAACAATCTATATTTAACATTTAACAAATTACCAATCAATAAACACAAGAGGCCATATAAAAAATTCAGTGACAAGGACAAAAACACAAACACGTGATGGGATCCCAGCACAACTCTCAACTAATACTGTACTATCATTACACTATACTCATGCTGAAAGAATCTTCACCGGAGCATCTGAAATTACAGATACAAATAGAGCAGACACGCTGAAAGAACTAAATAAAGCAAAAGTAAAATTGTTGACAAAGTATGAACTAAAAAGAAATACTTGCTCCAGTTACAAGAAACCAGCAGGGAATATCAACCTTCAAGTGGGATTCCACTCAAAAGACACAAGATAAACAAAACCCTCTAATTGAAATAGAAAAAATGCAGGTTTTATGCTCATAAGCAGAGCCTCAAGAACAGGATAAAAGATAAAAGACCACTGTGGCTTCATCCTAGCAAGCAATAAGAAACTAAGAGTGAAGAAAGGTAGAGAGAGAATCAAAAGAGACCTTGGAGAAGCAAGAGTATGCACTAGACAAGTGCATGCAGAGAAAAGCAGATATAAGAAGATTAGAGTTAGAGAGAGAAACAGAGAGCAAAACAAGGTGGTCAATTATACGTTCGAATCTGCATGGGGACAAAAAGTAGTGGGGCTGATATTAGTGTATATTTCCAGTGGCTACATATAACGGATAGGGATATAGGAGTAAAGGAGAAGAAGAAGAAGAAAAAAAAAGGGAAAATATGCATGGTGATGGAGTGGATGAGCATTTGGAGGTGGGAATTTAAGATCAAATCCTATCGTTGCAAATTGGGTGCTTCTCGTCCACATAGCATTTGTGTGTTTCGCAGCTCATTATCATCTCCATCAACAAATTTTATTATTTTTAAATAAATAAATAATGAAAATTTAGTACAATCCAAAATGAAACGGCTTGAAGGGTGGCTCTCCATCTTCCTTGTGGTGTTTTTATGCTATGACGTCCGGATTAGAATAGTCGGGGTGAGGGCGGGTTTCCCGGTGTTTCAAGATCCATACCAAATTACCAATCACTTTATCTGTGATGTCAGGTTAATGGAGAGGTCCTGTTTTTCTGCTATTATATTATAGAAATATAGTAGTTAATTGACCGCATTATATTATGTCTCGAGTAAATAATTTTTATAATTATTAAAATTAAAATATAATATTTATATATGTAAAGTTTAATATAATGAAACAGTTTAACATATTTTATTATAACAATAACAACATTGAAGTCTTAACATCTAAAATTATCATTACTATTACTGCCAAAATAATAAAAAAAAATATCAAATTACCTCAAGAAAAAAACACAAAAAAATTAAAAAAAAAAAAAAAGTAAGTAAGAACAACAACAACAACAACTACTACTACTACTACTACTACTATTGCCTTAATAATGAAAAAACAAAATTAAATCAAAAATAAATAAAAAAAAGCCTAAAAACTTTAACAAAAAAGCAAACAAAAAAATAAAAAAAAAATGATAAAAAAAATAAAAATTATCAGCTAAAAAAAATCATTTGACTTGAAAATAAAATAAAAACTAATAAAAAATTGAAAGAAATAACAAAGAGGGAAAAAAATATCAATTTTCAAATGATCATAAACACAGACTAAAATTTAAGAACTAAATTTTTAAAAAAAATATTACCTCTACAAAAGAGAAAATAATAAAAATTATTCAATTACCCCATGAAAAAAAAACTCAACAACATTAACAAAATAGTAAGCAAAAAAAAAAACTAAAATAATAATAATAATAATAATAATAATAATTATTATTATTATTATTATTATTATTATTATTATTATTATTATTATTATTATTATGAAAAAAATAGAATAAATGAAAGACCAAAAAAATCCTAAAAACTTTAACTAAAGATCAAACAAAATATTAAAATAAATGATAAAATAAAAATAAAAATTATTAGGTGAAAAAATCCATTTGACTTGAAAATAAAATAAAAAACGTATAAAAAAACTAAAAGAAAGAACAAAGAGAAAAAATAGAAAATATCAATTTTCAAATAATCATAGACACAAACTAACATTTAAGAGTTATTTTAAAAAACAAATACCACCTCAATAAATAAGAAAATAATAAAAACTAAAAACCAAAACTAAGAGCACACTTATATATACATAGACAAAAATAAAGACTATTCCAGTAATATAAAAAATATAAAGAGGTTAAAATCAAAAATTAAAAGTATAAGAGCCGAAATGAAAATCAAATATATTATCAATTTCAATCAAAGGATAAAATTGAAAAACTCAAAACTTTTGTATTGAATATATTAACGTATTTAAACCCAATCCAGAAATTAAAAGGAGGACCGAAGTGAAACCTAAATATATAATTAATTTCAATCGAATGACCAAGTTGAAATAAATCAAAACTTATATAACACAAATCAGGACCATACAAAAAATTAAAAGTGCAGAAAATGAAGTTATTAAACCATAAAATATGGGGTCTCTCCTATACTTTAGCGTGCAAAAGAGAGAAAACAGAAAACAAACTTTCAACCGACCACCCCCACCACTCCGGCCACCCGTTTCCAAAACGCAGCACACCATGAGAAAAACCACATGATGGCGCATCGGTGAAGACGCCAGACATTCATTTTTACATGACAAAGGACCCGCACGTGCCGCCTGAAACCGGCATGAGATCGAACACCATCGGTCGCGCGTGGCACACGCGCGCATAATTTTTGGCAAATAATAATTTAAAAATATGGTCAATTACCAGAACACCCTTACAACTAATTCTTCAATTTTATCTTATTGGGGGGTACGTTAGTATTTAGTCATTTTCAAAAAATAGGAAATCACCATGGTACCCCTCCCGACCAGAATTGTGTTTTGTCTTATATGGGGGTAGATTGGTATTTAGCCATTTTCAAAATTTATGGAATTTCCATGAAACCCCTCAGTATTAAACCTTTTTTTTTTTTGTCTTTTTCGGGGGACAAAAATGTTATTTTACTGTGCAAACAAATATAAAAAATCAATAAACCGGTTAACTAACCGACCCAACCCAAAAATACATCATTACAATCCACAATATTTTCACTCACAATTAATTGTGAGACATTGATCTCTTTTAGTATTATTTATAATAATAATACATAATACATAATACATTCTTCCATTATAATTATTTCATATATATCTTAGTGATTCTTTTTCATTAAAATGATTAGAGTTCACAAAGGGATCATTTGTTAAATAAAAAAAGTGGTATTGATTAACAGATCTACCTAGATTATGACATGATCATATCTTAGCGAGTTGTCTCGATTGGAAAATGAAAAAAGTACTGTATTATCTTAACAAAATTTGAAAAATAACTTATGATGTCATAATTTCAATGTTGAGTGTGAAACTTTCTAATAACAAGGTTAACTTATTTTTATTAAAATTTTATTTTCTCATGGTAGGGATGAGTTTCTTGATTACATGTTTAAAACTCGTGATCCTGATCCCTTATTGCAGAATTGAAATTCCTGGCAATTCCTAGCGGTAGGGTTAACACTTTTTATTGGTGAAATAAGGTTTAAGTACTAGAGATTTTCATGTCAAGGTTAGATTTTTCTTTTAGGGTCTATTTGGGAGGGCGGTTGCAGTTGTTTTTGAAAGTGCTTTTCATTTAGAAATACATTAAAATGATATTTTTATTTATTTTTTAAAAAATTATTTTTGACATCAGCACATCAAAATGATTTAAAAACACCAAAAAAATTCATTTAAAATGAATTTTTTTTTAGAAAACAACGGTACAACCGCCCTCCCAAACAACTTCTTAGTAGGGCTGGATATTAAGATTCTGGATGTTGGGTTAAGAATTTCTTTCTTAATGGTAGGTTTGGAAAAAAAAAATTCTAATGGAAGGGTTAGGTTTATTAATTACAGGGTTAATAATTGAAGATTCTTGATGAAAAGGAGTACAAATTTAATGTTTTTTTTATTGCAAGGTTGACACTTATCCTTCTCGATGACAATTTATTTTTCTTATTACAAGGTTGAAACTGAGAATTCTTAATGACAAGATTGAAGTTCCTTATTGTAGGGTTGTAATTGAAAATTCTTGATTGCAGGATTGAAACTAAAAATTCCTAATGATAGAATTGAATTTTCTAATTGCAAGGCTAAAACTAAGAATTTCTTATGATAGGGTTGCATTTCTTATATATCACCGTTGGACTTTTTTTATGATAGAATTGATTTTATTTTTATAATAATAATGGTGGTGGAAACGATGATATTGCCAGTAATAATTAGAATATTAGTTATTTACAATAATTATTATAATGGGAGTTATAATAATTGTAATAATTTAACAATCATGATAATAATAATGAGAATCGTAATCAAAATAATCTACCAGTCGATGTTGTTTTTGTTAAAAATTGACTTTTATGGCTTTTTTTATATATGATATTTCAGATCTAATATCACGTAAACAAAAAATATATAAAGCCAAACGTAAACAAAACGGGTGAAAAAATTAAGCCAAATTAACTAGAGTGAAAAAATATACGAGCGATTTGCCTTGTGCTTCGCCGCAATAAGAGCCAATTTTTTTAACATGTAAAAAAAAATATTAATGATTCTAGATTTTTTTTTTATGATGCTATACATTTGAGAGAAATAATGTAAACACCCAAGAATATATATATATATATATATATATATATATATATATATATATATATATATATGAATTGATGACGCAGTTCTGTTTTAGAAAAAAAAAAGGCTAAAATCGGTTTTAGATAGAGCAAAACAGGGATAAGAACATATCCAAGCCAAATCCCAAACAACCCACCTCATTGTATGGGGAGTATAAATATAAGGAGGAGAGAGAAAACGATTCATTCTTTTCTCAAAACGACAGTTGCACATCGTTTTCCCTTTCTCTTCCACAACAAAACCCTAAACCAAACCAGTAGTGAGTGCTTTGTGTAAGTGTGAGGGAAATTTGGGACCTTGAGAGAAGATTGGACAACTACCAGAGGAAAGGAAAAAGAGGGCTGGAAAACGTGAGAGGAAGAAGAAGGAGAACCAACACGAGAAGAGAAAGAATAGTCTAACTTAGTTAGATTCGAAAGGTATAGGTCATGAAACTTCCTTCCTCTTCTCCTTAAGACCTAAATAGAAATAAGGAAGAAAACCCTAAGGAAATTGATCTAAGCTAGCTGTAAAGAAAACTGAAAATTTCTAGGAGAACAAAGAAAAAGGGAAATACCAAATCAAGAAAGAGGGTTGACTTTAACTATGGGGTGGGCTGGCATGCATGTCTATGTTTTGTTGTGATTTATTAAAGGATTTTATGTTGAAATTGATGGTTCCAAGGTATGTATTTTGTTGGAATTTGATGACAGTGTATATATGTTGGGGTTATGTTATTGTTTACGACCTGTTATTGTTTTAAGACATGTTATTGTTTGCGACCTATTATGGTTTGAGGACCTGTTACTGTTTCAGGACCTGTTATTGTTTAAGACCTGTTATGGTTTGAGGACCTGTTACTGTTTTAGGACCTGTTATTGTTTGAGGACCTGTTACTGTTTCTGAACCTGTTGTTGTTTGCGACCTGTTACTGTTTTAAGACATGTTATTGTTTGAGGACCAGTTCTCACTGCCGATTTCTACGATAGCCTTCTCGGCAGAAATGACTTAAATGTTAGTAACAATTTCATGGTATGATGGTGTGAAAAGTGGACACTTGAATGTGAACATATGAATTCTTGAAAAATGTGTGGTGACGAATGTGATTTAAAAATACAAATGTACTGAGTTATGATCATTGATGTCATAGGTGGTGCGGTTGGGACTGGACCATTATCAAGGCAAGAACATCCCACAGGCGGAGCAGGTAGGTGATTTGCACCTTCCTTTTTCATTTGTTGAATGAGGAAATACTTTAACATGAATATTACCCTATTGTGTTAGAATCTGTATTAGTTTGGCGAATGCTTAAAGGTTGACAAACATTGATTAGCTTCGGCTAATGGCATCCGAATGGATGACCGGGATAAAAGAATGATTAGCTTCAACTAATGGCATCCGAAAGGATGGCCGGGATAAATGATTGATTAGTTTCGGCTAATGACATCCGAATGGATGACCGGGACAAAAGAATGATTAGCTTCGGCTAATGACATCCGAAAGGATGGCCGGGATAAATGATTGATTAGCTTCGGCTAATGGCATCCGAAAGGATGGCCAGGACAAATGATTGATTAGCTTCGGCTAATGGCATCCGAATGGATGACCGGGACAAAAGAATGATTAGTTTTGGCTAATGGCATCTGAATGGATGGCCGGGATGAACGATCGATTAGCTTTGACTAATGGTATCCGAAAAGGATGACCGGAGTGAGTGAACAGTTAGCCTCAGCAAATGATGCCTTATGAGGATAGCCGAGTTTAAGATTATGGTTGATTGCAAAATTAGTGCATATATACTGCATTACAAGTTAGTTGTACTAAATACAAGAGGAAAATATAAATATTGATGCCTCATTTAACTGCCAGACCGTTTAGTCATCATTATTATTAATATCATTAAGTAATTAGAATCTCTTAAATGATTTGTACTGCTGCAGGAACGTCACATCCACGAGATGTCTAGGCAACCCGATACACGGGAACCTACTTTTGCAAGGAATCATGTAGATGCATTCTAAGTCATAATGTATTTTGTATGAATCAATGTACTAAACACATAACTTTTATCAGTCCCTTTCGTGTAAATTTGTAATGGCTATTAGTAGGATAGGAATGCAAACTCATGTTTATGCATGTATGTTTTTAATATAAATTTCTGATTATGCAACCATAATATTACATGTTTATATAAGATCCACTTTTAATGAAATGTTGATCGTATGGATAGTATCTCGATGAAATAATCAGCCTACAAACTTTTTGATTATTTAACTTTTTTATATATTCATTTTATTATGGATATTTGTTTAATATTAACGTCTTAAAAAATATATAAAAAATAAACTCAGATTTTTTTTAAAATCTCAAATTAATTTAATCTCAGTGTTTTAAATACTTTTAAGATAATATATGAAGAATAAATCTTACAAAATAAAAAAAAAACTTAATTTCTTTTTAAATAAAAATCACTTTAAATTAAAAATATATCAAGCTACACATAGACAAAACAAATACAAAAAACACAAAGATAACAAATCACTAACAACAGAAGATTTACTATACATGCATAAAAGAGAATTTCACTTTCATTTCACGCCACTAAAGCTTAACTAACTCTGTTTTTTAATGCAAGTTGTATTTAATACAAAGATAAATTACAATAAAAATTAAAAGTCAAAACTAAGAGTATGGATATATAAATACAAATAAAAAATTAAAAATTATCCTAGAAGGACTAAAAAAAATAAAAAGATCAAAAGTAAATAAAAAAATAAAAACCGAAATACAAAACAAAAGTTATATATGTTGAATCATGACAAAAAGAAATTTTCTCGATGTGGCAAAGTGCAAATCGATGGCTCTTATATACTACTAGCTAAATGCCTCTGCGCGTTGCCGCAAGCGTTCTTGTGTATATAATTTAACATAATTAAATCCACAACGATAAATTTATATGATATAACTAAATAAAAATTATAGATTAGGATATAAAATGTATAAAATTTTAAGAAGAGTTTGTTACGCAAGCAGAAATTATATATTTTAGAATGTAGGTATTGTGTCATAAAAGATCACAAAAGATCGCGAACTAACATTAAAAAAAAGAGCAAAATATTTTTTTAAGAAAAAAAAATTAATCACTAAAATCATTATTGTGCAGATAGTAAAATTATAAAAATCATTTAATACAAATAGCAAATAAAAAAAATAAAAAGGAAGCAATATTAATTTAAAATATTATAACAATAGCAATATCGAAGTCTTAACATCTAAAGTTATTATTGATGTTACTATCAAAATAATAAAAATTATCAAATTATACCGAGGGAAAAAAATAAAAAGCATGAAAAAAATAGCAAGCAAGAAAAACAATTAAAATATTATTATTATTATTATTATTATTATTATTATTATTATTATTATTATTATTATTATTATGAAAGAATAAATAAATGAATGCAAGATTAAACAAATTGTAAAAACTACAAAAAAAAGATCAAACAAAAAAAATACCATAAAAACTAAAAATTATCATTGTTATCACTATCAACACAATAAATATTATCAAATTGTTCCGAGGGACAAAAACCCTAAAAAATATTAACAAAAAAGTAAGCAAGAAAAACAATTAAATTATTATTATTATTATTATTATTATTATTATTATTATTATTATTATTATTATTATTATTATTATTATTATTATTATTTTTATTTTCATTCATTTATTTTATTTTTGTGTTAATAATGAAAGGGAAAAAAATGGAAGGAAAAAAAATTCCTAAAAACTTCAACAAAAGATCAAACAAAAGAATAAAACAGAAACAAAAACTATCGTTGCTATCATTGCCAAAATAATAAAAATTATCAAATTATCCCAAGGAAAAAAATCCTCAAAAATATTAACAAAAGAGTAAGCAAGAAAAAAATTAAATTATTATTATTATTATTATTATTATTATTATTATTATTATTATTATTATTATTATTATTATTATTATTTTCATTCATTTATTTTATTTTTGTGTTAATAATGAAAGGGAAAAAAATGGAAGGAAAAAAAATTCCTAAAAACTTCAACAAAAGATCAAACAAAAGAATAAAACAAAAACAAAAACTATCGTTGTTATCACTGCCAAAACAATAAAAATTATCAAATTTTCGCGAGGAAGAAAAAACTAAAAAACATTAACAAAAGAGTAAGCAAGAAAAAAATTAAATTATTATTATTATTATTATTATTATTATTGTTGTTGTTGTTGTTGTTGTTGTTGTTGTGTTAATAATGAAAAAAATAAATAAATGAAAGACTAAAAAAACCATCAAAACTTTAAGAAAATTTAAATCATAAAAAGAAATCAAGGGATTAAAAAAAAACATTAAAAGTATAAGGCCTGAAAGGAAAATCAAATATAAAGGGATTAAAATCCAAAATTAAAAGTATAAGGACCAAAATGAAAATCAAATTTATTATCAATTTCAATCAAAGGACAAAATTGAATAAATTGAAACTGTTGTACCGAAAAAAAAATTAAAAGTATAAGGACCGAAATGAAAATAAAATTTATTATCAATTTCAATCAAATGACAAAATTGAATAAATTGAAATTGCTGTACCGCATTTATTGATTTATTTAAACCCAATCCAGAAATTAAAAGAAGGAGGATCAAAGTGACAATTGCTCATCTAATTAATTTTAATCGAAGGACCCAATCCAACTAAATCAAAACTTATATAACAAAAATCAGGACCATAAACAAAATTAAAAGTACAGGGACCAAAATAAAAAGGCATAAAACCCGGGGGACTCTCCTGCACTTTGACGTGCAGGAGAGAGAGAAACGGCTGCAGCGGCTTTAACTGACCGCCGCCGTGTCCACGGACGTCGAAGGCCAAAACGCGCCGCACCGGGAGGAAGACCAAGCGGCGGCGCATCGAGTGAGACGCCGGTAGCCCATCTCTGGCGACTCCATCACCACGCATGCGCCACTCAAAGAGAGCGTGAGGCGGAATACTGTCGGTCGCGTGTGACACACGCGCCGACAGTAAAAAAAAAACAATAAAAAAAACATGGTCAATTACCGGTGTGTCCATGTGCCTAAGTCAGCTATTTTGTCTTATTAGGGGCCAAAACGGTAATTAGCCATTTCCAGAAAAATATTAAATATTCAAAAGGTAGGCGGACCAGACCGTTTTGTGCAATTACTGCGGAGCCCCTCCACGCATAAGCGGTTTTTTGTCTTTTTCGAGGGGTAAAAACGCTATTTCACCATGCAAAAAACAATAAAAAAATTTGAAAACCGGCAAACCAATCGAGAACCGAACCGACCCAAAAATATACTATTACAATCCACAGTGCGCATACTCACATGCTACAGTAAACGAAGCTACAGTGAATTGACCACACGGTTTATATATTAGGTAATATGTGCTTTTTCTTATAAGTTTTATTACGAGAATTATCCATAAATCTTATTATTATATATATAAAAAAGGCGAATACAATTCTTGATGACTGAATAATTTCTCACCTTTGAATAGTTCTATGTTTTTTAAAAATAAAATCGAAATAAAAAAAAAATCCATTTCGCAGCTTCTATTTGTATAATTAATTGATTTGACGTAACACTCGCGGAACATTAAAGATTGAATGTTAGCGGGCCTGGCTCTAAAGAAAAAAGGGTTAGGTTGGGATAAAGACCCGCACTTACTTAGCTAAGGACAGCCCAGCGTATGTTATTTAACACTGAATTGGACAGACTGCTGGCCCATTCAGATCCTTAAAGTTTTATAACCGAAAGACCCAATCCGTCCCTAACAATTCATTAATTTCCTGCCGAGGAAAGAGGCGAGACTAGAGAGCAAGCAAAGCAAAGCATAGCATAGCTTCTTCCCCACTCTCCTCTCCCCTCCCCTCCTCCACTTCTCTCCAGGTCCAATCCTACTAGCAAAACTCAACTGAGAAAACCAAGTAACAGGATCTGGCAAGTGTGCGGCAATGGCGGATCGGATTCGGAGTTTCCTGAATGAAGGAGCTGTAACTTATGCTTATATTCTCCTTTACATTGCTCTCTCCAGTGGCCAGATCTTCTTTAACAAGGTCAACTCCCTTCTTCTATCACGCTGTTTCTTTTCCTTTTCCTTTTCATTTCTTCATTAACTGACTGACTGATTAAGCGTCAGTGTTCTACTGAGTTGTGGGCAAGATTGCATTACAGCCTATCATTGCTGGCATTTACATTGGAATATTACTTTATATATTTATATTTATAGGTTTTTATAGAGTGAATTTGATATCATTTTATGAATTTTTTTCATGATTTTTTTTACACAAGTAGTTCACATGGAACTATTTAATAAATTGCTCCTTTGTGGCTAATGTAAGGTTTTGTTTAATTGCAGTGGGTTTTGTCATCTAAGGAAATAAACTTTCCTTATCCTCTTGGATTGACTCTGCTTCACATGGTTTTCTCCTCTGTTTTGTGTTTCGTACTAACCAAAGTTTTCAAGGTATTGATTGATTGGACTCTCTGATTATGGTAATTTCCCTTATGCAAATCTTAATCTTGATTTGTAACTCGTTACAGGTTATGAGGGTCGAGGAAGGAATGACACTGGAAATGTAAGTACAAAAATTAAAATTTATCCGTAACTGTTCATTGATGAACATCCTTGACAATTTCATTACATATGATTGCGCTTTGTCGTGTATCTAACTGTTGTTCGTGTAAAAAGATATACAAATTCAGTTATTCCAATTGGTGCAACGTTTGCAATGACTCTGTGGCTGGGAAACACAGCATACCTCTATATATCTGTGGCTTTTGCACAAATGTTGAAGGCTATTAGTAAGTGTTTACCGCCTTCATTTTCGTCCCTCTTTTACTAAGTTTACAGTGTAAAAGATAAACATGGTTTTTACATGATCAATGCTACATTCATCGAATTTAAAGACAGAACTGCATGAACACACAATGCTCTGGCTGTTATTACGCAAAACTTTTTGCCCCCTTTGTTATTGCGGTGATTCATGACTTTGTTGTTTGTTATATTTATCATTTCCCTTTTACGTCTTGATAAATTGTCATTATGAGTTTGAATAATCATCTGGATCTATTATGGATATTAATTATGATCCTCAGCTTCTGTGACTGCATCTCTGTTTGGCTGCTAGAGTTGGCCAGTTATTACTAAGTCCTTTGGGATTTCTCCACGTGGATGCTTTGTGATGTTTGATTTCTTCAATGAAATTTGCAGTGCCAGTAGCTGTTTTCGTTCTTGGTGTAGCAGCTGGACTTGAAATGATGAACTGCAGAATGCTTTTCATAATGTCAGTGATAAGCTTTGGTGTTCTAGTGGCTTCTTATGGAGAAATAAATATCAACTGGATTGGAGTTGTGTACCAGATGGGTGGAGTTGTTGGAGAGGCCTTGAGACTTATTTTTATGGAGATTCTGGTGAAGAGGAAGGGTCTGAAATTAAACCCTGTATCTGTCATGTACTATGTCAGTCCCTGCAGGCAAGTATTAATTTAATCTTTAACTAGTAAAACTTCATTCTTGTGGAAGCGTTCCGTGAACAGGAAAATTATTATTGTCTGAATGTGAAATTTGGTTATTTTATGCAGTGCTCTTTGCCTGTTTATTCCTTGGATCTTTCTGGAGAAACCAAGGATGGAAGCACATGGGACATGGAACTTTCAGCCAGTAGTGTTAATGCTCAACTCTCTCTGTACCTTTGCTCTCAATCTATCAGTTTTCCTTGTGATCTCACATACGAGTGCTCTGACCATTCGTGTGGCTGGAGTCGTCAAGGATTGGGTGGTCGTCTTGATGTCTGCCCTTCTATTTGCAGATACAAAGCTAACTATGATAAACCTGTTTGGCTATGCTATTGGTGAGTGTCTCCATTAAGAACTCTAATGAAGCTATAAATGTTTTTCATGAAATTCCATTTCCAAGAACAGACCCTTCATATTTGTGCATGAAAGGATTGGACATGTGAAATGTAGAGAAATCCAACAATTTATAAGTGACATTTTGCACAAGTTAACGGTGATTTTTTTGAACCTGTTGTAGCTATTGCTGGTGTAGCAGCATATAATAATCACAAGTTGAAGAAGGAAGCTTCTAAAGGTAGTTCCGATGAATCGCAACACCCTGAATCCATACGATTGACTGAATTATCAACTTCCAACAGTTAAATATACCATAGAATAGTGTGCGAAGACATTTTTGAGGTATGCAATTGCACATAAAGCAATCTTTTGTTGCTTCTGTGATATCAGTTGCTCGTAGCTTGTATTTTTATTGTAATATATTGATCTATTTTTTTTGTCAATTTTCTGCTTGCAGTTTTTATTTTTCCTCAACAAACTACCTTACATGTTAACAGTGGAGTTTGCATTGAAATTCATCATCCCATGCACTGGCTCAGCTGCTCCTACTTCGGTGTTTCTTTTTTTGCCAGTATGAAGCTGAATCTAGTGGAGGCAGTGATGTGTAAGGATGCAAAACCCACAAATGTATCAATCAATCACTATGAAAAGAATCATATGCGGAAACGTTTCAATGTTTGAGGTATTTTTGCTGTCAATTGCTCTGTTTTTTTCTGTAATTTACTTGTAAAGGAGAGAAAAGGTTAAGGTGAAGCAATTGTGGGACCCCTCGTCCCTTCTTTCTTTTCCCCTTTTCATCTTGAAAATATCTGTGTCAATACCCGGGGGTACACATGAAATTCACACATGTATAGTCTGGAATTTGGATCTTGGATGCTCGTGTGCCAGTCCACCAGTTTACTTTTTCACTCTGTCGTATTATTTTGCGTCTGCTGACCAACCACAGTAAAACTTAATTCTGAAGGAACCTTCCCGAAAAATGTCAAGAGATTTTTATCAAGATAAGAATGTTTGCGGCAATCCTTACTTTCCTTGAATTGTTTTTAAAAAGTTTTGAAATTTTATTTTTATTTTTCACTCTAAATTGATTTGTTTTGATATTTTAGATTATTTTCATGATATTAAAAATAATTTTTTAAAAATAAAAAAAATATTATTTTAATACATTTCTGAATAAAAATTAAAATACTGTGTTTTTAATCTACACTATTATTGTCGGCAAGTGCACATGCTGCTTAGACTTGGGATTTTATGAGAGGCCGGGGGTCAAACTATCGGAAGGCTAGTTAAAAATTTAGGGATCGGAAAAATGGCATTTCCATCGCAGGACCTGATACTTTCTGGACCTCCTGATGAATCAAGGTATTCGAAATGTAAGGTTCGGGGTTTAAATGGCTGTGTTTAAAAAAAAATAAAAAATCAATTTTTTTTAAATAATTTTGATGTTCTGTGTCAAAAATAATCTTTTAAAAAATATAAAAATATTATTTTGATATATTTTTTAATGAAAATTACTTTAAAAAATAATCATAATCAATATTAATTTCCTTGATACTACTTACGAAATAATGCTTAATAAATATTATTTTTCATAATGATTTTGAACCAAGCTCAAGTTTCTAATAAAACATATTAAAAAATTAATTTAATATATTAAAAGTTTAATATATTAAAAAATAATTTAATCAAATTAGTTTAATATATTAAAAAATAAATATTGTTTTTTTTTTCTCTTGAAAAACATTGCTGCAGTAAGAATAGTTTAGCATACTGTGCTAGATCAGAGATACACTTCCTCAGCACTTCAGGTTACCTGGAATTAGAAACCAGGGAATCTTTCATTGACACCTCGTAAAGCTATAATTTATCAGTGTCCAGTTAGCATATTTTTCTTCAGAGAGAGACACTTTATGAGTTGTACAAATTGATACTTATGCACTCAACTATAAAGACACTTTAAACTCATTTATGTCTGTTTTTTAAAAGTGTTGATGAAAACATTTTATTTTTATTTTTATTTTTTATTTTAAATTGAAAAAAAATGATATTTTTAGATTAATTTTATGTGTTAATATCAAAAATAATATTTTTAAACAACATAATCACATTTCTAAACAGCAAAAAACAGGAAATCTGCTTCCTTGGATTGTTTTTTTTTTTTTTTTCTTATGAAAATCTCCTTTTCCTGTAAACTAACCTGTCATTCCAGTGTTAAAATCATCATGGGAAATTACTGTTTTGATCAATTAATTTTGATATGAATCTTGTTAAAGATATCTTAAATTTTATTTACCTAAACGATGCGTTGTAATAAAAAATAAAATATTTTTAAAACACAATATAAAATAATCACTTAATATTTGAAAAAATTCAGGTGGAATGCAACTAATTATAGAGAGAACTAGCGATATGCCCGCGCGTTGTGCCGGGATTTTTTTATCTATGTAGAAAATTGATTGTTTTTATATGTATTGTATTTTGCTATTTTCATATTTAATTAGTAAAATTATAATTGATAAAATCTGTATAGTCAAAATGCAAAGTGGGTCGTATATTTTTTAATCGTAGATAATGTAGATAATTTTTTTTTAATTAGTTGTATTTTTTCCCCAGTAATATTAGATCTGACACATTATAAAAAAAAATATTATAATTTTTTTTTCAAAAATAAACTTATATTTTCTGTGTGCTATAATTAGTTATTTCAATGTTTAATTACTAAAATTCCAACAGATAAAAATATGTTAGAAATGAGTTTTTTGCATGGTATAATTAGTATGCTTGCCCGCGCATTGCGCTAGGGTTTTTTTCATGTAGAAAACTAATTGATTTTTTACATGTTGTAATTAGTTGTTTAAATATTTAATTAGTAACATTATAATAGATAAAATATGTAACAAATAATTTTTTTCCCAACGTAGAAGGAATAGTATAATCAAAATTGGAAGTGGTTCATATATTTTTTAATTAGAGATAACTTAGGTAAATTTTAAAAAAAAAATTAGTTGTCTTTTTTCCCAATAATATTAGATTTGACACATTATAAATACAACGGAGAGTGACTCGTATATTTTTTAATTGTAGATAATCAAGGTAAATTTGTCAAAAGAAAAAAAATTGAGTTGATAATGTAGGTCAATCTGTGTACCTTTTGTTTTTTTGAATTGTATTTTATCTCTAGTAATATTAGATCTGAAATATTAAAAATGGGAAAATTGGAAAAAAAATTAAAAAATAAACCTAAAGAAAAGAGTATAAAATTTAAATTCAAAGAATTTTTTTTTATAAGATTTATTAATCATATTATTATATTAAATGTATTTAAGCATATTGATATAAATTTTTTTGTTTTAAAATCCAAGGTCAAATTTTTTCTCTCTCTCTATATATATTTTTAGGCGATAATATTCAATAAATATTAAAATATATAATTAGTCTCACATACTTTATAGAGTAATAAAAATGGAAAGCGGTTCGTATATGTTTAAATTCTAGATAACGTAGGTAAATTTGTAATTTTATTCTTTGTTTGAGTTGAATTTTATTCCCAGTAATATTAGATCTCACACATTATAAATCAAAATAATTTAATTTATTTTTAAAAATAAACTGAGTTTTTTTTTCATACTATAATTACTTAATTACCGTCTTAAAAGAATAGTGTAATCGAGACGGGAAGTGGTTTGTATATCTTTGAATTGCAGATAATGGAGGTAAATTTGTCTGCCTTTTGTTTTTTTAAGTTGTATATTTTTCTCAATAATATGAGATCTGCAATATTCAAAATCAAAATACTGTAAATTTTTTTCAAAAAATAAACTTGAACAAAAGAGCAAAAAATTAAAATTTGGAGCCAATTTATTTTAATTTTATAAGATTTATTCATCATATTATTATACTAAATGTATTTCAGAATATTGATAAAAAAAAAATTTCCTTGAAAAAAGCCGCTTTTTTTTTCCTCTCTGTATATATTTTTAAACGATAATATTAAATAAAAATTCAAACATATAAGCAGTTTAACATATTTTAATTTGACATAAATATACAGATATATAATTAATTTCACACACTTTCAATAAATTTTTTATTATTATTATTATGCGATAATATTCAATAAATATTCTAACAATTAGATTATTATTATTAAATTTTTGTTAATTCTTCTTCTTCTTCTTCTTCTTATTATTATTATTATTATTTTTAGCATTTAAAAAATATTTGTGATTTAAAAAAAAAAATGAATGTTCAAATGATTACTACCAGGAATAAAATTTGAAGACTAAATAAAAAGAAACCCCAACAAAAGAAAAGATAAAAGAAATATTAAAAACCGAATTAAAGAAAAATATATACATAAACTTGTACAATAATAGGGAATAATGCATAAATATACACATAATAATAAAGGAAATCAATTTCAATAGAACAATTAAAAACATAAGGCCCTAAATAAAAATAAAATATATGATTGATTTAAAGTGAAAGATTAATTTGACAACCATTTATACTTTTGCACCAAAAATATTAAAAGATTTAAGAGAAAAAAATTTTAAAAGAAGAGGAACTGAAATTAGAGTGCAATATATAATGCATTTGACATGAAGGACAAAATTGAAAACAATATAACCTGCTGCACTAAATAAATTAAAGGATCTAATAGAAAACCGAAAAATTCAAAGAAGAAGGACTGACATGCAAACTACATATATATCAATTTGAATTAAAGGACGAAATTGACAGAATTCGAAACTTCTATTACAGAATTCAAACAAAAGCCAAGGGACTGAAATGCATCAACAATAAATCGGGGGACTGAAGTTGAATCCAGCGCTGAGGAGAGAGAAAATAGCACATAAACGTTCAATCGACTATATGAGCCTCTACGTCGATCATCTCACCACACGCGCCACTCCATGAGATTCAGGGAAGGGTTGCAATCGTTTGAACCGGCGGAGAAAAATTTTTCACTGCCATATGACGCCGCACGCGCCGCCTGAATCGATGGAGGGGAGAAAAAGCTCCGACGCGCCTGTACGGATACCTGACAGTGCTGACGCAAGGACACACTGACATATACGACAATTACAAAACCACCCCTGAAGCTAATTCATGTATTTTGTCTTATCTGGGGCTACAGACGTAATAACATATTTTCAAAAATATTAAAAAAAAAGGTTCTGGTGGACCGGACCGGTCTGTATGCGTGCAATTACAACCGTAGCCCTCAGCCAAAAACATGTGTTTGTCTTATTATCGGGGGTTGTTTCCCCATTACACTGTTCACATCAGGAAAAAACAAAAAAAAAGGGTGGCTGAACTTGCGCGACGTATGGAGGAAAAAAGTCCAGTCCATAGTGCATCGAGCCCGAGCTGTTTTAGCTATTGTATATAATATCTCATACAATCACTGAATCACTCATGTGACAAGAGATAATGCTCAAACTATAATTAATGACATCCTATAAACTATATCTTAAAACATTAGTTAATATATATATAAAAATTAAATGAAAACAATCACTTTTATTAATGTAATTGCTGTGAGTTGTATTTTCAAGTCTTTTTTTTTTTAACTTTATTAGGACACATCACCATATTTATTTAATCGTTAATCATTATTAACATGTGAGCATTAGAAGAAACGTTTTTGCGTTGTGGAAATGATGGATTTAAAAGAGATTTTGAGTTTGATTATTGTATTTTTTTTATAACTTTAAAGTGATTCTTTTTTCATATCAAATTTATTTTATTTTATGTGACTGAATTATGTAAACAAAAATATTATTTTTGAAACGTAAATTAATCACAATAATCACCTTATTATTATTATCATCATTATTCTAGAGCTGAGAAATAAAAAATATCATTCCCTGCTTATATTGCTTTATTTTTATTTTTATAAATAAATCAATTTAGATTATCTTATGATGAGAGAATATTTTAACACACGAGGACTTAGATTAATCATATTTTAGGTTTTGCAACTTGCATTAAAGAACAAAAAGATTTTTTGACAAATTAATTTTTTAATTTAAAATAAAAAATAAAAGTTTATCAATTTTTTTCAAAAACATTTTAAAAACACAATGCCAAACAAGAATTTAGGTCATTCACTTATTTTCTCTTTTTTAAATAGAATAAATGTAATAATATTTTTTAGTTAACAGTAGAAATGATTTTTTAGCTATTTTAATTAAAATATGTTATCCATTTAACATAGCTAATTCAATCATGATTGTCTAAACCCTTTCAGTTATATAAAAGAAGGGGAACATCAATTTCTCACTTAAATGTCTCAACTTGGTCAATCAAGCATGCTTGTACTTGAATGCCTGCTAATAATTTAATAAAGGTAAAGTAAAATTACAAACAATTTTTAATTTAATAATAGAAATTGTTAGTAATAAAAAAAGATTTTATTTGAAAATAAAATAAAATAAAATTACAAGAGAATAATTATAAGAGAGAGTAGAGCCAAGATTGAGAGAGAGGGGTTAGCCCTCGACGACCAGAGATAGGAGAGAAAAAAAATAAAAAACAAAATAAAAGAGAGAAGCATTTATCGGGTTTGGTGATCTTCTTGTGATGCTGCCTCTGCTGCTGCTGCTGCAGCTTCCTCTCTTTAAAAATATGCTTCCATTTTTAATTCCTACCTTTCACAATTAATAATTAATCCCTTATTGTTTTTTTTCCCAAAACCAATACCTATTTAACACACAAAGATTCGATTTCATTCGATTCGATGCGATTCGCCTTCTCCCGGCGGCTCTGGCGGTGGTTGACGACAGGAAACAGCGTCGTTTCTAATGAAGAAGAAGAAGAAACATCACCATCGTTTTCGTTTTGCTATTAATGAATGGGCGGGTTTCAGCTGCAAAAAATTCAAATGAGTTGGCAGCCAAGTTTGCTGAGTCAAAAACGCAAAAACGGTCCTCCTCTAGGGTTAAAGAATCTCGGCAACTCCTGTTATCTCAATAGCGTCCTTCAGTGCCTCACTTACACTCCTCCTCTTGCTAATTTCTGCCTACGTCTCCAACACTCCTCTCTCTGTAAGCATTTTTCCCTTTCAATTTCTTCTCTTTTTTTGTTTTTTTTTTGGCTAATTTTTTAAATATTTTTTCAAGGTGATTCCCTCGCTAACGGAGAGGGAAAGAGAGACTGCCCGTTTTGTATTCTTGAAAAACAGATAGTCCGTTCACTCAGCTTGGATCTCCCGCTCGATGCGCCAGCCAAGATTCAAAGCTGTTTGAAGATTTTTGCTGAGCATTTTCGCTGTGGACGACAGGAAGATGCACACGAATTTTTGCGGTATGTGATCGATGCCTGCCATAACACGTGTTTGCGTTTGAAGAAACTGGGTTGGAAAGGGATTGAGAACGGTGGTGATGGGAGTGTGGTTAAGAAGATATTTGGAGGTGCATTGCAGAGTCAAGTGAAGTGCTTGTGTTGCAATTGCGAGTCGAATAAAGTTGATGAGATTATGGATATTAGTTTAGATGTTTTAAATAGTAATTCGGTAAGAGATGCGATGCAAAAGTTTTTTCAGCCTGAGATTTTGGATGGGAATAACAAGTACAAATGCGAAAAGTAAGTAGTTTGAATTTGTGTGTGTGTTTATTTGTTGTTTTTGTGTTTGATATTTGTGAACGAGAAACTTATGGTTGTTTAGCTGTAAGAAACTAGTGGCAGCTAGGAAGCAAATGTCAGTACTTCAAGCGCCCAATGTTCTTGTTATCCAATTGAAGGTGGGTTTTGACTTTTCATGATTGTGTTCTTGCTGCTGCTATTTAGGTTGTAGGTGTTTGAAGTTGGTTGTGATGCTTCTTTTCAGTGATGAGAGTTATTGTTGGATTTTGGTTTTAGCAGAGATTTGAGGGCATATTCGGTGGGAAGATTGATAAGCCCATTGCATTTGAAGAAGTTTTGGTTCTTTCAAGCTTCATGTGCAAAACAAGCCAGGTTTGGATAATTTGATGAGTTCAATCGGTTGGTCCTGTAGATCTATGTGGTTGGACTTAGGCACTTCTACTGGCAGTATTTAGTTCATCATAAATGCACTTCTCCGTCAACACATGCACCTAGTTTGAAATTAAAATCAAATAAACTAGAAGACTTGCGATTTTTTGAAGATGAGTATAAACTGTAGAATATATAATATTCATATTTCTTATATCTCCTTGAATTTACTAGATTCAAAACTTAATAAAAGGGTTTAGACTTCAGAATCAGGTGTTAGTTGATGGAGTTGGATTTGCCCAAAACATAATAAAAGGCAGGTGTAGTGATTGCAAGTTTAAGAATTGAAGTCTTAGATATCTTTAAGCTAGACTCAGCCTTAAAACAGTGCTGTTCAGATTGGATGCGTATATAATGAGAATGCAATGTAAGCCCCTAGCATTTAGCGAGCAATTTTTTTTTATGGATAAGATTAATGAGCACCATTTTCAAAAGCTTGTTGAAGTGAGCTTCAATTTGTGGTTGTTTTTGATCTCTCTTCGTGAAATCTTAAAGCAAGTGAAAACCAACCTGTGCTCTTGCACCATTTCCATCCCATTTACTTTTATAAGAATGTTATTTTTAGCCTTCTTTTTAATTGTAGAAACAAGCTGGAAAAGAAATGATTCCTGTTGTGCTGTGTATTATTCTACAATTGCAACCTCCTAGTCCTAACAACGTCACAATACTGTATGTCATCTTCAACTCCCTTTAGCATGACCTTGCAATTTAAGCTGCTTGACATGGGATCATAGCATGAAATAGATAAACAAATGTGACAGTATTCTTACCCAACTTTCCACTTCCTCTTAAATTGATCCCTAAATTGATTGAAACTACCAAAACCAACTTGGGGAGTGTCTATCACAGATGATTGAACAATTTCCACTGTCTTTCAATATCATTAATTGCAGAAACAATGGACAATAAGAGTCCATTCCAACTAGGGGATCTTCTGGTAAACTAGTTTGCCAATGCGTCATAGAATTCCTGCCCATGAAGAAAGATTGTACTCCCATGCCTTCACACTCCATCCCCATCCCCATTTAGTTTTCTTCACAACCTCTTCTCTTGGGAATTGAAAACGAGTGAGGGCATTGAAGCCTTTTGATGTAATTAATTGATCACAATTTCATGCTGCATAAAGACAATTGCTTTTCCAATAAAAGTTAATGTGCCCTTACAATAGAAACAAAATTGACAGATATTATTTCTGATGAGATATTCGTTGTTTTTTCATGTGTGCATTCTCATTTGTGATCTATTGATTGGTGTTCAAGCTTCTTATTTGTGATCTTTCTTTAAGTTTACAAGACAAATGGACAATAGAGAGATTTCTTTGTAATGCCCTCTTCCACCTCCCAACAAATGAGAACAGGAACAGATAAAGCCTATAAAATGAAAAAAGCTACCTGATTGGAACACATGTAATCCATAGTTTGCAAATATTTCGCGTTGTGATCTTGTCTTTTTTCCTCTGTAATTCATCAGTATGAATATTTCCTCAGGCTTCTTATTCTCTGTTGTGATTGCATAGAAAAATGATATGGCAGTACATTTATGTAGGGTCCCAAATATAGATATGAATTGAAAGTTTGTGAGGGGAGTCAAATCACATATATGTTAGTTAAAGTAATTTCTTTGGTGCAATGCAATCATCTATAACCAAGAAACTTTAATGTTTGAAGGAGCACAAGGTTCATCTGTACTATAGCCATTGTGGGCCTCTGTATCTTTCTATGGCATATTCTATTTTTATTTATTCCTTTTTTAACCCATTACAGGATCCACAACCCAAGTATAATCTTTTTGGTACCATTGTGCACTCTGGATGCTCCCTGGAATCTGGACATTATTATGCATATATCAAGGTCTGTGTTCACTGGTTTTTTTAATTTATTTTTTTTTCTTTTCTCCTTGTACTTCATTATTGATTTTGGTTTTTGGTAGTTATAAAAGCTGCTACTTAAATTTTTTATTGATACCATTTCCATATATTTGTGTGCAGGATACAATTGGTCGTTGGTATTGCTGCAATGATTCGTATGTGACACTCTCAACCCTGCAGGAGGTCTTGTCAGAGAAGGCTTATATTCTTTTCTTTTCTCGCACTAACCAAAGACCAGGATCCACTGACTCTGCTTTTACCTCCAATGGGGTAAAGTCACGCGAATTGAATGGCAGTGAAGTTTATAAAAGTTCAAAGGCTTCTGTCCCTTCGAAAACACTGCCTACAAAACCACTGGTTGAACAATCTTCAAGAAAGGATATTCCAGTCACGTCTAAGATTGATAGAGTGCCTTCAAGCCCACCAGTGAAGTTTGGTTTTGTTGGAAACTCTGGATCCAAAAGTGCTCTTCCATCTGTTAATGGAAAGGTTGATCCTAAGTGTCAAAACAAGGAAATGAATGGGAATGTGAAAGAGACAGTTCCTGTGGAGATATGTTACAAAGATGTATCAACAGTGATTATCAGTAATGGCTTTGAAAAGCATAAACATGTTGATGCTGTTGAAGGTGGGACCCACCACACATTTGCAGCAGCAAGTGAAAATGGTCATTCTCAAAATGGCGCTGTTAATACTGTAAAGCCACATATCTGTGACAGAAATGATACAACAATCAAGTTGACACAAGGAAGAGGACATGATCAACTTGAATTGCAAAATGGTGGTATGAGGTATCACGCTGGCATTTCAGGTTTGAAGAGAAAGCTAAAGAAGGAGTCCTGCATTTTGCTTTCACAGGATGCTCAATCTCTAGCCAAAGTTGAAGAATTCAAAGAAGTGTATGTTATATTATATTTAATCTGTTCTGAAGTCTTATTTATTGAACTGATTAGCTTTTGGGGCCTAACCTAAATTTCCTGAATTATGCATTCAATTTTTATTTTGCATGATTTGTGTTTATTAAATTTTGTGGCTGTGGTTATTCTGTAATTTTAAAAACTCAAGTCAGAATTGCTACTAAACTTTTTGCAGGTCTTTTGCATCTTTACTAAAGCCTAGTATTTTGTATTTCTTCTTAAATCACTTCATTGATAGCCTTTTCATTATAAGCTGTTGAAACTAGATGTTGCTTTATTCATATTTTTGGATTTTTGATGCTTATTATCTGTATGCTTATATTTTGGTAATCATGTTTGCTTTTCCTACTAACTTTTTTTTTTGTCTGTGCACTGCTTTATTTTGTCTTAGTCTCAAACAAGAAGCATCTTCCATTTTGGGATCATGTGGTTTGTCAGATAAGGTATACAATTTTATGCGTGCGAGAAAGAGGTCGTGTATTCAAGAAGCAGGAAACAAATCAAGTGGTACTGATATAAAGTAAGTCTTGTTTAATTTGACTTCTGTTCAGTTTTATATATGTTCAGAGTTCTGATGCTAGTAATTTCTCCCCATAGACAATGTCACTTGTAATGGCAACCCATGTAATTAAAATCATTTTCTTAGGATCTTTTCTTTAATATTGCATTGACATTTGCAAGAAAGCCAATTTAGAACAAGTTACATATTTCTTCCTGTCAGTGTTTGACCTATTTTTTTACAGCTGTTCTGTGTTGGGAGGAGAGGGGAAAGGTTCTCAATAAAGTTTTGCCATTCTTGTTATATCTCTCTGGTGGTTGCTTGCTTTGTTCAATTAAATACAGCTAGCTAAATGAGATTTTAGGTTATGGCTTTTAAACTGGTTTCCCTTTGTTCTTCTGAAATGCAGGAATTTGTTGATTACAGATGCGAAACAAACCTTTATTCCACAAATACCTGAGTCATTGAAAGAGGACCTAGTCAAACGCCTCCAGTTATTCAGTCAAGAGAAATGATATTGCTCTGGAGTTTTGGTGAACTCAACTGGTAATTGAGTTTTTTTTTTTTTTTTTTTTTTTTTTTTTTTTTTTAAATTATTGATATCTGAGTTTGGCTGGTTTCATGACCAATGCTTTTCTGCAATGATATTTTTGCAGACTCTTGATTTTGTCATTGGAGGAGCTTGGCATATAATCTGTATCACTAATTGATGTATTGACAGTGATATCTTTTCTTGATATAATAACGGGGGATCTGCTGTGACCTGCATCTCTGGGCAAGTGCTGGCAGTGACAAGAGGTCATTATCTTGTCTTTTTAATTCTTTATCACGGCAATATGGTAAACTGGTAGGAGCACCATTGTTGGTGTTGAGAAGAGAAGGCTGAGTTCAACATCTTGAAAACATTTTCTTCCTTAACGCTGTAAAGTTTGTTTTGGCAGAGAATAAGTCAGGAATCCTATAGATTTTGTACTATACCTTTTTTGGCAATATCTGAGCATACAATCCTCACTTTATGGATGCATTGCAATTTTTCCATGAAAATGTGTCTGGATAGTCCTTGAATGGAGTGTGCTATCATTGAGTTTTTCCTTCAAGCATGACATGGTTTTCAAGTTACTTTTGGCAGAGAAAAAGTCAGGAATCCTATAGATTTTGCACTATACTTATTTTGGCAATATCATAGCATACAATCCTCGTTTTACGAATGTTTTAGAATTTTTTCATAAAAATGCGGATGGATATTTCGTGGTATGCATGCTATCATTGATTTGTCCTTCAAGCTTGGCGTGGTTTTATCCCTTGTACAGACCCTTCTTTGAACTGTTGATGTTTAATTGGCACAACCACTTTCCTTTTTCTGCACATTTTTCTCTCTTATTGGAGCATACATTTGATTGCAATCTTTTCTGGGGGCACTGTTTGATACGAGGCATGGATCTTTTATTTGTTGGTCTGCTACATTCCTAAACCCTTTTCAAATTAACTGCTTCCATGGAAGCTGGATATGTATCGGGAGGCAGGGGGACATACTTTTGCTTTTTTTTTCTCTCTTTTTTTTTGCATGTTATCAAGTAGAGCTGCATGGCTTGTATGATGTTCATGGAAAAATCACAGCTAGAGCGACATTGCAGGCAGGGGTATGGGCACTGGGCTTATATCTCTTTGAAGAGCGAGGTTACCATACATCTAATTTCTTTCATTTGTTGCAGATATAATGAAATTGCAATCTAAGTTTGAGGGAGAATCCTAATTGCGTAGTATTTTGTCACTACTTTCTATCAGTTTGTAGCTTTCTATTAGCCATGCATCGATGATTATTCATTTTGATGGGCACGAGAATCTGCATATATCTCAAACATAAAATTGGTTTCTGTAGCCAAGTATTAAGGTCCTAAATACATGAGTCACGGATTGTGCTTTATTTGACAGTTATTTCTGTTAACTAGAATAGAGTGGTCTTATCTGAACTTGCTTTACTGATAGTGTTCTTTTCCTCAAGTACTTGAGCCTTTTTCTGTATTCAGTGGGCAAGCAAAGTCAAATATGCAAATTAAATTAGTTGGAGAAATTTAAAAGTCTGAAGGGTAGAACAAGTAAATCACAAGTCTTTTTGGCTAGCCGCCATAATCAGGTGACAGTTACCTTCAGTTGAAACTTGAGTAAAAATGGCAAGAGTTTCATCGAAGAACACCAATCATGTTCTCATTTGGTCATGCAAATGACTGAATTGTAGCTAAATTTCATGGATTCATGAAATAATAAATGCGTCGATTCTCTCTCAAGAAAAATCTGACATTGGACCTCTGAAATTGGGGGTGCAAAACTCCAGCCAAGAATAGTCGACCACCCTCTTATATATTAACCCGAATCAAGCGGTCCATGGTTTGAGACAACCGAAAAATAAAAAAAGCAAAGGTGGAAAGCTACCAATATAAAAAAGGTCTTATTTGTGCATGCTGACGTTTTCAATAACGATATAACCAGCGCGCTGGTTTTTTTCGTGAGAAAAATCTAAAGATGGACAGCTGACATTGATGCTCGTGCAGGTATACTGACAGGGTTCAAGAATCTATTCACACAAGCTTCCAGGCCAAGACCTTGTCAACAGCCCTGTACTGCTCCCCCCTATTGACTAACTGGTCAATTTTTAAAACAACGCAATTGTTTGGCCTTGTGCAAGCAATTTCAATGTCTCCAAGAACCTAGACGTACTCGGGAAGTATTCAACGAAGAACATATTCAGTTATAAATATGATTTCATCCATTTAGGTTTTTTAAAAGCAACGAGAATGGTTGAAAAAACTGATTTGTTTGACTTTGGGATCACATGTGTTTCAACTTTTGGTGATATTATAGTTAAGAATATGAGTATAATAATCCAACTTGCAAAGTCACTTTCCTTATCTAAGTTGAAGCACAACTTGGACCTGGATTTTTATAACCATTAATATCTAATTGAAATACCTTTGTTGTGGACTTATTATTTCCCCCCATTTGTTATGATCCTCAACTTACGCAAGAAAGTCAACGTTCTGTGGTATAATGGCATCATCTTCTCCCTTTGTACTGTCTTCAAATGCTTTCTTTAAATCTGTAATTTCATGATCCAAATTTCTTAAAGCTTGGATTTCAACCATCAATGTAAAGTTTTCAGCCTTAAGATATTCCATACATTCTTCCTTGGTTTCATTCTTTCTTCGTATAGCCACCTTTGATGCGTAACGTGGGACTTTTATGCCCAAAATTTGATTATTTCTCTACCCTCTTCCTTTGTTTCTTCCTTTTCACAGTATGGCAGGAGACATCTTTACAAGCCGTATCAACAAATGCACGTACATTTGACTAGTAAGACTTTGACCAGAGCGTATAAATTAAGACTTGTAAGAAATCACCCTGAACGATTACTTCATCCACCGAATTATTATTTCATGTGAAGTATTGAACCCAAGTCTCTGGTTACTTATGATGCAAGCAATGACATTCTCACACTGATCTCGAAGTTGTGGAAAATTTGTAACCTAGAAACATTCAATGGGACAGCTACACACACATATACGAATATCTGTCCTATTGAAAGTTTCTATATATATATCAGCACCAACAGAAAATAATCACAACAGCACAAAAGCAACGGCCATCTGAATTTCTATACTCTTAAAGCTAGCCGTTTAGCAATGGCAGGAATAAAACTACTAGATTCGTGGGCTAGTCCTTCTGCGATGAAAGTGAGAATTGCATTGGCTGAGAAAGGAATAGAGTACGAGTCTAAGGAAGAGGATTTGACACACAAGAGCCCTCTCCTTCTAGAGATGAATCCAGTCCATAAGCAAATCCCCGTTTTGATCCACAATGGTAAGGCCATATGTGAATCGATGATCATAGTTGAGTACATTGACGAGGTTTGGAATGAAGACTCTTCTTTGCTGCCTTCAAATTCCCAGGACAGAACTCGTGCAAGGTTTTGGGCTCACTTAATTGAAAAAAAGGTTCTGAATCCTTTTCTTCCGCATCCCCCCACCCCTCTTTGTTAATTTCTATGTATTATTTGAGTCCATGCATCTTATATGTATATGTATATATATATATATATATATATATATATATATATATATATATATATTCACGAATAGTTAAGGCAATATCTTCGAAATCAAGTACTTATATGATTTGAAAAATATAATGCAGATTTATAACCTAATTAGACGATTGATATGGTCAGCAAACAGTGATAACAAAAAAGCAGCTGCAAAGGACCTCGTCGAGTTTTTCAAAGTAATGGAAGGAGAGCTCGGACGCAAACCCTATTTCGGAGGAGATCGCTTTGGCTTTGTTGACGTTGCACTTATTCCTTTCTATGGCTACTTCTACACTTACGAGACGTTTGGGAGCTTCAGTTTTGCTAGAGAGTGCCCCATGCTCGTTCAATGGGGTGAGAGATGCTTGCAAAGGGAAAGTGTGTCCAAGAACCTACCTGACCCATACAAGGCTTACGAGTTTGTTCTGGAGCACAGGAAGAAGCTGGGGATTGATGAATGAATTTCTTACATCGATCGCACACAAACAATTAACTTATACTACACAATATAATAAAGGCAAATTTTCTTTTGCCACATGGGAATTCGTTTGCGTTTCCCTAGTGGTTAAGTGTTGTAATGGAATCTTGCCCATAATCATCAAACGGGTTGTATTTTTCTTTCTTTTCTCAATGAAATAAATCTCGATTTCGATTGTATACAATAATATATATATATATTTTTAGTTTCATTAAATGTTACATTCTTCCTTACAACTAGCCCTTTCCTGTTCTTGATCATCCCTTTTGATGAGATTGAAATCTTTTTGGTCGTCGAATTAATTTTATCTTGCTGAATTGGTGGAAGGATTTTCTAAAAGAAAAAGGGTTCCCTGCAGACATGAAAGTAATATATAATGCATGCTAGGTATAAAGATAGAGTGAAGCTTCATATTCTCAGACGAGAATACAACTGGATTAGTATGTGCCCATCATCCGATCGATTGCAAATTTCTCCGAGTCCAAGTTAAATTTAGTGAAGAAAAGGACAAGCTAGCACCTCTTCTTCTCCGTCTTCCTTTTCTTCGTCAGTGGCTAGGCGCCGTACATGTTGAGGTAAAACAAGTCTATTCAAACATAAAATTGCTTCAAACCATCCTTCAATCACAAAACCAACAGCTCTTTCTTCTCCATCTGATGCCAAACAAGCCTTTGCAATCGAATTCCGACATGCCCCGCCTTCTTTTGAATAACACACAGGTCTCACAAACTCAGGCTTCAAGCTTAAAAGTTAACACATAGGGCGAACCAACCGGTGATTTTCATCCCATAAATATTATCCTCCAAGAACCCTATTATTGTTTTCAGGCCGAACAGACCAACCGATTACAATTCCACAACAAGTTAATAAACACAAAATCCCACGATGTTATCAAGCTTCTCTTGCACTGCTAAATATTTATTCAACCCCAGCTTATTTTTTTATCTGCAAAATGACTTCGTAAGCCTTTTGCTGGTCACTTGAAGACATTCTCCTTTCCCAGGCAATTCTCAGCCTGCTCTGAGCCTAGGGCACTCGGCTACCATGCTCAGGTTTCTAGGGTTTCAAAACTGTAAAAGAAGCTGTAGGATGGGATAATTTCCAAGTATATGCCCACCAAGTTCTCACCCCCAGAATATGACTTGTCTCCTTCCTAAATTCGAAGCAGTTCAAGTCCTTTGATAATTCTTGGACTTCACCTTTAGACGCCCATAGATCCTGTCCATTAGGATTGACCAGCACGAAGCAATTTGCATGGCAACGGAGACAGATTATATATATATATATACACACAAAACATTAACTAAAATATAAAATGCATCCCACATTTACTATGCAGTTTTTTATTGTTCACACAAACTTAGATTATTATTTATTGTGACAATAAAATTATCATTTTATTTCAGGGCTGAAAATTTTTAACCCTCGGGTCCGGGGGTATTTTTGAATTTTTCAGGGGACATGAATGATATTTGTAATTGTACCCTTCAATTGAAATTGATTATATATGTGGGTATCAATTTAGTCTTTAGTATTTTGATTTTTGATTTGCTTTTGGTTATTTTAATTATTTTGATATGCAGGTTTTAATTGCTTCTAATTGAGTCCTCCAATTGAAATTTGTCATATATTCTATCTTTCATTTCGGTCCTTATTCTTTTAATTTTTTAAAAACATTACACAACAATTGTTTTTAAATACATTTATTTATTTCGGTCCCAAGGGTTTATTTATTTCAATTTTGGTCATTCAATTGGAATTAATTATATAGTTTGTTTTAATTTGTTTTGATTGTGTCCTCCAATTGAGATTAGTCATGTATGCTACATTTTCATTTCAATCCTTATGCTTTTAATTTTTTTTAACAAAATTAAACTTCAACTTTTTTTTTAAAATATCTTTATTTGTTTCGGTCCTCGGGTTTTATTTGTTTCAATTTTGTCCTTTGATTATAATTAATTATTATTTATATTTTTCATTTCGGTCCTTATTCTTTGAATTTTTTATTTGCTATTAATTTCTTTGGTTTTTTTTTTGTCATTCTTGGACAATGTTTATTTTTTATCAGTCTTTATGCATCTATACTCTTAGTTTTTGTTTTTATTTTATGTCTTTTTTTATTGGGGTTTTATTTTTAATCGTTTCAATCCTGAAATTTTAATTTATGTTGGTGATTATTTTAAAATTAATATTACTCCATTTTTCCTTTTGTTCTTTTTTTGTGTTTTCTATTATTTTTATTTGTTCTTCGGATCAAATGATTTTATGATTTTATTGTTTGCACCATAACAATGATAATTTTAGTGATTATTTTTTTTGTAAAAATATTTTTCTTTTTTATTTTATTTTTCATGGAAATTTAATGATTTTAATATTTTGGGCAATAATGTTGATTAAACTTTTAACTATTATAGTAATGATAATAACAGTAATGTAGGAATGGATTTTTAATTTATGTTTTCTTCTTTTTGTAGATATAAAATTAACTATTTATTTTTGTTATTTGATTATTGCAGGTGTTTTCACAATTTATATTTTGTTTTTATGTTGAATTATAAAATGAACTAATCTTAATACAATGAATTCAATAATTTAAATATCCCAATCTTCTTTCTTTTTTAATGATGATGATAATTTTATGGTGGTTATTTCGTTGAGACCTACTAAATAGATAAATTTATAATGATTTAAAATTCATATATTTCATAGAAAACTTGCACTTAACAGGAATTCTGCATAGATTTATTATTTTGCCTAAATTTATATTATAATAAAAAAAATCTTACATAATTAATTTTTTTTTGTTTGAAAAAAATATGATGCTATTCACAACGAGACGCAGAAGCATTGACTAGTATATTTTTAATTGACGTCTCCTTCCCACCCCAGCCCACCCTCCCTTTCCACCTCACAGTAACACAATAAGAAAGAATTGATTAATATATAAGAAAATAACAAATCTGCTCTAGAAGCTTACCTTGTCAATATAGTCAGCCCAAACCCTGGCATGTGTACGTCGGTAAGTTTCTAGAGCAGATTTGTTATTTTCTTATATATTAATTAAGGATCAGAGAGCAACGATGCAGATATGGTTCCAAGCCTCATCAATATATTAAACTATGATCATTGATTTGCATGTGGGTCATCCATTAATATGGATCAAGATCAGGATTTGCTTATTCTTGAAAAGTTATCTCACTTGAAAGCTTATGCTATTGGATGAGGTTTCAAAATATAATTTATATTATTCTTTAACACACATTTTCAAGTGAAAGTTTTTTGAACTCGAAACTTGTACATGTCTATAGTATTTTGTGCTTGATTTTTATCAAATAGAATGAGGGTGGTGAGATTCGAACTCGTGACCGCTGAGTTAATAAAGCTTTAATACCATGTTAAGAAACTATCTCATCTAAAAACTTAGATGAGATTTCAGAATATGATTTATATTATTGTTAAAATACTGATGAACCGGGTTTGTTGTCATTGATTGCACCAGAATGGGACTGCTTCAAGAATAGCATTGTAGAATTTCCTTGAATTCTGCAACACGATTAGCCGATTTCCCCTACCAGTTCTTTTGAAATGTTTCCTTGTATTCTGCTATACGATTAGCCGATTTCCCCTACCAGTTCTTTTGAAATGTTCGGATTTGCCTGTGCATCATTTTGTCAACAAAAAGAACAGTTTTTTATTTTTTTGAAAAATCAAAGTGCATTACACAAGTCGTCACATGAGAAGATTCAGAATCCAAACCTTGAACCAATACTAACTATTTTTTTCTAATCTGAATTACAATAAGCGTGGATCTCTGTAATAAACCCAATAAGAACATTATTTGTCTTATCATAACTTTCTCCTTAAAAAAACTCTTAACATTGTATTTCCCTCTTTAAAGCCAAAATTTCGTTCTCTAATTTTTATCTCCTTCGACCTTCATTTTCTAATGAGACAACCATTTGACTAATTACAATTCTAATTAAGTCTTTATACTTAATTAATTCTTTAATTCTAGAATAAATTATTTTTAAAACCGTATTAAATTTTTTTATATCTATAATTATCCCTTTAGCCAAATTATCACTATATATTTCCCCTATACAAATTTTCCCCATGTTTAATGGACACCTCTTCAAAATCAACATCATTCATGTTCGTATTTATCCATAATCTCATCTATAGTAGTGTTAACTTACCTAATAACCATCTTAAAATTAAATCCTTTTTGCTCCGACTTATTTTGAACCCCACTATGATCATTAATATTTTGATTCTTTAACCTATCTAGGCTATCTCCAAACTCATTGGCCAACCTATCTATTCACTAATTCATAATACATAACTAAGTTACAATCTCATTATCTTCTCTCTATGATGCCATGTTGGTGTTTGCCTCATATATCTTTGAATTTGAAAAATAGTTAGCTGAAAATAAATATATATTACTCAATCAACCCCTCTCGTGTTTACACTTCTCTTGTGTTTTATTAAAATATAGACTTTTCACTCAAATACAGTCCCCACACTTTTTCTTCTTATCTCACCTTTCTTTGGCTATTGTAGAACTTATTTCAACACCATATATAAATAACCTTCTTAGTGTATCCAAATATGTTTATTTTGGACATCTTTTGTTTTTAATCTTTATGCTACTAATATATTCAAGACAGAGAAACACTATAATAACACCTTTTATTTTAAAGAAACCGTATATGCAAAACATTAACTCTAAACATGAAATAATAACAAAATCAAATCAAAGACAGCTAAAACTAAGGAAGTCAAAACTAACAAGAAAGAAAATAAAGAAATAACTTGGTTTTGGATCTAAACTCTAATACCAAATGATACAAACCTCTTGATCATATATTCAAGCAACCCCCAACAAAGTAGATAACAACTCAGAAAGGTAAAAATCAGGTTTGATAGAACCTTGATCTAGGCAAACCTGTATCTAACAATCAAAAGTATTGGAAAAAAAACTTGGACCCATAGATAACCCTGTATATAAGAACTCTAAGTATAGTAATGACACTAATATGCTAGCTAATATTTGAGAAGTCATTATATGATCCTTTTCTTTGCAAAGAAAGGTTATTTTTTCACAAACAAATAAAAGAAAACTCACATTTATTCTTCAACTTTCTTATGTAATTTGCACCTATAATAATAATAATAATAATAATAATAATAATATGGTCTCCTCTAACTAACTCTAATGGATACTTTTTGAGTTACAAGATAATAGGTTTAAACTAATAATCAACTAACATAAGTCTAATAATAAACCCTATATAATATCTAGTGGGCAAAATAAACCCAAATTAAAAAAATAATTATTCAAAAAAATAAAATAAAATAAAAATAAAAATAGGATAGCAATAACAAAAGTCTTCATTCTAAAATTCCTCTATGTAGCCCCTAATCTTTAATTTTTGTATATTCTTGGCATATTTTAATCCTTACTTCATACATAGTGTTCTTTATCTCCTGAATACGTTACTGGGTCTGCCATATATAGTTAGAAATATTAAGATGTATAGTTTCTAACCCAACTTGAATCACAACAAAACCCCACTTGCAACTTCATTGTTTTTTCAAATAATACATGATGGTCTAGTTTGATATATTTGATAAGATTCATTCAATAACTTCAACCCTATAAATAATATATTTATGAGCTCTATTTGACCAGAATACTTACTGTCATAACCCAATTTCTGAGTTACTCCTAAAATCCACCCAAAAATAACAAAAATAAAATAAAAGGGGCCGACGTGGGTAGAAGAATCAATGTGGAAATTTTGGTTATTTTTGAGAGTCTGATTATATCTCTTTTATGCCCAGAAATGAGGGAAAATGCAGATTCAAGGATAAAATAATTTATTCTTTGGTAAATTTGTGTAAAAATTAAGCCGAAAGACATAATTATATTTTTTATAGGCCAATTCGATTTAATCATGGCCCAATTTGAAGTATAATTATGTTTAAGAATTAATTTAGGATCCAATTAAAGGATTTAATTAGGTACAAGGACTTAATTATACTTTAAATTGGTCAAATTAATTAATTAAGGGCTTAATCAATGAAAAATCAAGTTCTTGAGATTAATTCAGCCTCAATTGAGAAGATTGGAATTTTCAGAGACCGAATTGAATTTTTTCCAAGCCAATTGTGCGAAGTCAGGGTAAAATTAAAGAAATTAAAAGTTTAAAGTCAATGAGGGGTGCAATTAAAATAACTATAAATTGAAGGACCAAAATATATTTGCACTTTTAACCATTTTCAACAGCACGCCACCGATAAGCCATCGCTGTAGGTATACCGTTGCCGACAGGCCTCCATTGCAGGTACGCGGCCGCCAACAACCTCAGCTACGTTCACGCTGCTGCAGGATTTAATCCAACACAACACGCAATGGTTGCTTTTATCGCATATAAATAGCAGCCATGCACGACGAAGAAGAAGAAAAAAGATTAGGAAGCAGGGGAGAAAACACAGAGAATTACGTGACAGAAGAACAAAAAACCAAAGAAAAAGAAAAAAAAGTAAAAAGGGGAGGAAATTCTGGAATTCAGGGGAGTTTTTAGCAAGTAAAAACAAGAAAAACAACAGAGGATCACACAAAATAACACCATCATCTTTTCTCGGCGTGAGCTCTGTCTCTCTCCCCGGTTTCACAGCCACTGTCATCTCTATATTCAACCTTTCGGTTCTCTCTCTCTCTCCACCGTTGGAGGTTGTCCAACCGCCCATTACAAGCATCATCACCACTATGAACTCCACCTCCACGCCATCAACCCATCAACCTCCTCCGGGGAAGCAACGGGAGCAACAGATAAGGCAGCAGCGAACGACTGTCATAGACCGCCACTTTCCGATGCCACTCCGACCACCACAAGCCTGTTGTATTTTGATACTTGAAATTGTGTGTATATTGAATGATCTTCACAGTATATATACAAAGGAAATTTAAAAGACAATATGCCTAATACTAGCCAACGGCTAGTCAACATAACAAGCTAACGGCTACTTTAACAGTTTTGACTAACTATTAACTAACTTGCATTCAGTTCTTAACATCCTTCCTTAAACTAAGTTTCATTTAGAACTTATTTTACTTATCACATCAGATTACATCAATTGAGTCGCACATTCCCAGCTTGCTTCTTAACCTTTGAAAAATTTCCACCTTAACTGGTTTTGTCATCAAGTCTGATATCTGCTCCTGTGTCCTGAAAAGCACCATTTCAACTACTCCTTCTTTTGTGAGCTCCTGTAAGAAGTGAAACCTGATGTCAATGTGTTTACTTCTACCATGCAACACTGGGTTTCTTGAGAGCTTGATGGCTGAGCTGTTGTCGCAGTAGATAGTGGTACTGCCAATTTGTCCATGCCCCAATTTTTCCAGAATTCTTCTAATCCATACCCCTTGACAGGCACACGCAGCTGCTGCTATGAATTCTGCCTCAGTTGTGGACAAAGTGATGACAGGCTGCTTCTTCGAAGACCACGAGATAGCTGCTGTTCCAAGGAAGAACACATAGCCAGAGGTGCTTTTTCGATTGTCAATGTCCCCTGCATAATCGCTATCTGCAAATGCAACCAGGTTCCCTTTTCCTCCCTTCTGATAGCAGATGCCTAGTTTTGTGGTTCCTTTCAAATACCCCAGTATTCTTTTTGCATTTTGCATGTGCAATTCAGTGGGTTTGTCAACATATCTGCTAATTAATCCTACGGCATATGAAAGATCAGGCCTGGTTGCTGTTAGATATAGCAGGCTTCCCACCAATTTCTTGTACTCTGTAACATCTACATTTAGTCCACCTCCTCCTTCTTTTGACACTTTGCATCCTGGAATTATGGGGTTGTCCACAAAATTGCTCTGCTGCATGCCAAACCTTTCTAGAACTTCATGAGCATATTTCTGCTGAGAGATGAAAATTGCATTTGATGTTTGTATGACTTCTATTCCCAGAAAATACTTCATCTAACCGAGGTCTGTCATGTCGAATTGCTGCTGCATTGACTCTTTAAAATGCTTGAACATCTCTTCATTGTTTCCTGTGAAGATAAGGTCATCGACATACAAACTCATAATTAATATCCTTCCTTGATTATCTGATTTGATAAACAAAGTATGCTCACAGAAGCATTTCTCAAATCCCTCCTTGATGAAATGTGTTTCGATTTTGCTGTACCAAGCTCTGGGAGCTTGCTTAAGACCATACAAAGCTTTTCTTAGTCTATACACTTTGTTTTCTTCCCCTTTCTTTTCGTATCCTTGAGGTTGATTTACAAAGATTGCTTCATGCAGCTCCCCGTGCAGGAATGCACTCTTCACATCCAATTAGAAGACAAACCAGTGTTTATGAGCTGCTAGAGCTAAGATGATTCTGATCGTATCCCACCTTGCTACTGGAGCAAAGACCTCCTTGTAGTCAATTCCTTGTCTCTATGAGTAGCCCTTCACTACTTGTCTGGCTTTGTGTTTGTCAACATCCCCATTTTCGTTCAATTTTGTCTTAAAAACCCATTTGACTCCTATGGATTTTTCTCCTTATGGCAGTGCAGTGAGTTCCCAAGTTTTGTTTTTCTCAATTGCTTGAATCTCCATGTCCATTGCCTCTCTCCATTTCGAGTCTTTGTATGCTTCTTCAAAGGTAACTAGGTCTGCTGCAGATACAAATAGGGCTAGACTGTGATCTTCCTCTTCTTCATTCAATTCCTGACTGGTTATATAGTCCTGAAACCAAGCAGGTTGTCTTCTGTTTCTAGGTGCTTTTGCTGTTTGTATAGCTGTTGCAGGTATGCCTTCTTCACTGGTGTTTGTCACAGCTATTGGCCTGTTGTCTAAGTTTGTGTTTATTTCTGAATTGTCACCTGTTTGTGGATTATCACCTGCTTGTGTTGCTTCTATCACAACTCCCTCACTGCTGCTGGGATTATTATTTGATTGTGATGCTTCTGACACTGATTCTTCACTGATACTTTCACCACTGTCAGCAATGTCCAGTATGCCTTGATCACTTTCTTGACTATTGCTCTCCCAATTCCATTTCTTGTCTTCAAAACAGACTATGTCTCTACTGATAATAATCTTGTTTCGTGCAGGGTCATATAATCTGTAGGCTTTCGACTCCTCACTAATGCCTAGCAGAACACAAGTTATGCTCTTGTCATCAAGCTTTTTTCTTTGTTCATCAGGAACATGCACCTGAGCTATACAGCCAAATACACGAAAATGTTGAACACAAGGCTTAATATCTCCCCATGCTTCTTCAGGAGTAACATCCTTAACTGATAGAGTGGGACTTCTATTGATTACATAGGCTGCCCAGTTGACAGCTTCAGCCCAGAAACACTTTGGTATTGTTTTAGCTGATAACATGCTTCTTACTAAGTTCATGATGGACCTATTTCTCCTCTCAGCCACCCCATTTTGTTGGGGTGTGTATGGGGCAGTAAGTTGTCTCCTTATCCCATTATTAATGCAGAATTGATTGAATTCCAAAGAGGTAAATTCCCCTCCTCTATCTGTTCTTAGACACCCAATTGACTCCCCACTCTCCTTTTCAGCAAGCAATTTAAATCTTTTGAAGTGCAGCAATGATTTAGATTTATGTGTTAGAAAGTATACCCACATCCTTCTGCTATAGTCATCAATCAAGGTAAGCATGTACCTTTTTCCACTATTGGATTCTGGGGATATGGGGCCACATACATCTGCATGTACAAGTTGTAGTTTTTTCGTAGCTCTCCATGCATCTTCTTTGGGCATTGGAACCCTATGCTGCTTTCCCACCATGCAATCCTTACATTCTTCAGAAATATCACTTAGTAATCGCAGTCCTGTGACCATCTTTCTGTTGAACAAGGTTCGCAAACCTTTACAACTTAAGTGTCCATACCTGTGATGCCATAGTTTTGTAATGTCTTTGGATGTTGCTTGAAAACAGGTAGAGGCTGGAGAGATTGCAGTAGCAGAGATGGCAAACATCCTGTTTGCTGACATTTTGGATTGTATAATCAATCCTTTAGTTGGATGATATACTTTGCAGATGCCCCCTTTCATGTGAACAGCTAGATTCTTCTCTTGAAGCTGTCCAATGCTCAACAAGTTGTTCCTCAATTCAGGTATAAAATACACTTCTGTAAATACCTGAGTCAGCCCTTCAATGATCAACTTAACTTTGCCCTTTCCCATAGCCAGTATGCATGAATTGTCCCCAAGCTTGACAGTTTGTCTAAATGTACTGTCAAAGTCAAAGAACCACTCATTTTGTCCACTCATGTGATTACTGCAACCTGAATCAAGAAACCATGCATTGTGATTTCTTGATTGTTTTTCTTTCCCTTCATCATATGCCATCAATAGCATTTCTTCTTCTTCATGGAATGCTGCATAATTTGCACTCCTTTCTTTATCTGGACATTCGTATTGGAAATGTCCAAATCTTTGACAATTGTAGCACTGAATTTGTGTTTTGTTGACAGATTGCCTGC
This sequence comes from Salix purpurea, assembly GCA_027405865.1. Taxonomy (NCBI): domain Eukaryota; kingdom Viridiplantae; phylum Streptophyta; class Magnoliopsida; order Malpighiales; family Salicaceae; genus Salix; species Salix purpurea. The sequence continues at coordinate 24,309,790 of JAOWLH010000002.1, forward strand.
CCCTTCCTCTACTTCTCCCTCTGCTATTGCCACGAAATGCACGAGAGCCTCCTCTGCCTTCATAGCCTCCTCTACTTTCATAGCTTCCTCTTCCTTCATATCGATTTCCATACTTTCCCCCTTCAGAATTCATAACATGAAGGGCATGTTCTTCTTCTTGATGTCCTTGCATTCTTTGTTCATGAACTAGCAAGCTGCTTTGCAATTCATCTATACTCAGTATTGAATGATCATTAGACTCTTCTATAGAGCATACTACATAGTTGAATCTTGAAGTCATTGTTCTCAGAATTTTCTCCACAATGGTAGTCTGCGTCATTATTTCACCATGCATCTTCATCTTGTTAGCAATGATCAAGGTTCTAGAGAAATACTCATCCACAGTCTCTCCTTCTTTCATGCCAAGAAGCTCGAATTCCCTCCTTAAAGCTTGTAGTTGAGCACGTTTCACTCTTGTTGACCCTTGGTATTTCATCTTTATGGAGGTCCATATATCTTTTGCAGTTTCTTTAGTGAGTATAGTTTCAATAATGGTTCTATCTATGGCTTGGAATAGATAGTTCTTCACCTTCAAGTCTTTTAGTTTTTCATCTTCAATCACTTTACGTTGCCCTGCAGTAAGTTCTTCTCCTTCTTTACTTGCAGAAATCTCATTTTCTATCAATCCCCAGTATTCTTTTTGATCTAAGAAAATTCTCCATGAGCATAGACCAATGATCGTAATGACCATCGAATCTTGGTATTGCAGGTTGCACAAAACTACCATTACCATTTTCTGTTCCCATGATTGCTGTAATTCCAGTTTCTCCTTTTCTTTTCTTTTGTTCTTCAAAACAAAACTTTTCTGCACTTTAGTCTGCTGTTCTTTCTTTTACTCCTTCTTGTTCAAGAAATCTGCAGTTTCTTGTTTTTCCTTAATTTCTTTTTAGAGGCTCTGATACCATGTTGTATTTTGATACTTGAAATTGTGTGTATATTGAATGATCTTCACAGTATATATACAAAGGAAATTTAAAAGACAATATGCCTAATACTAGCCAACGGCTAGTCAACATAACAAGCTAACGGCTACTTTAACAGTTTTGACTAACTGTTAACTAACTTGCATTCAGTTCTTAACAAGGCCACCGTTGACGATGCCACCACGACAGAAATCATCACCTCGACCTCCTCTACCCAAAGGTACTAACAGGTACGCGTTTCGGTACACTTGAAAATTTACTATTTATCGTCTTCCTCGGCTCTGCATGCAGCAGCGGGACGCAATTTGCGTCCCCTTGTTCATGCGGGCCGAGGCAGGGTAAGCGGGCCGAGCCTCATGCCCGACCCACGTGTCAAGAAATTTGGGCTTCCAGTCCGTGAGGACTGGAAGCCCAACACAAATAGGTGGGCTGTCAGCCCACTGAACTGACAGCCCAGCCCAAGTAAAAAAATTCAAAAATAAAAAATAAAAAATAATAAAAGATTTTTTTTTGAATTTTTTTTTGTGCATACGGCCGGATTCCAAAGCTTTTTCCATCATATTTTTCGTAATGCAATTTTTTTTTTGCATCTTTCCCATGTTTTTAAAAAAAAGAAAATTTGGATATCATAACCAGTTTATGATTATCCATTGGGATTTGACAAAAATATAAAAAATAATTTAACAATAATTTTGTTTTAGCTTTCGCGGTGTAAATTTACATTGTAAAGTATACCCGCAGATAAAAAATATTTTTACTACGGTGTAAAATTACATTGTATAATACATCCGTAGATTAAAAAAAGATTTTAACTAAAATTACATTGTAAAGTACATTCGTAGATTATCTATAACTTCTAAATTGCCTTTCCTAAAACATATTTTCAAGTCTGAAACCACATTTTCAAGTTTCTACTATCTACAATAAAGTTGCACAACTTATCCTAAAGTGGAATATGCTAATACATAACCAATCTTTACCCCGAGTCATGTTTAGGACTTAACAAACTTTTTGAAATGACTATTATAATGTTATCAAACCTTTATATCACCAACTTCATCATAAACAATATCATTAAAGGCTACAACCTCCTCCTTGGGATCATCTTTTATTAAAATAACATTGAATCACAAGCTTGAAACCCATCAACAATTATCTAACCTCCTACTGGAAAAAATCCATTTCAATTTTACTAGTTAAAGTAGCACTATTGCGAGGAACTTCATCGTCTAGAAATCTTCCTTCTCCATTACAACCAAGTTCTTTATGACCTCCAACAATGGTATTAAAAAAAGTACAGTAGAAAACAAATAGGAAAGGTAGGCTTTAATGCCAATTCACCAACTAAGAAAGTGTAGGAGAGGCAACACCAATGGTGGTTAATGCTGATAGATAACATCGATGCTTCTTTTCTTCATATTTGTTTTAAATGTCTTTTTAAATTAATATTTTTATTTTATTATTCTTTAGGTTAACTAAGATATCCCATTAACTTTGAGAATGAAATTGAGATTTACACATTTTTTAAGTTACTATTTTGCAGCAGAAATGAACAGAAATAAAGCGTGGAATGAATATGAAAGATACCAGGTTTAATTGAAACAAGCCAGATATTTCTAAGTAAATATCAGGAGACAAACCCAGTAAAAAATGATAAGAAAAAATGGGCAAGAATTCAGAAAAAAACCCCTAAAAAATGCACAGCTCAACAGCTCTGGACAGATCGAACAACCCAGATCGTTCAGAAAATAAAACGACAAACAACAAGGCAAGATCAGATCTTCGAGCAAGCTAACCAGGGAAACTTATTAATTAGCAGAATGAGCAATACCGATGGAGCTTAAAAAAATCACCCCAACATGATAAAAAAGACAGGCTACAATGGCAAAAACAACATAATGCAGTAGCAAAATTGCTGTCCCTCCCCTACTTATTTGATGCAGCAACCGGGAACCATGATATACAGTAAGAACCATGGCTCTTTATTAACTCTCAAGAAAAAAAAACACGCTACCCCAAGTTTCACATGGCTATAATTATGGTTTTTTCAAGCAGAAAGACCCCTCCATGTGTCTTGGTAGATGCAATGAAGACGATATGAAAATTGGTGATGATGATAACGGGCTACCACTGACACCAAAATCCTTCTCTTCCTCAACAATTGTGTCCAAAATTATTGTCGCTGGGCGTTTAGTCACAGAGATGAACTGTGGGGGAGCTACTGTCATGAACCATGGGGTCTGTAACTTGGCCATGTGAACTGGAGAGCTCAAAGGAGGAGGAGAAAAGGGTTAAAATGGAAAACTAGTGTAAAGAAAAGGAGGAGGAGGAGATGACTTGCGTTAGCACTCTCCCCAGAATTTATAATGCTGTAGCTGTCTGTAGAAATTTGAAGCCAGGGTTTGATTGTAGCTTTCATGCGGTAATTTTGCATGTGACCGACGCTGTCAATGCATTACTAAACAGAAACCGACGGCCGATTTACCTTTTTTGATTAGGCAAGCTATGTTCAATTCATTTAGAAAAATGATGCAGTAACTTGTTGAAAAATAAATATTTCTTTTAATTATTTTTATTTCTTATTTTTAAGCTTAAGAATCTTCTTTTCTTTTTTAGCAGGCTTTTCTAGCTTCTCCACGCGAAGAAAATAGTTTTTCTATTTCAAAGGAACTGCAAAAGGGATTGAAAATCGTTGATCTCTCCTTTCTTTTTTTAATCCTTATTCCCTTTCTGTATTTATAGAGCTCTTAACTTTTCTTTACAGTTTCTCTCCTCCTCCCACCCTTAAAAATATAAATAAAAAGAAACATGTTTTGAAGAAAAAAGTAATAATAGAAAAGTCCGACAAAAACCCTGAAAGAACCTCTTCACATGATTCAAGCTCTAAACATTTCAATGGCAGAATTATCGTTTCACTATTGAAATTCACAATTAAATTGGGTGTGTCCACAGTACACTCCATGTTAATATCACCACATCACTTACTTTTTTTTTTAAATGATAACAATTACAAAGAGTTGTAAAATTATAACTGTTTACAGACACAATAAAGATAGTTGTATGTGAATAGTACACAAGGTCTGAAAGTATAGTCACAATCATTCATTAAAGCCCGGTTATAATAATAATTTTGGTGGCATATGCTTTTGATGCCCTAGCACAGCAGGCCGACAACCTAGCGACCAACATGAGGATTATCCGTTTTGAACCTCTTATTTTTTTTAATTAAAGAAAACTTAATTTCCATAAATTCAAAGGAAAAAATAAACAAAATACATGGTAGGAACAAATTATTTAGTATTAACTGTATATAAGTTTATCGCCATGTTATAGGCTTGGATCTTTCAGCACCGCCACCTTTTTCGTTTTTATTGCATGAAGACGACCTTTCATAGAGGGAAACTGGCCAACTGGGAACGACAGGAAACTTCTCTCATGCGCGGTGCGCCACACTCTACTCTCAGATGGAGACTCTGTTTGTCACTTTGTATTAAAATATTTTAAATTTTTTTGATTTATTTTAAATTTTTAATGCATCTCAAAACAAAAAATACTTTAAAAAACAATCACAATCACATTCTAAAACAATTAAAGTAGGTTGGGGTTTTTTTTTGGTGATTCATAGTACGTTAACAGTACTTGTATTTTAATCAATCTTTTAACTATAACATCAAATATATTATATAATATCATCATTTTGATTTTTCAGCTAAGAATTCTATTGGAATCACTTGATATAAAATGTTAAGTTTCATAAAAAATGATGTCATTTTTTTAAAATAGAATAATTTGAATAAATATGAACAGAGAGGCTTAAAAACTGGTTGAAAGTTCTTAATGAGAATTTTAAAAATTTGATCCGTTATCTTTCATGTATACCCCCATGGCCAAGGAAATAGCCTATTCTCTTCTTGATGTGAGACTCTTCTAACAATATTTATTAATATAATTATTTCCTTTTCCACGCATTACACAATGCTCTGGTCATTAACTAGAATTTTTAACTCTTCTCATGCATTCTACTTCAAGTGCAATTGAAATTCACAGCGTGCAATGTGCAATTTAACATGGAGATTTGAGTTTAGTTTGATCCTCGCGTGCTTAATCACTGGACTATTTCTTCACTGGCAACTTCATGTCTTTAAAGATTAAACAAGTTCGGAAACAAGGGGAGTGAAAAAACAGATCCACAGTATCGATGAAATTGCGCACAGATAACGATGATCACGTAGCTGATGTGGATGCGGACATGAACCCTAGATTTTCCCTTTCACGATTACCCGTACGGTGGGTTTGTATAACAAGGTGGGGATACATCTACCTAGAGCTATTTGCATCACGAGACATATAATTTCCCTGGAAAACTGTATATTTCCCTTTCTTATTTGAATTGTCTCGGCAGAATGCATGGAGTCGTACGGCTATAAATCTTGTATTTGTGGTGACTTGAAACCGAGAGGTGGTCACCATGCTCATTGACAATGAAAAGTACATTTAAAGGTTGAAGCTGTACGCTACCAGTCAAGGCATGGCTTTGAGGGACAGGGACCATGAGAATGTGGTTGCAATTCTTAGCTGCATCAATACGTTGTTAGGACGGGGACCAAAGTACCCACTATGGTCGCTTGTTTCTGTCGTCCAAAGATTTTTCTTGTTGTCTCGTAATTTTCTAAGGAAAAATTACAGACATTGGATGGCTCCAAGGCGTAGCAAAATGATAGCTTTGAATGAATATTTGAGAGAGAAGCTATGAGTACACCGGTGGGTGGGTGGGCTATCAACCTCCACATGAATTTGAATGTGATTGGTATTGTTGTTGTTTTTGTAGTGCTAGGTTTAAAAGAAGCAATTTCATAAAAAAAAAATACTTTTAGTTGAGTTTCATATCTTAAATTTAAATGTTTGGTTAAAACTATATATGAGATAGAGGATGAACAAAAACAATTATATATGTTTGGTTAATATATTTTTTATATTGAGGTTTAGTTGTGAAATTACTAAAAAAAAAACAGACACACACACACACATATTTTTCATTTTCAAGATATTGTAGATTTATAATTATAATTACGTAATGAAATAAATAATCCTTGTACATTATTTTTTTTATTGTCCCATCAAATTATTTGAAATTTCATCATGTATAAAATCCATATGTGAAAGCTTCTGTGATTTTTAACTATTTGAGTGAGCAACAACATTCAACCTTGTTGGGGCATGAATATGTTTTGTGATGCTTAAGAGTTCCATATGCCTAACATTTAACATTATGTACCAATTTAAAGCCTACTAAATTGATAGTCAAATCAAATGGTACTAATGATAGTATCATTAGAAGCCAAAGTAGATATATTAAGATTTATAATTTATTATAGCTTAGTATAGCATTTAACCTTAGTGTATATTTCAGATCATGGTACATGATGCTTTTTAAAATAGGTTTTTTCTTGAATATGTATAAAAATGATTTTTTTTCATATTTTTTTGTTCTGACATTGTCATAACCTGTTTTCTTGATCATTCTCTAAGAAATAAAAAAAATAACAAAAAATAAAATAAAAGGCTAATGCTGTGAATGGAGTTTCAAGGCTAAAATAATTTATTATTGGATAAATCTGCATAAAAATAAAGCTAAAGGCATAATTATATTTTTATAGGTTAATTCAATTTAATCACGGGCCAATTTAAAGTATAATTGTGTTTAGGAATTAATTTAGGGTCCAATTGAAGGATTTAATTAAGTGAAAGGACTCAATTATACTTTAAATAGGTCAACTTAAACTTATTAAGGGCTTAAATGATGAAAAATCAAGTTTGTTAGCCTAATTAAGGTTTAATTGAGAAGATTGGAATTTTAAGAGACCAAATTCAATTTTTACCAAGTTAATTTGATGAAATCATGGGTGAAATTGAAGAAAATTGAGAGATTCGTCAATTGAGGGTCAAATTGCATAAATATGAAACCAAGGACCAAATTAAAAAGGTCGTGTAAAGTTAAGGATGTTATTGAAATTTTATTGGGGATAAAATTGCATAAATTTTAAAGTGAAAAGCCAATTATGAGTGCAATTAGAACGATTAGAAATTGTGAGACCAATTTGTACTTCTACCATCCTGCAGAATTTTCAGGCAATCATGCCTGCCACCATCTTCATCATCGTAGAAGAGGAAGGGGCAATCTGAGAACAACCACAATGTTAGCTGAAGAGTCGTTGTATTCCTATAAATACCTTCAATCAAGGAACGAGAAGAGAATAACAAGAGGGAAAGGAGTAAAAAGAAAGGATATAGGGAGAAATAAAGAACCAAACACATACACCGAGGATTGAAAAAGGGGAAGAAGAAGGAAGGGATACCAAAGACAAAAAAAAAAGAAGTCACGAGAACCTATCGGAGCCAGTGACTCAGTCTTCTTTGTCCTTATCGTCGACAACAGTGTTTTTTTCATCTTCAACACCAGCAACCTCAAGTCTTTCCTTCTCCATTGGTATCCTCTACCTTCTTTTTCCCCTTGTTAGCCACAGTCCCGACTCCTCCTCTCCAGCTGCCCGCTACGATTTTAGACCAATAACAACCCCGTTATCTCCTCTCTCCCTCAACAACAGTCTCCTATCTCTCCTACAACCATCACCAATAGTCCATTATGCTCCTCCGACCACCACCAGCATCCCCTTGACACCGACAACAACCCTTTCGTGTCCTCCACTAGCAGCGACAACAATCTCCTCGCCTCCAGCGATAAGACCAGCAACAACGTCACTTTCCTTCTCCATTGCAATGGTTTTCAAGCACATCCTACGACCACCATAGGCCACCATTCTTGACGCAACGACCACCAGCAAAACTAGCCCGACCTCTTTTACACGGCGATAGTGACTGGTAACCTCATCCTCTCTTAGTTGTTATTCATTGTGTAAGTGAATAATAGGAAGAGTTGGACATTCTGTTCATTCGTCTCAAGAAAGATGTTGGGCTAAAATGCCCCAACATGGCTAGGTCAACCCATTTTGTCAGGCCCGATCCCATTTGAATTTTTTAAAATAAAAATATAAAAAAATTTATATTTAGAAAAAAACAAAAAACGTGTTGTTTTTGTGCATACAACCGAATTCTAAAGAATTCCTAAGCATATTTTTTCATAAAAAAATCAAATATTTTCTAATGTTTTTAAATGAAAAATGAGATATCATAACTAGTTTATGAGTATCTGTTAGAGTTCGGCCAAAATAACAAAAATCTTTCAACATCAGTTTTTTTTTTGTAAATTTTAATTATCAGGGTGTAAAATTATATTATAAAGTATACCTATAGGTATTAAAAAGATTAAAAATACACATCTAAAAATCAGATTTTAGAATGGTTACGTTTTTGACCTAATGAGGTAGATACTCTCACGAAGGTAGATACTCTCACGAAGATAGATCTACTTCGAGCCTTAAAAAAGACCAATGAATAAACAACCTGACTTAGAAAAATAATCAAACAACAAGATAGTTTACCTTAGGTAGGGTATAGTGGGGGTGATAAGTCTTTCCCTTACACAATAAGTTCCCTTATTTAGACTCTCACAAACTATTAAACTTTCTAATGATCTATTAATTATAATCATAATTTTATGGTTATAAGAAAATCCCCTTCCTGCGAGTCATCTCCCCTCTCCGGGGATGGCAACGCACGAGGTGAGAGAAAATAGTCGTTACGACAGACATAACCACATCAAAGTCATCAAAAAATTAAAAAATAATTGATGCTTTTCAAGCCAAAATACTTTTGAAAAATACCCAAAAGGAGAAGTAAAAGCATAAACTTTCCTTAACACACCCTTAGTAAAAGACAATGGTTAGGGGACAAAATTGAAAGGGGATATTAATAATGCGATAAGGGGACAAGTAAAACAAGATTATAATACCATATGATGTTGGTTTTACATGATTAAAAAAGATGTTGGACGAAAAGGAGACGAAGTGGTAAAGATGTTTAAAAACAAGAAGATTTACTCTAGAAATTATAGATATTGTTAAGGTGGACATGAGTTAGTGAGTGATAACCTACATAAAACAAGGCAAGGGGAGCATGAGAGATCAAGAAGAAGATAAAATGTGTTGAAGGTTGCATGCAATTAATAAAATATAAAACGATTTCCAACCTATATGACCAAAAAGTAAAACAAGGATACTTATGTAGGAAATGTAAGCCACTTTTTACTAATGTGAGATGACAACGTTTAATAGTCAGGACAAGTGATGGTGAAAAATGTTAGAATTATTGAAATAAGTGTGAAGTTTTTAAAATTTATCACCATAAATAGTTTGCAAGCTTTTGATAAGTGCAAAATTGATTCTCAACAAGTTTCTTAACACAAAAGAACATTCCATAAACTTCTAATTTAATACACATAGTGTAAAATCTAATGAATTTAGTAAAATGGTCTATAAAAATAACAAAGTAGCAATACCTTTCAACAAAAAAAAGTGAAGGGAGTGCATCAAATATTACTAGAAATCAAATTTAGATAGGTTAAGCTCATATGGTAAATAAAACATAATGTTGATTCATTAGATTTGCTCAAAAGTTAAGGACTAGAAAAAATGAAAACATCGGAAAATATTATTGGAAACAAAATGACTTGACTGAGGATGACCAATACAAGGAATGGATAAAAGATATGGTACAGGAAAGATGACAAAATATCTTTTAGAGTGTTTGTTTCTCTATTTATTTATTTTTTAATTTTTTTTTATATTTGATTCAAATATTTTTTTTATTTTTTCTAATTATTTTGATGTGTTGATGTCAAAATTTATTTTTAAATAATAAAAATAAAATATTATTTCAATGTATTTTTAAACAAAAAAAAACCGCGCGTTATAACAATACCAAACAAGCTTTAACAATATTGAAAATAAAGATGATAAAATAAAAAAGGCCATGAAATTTACATAACACATTATATCAATAGCATACTAACACACAAAAGCAATGTTTTATTTGTTTAAATAGATATATTGGTAGTATTTATTTGTTTTAACTGAAATATTTCTCCATCCATAAAAAAAAGAGAATCAGGAAAAGAGAAAAAAAAAGGAGAGAGAACAAAAGACTACATTTATCATTAAATACTTAGGCTGTTTTTATTTTTAGAAAATAACTAGTTTATATATATGAACATCCAGTTTTACTGTCTCTCTATAAAATAATTACTTTTTCCAGTTTTACTATATATATACACACCAATTTATTATAAAATAATTATTTGCCCAATCTTACAATATATTTATATGTACCAATTTGTATTATAAAATAATTATTTTGATATTAAAGATTTTACTTGAAAATAATAATTGTATAACTAATTTTAGTTTTAATAAAATATTAATAATAATTTTTTAAACTTCATATCATTAACTAAAAAAAAAAACCTCACATATCCTAGGTGATGACATATTTAGAAGTTCAATACAACACTAAGTCCTTGGAATTTATCAAAACTTATATATATAAAAACATGATATTTAGTGTGTGTATTTTTATGTAATTTAAAAGTATTTATCTTTAGAAAAATAAGAAATATGTTTATGAAGTAAAACGATTTCTAAAATAAAAAACAAGGACCTTGTTAGAGTGCGTTTTTTCTCTGTTACTTCTTTAATTACTAGCAGGGAATTCATGTAGTTTTTGTTATAAAACAAATGGCTTCCTTCTCTCCAGTTTGTGTTGATAGCGCATGATGTTATCTTCCTTTAATTCAGAAGTTTCGGCCTGTGTTGAAATTCGTGTGGTCGAATCATTTTAACCAGGTAGAAAAGGTTGAGAATTTCTCTTGGTTTTAACGTGAAGATCACTTGGTATTGATCGTTGCAACTGCTGCTTGCCGTAGCGTATAGTGGCCCTGTTCATAGCAGTGCTGATATTTTGCTTGTTATTTTGTCGATCAATAAATTTTGGTTTTAGTTTTTTGCATGGTGTGGTCAGTGGGTTTTGGTTTTTGGAACTCTACATCACGCCTTTATATTTCAAAATTCCCAGTCAGAATTTGCTGTTGTTTCGTTTCAGGATAGGGTTCTTTGGACCAACTGTTGTGAGGATGCATGGTGGTTTTTTACTCTTTCTTTCTCGTGCCTCCGTCAAGCTATAGCTTTTCTTACGAGTCTTAGTTCAAACTCCACTCACCAAAGACTTTCTCCTTTCTTCCCTTCGTCATTTGATCATGTATCTGAAGTTAGAGATATTCGATTCATCTTGATTGTGTCTGACAAGGCCTGTGGACTGTAACAAGTCTTAAATTAAATCTCTTGTGTAGTTGGAGAATGAGACTGCTGGATTTGTAGTCTTGGAAGGGGATTATCCGTGTTGAAACAGATAGACTCTAAAGTGTACGAGTGTTAATTTATTGAATGGAATGGAATTGGCTTATAAAGCCATTACAAATAACTGAATAGCTAAATAACAGCCCACATCTTTAACAATTCTAAGATCATGGTAAGCAATTAGGAAACAGCAAACGCTGATCTGAAAAACAATACTAATTAGTGGTATGATGTGTTATGTCACACATCATAACATCTTAATTAGTGCTATGTCAATACTAATTCCTAGATGTTACGAGTTATTGGCAAATTCAAAATTACAGATCTAACACACCATAAACTCTAGTTATTTGAAACTTTCAAAACGTCTCTAACAATCTGGAAATGTTATGTCACACATCTTATAAGGATGCAAATATAAGTTAATTTAACTTCGATGTTGAAAGGACGATCTGCACTACCTTCTTTTGAAGAGTTAATGTAGAATAGATTGTTTTTCATCTCAAATTGAAAGTTTGAGATTGAGAGAAGATGAAATCTTTGAGATTGAGGACGGTATTATCATTGAAATGTAGAGTGCCAGTGAGCTGACTTTACAGAGCATATCAACTACAAGAGTGGAGCCCCCCCCCCCCCCCCCCCCCCCCCCCCCCCCGCCTCCAAGTTCTGAATGATTAATTTGAATCCGCTACAAGCGATCAGGTTGATGCAGTATCAATTCAAATGATGAAAAGCTTTGCGTTTTTAGCTCATTATATGCTTGCTCCTTCCATGCAGTGATAGAAATCTTTTGAGACTTGTTTTTATTGTTTGTTTATGAGTTGCAGGCAGATTAGATTCAGTTTCCTCATAGGAATTGAGACCATCTCAAAGAATGACGATTGGAAGGTGGAACATTGGACTAGTAGATATCATCATCCTTCATTTATGGTGGAGCTGGGAACTGTTGAATCGGCAGATGATTAGTGGCTTGAGCACTAGAAGCAAAAATCAGAATAATCATCTCTCTAAATATTTCTTCCGAGTCTGATGCTTCAGTGTCAGAAATTGGTGAATTGTTCCTTCGTTTTACCCCTGTAGCTTCATAGGGCACACACTGCTTAACTTTGTGGTTACTGTGAAATGAGGTGAGTTTTCACCTTTGCCACATTATGATTTAACGGCTATAGTCCTGGACTTTGGCTCGAGAAATAAGTATTTATAAATGCAGATATGTTGTGGTCAGATAATTCCAAAGGGTGGAAGTTCCATGTTAACCAGTATATGTTATATTTTATATCAGTAACCGAAGTAATTGATGTCGGAGATTATCATTCATGCCCCTCATGACACACACCCATGTTCTTGATCATACAAACCCATGATCATGGAGATAGATCATAGGGTTTGATCATGGGGATCAACTGATTGATCATGACTAATTATCTTTGATGGAAGGAGAAAATTGGAAAATATATTAATGAGTGGGGTCCCTATCTACCTATAAATAATAACTTGTTACTCTATCTACGGTTACTAGTAAGCATAGATTAGAAGATTCCTCTCGTAAAACTTTTATTATTTTAAGTTGTACTGTTGTTGCTACATTGGAAAAAAGTTGTATTGTTGTTGCTGCAAGTTGGGGATTCATTTCGATACTTGAGCAACAATGGCTGAAGGTATTTATAATCTAAATTCCCGCTACTATATGTATTTAGCATTCGATTGTATAAAGTATGTATAACATGTGGTATCAGAGCCTACCTTTATACTATTTTGCTCAGTATAATTGTTGATGATTCTCGGTGTATAGAATAATTTATTTTGATTTCTAGTTTATGAATTTGTGTTGTTATTTTACGTAACTATGTGTTTATCACAACATGTGTAATCAAAATGACAACAATTGTGTTACAACAGTACCTGTAACAAAATTAGAAATAAACTAACAGAAGGAGAGGCCACTGGCCTCTCCCTGTTTTGTGACCGGCGACCCATAAGGGTCGCTAGTGAGGGCAGCGACGACCCTTCAAGGGTCATCTGGCACATAGGGAGGGGTCAGTGGCCTCTCCTCGGCTGACAGAAGGAGAGGTCACTGACCTTTTCCCGTGCAGTCACTGGCGACCCTTATGGGTCGCGAGTGAGAATTGCAACGACCCTTCACGAGTCATCTGCCGCATGGGAAAGGCCACTGACCTCTCCCCAATTGACAAAAAGGAGAGGCCAGTGGCCTCTCCCCATTCAGTGACAGTACCAATGACCTGTAAAGGTCACTGGATACTTGAAGAAACACGGCGACCCACTAGGTCGCCGTGACAGAGCTGGGCGATGGCTTCTGTGGTCGCTGCATATGGATCCGTGAGTCGCCGACCGGTGACCCTATTTCCAGTGCATGAGGGACCCGGTGCAAGTTGTGGGTTAAACGAGGCATCGGGTTAAATATTTGGGTCAAGTTTTCAAACCCATAAGGAACAGAGTTAAAAAAAATTAAGAGGGGAATTGTGGGTGCAAGGATTCGAACTTGGGGCTCCCAAGTTCATAAAGACACCCTAAACCATTATGCTATGCTACTTTTATGTTTACATTATGCATTTTTTTATTCATTTTATTTTATACTTTCAAGTATATTATGCTTACTTTTATGCTTATGTAATGTAGTTCCTATTCCTATTGTTTTATGTTGTATGGTATTGGATTAATATAGTACATTAACTTAGGAATATATCTTGTAATTTATATTATTTAAATTTAAATGAATTAATGCCTGGACATAAAAATAATCAATCAAACCATAAATGTTAGTGAATTTTATGGTACTATCTATTTTTCAATATCTAGGAAACTTCTGTCTTGGAAAGTTTTGGTATTTAAACGTGTCCATTGAGACCCACCTCACTTTCCTGGGAACTTACCTGGTTGTAATTTGGAAAAATATAGTTTAATTCATATTGGTTTGTTTTATTCCTAAAGTACCTTATCTAGGCATTGCTATAATTATTAGATATTAATGAAGTAGTAGTTATCTTAATAGTTTTAGAAATGCTACAACGTCTGATTTTATAAATGATAGTTACATCAAGAAAATATATGTGAACTTCATAAGGAAAATTAACATCGGGTTGTAATTAATTCATAAATTTAATTGCTAATCCCCACAGGGATGTTTTTATTTTTATGACTTAATTAGAATAATATAGTAAATTTAATATTTAAGAAATAAAATTTATCTTAGACCCACAGGTATGGAAAATTTTATTTATTAAAGTTTAAATTTATTAGACTTATTAAGAAGTAAATTTCATGCGCGATGCAACCTTTGCCCACAGGTAGGTTGAAATTCATTATTAAATTGACATTGGTTAATTTAAATAAAGTTATTTTATAGCAATAAAGTAATTTTTAGTTTCCTTGATACTTGCAATTATTCCTTCCGCTTTGATTGAAATAGTTCCGATGCTAAATGGTAATAATTTTTTTGAATGGAAAGAAAATTTGCTTTTTATATTGGAGGGCATAGAACTTGACTTATCGCTCCGTGAGGACAAACCACCTGCTGTAATGGACTCCAGTACAACACTAGAGATTGCTAAACTTGAACGATGGGAGCAATCTAATCGCTTAAGTCTCATGTTTATGAAATCTCACGTCATTAAAGGCATTCGGGGTTCAATCCCAGAATGTACCAAGGCTAAGGATTTTATCAAAGTTGTTGAGGAACAATTTGTCAGTTCTGATAAAGCCTTAGCCAACACTCTAATGAAAAGGTTATCAAGCAAAACCTTTGACAATTCTAGAAGTGTGCAAGAGCACATCATGGAAATGAGGGATATGTCTGCTCAACTGAAGTCCCTAGAGGTTGATATTTCTGAGTCATTCTTGGTGCATTTTATACTTAATTCTCTCCCATCTGAATATAGTCCTTTTAAAATTTCTTACAGCACACATAAGGGCAAATGATCAGTAAATGAACTTCTGACCGTGTGTTTTCAAGAAGAGAAGAGGTTAAAGCATGAGATGCCTTTAAGTGTTCATATGGCTACTCATGATAAGAGAAATGCCAAGAGAGGCAATCATGCTCACAAACTGAAGAAGGATAACAAGTTGTCAATAAAGAAAAATGACAAGAAGGATGCTTGTTTCTTCTGCAATAAGAATGGGCATATGAAGAAAGATTGCCAGAAATACAAAAGATGGCTTGAAAAGAAAGGTAATATCATACCTCTAGTTTGTCATAAATCTTTTTTTGTTGAGGCACCTAGTCATACATGGTGGATTAATTCTGGTTCTACAATCCACATTGTCAACGCAATGCAGGGTTTTCTCAACACAAGAAAACCAGCACACCATGAGCACCGAGCATATTCTGGAAATAAATTGTTTTCTCAAGTTGAAGTGGATGGGACATTTAAGTTGATTTTAAAATCCGGATATGTTTTGGATCTGGATAATGTATTTTTTATTTCGTATTTTTCAAGAAACTTAATTTTTGTTTCAAAATTGGATATTATTGGTTATGATTTTTGGTTTATCAACTAAACCTTTAATATTTTTAAAGGTGAACACCTTGTTGGTGGTGGAATAAAAATTGATTTGGATCCTAACTTTGAAAAAAAATATTTATCATTCATTACATACAAACATTGGCATAAAGAGGAGTCTTATGAACGAGGCCTCTATTTGGTTATGGCATAGGAGATTGAGACACATCTCCATAGAGAGAATCAAAAGGTTAGTAAATGATGGAGTTTTAAAAACTCTTGACTTTACAAATTTTGGTATTTGTGTGGATTGCATAAAGAGAAAGCAAACCAACAAGACCACTAAAGGTGTCAAAAGGAGTTATGATATTCTTGTGATCATACATACTGATATCTGTGGATCTTTTCCTACTCTCTGCTTAAATGGTTAAAGATATTTTATATATTTTATTGATAACCATACACGATTCGTGTTTCTTTATCTTCTAAATGATAAGGCTGAGGCATTAAATGCTTTCAAGACCTACAAGGTAAAAGTAGAGAAACAAAAGGACATGAAAATCAAGATCGTAAGATCTGATAGAGGCGGAGAGTACTATGGTAGGTACACAGAAAAGGAACAAATAATAGATCCATTTGTGAAATTCCTTGAAGAGGAAGGCATTGTTTCTCAATACACAATGCCTGACATACCATAATAAAATGATATGGATGAAAGAAGGAATCACACATTAATGGACATGGTAAGGAGCATGATTAGTAATTTTCAATTGCCTTTATCTTTATGGAGTGAAGCCTTGCAAACTGCTGTGTATTTATTAAACCGGATCCCATCCAAAGTTATTCCTAAGACACCTTTTGAACTGTGGAATGGATGGAAACCAAGTTAAATCACTTACACATATGGAGTTGTCCTGTTGAAGTGAGGATTTATAATCCAAACATGAAGAAATTAGACCCAAGGACAATCAACGGTTATTTTATTGGCTATGTAGTAAACTCCAAAGGATTTAGGTTTAACTGTCATTCTAATAGTACTAGAATTGTTAAGTCTATAAATGCAAAAAATTTAAAGGATTTTGAACCTAGTGGAAGTGTTTGTCCTCAAATGATTGAATTTGAGGAAACACAAGAGTTGACTGAAACTCCTTTACCTCAAGGATGTTTGATTATGCTCAAGAAAATTCAAAATAATTACCTTGAACCATAATCAATTACAGAACAATCAACTCATGAGGAAAAAGTTCAGATTGAGCCTATTCAGACTCTACCAAATACAGAGCAAGTAGAATTACGAAGATCCTCTAGAATAATTAGACCTGTAATCTCTAGTGATTATGTTGCATATCTCCAAGAGTCTGATTTTGATGTTGGGCCTAAAGATTATCCAAAAATATTTTTACAAGCCATGAGTGGAGAACACTCCACATTGTGGTTTAATGCCATGAAAGAAGAGTTGGAATCCATGGCTAAAAATCAAGTTTGGGATCTCGTTGACTTACCAAAGGGAGTTGTAGTCGTAGGCTGCAAATGGGTTTACAAAACCAAAATAGATGCTTCCGGTAATTTTGAACGATATAAAGTTAGACTTGTGGCCAATGGTTTCACTCAAAAGGAAGACATTTATTATCATGAAACCTTCTCTCCAATATCTAAGAAGGAATCATTTAGGATAATCATGGCATTAGTAGCTCATTTTTGTCTAGAGCTACAATAAATGGATGTAAAAACAATCTTTTTAAACAGGGATCTTGAAGAGGAGGTTTACATGAAACAACCTGAAGGTTTTAATGATAGCTGTCGCACCCCATCGCGAGAGCGCGGCGTCGCGACAACCCTCCCCTTGAGCGGGGAATTCCATGTTGGGGGTATTATCTTTATTTCTATGGAAAAGGAGTCGCCACCTAGTATTATGGTTACTAGGAAACCTAAAATTGGTCTTTAAGAGATTCTAAGGTAAGGGACTGATTGCGTAAAGGGAAAGTTTTAACACTCCTAATACGCCCTACCTAAGGTAAGCTGCTTGATGATTTGGTTGGCTTATGATTTATTATGGTTTTGATCTTTCAAAAAATATGTTGGTTAAATGATGATGGTGTATTATCCCGCCGAATATTTTGGATATTAACCCCTTAGGATTTATTTATCCAAACACCAACAGTGAATAATAGCATACTATCCCCGCCAAATATTTTGGATATTGACCCCTTAGGATTTATTTATCCAAACACCAACAGTGAATAATAAATTTCCAAAAATAAGATTTTAATATTTTTGAAATATTGGTCAATACCCTTTGGATTTTTACAAACATGTTGTAAAATCTCAAGAAGCAAGAAATGATTTTTCTTTGCGAAATCCATGCTAAAACACATTTTCTCTTCAAACTCATAGATAACATATATTTTTTGAAAGAACACGAATTTTTAAAATATACTAGTGTATTGGTCGTATGCATAAAACAAAACATTTGTGCGTTTTAATCATTTAAAAAGAAAAAAGAAAATTACTTTTTTTATGAAAATTTGTATTTTATTTTATATTATTTATTTATTTAATGGTGGGCTGGCTGCCCAGCCCTGATGGGCCAGGCTGCCAGCCCACTTACCTTGGGCTGGGCTCCCCCCAAATGGGCTGGAAGCCCGCCTTCTCCAACAGTCAGGCCGGGCACAAAGCCCGGCCCAAACAGCACTGCGGGGGAGTGAATCAATTCACTCCCCACATGCAGAGGAGAGGAAGAAGAAGCTGCTACAGTAGAAATCTCGGAGGATTTTCGAGTGAGACGAATGGCGTACCTGTTAATACTTTTGGGTAGAGGAGGTCGAGGTGGTTCTTTCCGTCATGGCGGCGTTGGAAATGGTGGCCTGTGATGGCCGGAGTGGGCGTCGGAAAATGCACGGTCACTTTGCATTCGATGGGGCTGTTCTTCGTTGCCTTCGCTGGAGTTGCTGCTGGGCTGTTTGGCGTGGCGTGGAGGCTACCGGAGGTGACAAGGTGGTGCTGGGGGGTCTGAGCTGGTGCTACCGTTGCTGACCGAGAGGGAGAGAGAGAGGAAGATGGCTGCAGATTTTTAGAGAGAGAGAGTGAGCTTAACGAGAGAGACGAAGCCGGAGAGGATGGGTGTGATGCTTGGTGGTCGGAGCTGTGAAGTCGAGAGAAAGAGTGAGAACTGTCGCCGCCGGGGAAGAGAAAGGAGAGAGAGAGAGGAGCTGCTGCTGCTATCGTGCTGGATAGTAGAGCCGAGGGGATGAAGATATAAAATTTATACGTAAAATTTTCCTTTGATCTCTGCTTGGTCTGTTCTTATACTCGTTCAAAATCCTCTCTTCGTCTCCCCCCCTGTTCTTCGTTTTTTACGTGAAGTTTGCTCTGTCACGTTGATGCAGCCCCTCTATTTTTTCTCAATCTCCCCTCACTTTCTCCGTTATTTTTCTTTCCCCCTCTTCCTTCTCCTCTGCATGCAGCCCTTTATAACAGAGCCAACGAACCCTTTGGCTGTCGAAGTCTTTGATGCAGGGGTCGCCGCTAAACTTTGAATGCAGGACGCGCCTAGCATTTAAGGCTGGGCACGCCGGAGACATTTACAGCCGGGCACGCCGGAAATGCAGCCCGAATATGTAGTGCAATTTTCAAAAATATTTGAAGGTAAAAATATGATTTGGTCTCTCAATTTATAATTCCTCTAATTATAACTCTAATTGGATTTAAACTTATGATTTTATGCAATTATATCCCTTCAAAAATTCAATCTCAACCTTAGCTTTGCGCGACCTTTTTATTTTGGTCCTTGGTTTCTGATTTTCGTGATTTAACTCTCCATTGGCCATTAAACTCTCAATTTATTCAATTTTACCCTTGTACCAAGATATATTTTTTTGATATATGTTTTTCGAAACATAAAAGTAATGTGTCAAAAATTGGGTAGCAACAATAACAATCAGAAAGCTTGTCAACTAAGGAAATCTATTTACGGACTAAAACAAGCCTCTCGTCAATGGTATATCAAATTTCACAAGGTCATTACCTCACATGGTTTTATTGAGAACCTTGTTGATCAATGTATATACCTTAAAGTCAGTGGGAGTAAAGTTGTTTTTCTAGTCCTGTATGTAGATGATATTTTGCTTGCAAGTAATGATTTAGGTTTGCTACACGAGACCAAAGGTTTCCTATCTCAAAACTTTAAAATGAAGGATTTGGGTGGAGCCTCTTATGTCATAGGCATAGAGATTCACAAAAACAGAAAACAAAGAATATTGAAACTATCTCAAAAGGCCTACATTGAAAAGGTTTTAGAGAGATTCAGACTGAATAACTATAACAGTTTTGTAGCACCTACCATTAAAGAGGATAGATTCAGTAATGATCAATGTCTTCGAAATGCATTGGAAAAGGAAAAAATGAAGGATATCCCATATTCATCTGCAGTAGGCAGCCTATTGTATGCACAGGTCTGCACTAGACCTGACATAACAATGGCAGTTGGAATGTTGGGTCGATATAATAGCAACCCAGGATTGGAACATTGGAAAGCTGCAAAGAAAATTATGCGATATTTGCAAGGAACCAAACATTACAATTTGACATACAAACACATTGACCATTTCGAGGTGGTTGGATATTCGAATTCTAACTTTGCGGGATGTGTAGATAGTAGAAAGTCTACTTCAGAATATATCTTTCTTCTTGATGGAGAGGCTATATCGTGGAGAAGCAGTAAGCAGACTATAGTTGCTACATCTACAATGAAGGCATAATTTATTGTGTGTTATAAAGCTCCTACACAGGCACTTTGGTTGAAAATTTTTATTGGTGTTCTCAAAATTGTCGATTCTATAGAGAGACCAATCAAGATCTTCTACGATAATCGTGCTGCCATATTCTTCTCAAAGAATAATAAAAGTGGAAGCAAAAGTAAACATATCGACATTAAGTACCTTCATGTGAGAGATAATATCAAAAGGCACGAAGTGTTTATTAAGCATATAAGTACTAAATTGATGATTATGGATCCCATGACAAAAAGTTTACAGGTAAAGTTATTTAAAAGTCATGTGGAGCATATGAGATTGATTGATTCATTTTGTACTTAGTCTTAATTTTTGGTATATATACATCAAGTTATTGTAATAAAGTTTTGTGCACATTTATTACTTTATTCATGAGGATAAAAATGAAGTTTGGGCTCGAATAACTTATAGGAAGTTTATTCATAAAGTTTTGAATGCCCATATAGTACTTATTTACGGGATATTTTATATGTAATACATGGAATGGACGACTTATTATATAATGGTCATACCGACATGATTCATGTGTAGTATTCCTTATGTGAGTGGGAGGATTCCATGATCATGTTAAAAGAACATAACATAATAAGGAGTTTATGTGCTATAAGGGCCAAGTGAGAGAATGTTGGAAATTATCATTTGTGCCCCTCATGACACACACCCATGTTCTTGGTCATGCAAACCCATGATCATGGAGATAGATCAAGGGGATCAATTTATTGATCATGGCTAATTATCTCCTTGATGGAAGGAGAAAATTGGAAAATAAATTAATGAGTAGGGTCCCTGATCTACCTATAAATAATAGCTTGTGTACTTCATCTTTGGCTACTGATAGACATAGATCAGAAGGTTTCTCTCGTAAAACTTTTATCATTTTAAAATTGTATTGTTGTTGCTACATTGGGAAAAAGTTGTGTTGATGCTGCTGCAATTTAGGAATTCATTTCAATACTTGAGCAACAATGGCTAGAGGTATTTATAATCTAAATTTCCGCTGCTAAATGTATTTAGCATTTGATTATATAAAGTATGTATAACAATTGAGTTATTGATATTTCTTTCTTTTTTCAACTTGCATGAAAGATTGATACCTTCAAACTATGGTGCTGAAGTTAATTGTCTGATTTGATTTTCTTGACACATTGTGAGTCTTGTTGAATGTTTTAGATGCAAGGAATTAATCCTTGTGATTTTTGTCTATAAAATTCATACATTATGGATTACATGTCGTTTCTATTATGTATCTCCACTATGCTATGTCCATTTTTGTATTTTAACATCCTCAGATTTCAAAATGCATTTTGACAGGTGCTAACTGCTTTGTGATTCTTCATACATTGAAGTGTTTTGACACTTAAATGCCTCCATAAGCTATGAAGAATGGAAGATCAAGCTCACACCTGAGCATCATACAGAAATACCGATGGAATTTTTCCATTGGTATTTGGCTAAAAATATTATCGAAGGAATGTTATCGTCACAATTTTTATCGGTATTTTACTAAAACCATTAACGATGTGATGGTTTTTTTGGTAAATATCAGTAGTAAACACCAAGGGAATTATAGTGGGATTAAAACACCTATAATGTACAATGATGTGATATTGTTTCCAACATAAATACCGACGGAGTTACCAACAAATGTATTCCATCATTAGTGCCATTAGTAAATACCAATATATTGGCAGGTGGAATAAGAGTGGGATTTAAAAATCTATGAAGTATGATGATGTGACATTGTTACTGACAAAACTACCTATGGATTTACCAACAAATATATCTCATTAGTAATTGTTTAATTTATAACCCGATCATCGACCCTCCTCTCTCCCTTTTCTCTCTCCTTTTTTCTTTTGCATTTTTTTATCTGTAAGACCTAACCACCTCTCCCACCAATTTCATCACAGTTCAATCTCTAACAAAAATTCAGCATCCATAACACTAAGTTTATGAGCATCTGTGTTTTGATTCAAAATTTTGTAGGATTCTCCACTTTAAATAAGCAAATCTACCATATGTTTTTGAAATTTAATTTTAACATGTTAGTTTTTTTTTTCCTATTTTTGAAGTATATTGATTTTATTTGGGTGTTTGTTGTTTCTTTTATAGTTTTTTACTATATAAATTTATTGAGTGGATTTATGATGAGTACATGTTAGAGTTTGTTTTAGATTATGTAAACCTGCATTTGTTTAGTTAATGTATTTAATTAATACATGATTATTATATATAGGTTTGATATAAGTAATGGAGAATCATCCAAGGGTTGTGTAGGATGAGTTATTGCAATGGGGTTGAGGGTTTTCATAACTATGTAATATCTAATATGAGAAATATTAGTGTAGGAGGTATTATATGTTCATGTAGAAGATGCAAAAACAAAAAGTTAATGATCCAAATGTTGTGACGATACATATTCTACAAAAGGGTTCATAAAGAAATAGGTGTGTTGGTATGCACACGGAGAAGAATTTGCTCTTCACGAGATCATGATAGAAAGGATGGTTGGTTCGACTTCTAGTTCCAACAACATACATGAAGTTGTAGATGCTAACTGTAATTCCTATAGGAATATTGTTATGAATGAATCAGGGTGTTGTAGGTGAATGCCCAATTTTAAATGAAGAACCTAGTACAAATGCGGTCAGGTTTTTTTATCTTCTACAAGACTATGATGAATAATTATGAAATGGTTGCACAAATCACAATAAATTATTAGTTGTGACACAAGTGTTCATCATCAATATGGGTTGAGTGGGGTCGATTATGATAGAATTGTCGAATGGGCGAGAAGCATTTTACCTGAATGGAACAGGCTGAAAAAGAATTTATATGCTGTCAAATCCATGATGAAACCTCTCGGGCTATGATATCATAAAATTATCATATGTCCAAACTTCTGCATGTTGTAATACCTTGAAAATGCAGAGTAGACCGAGTGCAAATTATGTAAGCACCCTCATTATAAACACATGAATGTCAGGGGACAAACGCTTCCCAGTCATACCTAGACTGCAAAGGTTATTAGTGTCACCAAAGACTATTGAGCACATGACATAAGATTATTTATATAATGCAGATGATGGAAAAGATTGAAGTTTTAGTATGATATTATCATACAAATAAGCTACAAGATCATACAAAACAATCATCTTCATTTCTTTAATCTTTCACAAAATTAGCCTGTAGTTGGATGTCAAAGGAAAAGATTGAAGTTTCAGTATGATATTATTCTCCTATCCGAGTTCATCTCATTCCCCTGAAGCTTGAAGGTCATGACTCATAAGACCATGCAATCACAAGGAGTTTTTGGCAGGAGAAACTGTTGTTCGACACATGAGCATTCCCTATCTGCGATTTGGATGGCTATTTCTTTTAACTTATTTTCGTTTTCTATTTGTGCAACTTGAATTGAATCTAGGTCAAGTCATCCCCTACTATAAAATCGGAGTTATTGCCCCCCCTTGTGATAAATTAATCTCAAGCCTCCTGCATAGAGTTTTTAGCCACCACACAGAAACATGCAAACACACGATTTACTTCAAAAAAAATTTTTTCTAATCTTTGCCTGGACAGCCTCCTCCCCTCCCTCCATGTTTTATCTTGCCTTGGGTCTTATCCTGATAAGTACCTCCCAACGCCATTCCATGGCAGCTAAACTACGACCAAATCAAAATAAATAAATAATAAAAAAATATATAATTTTAATTTGTAACTGATGAGTTGTCATGTCAAGAAGCATGCATTCATTGTAAGGTTATTGCCACCTCCATTCATTGTTCCCATCTTCAATTCAACCAGACATTGAACATTTTTTTATTCTTTTTAGCATTCCATTTCCTGAATAATATCACATTGAATTGGTCACTGAACAACTATATAAAAAGAGGAAATTCTAAGCCCTCCCTGTAGATAAGTTTTGGATTATTTCAGGTCTTAAAGACACTGCCTTGAAGTCAATGAGGGTTTCCTTTTATTGTTTGTTAAAGTGATTTTTATATCAAAAAATATATTAAATTGATATGTTTTTTTTAGATATTTCTTGATAATATTAATGTAGTAAGATAATCAAAAATTAAAAAATATTCTTGAAAAGAATTCTTTGCATAATGACAAACACACTTACTATAGAGGGTTTTTTTTTTTTGTGTGTTTTGGGGGGGGGGGCCTAAAATGTCGATTACTACTGAGATTTAATACAAGCAATGGCTGAAGGGAGTAGAGTGACGATGGAGACAATTCCAGATGTCAAAAGCTGCAGCCAAAATTCGTAGCCCTTTTTAGATGGAATCTAGCCAATGGCTTATCCAAGTTTAAAATTTAATAGTGGTTTTGGTCAAAGAAAAACCCCACAGCTTTGATTGAATCAAGCCTGAACATCGATGTGATCAACTACATGGACACCTAAAAATCAACTCAGCTACAGATACAGACAACCACCGAGGATTGGGTCTAGCGACAAGGATTTTGAGTCCTTCTGTGAGGCCAACATGGTTTGAATTCCTGGTTTAATGTGTCTGACGATGTCATAAAGATGATTGGTTTCCTGGTACAGAGAATACCCTAAGACAAACACAATAAATACAGATACAGACCAGTGCCCTTCTCTTCTTTTTCTCATCTTCCTTTCTTACCTAACACAAATAACGACGATATAACAGGTTTGGCTGAGTTAACTGGATGTATAGTATACACTAGTGATTGTATTTTATAGTGTATTTTTTAAATAAAAATACATTGAAATAATATTTTTTATTTTATTTTTTAAAAATCATGTTTTTGATATAAACATATTAAAACGACCTGAAAATACTAAAAAATTAATTGAAAGTAAAGAAAAAAATTAAATAAAAATTATTGTTTCTCAAAAGAGGGGAACAAAAGGTCGATACCTAATTCTACCGAAAATTTTGTTTGAACAGTACCGCTGCAAACACAAATTTGTTTTCTCCCTTTTTGTTCAGAATAAATAAAAATCACAAGTAGAATAAATCACAGCACAACACAAGAATAAACTAAAATCACGTCCCCGACAAAAGAGGCAAAATTTGTTGCGATGTCATAGTCGCACAAATTAATTATCCTAGTTTAAAATAAATCACACAAGATAATTTAGAGCAAGCAAGGGGTCGATCCCACAAAGACGTTTTTGTTCAGACTTTTGTGCTATATACTATGTAATTGGGAGAGTTGGAAGTTGGTTAGGCTAAAGCAAAGGAAAAAGAAAACTGAGCGAAAATATAATAAAACCAAAATTTATCAATAAAACAAACCTTGGTCACAAGTAAACATCCACTTACAGAAATCAGAACTAATCATGAAACAAAACATGAATTTATATTCTGAATATTTATATCTTCTTAACATTGGTTAGTTAATTGATTTGTCGTATAACTTACCCTAACCGTCAAACAACCACAGTTTCTGCACTAGTAATTTAATTCAATGACAACCTTGAGAACTAGATAAGTTGATTAATCAAGTAACATAATCGTCCGCAATCTATGTTTGATTTGATTGAAGGTTCTTCTTAAGATTAATAATATAGATTCGTCACAATTATTAACTCAGTTGCTTCACAAGTTCATATACCACAACTCCGGTTTTGATATCAAACTTAGCATTAGATTGTCTACAATAATAACTTAGAGTCGCTCTAGCAATTAAAATAAACGATCATAGAAAAAATAAGCATAGAAGAACAAATATATTAATCATATAAACTGAAAAGAATAAAATAGATCTCACAGTTCTTGAAATCTAAAGGTTTATGTGTCTTTGCAACAAAGAAAAAGAGTTTAGCTTCGCAAGGTTGTTGAACAATTAATTAAAAAGATGGAAGAAAACATGATTTGGGGTTTCGAGGAGGAACATGGGTGTTTTATTCTCTTCTTTTCTGTTGGTTGGTCGGCCCCCTTTGGCTCTTTTAGCACTTTTTTTATACCACATAAGAAATCCTAGTCTTTAAAATACAAAATAGTCCTCCCTTAAGTTCACAGTTTACATTTAAGTGCTTCAATAACTATTTTCCTAAGAAAGAGAAATAACCTTACATGAAATCTTCTACCTTTGACTTAGAGGAGTTGAATTGCTGAAATAAAAACTTAGATGCTTTGGAAAGTAATTGAACTCATTTTTTCACAAAACCTGTTTGTTGATAGAATTCAGTGGTTATCTTGAAAAATTCATATAGCCCTCACATGATATAATGTTTTTCTGAAATTTGGAGAGTTGATATATGCTTGAGTCAGGAATTCAAAAAAATTGAGTTTGCATTAATTGGACATATGTAGCTTGATATATTCAAATCGGAATGGTCAAAGGTCAACACTAACAAATTTTGAGATTTGACTTTGAAGGCTGTGATTTCCATGCTATTTCTTTTTTTTTATTTTTCTTGCAATATATTTTCATAAATTTACGGATGTTATCTTTTTAATTCCACTGAAATCACTCCATTTCAACCTCTGGAGCTTCCACTGTGCACAAAACATCAACTGAATGTCAAATATGTATAATCACCTCCAATTACCTTTTTTTTGCATCTTTCATCCAAAAATATCTTTAAAACATAAAATAAAAAATATCAAAGCATTTTATACACAAAAAATAGGCAAAACACTAGATAAATATGGGTTAAAATATCAAATAATATAGTTACATCAATATATAAGATTAGTTGCATTAGTTTTTGCTTATAATATATTTGTTTATGATAGTAAAGCCTCAAAAAATACTTATGAGTTAAGAATATAATATTTTATTTATTGTCAATTTTATCATCATTTTCCATTGACTTTTTAAAATAAAAATCATTGATTTTTTTTTAATTTTATGTCCACTTATGATAATAAAACCTCAAAAACATATTTACGAGTTGAAAATATATTGTTATTATTACTTAAAAACTAATCTTTTTTATATCAATTTTCAAGGATAAAACCGTTGAAGCTTTTTTTTTATCCTATGTCCATTTATGATCATAGTTGTCAATACCGTTCTGGTCGTCGTTCCGGTTTTTCGATTGGAACGGAACGTTCCGATTTCGGAGCGTTCCGGCGTGCCGTTCTGGTGTCGTACTGTTGATATATATATATATATATATATATATGAAAAAAATTTAAAAAAAAAACAAAATATAATTTTTATTTTTTATAAAATCAAAGTTGACGCAATATTTTTTTTAGAATATATATATTTTATTTTTAATTTTATATATATATAAAAGTTTACAGTTAGTTGTAACGTGAAGTTACAACTTACAACTATAAACCCTTCTTTATTATTATTATTATTATTATTATTATTATTATTATTATTATTATAAAAACCCACAAACCCTACTGCCCCCATTTATTATTATTAGTATAAATTATAAAAACCTAACCCTACCCCCTCCCCACTTTCTCTTTGCTTGCGCCGTCCCCCCACTTTCCCTTAGCTTCCCTTTGCTTGCTACTTCCCCACCCTTCCCGGTTGATTTCTCTTTTGATTGTTTCTTGGACTTCTCTAATGGTGAATTCAAAGATGGTTATGCGCAAGAAGAGGAGGAAGAGAAGAACTCTCTTTCTGTTTTCTCTCAAGACCCTGTTAATGAGGATATTAACTCTAGCAGCTTCTCTGATTCCTTTCTCACGAGTGAACTTGTTGTCCCAGTAAGTGAAGATGATAACTATTATAGTGAAATTCGGTTTTATGAGCGAGAAAGCAATGCAAGAAGATTAGCCTCGAATGCAAGGGAGCTTTCTCTTTCTTTTTCTCTTTCGGTGTCGTTTTGATTTTGAACCCGGAACGGAACCGAAGCGTTCTGGCCGGAATTTCCGGAACGGACCGGAATTAAAACCGGGACAAAAACGACGCCATTTTGTCCCGGTTTTATGAACGGAACGGCACGTTCCGGCCATTCTTAAGGATTTAACTATTAAAGAAACTTTATTATCATTTTTACATTGACTTCTTAAGGATTAAACTATTAAAGTTTTTTTTATCTGATGCCCAATTATGATAATAAATTCACAAACAACAACAAGAGAATTCATCTAAATAATAATAAACCAAAACAAACATATCACCTCAAACATCATGTCTCCACACCACATATCACAGTAACAAAATACATTTAGTAATCATAGTAATGTACACCATATTAAAAGTTATTAAATCAAACCAATATCACAACAAAAATCAACATGTTAAATGTGCTGAGTAATTTAACTTGGGTTCAAAACATATCTTCCAAAATTAACTCAAGTTGCCTGGAAAGTTATAAGATCAAACAGGGAGCAACGTCGGCGTGTGTGATCTACGCACTGCCATGGCTGGTGGCGTGTTATTCCATTTTTCAATGATTGGAGTGGCGAGTGACTAGTAGGATCGATCATGTAATCCTTATTCTCCTCTTCACAGTGGTGCTAGCGGTGACACTAACAGCAACCTGCAAGTAGAGAAATAAGCACATGAAATTTCATATCTTTATTTATTCTAATTCTTCTTCCAATAACTTTAAGGAACTTATCTTAACTTCTAATGGTGTCACCGCCTTCATCCCATAAACTAGAGAATACAGGGTTGCACCCATCGATGTCCAGACAACCTTTTTTTGATCCATGCAATTCATACAGTGATATTTTGTGTCGATCTCTATAAATAATTACTACTTTCTAAACAATTTTCTTTATGTTTTTGTTTGTTTTTTCTACTAATTTGTTCGACTTGCATTTGGATTTATCGGACCGATTATATCTATTCCCCCCATTACAAATGACCACGGCACAATCATATTGCGAAGTGGTACTGGTGATGCATTGATTTTATTTGGCATTTGTGACACTTCCACACATATTCAATGCAATTTTTCTCCATAGTTGACCAGAAATACCCACTCCTTTGCATTTGTCTTGACATCACTCACTCCTTCATGTATTTATTCCATTTCCTATTTTTTATCCAAGCATCTCGACAAAGTTACATCAATTCCCTTTTTATATAAGATTTCTCCATCTAAAAAGTAATCAATAGTCATTCTTTTTAAAGAATTTTTGCAGGAACGGGAACAAAGCACAGCCTTGATGGTAAAATTGTTACTGGCCTAATCATTATCCAGCAATTCTTAAACTTTTCTTCTTCTTCTCCCCTTAACGCATTATACGCTCCTCTCTTCTTTAATTTTTCAATTAATGCTTTAGCTTATTAAATACAATATAAATTATTACAAACAAATATTTATATCTTTAATAATTAATCCTGTAATAATTCATTTTCACTTTGATCTTGTATCAAACACTCTGGTTAAGAGATGCAGTTAAAGCAATTAATACATTACTATTTCATTGAAGTGACCGTGTAAGAAGACAAGTGCCACTAGCTGAATGTGTTTAATCTGTAAAAGGGTAGCCAGCCAGCCGGTAGGAAATTTAAAGACAAACCATACATGTAATTAGGCATTACATTACAAGTTGACCGCGGTCCCCCTGATCAATCAACTATTACACTGCAACTTGCTACAAGCTTGAAATTAACATCAATGGCCACTAGCTAGAAATTAAAATCAATGGCCACTAGCTAGTCAATCTCTCCACCACTCAAGATATCATCATAGGTGGTCAGTAGTACGAGTTTGGAACTAAAAAGTTTTGTTTCTATGTGGTTTTAGGTTCAAATCATGTGGTTGTTAATATAATGATGACTTATATAATCGTTAATTTTAGAGTCTATAGAATTAGTTGATACATGCGTAAATTGATCAAGACGCCCGCCTTAATATAAAAGAAATACTATCAAGCAAAAGCATCTTTTTTCTTCAAATATCTTCTGAGTACAGAAACTTTCTTATATAGACCTGGTCTAATTAATATATATCATACTCACAACAAATTATCCGTAGGCACCAATGTATGGGAAACGTCTCGCGCTTAATTTGAAGGTGAGCCACCATGGACGAGGTCTACTTGAGAATTTCTCCACCCATGATGCCAAGCAAGATAATGATTTGATGAACCAGTAGATATAGGGTACATGAAATTAGCTGCTACAGCTCTATTAAACCCAGGTTGACCCACCACCAGCACCGTACAAACAAGCATAGAGCTCATCAAGTTGCAAGACGTCACCATTAACATCCTCATGTAAGCTCGAGCTGCCTCTATCATCACAAGATGAGTTGCAGGAACCATTAACAGTAGGTTGAACTGTTGTTTCTTGGCTAAAAGTGAACACCATTTGCCGAGCCCGCCACAAGTCCTCTTGAAGCTTTACCACTTCTCGTTCTAGCCGCCTCCTATCGGATAACGCATTCTCTAGTTTCACTTGGAGTGTATTATAATCAAGCTCTAGGCTCTGCGTCTTCCATCTTGCTCTCTTGTTCTGGTACCAAATAGCAATTTGTCTCGGTGGCACCCCCAGCTGGTTCGCTAGTTGAACCTTAAGCTCAGGCTCGAGCTTCTTGTTGGTTGTGAAGGTTCTCTCTAGGAGCCTCACTTGGTCTTCTGTGAGCCTCTTCTTGTTGTTGTGTTTTGGCGAGTAGTGTTGTTTTTGCTGGGTTTGAGAATGGGAGAAATCCATTCTGCTTTGGATGATGAAGAAGATTACAGAAAATGATGAGATCGAGGAAAGCTGGGAAATGATTGTGATGAAAATAATGCAAGTTGGTTCAAAGCA
This sequence comes from Salix purpurea, assembly GCA_027405865.1. Lineage (NCBI taxonomy): Eukaryota > Viridiplantae > Streptophyta > Magnoliopsida > Malpighiales > Salicaceae > Salix > Salix purpurea. The sequence goes on from JAOWLH010000002.1 coordinate 24,340,965, forward strand.
AATGGTGGGTTCATTTCGTTTTTATAAGGGTTCGCAGGCTTCCTCAAGTTACCCTTCCCAAAAAAAAAAAAAAAAAAAAAATCTAATTCTATAAGATTTTGTTTTCAAAGATGGGAGAGAGAAATACAGGCGGCTATATAAATATTCAAGTATACAAGTATGGCACTATTCGTGCGGTCATCACGTGAAGATGGTCCTACTCTTGTTTATAATTATATAATTACCCGGCATTTTAGTTTAGAGACATTCAATTATATTATACAGACTAGCAGCAATGAAAAAAGGCTAACAAAAAATGAGCACTATCCTCTTTGTATTGGGTCGGAATCTTGTCCTAACATTTACTTTTTATTTTTTCATAAATGTGTTAAAGTAAAAAAAATATTAAAAACAATTATTTTAATTTATATTTTTTAAAACTATATATCACATCACAATATCAATCACACATAAAGCGAGTTTGGTTTTTATGTTCCCTGCATTTTTGAAGAGATTACGAGTACTAAGGTTTCAAGCTGCTTAAGATACAACAACAATTGATCAATTGGGTTCACTTCTTCTTTAGAAAATGTTCCCTGTTTGTACGTTGCATGGCAATGAAATTTGTTGTTTCGAACATGAAGACTCCCATGAGAATTAGTTTGATGGTATGATATATGGTATTCTTATAAAGAGTGAATTAAAATAATATTTGTTTTAATAGTATTGTATTAAATCATAAAAAACAATTAAAAACATTTTAATAGAATGATGAACCTATTATAAAATAAAAGCTTAATGAAAAAGAGATAATATATATTGCAATATATAATAAGAAATCTTGACTAAAACTAGCTATTTAGCAAAAGAAGTTGAAGAAAATAAGAACAAAGAAAGGAAATATGCCCTAGTACACTCCCACTTTGGCTTATATGATAGTTAAAGTAAAACGTATTTTAAATATTTTTTTTAAATTAGTTTTTTTATATTGTTTTAATACAACGATGATAAAATTAAATCTTAAATTTTAAAAGAATTATTTCAATATATTTAAAAAAACATTTTTAAAAAATAATAATTATTATAATATCAACCATATTCTTAATAGTATTGAAAAGAACACATGCCCGTAAAAAGTCCTTGAAAATTGAAGAATTTGACCGTCACTGGTCGTTCATTTGATCGGTGTTTGCGTTCATGTGTGGCGGCTGCCCGCCGCCTGGTTAAAAGTGACGGATAAGTTAGAGGTGAGAATACTGAAAGTCCACGCAACAAGGAACTTCAACACAAACATTAATGATTTATCAGACATCGCTAGAAGTTTAAAATATTTTATTGGTATTTCTTTTATATTACAAAGATTTAGTTTATTTATTAATTTATTCTATTTGACCACTGATGCTCCATCAAACTGCTCATTTTAGGACCCCAAAATTCAGTCATACTCCAACTCTATTTTTGAAAGTAATCCAAAGTCATAATCCAACCAATAATCTGCCACAAATATAGTTTGCTTCTCTATCGAAATAGTAATTTTCAGAATTAAGTGGAGCACACAAACAGGCTTTTTCATGTCCAAGAGTTTATTTGTTCTTATAATTTATATGGAGCTGCTTGCCTCACAAATTATTCCAATTTTGAAAATTCACGTGTCCTATCCTAAACCCAAAATAAAAAAGAAAAGTTCTTTCAACCCATCTGTCAATGTTTTTTTTAATGTGAAAATACCCTATCTTCAAAAATTGTATTTTATGAGTCTTGGTGAGAAAGTAAAACTTTGGTTATCCCAGACTCTTATAAGAAATGCACACCCTGACTCGCACTCAAAACTTGTTATGCAGATCGCAAGTCCTCCATCATCACGTCATAATCCTTGGAACCATCTACCCGTTTTCATAGCCTCAACTATGTTTCAGGTTCGGGTACCATGAAAGAGTTATATTGCATGAACCTTAAAAATTGTCATATTTTTCTTCCAACAATTAGCACAGAACATTGAATTGAAAATAATGATTCTTGAGCCAAACCGAGAGCTTCCCACAGTTTCTAGTGTGTGCTGATTAACTATTGAGATTAAAGGGTTCTGTATCTGCTCTGTGGTAAGAAAAGAATTGAATTATTAATTACCAGTAGCAAATGTAATTCAGAATTGGAGGAGGAATAAATACCTGTAGATTAATTGGTTGAATTCGTGGACCATGCAAGTTGAGAGGAACTATTATAAAACGTTGAAAAAAATGGTTTTGTTATTGTATTTATTTACTATCTAAAATGATTTATGGTGAATGTAAGACTTATTGATCATTCTTTGTACTATGTCAAATTTATTAATTTCACAAATTCAATGAATTATCCCAAATAAATTTTAATTAGTCTTGATTTTATTCTGTTTCAAGATTCATTGAATTTGCAAATTTATTAAATTCTCAGGAATAAATTCTAATTAATTTGCATCCTTGGTCTCGTCAAATGAAGCGATTTCAGTCTTAGTTCTTGAAGAAGAGGAAAGACAAAAACAAACAAATAAATAAATAAATAAAACCATGCTCTCATTTTATTTCTTTTGTTTGTCTTTGTGCTCTTATTTCTCTAGCTTAATTTAGGTTTTGTTGTGTGAAGAGAGAGTTTTTGAGATCATATGTCTTGATTGTGCATCCTTTCAAATTATTATTAAAAACCCAGAAAGCAAGTTGATTGGCAGCTATTTAGCTTTGAAATTAATTTTACATTTCTACAAGCAAGTGATATGTATAAATATATACACGCACTTATTTATTTATTTTAATATTTTGTATTCATGTTTTTTATATTATTCAGCAAATTTATATAATTGATTTTGCTAGATAATTTTCCACAACATAAAAGTCTTTGTGAACGCTCTCTCTTACTCTACTTTTTATTTTATTATATGTTGTCGAGTGTATTTATGATATTGCCAACTCCCTCTTTTTTCAATGCACTACGTTTCGTAGAAGCATGACGTGATGATTAAAGATTTGAGCTCTACATTGCAGATCTCGAATTCAAGTCAAAATATATATAGTTTGTAAGAACCTGAAACAACCAGGGTTATACTAACTCTCCAGGCTCACAAAGCATGTCTAGGAGATAGAGTTTCCTCGCATAAAATCCTTCTCGCTCTATCAGTTCCTTTTGGGATTTTTTGTGCTTTTATTTGACAACATTGACTTATCACATTAGTAGGGAGTTAGGATATGTGCGTGTGATCATATGGGACTCTGCATCTCACGAATCTATCATAATTTTGCGACAAAGCAAATAATAAAAACATCACCACTTTCTATTATTGGAGATAATGTTTATAATTTTGACCCTCCAATGATTTATTATTTTTTCACCTCGTTATGATTTATATCCACTTTATTTTGTCTAATAAATTTGAATTTGTTTAATTTCGGTCATGAAGTCGACAATTTAACAAAAAATAGATGTTATTTTTATTTTGTCAGCCTCCAGTGGTGCTGCGATCAGGTAACAGTGGAGGCCTTTTGACTTTGGAAGTAATAAAAGGGTGATAGATCCATGCAACTGCCATTGCAGAGATGTAATTAATGGCTGTCGTATCATAACAGTTGCCTTTGCCGGGATGACAAAGTGGGTATGCACCCTAACATCAAACCAGTTACCTGTATAGTTATTATATTTGATTTTATGATAATTCTTATGGCTGTAGATTTTAAAAATATATGATTGGTTAAAATTAGTGTTTGATTTTTTTAACTAAAAACAAATTATTTGAAACCGTCCGAAAGAAAAAAGAAAGGTCTACTGGATGGTAGCAGCCTAGGTTAACTTAGATGTTTGACCCAATGGTCAAACCTTGTGGATTGAGTCGCTGGTTAATTTGATCTCTTTCTGCAGCATGCCTTGTTTGAAACTAGGCCTCTGGGCAGGCTGACAATGCGATGACATCGAGAAGAAGATAAGGTTGCCAATCACAAGTTTAAGAAGTACGAAAATGGTATTTCTAAAATTCGATAGAGATTTATAAATTCAATGTGAAAAACTCATTCAAAGCTAAAACTGTTTTAGGAATCAAAATTCACTTTGAATGTTTACTTTTTACATAGTTTTTTATTACTCGATTAGTTTATCATATACCTAAGTACTTCTATTATAGTTTGTACTTAGTTTTATCACTCATGTTGTGTTGTAAATAGAATTTCAAGTTAATTTTAAATATAATAAAACAATATGCTAATTATTCTTTCTTTATTTTAAATATTTACATTCATTTTATCTTAGCAACTAAATATTGATATAAATATATAAGCTTCATGTAATTACAGCTAATCAAGGTTGTCAAAATCACAATTTTGACACGACACGAAAAGGGTTTCTGAAACTCGGATCGTTAAATCGTACTAGAATTTTTCCATACAAAAATTGTAAAATCACAACTAAAATCGTGTGGGTAGAAAAATCATAAAATCATAAGTAAAATATTTTCAAATATAATACAATATAATTATGGTTATAAAACTTCATTAGTTAAGGTTCATACATGATTTAAAATAATTTAAAAATATATTACAAAACAATTATGTCCATAAAATTTTATTAGGTAAAAATTAACAAATTTAAAATAAACATTCTGTTGGCGTGCTATGTAAGCTAAAATCAGCCTCATTACCCCCAATTCGTCATCTTCCTCGCTATTTCTAATACATTGTTCAAAAATACTATTGTAAAGATTATTAGTACTACTAGTAGTATCAATATTGATATTTTTAATACTAGCTCCAACTTCAACAAATTATTTTGATATTAGCACATGAAAATAATTTAAAAACACCCAAAAAATTAATTTTAAATAAAAAATTTTATTTATTTTAAAAATTATAAGTATAAATTTTAAAATTAATATTAAAATATATACTTGTTGTCTAATAAATGGGTCTATGTACTGATTTTTTTTAATTTGATTTTTTATTGAGAGAGAGAGAGAGAGGAGGGGCTAGGTGCCTAGCTTGCCAGAAAAGGAGAGGGGCTACGCCTAGCTTGCAGCCTTGCAGGCATAGTCTGCGAAGAAAGAAAAGCTTTGGCCTTGGCGCCTTGCAGATAAAAAGTTTGGGATCTTAAAATCGTACTAGATCGGTTTAATTTTACAATCCATATCGATTTTGATTGAATTTGATCCAAATTGATTTTTCTACTCGAGTTAATAAAGTTTGATGAGTTGACTCGTAAAATCATACGATTTTGCGAGTTAACTTACAATTTTAACAACCATGCAATTAATTCTTATAAAATATAAGAGTAAGAAAATTCTTTAGAGACCAAGCGAAGCTCTTCGATATATCATGCAAACTAAGATCAAATATTTTAATTGAAATACTTGATGGAAAGTTATGAAAAAGATGTTAGGTGATGATGAGTTAATCCCATGCACTTGACCTTAATAAAAAACTTAGCCTCACCCAAGTTTGTATTTGTTGTTTTCTCATTGGAAATGAATGGTTTCTTTTATTTTCTTAAAGGAAAGCCACATGATGTGTAGTGGTATGTTCGACGAATAGAAAATTGAGGTTTATATTTATAGGCCTAAGAACTTAATTGTTTTCTTGTTTTTACTTGAAAACACCTCCATAACACCAATTAAGCTAAGAGCATCCTAAAATAACTCTAAAAAATAAAAATCAACCAAGTTAAAATACAAGAAACAAACCTCAATCTATCTTTTCTGCCATGTTTAAAGAAAGAACCATCTATATTGAACTTTTTTCAAGAAATGAGACTCCTTGACACAAAGATTATCCTCATTGGTGACCTGAATGTGCCTGGCCAAAAAATTGTTATTTTTCGATGAGTTTCTCTATTCTCTTTTGAGCCGAAAGGTTAAAAAATAAATAAAATACACTTTTGAATCCACAAAAATTCTAAAAACTTTGAGATTGACCAAGTATTTCTTAGGTGTATTCCACTGTGAGTGTCTTGCTTTAAATTTATCTTTCTACTACAATTTAAAAACTTATTTCATAGAATTAGGTCATAAAAAGATTACATTAAAAATACATAAAAACAATTTAGGATAAAATTAAAAAAATATGGCAAACATGGAAAAGAAAAAAGGAGCGGAGCTGCAGTTAGGAAAAAAACCCAAATATTTTAGTTTTTTTAGTTTATTTTATGTTTTAACTTTGCTTTTGCCTATGTTTAAGGCAATTATGAATTTTAAGTTATTTTTTACTCCTAATTTTCCTTTAGCATATTGCTAGTCCATTAGCTCACGCTATATCGTAGGTCGAAGTCAATGTTTTTTAGCACCAAAAAACTATCTTTGTATTTGTAACGTGTCTCCTAATAAAATAAATTTTAACCATGAATTGATTATTTTTATTTAATATTGAGATGGAAATACTTTTGATCTACTTGGATTAACCTAAGTTAACCAACAAAACCCACATGAATAATCTTGAAAACAATAAATTAGAAAGCTCAATTCTAAAGTAACTCAATGTTGAAACATTGAATTGATAAAAAAAAAAAAAAAAAAACACACTTAATTAAATATATACAAACCTAAGTGAACTTAAGTCAATCAAACAAAATTGCAATGCAAGTCATCAAATTCAATAAGTTTTTTTTTTATCTTAGAGTTTATTTCTCATTTAATTATACATTAATATGAGTCTTTAAAAAAAAAAATGATAGGCATACCCACCCCCCCCCCCCCCCCCCCCCCCCCCCCGTTTTTTCTCCCGTGCGCTTTGCGGCGCCGTTTGTAACATTGAAAATCATATAAGATAATAGAATCCTAATGAAGCTATTAAAAACTTAATAAGTTAAATTAAAGGATAATGAAGGAGAACGAGGACTTCATCTAGATGCCTTTTCTCTTTCTATCATATCACCAATTCTGATCCATCACAGCTCACATCAAGTGTTAGGTTAGTTTTTAATATACAGATAAGGATCATGGAAATAATAATTAATAAATATGAAGATAAATCAAGACTTAAATACTCATTGATGATACGATGTATTTTATATTACATGTAGCTATTCACTTGGACCGTTTTCAATGGGGGCACTGCTCACTCAAGTCATAGACACGAATAAATATTTTGCCCCATAAGGAGAAACTAATTTGGTCAAGGAATTAATTAGAATGCATTAACTGACCTATTTTAACCTGTTGAAAGATGAAAGTATTGTTTGAGATTATGATTTTGGTTGCTTTTCAAAGTATTTTTCGTTTAAAAAAATACTAAAATAATATTTTTTTATTTTTTAAAAAAATTATTTTGACACCAGCATATGAAAATAATCTAAAAACACCAAAATATTTTTAATAAAAAATAAAAATTAATTTAAAAAAAAACAACTTTTAAAATACAATGTCAAACATGTCTGAAATTATGTTTCATGGCTATCAATATGAATTTGAAAACTTGTTACGGCCCGTTTGGATATGTTTACCTGCCATTCAATGAAGGGCTATGAAATATAGGGGGAAGGTTGTCCTTAGCCCTTGTTTCAGGCAAGTTTGTCAATTTTATTTTGATTGGTGTTTTATTTTTTCAATTAGAACGGAATGTTTCGATTTCAAAATATTTTGGTGCTTCATTTAGAGGTTGTACTATTTATATTTATATATAATTAAATATATTTATTACAAAAAATAGTTCAAATCCAAAAATAAAATTATTTAGAATTGTGCAATTTAAATTTTAAACATAAGTAAAAAAATGATAGTTGAACTTATATAACTCAACAGCCTTGATGGGTTCAAAGATAACATGAAAAATTGATAAAAATATAGTTTGAACTAAAAAATATCAAGTTAACATCTTAAAAAAATATTGAAACAACAATATATTGAATCAACTCGGGTCAACCTAGATTAACCTTTGAAATGTGTGATCTTCGTTATAAAATCATGATAACCTTAAATAAAGCAAATCAAATTAAATTATTAAGTTCAATTCATAATAAATTCGTTGTTGAATAATAAAATTGAGAAAAAATTAATCTAAAAAATACACAATAAAATGATTTTTTTGAACAAAATTATGAACATGTATAATATTACGAGAATATTATCATCAATCTTGCAAGGTTATTACATTCTTTGATTGCTCTGAAATTTTACTATAATATATATAAATACTTCAAGAGACTCCTCGTAAAATTTCATCTCAATCTAATGCTTGAATTAAAAGATATGATTGATATTGTAAAACTACTTATTATTTAAAAAAAAAAAAAAACATTATTTGGTTAGAATGGAATGTGCAGAACAAAACTGAAACGGGTTAAAAAAATTTACGAGATAAAATTTGTTTTTGTTTGCTCTATTTTTTGAATTAAAACAAAATATAAAGTACATTCCAAAATGGAATTAGACAGAATCGAGACCACTGGTCTCAGGAGGACAGCAACGACGAGATGAGTACACCTGAAATGCACTTAACAAGAACCTTAAACAAATATTCCTGTTTACTTTTGTCACCTTTACACCAAGACGCCCACATAGCATATGATTTATGGTCGTGTTTTTTCCCTTCTTGCCTTCTTTCTACCACACCCATCAGGCAACTGTATAGTATTTTTGACGTGAGGTCATATCATGCAGCCAAGTGCATGTATTTAGAGCACTGCTCATAGATAATCAGGGCATAATTAGGGCTCTCGAAAGGGATACACTAAAATAATTGTGTCTCTCAAGTTAGAGCTAATTCTTGAATGGATGCACTCTTCCACGCGTTAAATCAACGAAGCTGTGCGTTTGGAGGGGTACAAACCTTCCCCCACACTTACGTCATGATGATCTGGAGGCTGGACCCTCTGAATGTGATGCTTGGTTGGGCCTCTCTAGCTTCTTCTCCAAAGAGTAGCTAGCTAGGGTAAGTGACAATATCAGTTAACATCACACGGGACTCGTTCAAAGTTTTGATGGCTTCTTCCCCTACCAGATGCATGAATGATCCAAGCAGTCAACATGATCTGCTCCACTCTTGTCAGTATTTCTTGCATAAGTTTATGGGAGAATAAATTTGAGAGGAATAAATTTGGACCCGTCTTATATTTTTTATTTTTGTTAACTCTGGTTGTCCTAAACTCTTATAATTGGTGCATTCCTTAACTCAAACTTGAAATTTACTGTACAAATCACAAATCTTTTGTCATCACGCCACATCTCTTGAGACTGACCCGTCTTATTTCCTAACATGCTTGTATGAATTGATTACCATGAAACTCGAACATTATTTCATGCCTTTTATCTTTGCTAACCAAGACGTTGGATATGTAAATTACTTTCTTCCCTTGATTAATTTATAAAATATATAGCACAACGTACACTTTGAATTCTCTAGAACGCATCATCATCGACCAATTAATGGTTGGTGCTGCTGCTGTCAATTAGATTCTACTTGGATTTTTCTAAAACACCTTCAGAAAACTTGAAATTTCACAGTATATAATACCAGCAGCTCTTTAAGATGCATGGTCAGTTTCTCTTCTTTTTTTAACAATAGTTTCTGTATTTTCATTGCCGGGAAGAGAAAAACTTTGAGCTTCAAACTTTTTCTTTGACACAGAGATGCGTGCTGCTATGAACTGGGATATGCTTGGACCCTTCTTTGATAACAGACGCGTCAACTCAAAACACTATTGGTGGAACAGATACTAATCACCAGGTCGAAGGGCCGACAATGTTTGATTGTAGATTATGACATCAATGGTCACCCTACCTTATTCGCGTTAATGATTCTTGATGATCTTCTATCCAATTACTTGCAAGTGGGCTGGCTTTCGGTGTGTAGAAAAAAAATTAAAAAAAAATTATATAGAGAATGAAATTGGAGAATATAGAAAACGATCGAAATGGGATTTTCCCAGATACCATCACTGGCTTGATTTTATTTCCCATGGATAGCAAAGGTTGAACCTTTGTTCTAGCTCTTGCTTTTCCTTCCTCAATCATATGACAACTGGTGGTGGACTGGGATGGCAGAGTTGGTACGAGGAAAAAGTCTTGCATGCTGTAAGCCTGTGTGTCACCGTTGTGCTTTTACATATATTTTATTTTTTTCTAACAGTGGATGAATGAACATTTCATTATCAGAGCAACCGAGGAGGAACTTATCCCCAACACGAAAGTCTTAGGAATAAAATAGAAAGTTCTGAAGCTGCAATTGTCTCATCAATTTATATCAAATTAATATATGCTTTTTTTTTAGACTTTTGGTCCATTATTAGACTTTTGGAGAAGGTAAATTATAAAAAATATTTTGTTATACAAATGTTTTTACAAAAATACTTTAAAATTAAAATTGTATTTTTTTTATATCTGCACTTAGACTATTAAGGATTATTTAAAAATATTAATTTATATTTTTTAAAAATAAAAGGAGTTTTGAAAATCAAATCAAACCACCAAACCAAACTATCTCTACGTTTATAGTGATCACGAGGTGAAAGTGGAAAATACATTTCCTTTTTATGGTTTTGAACAACGAGAAGTGATTTTGACCACACAAAAATGGACTCATGATGGCTGTAGTCCGAATATATTAAAGGTAGCCCAAGTAGTATGGCCCAAATGATATTTTTCTATCAATAAAAACAATTATACATATAGATCTTTTAAATATATTTTCTTACATAAGATATTTTTTAAGAATAAATTAAGAAATTTATGCATGCATATAATTAAATAAATTGAGAATGATTCACATAAAAAATTAATAATAATAAATAAAAAAATAAAAGACAAATTTATATTAATATATTTCATCTTAGTCATAAACCAGGTTATGTTTAGTGAATTTATTTATTATTATTACATTTTATTTAAATTAAATGATAATAAAAAATAATATGTATATACAATTGATTCAATAAAATAAAATAAAATATTATCAAGACTGTATTTATTAAATATTTTTTATTTTTTGAAACAATTTTAATGCGAAAGAAAAAAGAAAAATGGGTCAAACCTAGCTCCTATTCAAGAGAATTTAAAAAAAAAATTATTTTATTTTTATTTTTTTACTTTAAATTAAAAAAAAATTGTGTTTTTAGATTATTTTCATGTGTTGATATCAAAAATTATTAAAAAAAAAACATTTTTTGATGTATTTCTAAACGAAAAACATTTTTAAAAACAACTTCAACCACACTTCCAAACAAGTAATAGCTTGTAAAGTTGCCAAAAACTAGACAGGAAATATATTTTTATTTTTATTTTTACTAATCAATCAATTTTCAATTTGTTTTTTACTTGAAAACACCCGAGGAATATCCAATAAATCTAAAAAAAAACTTATTTGTACTTTTTAAAATAGCAATAAACCAGCTAAATCTCGAATAAATTTTCTCAAGACTTGATGATCTCTATATTTTCTGGCAAAATAATGATCAAAAGCTATCATCAACACCTTTTGTGGAATGGAATATTTTGATATCAGAAGCATGATTTAAGTCCTTTGACGAACTGGCATTTATAATTTAATCCTTTTGAAAAGGATTCCAGAAATTCGAGGGCAAGTGAGGTAAGATCTAAATAATATATTGATAATCCATGTTTTATATATTTGAAAATACAATAATAATTCGAATCCTTTTGTATTAGTTTTAATTTATTTATTTAGTTTTACTGGGTTGCAAAATTTACTAAAGAGAGAGAAAATTCTTTATTTATTAATCCATGGCCTAAGATCCTCCTCAAATAAACATTACATTTCTAATAAATAAATAAATAAAAACTCAAAACAGATTGTGAATAGTTGGCGAGGAATCTTTGATATTTATGAGGGTGCAGACAACAGAATCAGTTTTTTGGAGGCTTCGTGAAAGGTGGGAGAATCAGTTAATTGTAGAAGCATGCCAGCACCAAAAGTGAAGGCAGAATAAACTAGAAAGGGAATGGAAGATTTAAAAGATGAGATGAGCTCTACACGATTTCTGTGGTGAAGAAAATCAACGCAAAAATCATCAGGAAATCAACTCCGAGAACAAAGGTTCTCCAGGAACACAGCTAATATCTGCACATTAAGCATACAAATAGAAAGAATTAAATACAGGAAGCTCTCCTAACTAGAACTGCTATCGATCGAAACTCCTGGCCTGCACGACCCTACAGAAGAATCAAGTAACTGAATATCTCGAGTTTGCTGGGCTATGGTTGAAATCAATCAGCAAGGAATCAGATCAGTAAACCATAGAATGACTTTTACAGGCAACTTCACCAGGCTCACTGCAAGATTTGCCAGGCCAGCACAACAAATGCAGCAAGGGCAGATGCAACTCAGCACAGAACTGTCATCATCAAATCATTCATTGTCTCAATGATTTCATCAAATGTATTTGATAAACAGAAAAAAAAAACAATTCGTCAATAAATTATTAGATTTAAATATCGAATTGAAGATACATTGGCATGAATTACACGAGAAATGCAGAGTGAATTCATTAAAAAGTTAAAATTAACAACGCAGATGGAAATGGAAGGGAAGACTCACCCGATAACCCAAACAACAGCGCCGATTAGAGACAAAACCAACGCAATAAGAGCGAAGGGCAATCCAATCAAGAAACCTAAAGGCCTGCAATCACCCATTATATATAATCTTCTCTTTTCTTTTTTCTATTTTTATCTTTGTGTTCTTCAGGTATTAACAACACAGGTCAAATCCCTTTTCGCCAACGAGGATAAATTTGGTGTTTGGCGAGAGAAGAGGGATCCAAAGCAAGAAAGGTTAATTATAATCATTATCTTCCGGAGCAGTTTTTATTTTTATAGTAGCATGCAAAGGAGGACAGCTTGCACGCGGAAACCTTGGGCTCTGCAAGATTATTGTTTTTCCAAAATTACCCAAAGAAAAAATTGTTATAATTTAAGTAGCAAGTGAATAGATGATCGGAGCATAATATAACTCAAAGTTGCAAGAATTTGTTTGATTGACCAATATTAAGATTACTCGAGTCTTATTTGTCACTGCATTTCAAAAATATTTTTTAAAAAAATATTATTTTTTATTTTACATTAAAAAATAGTATTTTTATATTATTTTGATGTCCTGATATCAAAAATAATTTTAAAAAAAAAACATCATTCTGATACTTTTTTGAACAAAAAATACTTTGAAAAACAATCTTATCTATACTCTCAAACAAACACGTATAGTTGACTTGCATCTTGCTATCAAGAAAGTTCAAGTCTATAGGTATTTTTTATCTGAAAAAATAATAGAGGTCTATTAAGTTCTCAAGGTGAATATTTTTCATAAAAAAATATGTTCAAAGTGTTATAAAACTAATGTATTTCCAAGGAATTATACTTTAGAAAATAATAGAACTAATGTATTTCCAAGGAATTATAAATTACAAATTTCTTACATGTTGAACTCTATTAACAAAGTTTATAGGCGCTATATAGGAAACGTCGGCTGTAGTTTGGAGGTAGTAATTCTAGAGGATGTAGACTGGAACTAGTAAAGCTAAGAGTAAGCTGTTTAATTATTAGTAATTTAGTATGGATTTGGAAGTGTCCTCGTTAGCTGTTTAATTATTAGTAATTTGGTATTATTTTTTATTTATAAATGTATCAAAATAATATTTTATTTTATTTAAAAAAATATATATTTTTGATAACTACATGAAATAATCTAAAAACACAAAAAAAAAATCATTTAATTTTTTTTAAATAAACTTTTTGATTGCTTTCTAATCACACCTTTTAGTTAAATACGAGTCATAAACCCGCGCTCCGCCGCAAGGATTAAATTTTTTTTTTTTGTTTCGTTTTAATACATATAATTTTTTATTTTTTTATTTCAGTTTTTATTCAAATATTTTTTAGTTTAGTTTCGATTCCTTGATTTTTTCGGTCCTTCTAAGATAGTTTTAAATTTTTTGTTTGTATTTATACACCGTTGCTCTGAGTTTAAATTTTAAATTTTTATTGTTATTTGTATTTGTATTAAATACAACTCACATTAAAAAACATAGTAAGTTTAGCTTTGGTGGTGTAAAATGAGAGTGAAACTCTTTCTTATGCATATATAGTTAAACGTGAAATATTTGAAACACCACCGCTGGTAACTCTTCCGTTTTGTCTTATTTGAGACTACAAAAGTTATTTTACTATGAACTAAAAAAGTAAAATTACCGAGACACCCCCACTGACAATTCTTGGTTTTTGTCTTATTTGAGGGTATTATGATTATTATACTATGCATAGAAATGAAAAAAAAATTGAAAATACCTCTGATACAATGACATTATTTTAAACATATTTCACATAATAAAATGAATATATAAAAAAATAATATATATTTTTAGAAGTTATACGACGTCGCACGCGTCATCCAAAATGTGCATGAGCTCTAAAATTGACGTCGCGCCCGAAGACACGCCCACAACACCACGACAGAAAATATAATTAAAAATTAGTAAATTACCAATACACCTTTATAACCAACTCTTGGATTTTGTCTTATATGGGGTATATACGTACTTATACAACTCGTGGTGCGCATCAGTTGACCCGGACACCCCGATTATAAAAAAAGAGTTTGAGGATTAGTTATGGTGCGCTTAAGCTCACCCAAAGACCCCAGTTATAAAAAATAGGATTAGTTATGGTGCGCTTAAGCTCATCCAAAATGTGCATGAGCTCTAAAATTGACGTCGCGCCCGAAGACACGCCCACAACACCACGACAGAAAATATAATTAAAAATTAGTAAATTACCAATACACCTTTATAACCAACTCTTGGATTTTGTCTTATATGGGGTATATACGTACTTATACAACTCGTGGTGCGCATCAGTTGACCCGGACACCCCGATTATAAAAAAAGAGTTTGAGGATTAGTTATGGTGCGCTTAAGCTCACCCAAAGACCCCAGTTATAAAAAATATATAAGTGAAAAACAAAAAACAAAAGCTTATGTTGGCCCGGAGACACAGGTTATAAAAAAAACATATAAGTGAAAAAAACAATAAAAAAAAAAAGTATAAGCATGAAAGCACTGTAGCAATCCATATTGTTTAAAAAAAAAATCAGTCCGGGAATTAGTCGTGGTGCGCTTAAGCTAGACCGGAGACCCTGATCATAAAAAAATGTATAAGTGGACAAAAAAAATAATAAATTGGTCTGGGGATTAGTCATGGTGCGCCCAAGCTGCACTGGACACCCCGGTTATCAAAAAACAAATTTGATCCAGGAAGTAGTGGTGATGTGCTTAAACTGGCTCGAAGATCCTTGTTATAAAAAAAATATATAAGTGAAAAAAAAAAACTTAAGCTGGATGAGAGGCCATGGTTATAAAAAAAATATATAAGTGAAAGAAAACAAAAAAAAAGAAGCTTAAGTTGGTTGAGAGATCATAATTATAAAAAATATATATAAGTGAAAGAAAACAAATATAAGCTTGAAAGCACTGTAATAATCCATTTTTTTATAAAAAAAAATCAGCCCAGGAATTAGTCTTGGTGTGCTTAAGCTGGCCCGAGACCACCGTTATAAAAAAATATATAAGTGAACAAAACAAAAGTATAAGAAAAAAAAAAAAGAACTAGCAGGAAAGCACTTTAGAAAAAAAAAAAAAAAAAGGTTCGGAGATTGTTGTGGTACGCATAAGTTAGCCTGGATACCCTGGTTATCAAAAACATTTGATTTGGGGATTATTCGTGGTGCTCTTAAACTAGTTCGGACACTCCGATTATAAAAAAACAAAAACCAAAGAAAATATATAAGCAAAAAAAGAAAAAAAAAAAAAATATATATATATATATATATATATATATATATATATATATATATATATAAAAGTATAACAGGCAAATAAAAAAAAAACGAAAGAAATCACTAGCAGCAATCCACAGTCCATGTATAGGGAGCAGCAGTGCTTTCCCACATGGTTTATGTATTGTTAACAATAGTAATCATCGTAAGCACCTGTTTTCACTTCCATGTTATGTTAGGCCCACAGTGCTGTCTAAGCCAACAACTAATAAAATCCTGCAGCGTATATTTAGCTTGAAAATATATTAAATTTGATATAAAAAATTATTTTAATACATATTCAAATAAAAAAAACACTCTAAGAAAATACTTTGCAATACAATGCCTGTTTAAAATGATGATTCTGTTGTTTTGAAAAATATTTTTCATTTATAAATAAATCAAAATTATGTTTTTTTTTTTTTTAAATCATTTTTGACATCAGTACATAAAATAATTTAAAAACACCAAAACATTTTAATTTAATCATAAAAAATAAATTATTATTTTTAATTTTTTTCTAAAACATTTTTGAAACACAGATATAAACATTCCCATGATACCGAACACATAATTCATAGTCCATTGAGGTCATCTCCAAGGAAAAGAAAGCGTTGCTTTGGTTTTCGTCATGTCTATGAACCATTTTCAAGCTAGTTACAGCACCATCCATAAAATAAACTGTAACCACATCAGAATATTACTCGAAATTAGAAAAGTGCCACCATAGTTTTTAGATTTTCTGAAGCTACTCTGTATCATAATATATTGGCCAAGAGAACCCTATCACTCTTCTGCAATATTCACAAGCTCATATTCAACAAGAGAGAGATTGCTGTCTTCCTTGACAGCAAATTCTGCAGGCTCAGTGACTTCAACACGACCCCATTTGTCAGCTGCTAGCCTCATAGATCCCTTAAACATGTCAATCTTTGCATTGCGGATGATTACAGTTGCCCCTGGCTTCATCAAATCAACTGAGGAAATAAAAAGAGTTGTTTGAAAATAATGCAGCTAATAATGGGGACATTTGTAAGGTTAAAACAAATAAACTTTAAATCACAGAGAATCTACATTTTTTTTTTATAACCGGGGCAGTTTACACGCACTACAACTAATCCCCAGACCCACTAAATATCCTGCAAGATCAATGGACAGATAAGACACAGCAGGATGACAGACATACACAATGGGGCTTGAACCCGGGTGTAGAGGAAAGGAACAAGTCCCTTCCCCTACTAGGCCAAGACCCCACATGCAACCTACAATTTTTTTCATATACGGCTTGTTCCACAATTTCAAAAACCATTTGAATTCGAACACAATATTGAAAACTGCACTGACAATTTAGAAGACTTTAATCATGAATATAAATCCCCTAAGCATCTAGTTATTAAACATCCCAACAAATATAATTCAACACTCAGACTTTATTTAAGTTTTTGGAAATTTCATGTTGATGCCAAAGTTCCATAAAATACGACTTATTCAGAGAGAAGAACCAGAGTGCATACTATAAGCAGTAACCAATGATGTAGAGAGCACCACCTCTGATGCAGAACATCAGCCCATCAAGTTAAGCATAGCCCCCTCTATTGAACGAAACAAATCTAGCACTCATCCACATCTACGGCATAAAAATAAGAACCATATTCACAACAAGATCACACACACATATAGATTGATTTGTGTTTCTTGTAGCTGTGGTTACCGCAACCATTCCTAGCGAAGTATGCAGTTGAATTAAGAGAAACCACTGTTCATCAATATTTAATAGATTCGCTGACAATTCACCCTTTGCCTTAGGAGAACATGCTTTTCATTTCTAAGTTGAAATGGGAGTTATTAAGCGTAATTGGCTATCTTTTGCAAGTCAAGTTGAGGAGAAAGCCTCTAGACCGCTAAAATTAACTTGGCTACAGTTCCCCATCCAGACCTTATAGAGATCATTCTGTTTCATAGAGTGGCTTATCATAACCAGGACTACGGTTTATAGAGTGATTGGCATCGCACTCTGGGGAATCTTCTATCATACTCAGCGTAAATTTTAATTTCATTTATGGGAACAAAAACAATTCCAAATCCTAAACTTTCATCTCTTTCCTATGCGGAGAGGGTGAGAAAGAAAAATCATCGTGAATCCTAAACTTCTTATGCAAAGGAAGAGAACCCAAAAATGTTTTACATCAAGGCATATAATCCATTGAAGCACCAATTTTCCTTCACATAAAATGTATCTCAACAAACAAGCAGGAAACATTAAATGTTAAGAAATTAATAAATCATAAACCAAAATTCTTCTTTTAAAAAACAGAAAAAGAAAAAAGGAACCTTGATCATTTCTTGCGGTGAAAATGATGCAACCAGTGTCATCCCCAATAAGACATTCAGCGATTCGTGACTGACGGAGATGGTAAGAGACCGATCGGCCCTTCGGAAGGACAGCAATGGAATTAAGGACCTTGACAGTCAAGTTATGACCTCCAGTTCCAGGCTTAAGCTGGTCGACTTTTGTGAAGACAGGCTTTCTAAGTCCAGGTTTCCCACCCGCATTGCTGCTCTCTTCTTGTCGTTCCCTTCCTGTTTTTGTTGGTGTTGCCATTCTTTTTAATTTGCCTCGAATTCCCTAACCCTAATTTTTTATTATTATTTTGGGATCAAGATGGATTTTATTTATTTATTTTAGTGTCTGGTCTCCAGCTTAGCGTTAGCGTTAGGCGATTTCTATTCGATTGCTTTCTCTTTACATGTTGGAGAAAGATGCTTTATGAATGGTGAGTTCTTGCGGCTCATAGACTTAGCATGAAATATTCGAAATGGATTTAATAATTTAACATTTAATTATTTATTTATTTATGTTGTTGTCTTAACTTTTCGTGACAGTTTATATCTCTTTCTTTTTTACAGGTTTTTTTATCTCTTAATTTTTATTATTTTTACTCTTCAATACTTGTTTTATATATTTCAATGCTAAACAAAATATAAAATGTCTTTTCTTTCCCAAAAATATTATTTTTGTATATCTCTCAAAAAAGTCAAAATCAACAAAGTGAGGCCAATAAAACAATAGATCAATTAAATGCAATTATATAAAAAGAAAATGGCATCAAACTCCTTAAAGACAAAATAAAACAATTATTTCTTCCACTTAAATACAATTGATTTTTCAAATGATTTTTTTCCATTAAAGTATGCATAGCAAAACACAAATTATGTCAATTTTACCTAAGATAAACCAAATCAATTTTCAAAATTATTGAAATGAAAATTAGAATGCATCAAGTTCTACTTGTCTAGTCATTGTACCAACTCATTAGATCGGATCGAGTTTAATAGCAATCTCATCTCTTTTTCACACATAAAAAAACACAGTCTTCTCTCTTCTTTGTAAAAAATCAACTTCCACCTTTTTTTCTTGAATGAAATCTAACAAGTTAAGAAAACAGTCAACCAAACTATCTCTCATCAACTTAATCAATGCTAACACACAAAATCATAATTGTTGATGAACCAATCTAGTTCATCACTACCACTAACACAACCACATACCATAAATCATTCATACCTTCTCGACCAAACCCATAAATCATCCCAACATAATTTATCCAAACAAAACTGAATAACTTTACCAAACCACCATTTAAACAAATCATTTAAATTGTACCGAACTAAACAACCTACTTAGAGAACTTGAATTTGAACCTCCACCTTTTATTATTCTCTTTCTCACCTCTTTACATCTTTGTAACAGCACACCAATAATAACATGATATTAGCCAATAATGATGTCAACGATGGAGGAAAAGAAAAGGAAAAGTCAAATTGTCTATGGACTTATATTATCCTCTCACCAATTTTGAACTTCACGACCACCAGAAAGATAAACATGATGTTAAGTTGCACTGGATCTAGCCATTTAAAAGTCCTAACTATCACTAGTTTATATACCTATACATCATTGCATGGGTCTCGCGCGATCATTTTGTCCCAAATGCTCCATAGGTATATATTTCCCACTTTATATTGTTTTTTTTTTTGTTATTATCATGTTATTTATCTAAACCTTTAATGGAAAAAAAATCATGTCCATTTCACAATACCTTAAAGGCTAAAGACTATTGAGGACAATGCAAAGAAATAAAGAGATTAATTCCATATAGTATCAACCAAGTTGTAATGATTAGTCTCGTAATTATTTCATTATAATTTATTTTCTTCTATTTGCTTGTATTTTGATAACTTGTGATATTGATTGACATCTGAAATGTGATGATGTCTTTATTTGGACCTACTACATGTTTATGATTATACCTATTTTGAATTTGTAAATAACATTAGTTTGGTTAAAAGTGACTTTTAAGTTACATGCGAGTTGTATTGTTCTTTATGCATTTATTCTATATATGTTTTGTGTTTTTAAATCTTTCATGTCAAATCCATGTTAGGATTAAGCTTTTAAATAACGTTGGTTGAATTCAAAGCTATATGTATGTTTGATTCTTCAATCATTTTTCATGCTTATGTAAATTATGCTTTTAGATGTCAATTGTGTTCATAGTGTATTTGTATTATTTATCATCATTAATTCGAGCTAAATGTTAGTTTTCTTGTCAAACTAACTTTATTTTTAAAATTCATGAAAGTTAAGTTATACATGTGGGTTTTAAGTATGAGAATTAGATGTTAAATTTAATATTTTTAGCAAATATTAGCCAATCCAAAAAATTTCCATGTCACATTGGTTTGAATTTAAAAAACTTGGTTTACATAGAATTTTTATTTCATAATTGGATAATTTTTTCTTTTCAATTTTAAAAGTCTTTTAAAACCTTTTGTTTGAATTTGTTTATTTAACATCATACATAAATATAGTTGTTTTCATGTGTCGATGTTTGACTAGCATTTATATGTTTTTAGATCATTGTGTCTTATCATTTGTATATGTTTTATTGTTTTCAATATTTTAGTAAAATATAGAGTTGTGTGTGTTTTTTCTATATGTACTTTTTGCTTGTATTTCTTACACACACACTAATTAATAGAATTATGATTGATGATGATAATTTGAATGTGTAACTATAATATGATTGTGATTTCAATGATGACAACAATTATTGTGGTAAAAATCCATGATTTCAATATTTTAATGTTACATCAAGTCATTTCAACCATTTCATAGGGCCACCAAGTGTTATTAGTTACCTTTAGGCCTATTTTACCTTAATAAAATAAAATCAAAACCAATTGTTTTTTACATTTTTTTTAGGTATAAATCCCATTATTGTTTACAAATAGGAGTGACAATGGGTTTCTATATGATAGAGTTTTTTTATATCTACATCCTACCTATTTGTCAAGCTTTGAAAATCCATATGAGTATCCAATATTTGAGTACTCTTGTTATTCAACATAAATTATATATATATAGCATTAATATTTTTAATATAATATAAAAATATAATATTGACATAATATATTATTATTGACATGAACTATAACATATACATATCTAAATATTAACATGGACATGAAGTTCTTATCATGGATCACATATTTCATAGGAAACTATAATTATTCTTTATATTTCTATATTGAGAAGGTATGAGTAGAGGGACTAGAAACATGGACAAATGTTATAGATATTTTTATATTGAAGAAAAATAAGAGATCAATTAGTATTTGTACACGTAGAAACTTAAAGTATAATTTATAATGTTGAATATAAATCAATCAAGGAGATTCTGAAATGTCAAGGGAAACATCATTATAAGTTTAAGAGATAGGATCATCTATCATATAAAATAATCATGTTTTAAAGACTTAACCAATACAAGTAAGAGAAAAAAATACTTAATATTCTATGCATGTCATGTTACATTCTTGTGACTTTGTTAACATGGTCCTATTAGTGGATCTTATTAATGTGTTTTTTTCATTATTTCTGTCAATTTGCTTTCTCATGTCTTTTGTTAATATGCCTATAAGATAGATATGAGTTCAATAAGTTTGGTTATTCCTCTTAGAATAAAGAACATTATTATTTATAAGTGAAGGGTTTTTGTGATCTTGAAAATAGTGTTAAGGCATTGTGTAATGAGATGTTATATAAATGGAGATTTTTATTAAATAAATAGAGATTTTATTGGAGACATGAAGATCCATTTAGAGATATGGATAATTAATCTAATGACATGGAGATATTAGATATTAGTAGAGATGAAGGTCTTAACATGGAGAATTTAGTGGAGATAATGAGTCTCGTTTAAAGACATAGAATATTCATTTAAAGACATGGAGAATTTATTTAAAAACAAAGACAAAAAAATATTTATTTTATTGAAAAACTCAAAAGATATTCTCCATCAAGTCGAAATAAAATCTCTAGAAATTATATTGGGTAATGTATCATGAGGATCTTTCTCTATTTATTTAAGCTATATATTCTTCTTTATAAATTATTGAAAGAGACCCCGTAAATAAATCTTTCTATCTTTTTTTAAGCCATGATATTCTTTAGTATCATGATCAATGTCATGATAAAAGTTGTTGATACCTGATTTTTTTACTTTATTTTTGAAGTATTTAAAAAAAACAATAGCAAAAAACCAAAAAATATATATTTTGATGTATTTGTGTCATTTTCGTTATTTTTTTCAATATTGTCTCCAAAGAACTCGAATTTTAAAAAAGAAATAACGCATTCAACTTTTAAAGTGTTTTTTTCAAAATCATTCATTTTTCTCTTTGATTTAATGTGCATGTTTTTTTCTATTTTGAAAAAAAAAAAAAGGTCAGAAATATTTGGACACAAGAATTAAAATATTTGATTTTTTAGCATGATAAAGTTTAATTTCTGCTAGTTATCTGTCAAGATTAACAAGGAATTGTTTAGTTTATAAATTCTAATATTATTTTTTATTTTATTAGCTATGGAATATTTAATAAAAATATTTTTTATATAAGAACCTTGGTCTAGAACTAGGGAAGTTTGGAGTTGTAATTTGAATATTCTAGTTTTTATTCATACTATTATAAATAATATCAAGAAAAATACATTTCTCATTTTTATAATTTTTCTCGCTCTATAGAAATGGAGTAGTAAATGCAAAAGAAGGACAAAACAGACTTTAAAATTTTATTCAACATAATATGAACCTAACAAAGCAAACAATTCTTCGAGCCAAGAATCTGAAATCATTTCTCTGACCCCATTGATGTGCCTCACTTCTCGTACGGAACAGGAAAATCCTCAAGGTACCAGGGCCAGCAACCATGTCATCCCAAAGCAGATCAGACATCAGAGAGTGTTTTTGTCAGCTCTCCCACCTTCCCTGTTCCCACAACGAAAAGAAAAGGAAGAAGAAAAGGTAATGTAGTTTTAATTAAGCACCGTCTAATCTATATTTAATTTGTGGTAATCTATAATTATTATTAACTTTTTATATTCATTAGTCTTCGAGTGCACACAAGATTAGATGATATTTTTTTATCTCAATTGTTTTTATATTTCATGTCTTGAAACAATAACCAAAAGCTACCTTGAAAAATCAACTTGGAAAACTTATATTTGGAATATAAATAAAATCATTTCAACACCATGTATCTAATTGTAGTGTATTAAGCAAACATAGATGAATTCTACAATAAATAAAAATTAAATATATATATATATATATATATATATATATATCACACTAAAAGGGTATGATTTGTTTAGAATTGACGCACTTCGCCAGTATCTTACGGTTCCCTTTTTGCATTTAGATGCCGCAGTCATTTGGATAAGGATGCTTCGAAGCGTTGACTTAGGGAAAGGAGAGGCTACCCTTGCTTTTGATGATGATCTTAAGAAGCGGTCTAGATGAACATCAAGCTCATACAGATGTCTGGGTTAAACAGATTGCTTAATGATCCGAGTCCAAATGTTTGCTAATTTAGAATCCTGGAATTGAAAGTTAAAGCAGAGTGCAGCATGTGACATGTATGTAGATGTAAGAGAGTATTAAGGCTTACCCATCAAGAATGATAGCCGTATCAAACATGCCATGCCATCGATGAACCATGTGATCATCCATAGGAATTACCATCGTTGCTGGATCAAGAATAACTCCGCCATATACACTGGAATACATTGCTGGGTATGGCTGCTTTTTCACTGAACTCCACTTCTCGTGTAGACTCTCAAGCAACTGATCGATACAGCAATTGGAATGGAAAAGAAAGTTTAGTGAAATGGTAAGTAATAGAAGGAGAAGAAGGAATAATGCAGATATGTCACTTAAAAATAAGGATCACTATGAATTTTTTTTAATGGCCGGCTCATATTGTTTCTTTGCAACACCTTTATTGGGTCTTTGTGAATACCTGGGAGCTGGTTGAGAAGTGTCTTTGGTGATGGGATTATCCAGGATATTCTGGGCAAAAGACTCTTTGGTTGGTGGTGCAGGCAAGTGAGACCTCGTAGTTTTTTCCATCTCAGCTTCTTCCTCATCAGAGTTCAAGGCTTCTGTGTTCACGGCTTTTGTGTCACCAAAACAAAATTAAATCATCTCAGCTTCTTCCCCGTCATGATTGACAGCTTCTGTGTCATAATTTTCCAACGATAAATTCCTCTTGTCTGGAATAGTTTGAGTAGCAGTAGGTGAGGTTACATTCTGCTTGTTGCTACTCATCTGTTTTCAAATGTTTCCAGCTCTATAAAAATACCATCACCCTTACTTTTATCAGAAATAGCTTTGCAAAGATCTCCTTCACACACAGTCTTCCCCTGGAAAAGAGAGCCTAAGTTATCTGCTAAATAATAAGGATTCGTTTCATGGAAGGAGACATCAAGGGAGACATGGAGCTTGTGAGTTTGAGGGCAGTATCAGCGTTACCCTTTCTGAAAATCCGAGTAGCCAACGAAGACACAACATTGGGCACATGGATCAAGTTTGTTGCGCAAGACCTTAGGTATATGAACATAAAGGTTCTTGGTTCCAAGTTTGGTTGATGAGGTGTGTCAAAGAAGGTTTGTAATTTCTGGTATGGAGTCTGAAATTCAATCACCCGGGAAGGCACTATGTTCATAATGCACACGGCAGACTTGACAGCCTCTCCCCGATAGAAACGGGGCATATTCATTCCAAAGAGGGATGCACGTACCATCTCCATAATCTGCTTATTTTTTCTCTCTGCAAGGCCATTTTGTTGAGGTGTATATGTGCAAGAGGTATGATGTCTAATACCTTATTGTCGAAGATAATCACAAAGTGAGTTCTCAAGGAATTCCATGGCATTGTCAGATTGTCATACCTGAATTTGTCTCTGAAATTGAGTTTTCACCATGTTGATGAATTCCCGAAAGGCAGTACTAGCATCACATTTTTTATGAAGCAGGGATACCTATGTCATCCGAGTACATTCATCAATAAAGATAATACAATAACAAGCTTTAGACATAGATAAAATGGTTGCAGGTCCCCAAATATCATAGTGAATAACCATAAAGGGTTTAGAGCTTTTATTTGAGGAAGGAAAATAAGGTTTACAATGGCTTTTTGCCAATTCACAAGTGTTACATTGAAAATCCGAAATTTGCAATTTTGTAAACAAATTTGGTTTCAATTTTTTGAGATAGCTAAATGAAAGATGTCCTAGCCTCTTATGCCAAAACCACACCTCAGACAGTGACCTATCACCCTTCGTCGCAAAGCACACCTTGTTATACTGCCCTTCGCCAGTTGTTGTCAATTCCAAGTAGTAGAGGTTGTCTAACACCACAACCAAGAGTCTTCAGGGTCATAATATCCTGAAAAACACAAAAAAATGATAAAAAAGTAACAATACAATTTAGCGCTGAACTGATTTGGCTTACAGATAACAAATTGTATTCAAGACTAGGAACAACCAATATTGTATCAAGATTTATGGTTGTAGTGAGATCAATGGAGCCCTTCCCTGTAAGAGGAGAGGTACCAACATTGGCTGTAGATATGACCTGTTGGGATGATGGGAGAAGGTTTTGTAATTTACGAGTCTCTAATCATATGATCGGGTGCACCAGTATTAATAACCCAAGTATTATCCATCGTATTTGCAAAAAGAACACTAGCCTTACCAATACTACCTGGCTGAGTTATATTAGCAGTACGCATTGAAGTCCCCTTCTGAGTTGGAATGCTTGCACTTGATGTGGCCATCGCAGCTTTCCTAGAAATGTGCTTCCATGGTTTCTTTGAAAAATCCCACCATTCAGGATATCCAATAAGCTCGTAGCAACGCAGCTTGGAATGGCCAGTTTCACCACAATGGGTACAAACATGATTATTCGGTTTTCCTACACCTGGATTATTTTTTCCTTTGGAAAAACTAGAACATGTCCCTCGTTGGTATCGGTCAGTTATCATGGCTGTATTTTCAGAGGCTGTGCGAGAAACTCCCATAACTTGGTGCTGCTGTGACTCTCTTCTCACACATGCATAGGTTGCTTCTAAGTCCAGTTTTGGTTCTTTTCGAAGAATTTCTCTGCGGATTTGATCATATTCAGGATTAAGACCACTTAAAAAAATATGTACCCGCAATCTCATCATCGCTGCATGGATTTGGACAATTCCTTCAACAGATTCTGCCTGCGGTGTGCTGCAATGATCGATTTCCTGGAAGATTGTAACAAGTTCATTATAATATGTGGACAAAGATCTCCCATTCTGAGTGGTTGACAAAGATTGTTGATTCAATTCGAACAATCGTGTTTCATCAGATCCATCATAGAAGGTCTTTGACACTGCCTCCCAGATTTCTCTTGCTGTAACAAGACAGATGAATCTCTGCATTAGGTGAGGGCTCATTGATTCGATGAGCCAACTTTTTACTTTATAATTTTCGGTAATCCATGCATCATAGTTTGGATCATTGAGTGCAGGTTTCGATGTTGCTCCAGTGAGATATCCCAACTTGTTGCGAGCTCCAATATGCATCTCCATCAATTGAGACCATAATGTGTAGTTTGTTTCATTGAGAATAACACTGATAGGAAAGCCCGGAGTTTCCTGCTGAATGATAATTGGGTTTGATAGGGGGTTGTTCGGGGTGACTGGAACAACTGGGTTTCGTTCTTGTTCTGTCATTGTTTGCAGGAGAACAAAAATTCAATTTGTGAAAGTTTGTGTTCAAAGTTCATAGAATACAAAGTTCAAAGAGAGATGCAGAAAAGAACAATGTTAAAAAAAAATGTTTTCAGGTCTGCTCTGATTCCATGTTAACTATGGCAGACATACAATAAGAGGTTTTGCTTTGTAAAATATTCTTTGCTACTGCATATTATTCATCAGTTCAGCAAATATATATACAGGGCAGTAAGGACAGGGGGTAATAGACTTGAGGTTCTGCAACATTAATATTTCATTTTGATGCCAATTACCATAAACTGCAAAACCAGTTCCATCAAATACGACTTATTCACAGAAAAGAAGAACCAGAGTGCATATAAGCAGTAACCAATGATGTGGAGAGCACCACCTCTGATGCAGAGCATCAGCCCATCAAGTTAAACATAGCGCCCTCAATTGAAAGAAACAAATCTAGCACTCATCCACATCTACTGCATAAAAATAATAACCATATTCACAAGAAGATCACACGCACGCACATATAGATCGATTTGTTTTTTGTAGTTATGGATACTGCAACCATTCCTAGCGAAGTATGCAGTTTATTAAGAGAAAACCACTGTTCATCAATATTTAATAGATTCGCTGACAATTCACCCTTTGCCTTAGGAGAACATGCTTTTCATTTCTAAGTTGAAATGGGAGCTATTAAGCGTAATCGACTACCTTTTGCAAGTCAAGTTGAGGAGAAAGCCTCTAGACCGCTAAAATAAACTTGGCTACAGTTCCCCATCCAGACCTTATACACATCATTCCGCTTCATAGAGTGGCCTATCATTCATAACCAGGACTACGGTTTATAGAGTGATTGGCATCGCACTCTGGGGAATCTTCTATCATACTCAGCGTAAATTTTAATTTCATTGTGGGAACAAAAACAGTTCCAAATCCTAAACTTTCATCTCTTTCCTATGCGGAGAGGGTGATAAAGAAAAATCATCGTGAATCCTAAACTTCTTATGCAAAGGAAGAGACCCAAAAATGTTTTACATCAAGGCATATAATCCATTGAAACATACACAAATTGAAGCACCATTTTTCCTTCACAATAAAATGTATCTCAACAAACAAGCAGAAAACATTAAATGTTCGAAAATTAAATAAATCATAAACCAAAATTCTTTAAAAAACAAGAAAGAAAAAAGGAACCTTGAAGAAAGAAAAAAGAAAAAAGGAACCTTGATCGTTTCTTGGGGTGAAAATGATGGAGCCAGTGTCAGCGTTTCGTGACTGACGGAGATGGTGAGAGACCGATCGGCCCTTCGGAAGGACAGCAATGGAATTAAGGACCTCGACAGTCAAGGTATGGCCTCCAGTTCCAGGCTTAAGCTGGTCGACTTTTGTGAAGACAGGCTTTCTAAGTCCAGGTTTCCCACCCGCATTGCTGCTCTCTTCTTGTCGTTCCCCTCCTGTTTTTGTTGGTGTTGCCATTCTTTTTTATTTGCCTCGAATTCCCTAACCCTAATTTTTTATTATTATTTTGGGATCAAGATGGATTTATTCTAGTGTCTGGTCTCCAGCTTAGCGTTAGCGTTGGGCGATTTCTATTCGGCTGCTTTCTCTTTACATGTTGGAGAAAGATGCTTCATGAATGGTGAGTTTTTGCGGCTCATGCAGTGGAGTGGAAGATGATGGGTTACACTGCCACCTATCCGAGCGCCTGGAATTCATCTTGGCATGAAAAAATAAATGGATTTATTATTTTAACATTTACTTATTTATTTATGTTTATAACTTTCTTTCTTGTTTGCAGGTTTTGATTTTTTATCTCTTAATTTTTATTATTATTACTCTTCAATACTTGTTTTATATATTTCAATGCTAAGTAAAATATAAAATGTCTTTTCTTTTCCAAAAATGTTATTTTTGTATATCTCTTAGAAAAGTCAAAATTAACAAAGTGGGGCCAATAAAAAATAAATCAATTAAATGCAATAATAAAAAGAAAATGACATCAAACTTCTTGGAAGAAAAAAAACACTTATTTCTTCCACTTTAATACAATTGATTTTTCAAATGATTTTTTTCCATTAAAGTATGAATAGTAAAACACAAATTATATCAATTTTACCTAAGATAAACCAAATCAATGTTCAAAATTATTTAAATGAAACTTAGACTACATCAAGTTCTAGTTGTCTAGTCATTGTACCAACTCATTAGATTAGATCGAGTTTAATAACAATCTCATCTCTTTTTCACACATAAAAAAATAGTTTTCTCTTTTTGTTTTGTAAGAAATCAACTTCCACCTTTTTTTCTTGAATGGAATCTAATAAATTGAAAAAACAATCAATCAAATTGTCTTTCCTCAACTTTATTAATGCTAACACACAACATCATAATTATTGATTAACCAATCTAGTTCATCACCACCACTAACACAACCACATATCATAATTCTTTTATACCTTTTCAACCAAACCCATTAACCATCCTAACATAATTTATCCAAACAAAACTGAACAACTCTACCAAACCACCATTTAAGCAAATCATGAACCTTGAACCTAAACCTCCACCTTTTGTTATTCTCTCTCTCACCTTCTCACATCTTTGTAACAGCATACCAACAATAACATGATAGTAGCCAACAATGATGTCAATGATGGAAGAAAAGAAAAGAAAAGGTTAAATTATCTATGGACTTGTCTTATCCTCTCACAATCTTGATCTTCACGACCAGAAAAATGAACATGATGGTAAGTTGCACCTGATCTAGCCATCTAAAAGTACCAATTATCACTAGTTTATAGACCTATACATCATTGCATGGGTCTCACATGTCATTTTGTCCCCAAAGCTCTATGGGCATATATTCCCACCTTATATTGTTTTTTTTTTTTTGTTATTATCATGTTATTTATCTAAAACTTTTATGAAAAAAAAAATCATGTTCATTTCACAACACCTTAAAGGCTAAAGACTATTAAGGACATTACAAAAAAAATAAAGAGATGATTAATTCCATATAGTATCAACCAAGTTGTAATGATTAGTCTCGTAGTTATTTCATTATGATTTATTTGTTTTTATGTACATGTATTCTGATAACTTGTGATACTGATTGACATCTAAAACGTTATGATGTCTCTACTTGATTTGGACCTACTAAATGTTTATGATTATACTATTTTGAATTTGTAAATAACATTAGTTTGGTTTAGAATGACTTTTAAGTTACATGCGAGTTGTATTGTTCTTTATGCATTTATTGTATATATGTTTTTAAATCTTTCATGTTAAATTCATGTTAGGATTAAGTTTTTACTTAAAGTTGCTTGAATTTAAAGCTATGTGTATGTTTTTTTCTTGAATCATTTTTAATGCGTGTGTAAATTATGCTCTTAGATGTCAATTGTGTTCATAGTGCATTTGTATTATTTATTCATCATTAATTTGAGCTAAATATTAGTTTTCTTGTCAAGCTAACTTTATTTTTAAAATTCATGAAAGTTAAGTTGTACATGTAAGTTTTAAGTTTGAGAATTAGATATTAAATGTAAACTTTTTTAGCAAAATATTAGCAATCCAAAAAATTTCCATGTCACAACTTTGGTTTGAAATTAAAAAAACTTGGTTTACATAGAATTTTTATCACATAATTGGATAATTTTATTTTCTTTTCAATGTTGTAAGTCTATTTAAACCTTTTGTTTGAATTTGTTTTATTTAACATCATACATAATTATTGTTGTTTTCATGTATCGATGTTTTGCTGGCATTTATATGTTTTTAGATCATTTTGTCTTATGTCTTTTATTGTTTTCAATATTTTAGTAAAATGTAGAGTTGTGTGTTTTTTCTATATGTACTTTTTGTTTGTATTTCTTATACACACTAATTAATTGATGATGATAATTTGCATGTGTATCTATATGATTGTGAGTTCAATGATGACAACAATTATTGTGGTAAAAATCCATGATTTCAATATTTTAATGTTGCACCAAGTCAATTTCAGTCACTTCATAGGTCCACCAAGTGTTATTAGTTACCTTTTAGCCTATTTTACCTTAATAAAATAACATAAAATTAAAACCAATTGGTTTCTATAAATTTTTTGGTATAAAACCCATAATTGTTTACAAATAAAAGTGACAATAGGTATCCATATGATAGAGTTTATTTATATCTACATCATACCCATTTGTCAACTTTTAAAAATATTTTTATATCTATATCCTACCTATTTGTCAAGCTTTGAAAATCCATATGAGTATCCATTATTATAGTACTATTGTTATTCAACATAAATTATATATATATATATATATATATATATATATTAATATTTTTAATATAATATAAGAGTATAATATTGACATAATATATTAATATTGACATGAACTATAATATATACATATCTAAATATTAACATGTACATAAAGTATTTATCATGGATCACATATTCATAGGAAACAATAATTATTCCTTATACCATATTGAGAAGGTACAAGTAAAGGGACTAGAAACATGAACAAATGCTATAGACATTTTTATATTGAAAATAGTTGAAGAGATCAATAAGTATTTGTACATGTAGAAACTTAAAGTATAATTTATAATGTTGAATACAAATCAATTGAGAAGATTCTGAATTGTCAAGGAAAACATCATCATAAGTTAAAAAGATATGATCATCTATCATATAAAATAATCATGTTTTAAAGACTTAACTAATATAAGAGGAAAAAAAAATATTTAATATTTTATTCATGTCATGTTACATTCTTGTGACTTTTTGTTAAGAGGATCCTACTAGTGGATATTAATGTGCTTTTTCATTATTTTTGTCAATTTGCCTTCTCATGGATTTTGTTAATATGCCTATAAAAGGGATATGAGTTGAATAAGTTTGGTTATTCCCCTTGAAGTAAAGAACTTTATTATTTAGAAAGTGAAGGATTTTTGTGATCTTGAAAATAGTGTTAAAGCATTGTGTAATGAGATGTTACATAGATGAAGATTTTTATCATATATATATATATATATATATATATATATATATATATATATATATATCATAGGTTTGCAAATTTCCTATAACCAAAGCAAGCCTCAATTCTTTTAATGTTGTTAGTAATAATAAACTTAAGACACCTTAGTTTTGCTATAAATTAATATAAAACTATTCATATGATCTCAAAATTTAAACATTTGATTAATATAATTATTTGATGTGATATCACAATTTAATAACTTATTCAAGTTTTTGATTCTTTGACCAATACAACTTTAGTTCAAGAACTTCTTACGATAAATTAATTATTCAAAATTGTTACAAACACCTAGGAAAAAACTAAAAGAAAAGGAGAGATACCGCATGAGATACGACCACTAGACAAAAACAAAATGGAAGACAAACTGGAACCGCATGTGGTTCCGCCATGAATAAGTTTACTGCGCGTCAATGGTGACAGCTTCAAATGATCTTTATCCATTTTGATTGCAGGATCAAATTGGGGACCTGGGGAACTGTGTTCATTGTATAATGTCCTATAACTCGGTTGATGTAGATTGTTTAGCATCTTTCACGTTGCTTGCTATGCCTTTGACAGAACGACTTCACTCTCCCTAAAGCTTCTTCCAGGGATACTGGATCGGCGGCGAAAGTGATACGGAGCCAGTTTTTTAGCCCCACAGCAGTACCTGCAAAAGAAATATATTTCTCAGTTATTAGTTGCTCAATGCCAGCATCTAAGAACTGGGAAACAAAATGGTAGTTTCCTTGTATTTTCTATAATTTTTTCAATGAGTTTGTCACTCGCAACTCAGTCAATGGCTCAATGCAGTGATACATGTCTTGAATACTAACATCAGCTTGGAAGCAAATAACAACCAGCTTCTGGCTGGAGGGCTAGTAGTTTGTGAGCCATAAAATTGTCAATCTATTCATGGAAACAGAGAGGATTGGAGGAAGATTATCAACAAGGGATATAAGAATCTACTTGTTTATGTCATCTTCAAACTGAGCCTTATTCGCAGCAATCCCTACATGTTAGGCTATGTTGTATCAGTTATTGTAGAACACTTGAGCCATGAGTTTTTCACTCTCTCTTTGTGGTATTAGGATCGATCACTTTGAGTCTGATAACATCATTTTCAGGAAATCAGAAGCTTCAGGACAGACAATTTGATTTTCTTTCAAGGCATGATCTATAAAAAAGGCTAATTCTTATGCTTGATTGCTCATTTCTTACCTGGAAGAATGATGACAGATTCCTCTCTCGCCAGTTTGAAGCAGAAATCAATGTCATCACTGATATCTTCCAGTAGTAAAAGGTTCAATTTCATCTGCATTGCAAAAGCAATTCAATTAGTGTAACTCCATTTGTAATTCCACTCACTTGAATGCATGGAGAATTGCAAATTCTTCTCTTTCCTCACCATTACAGCCATCGATCCCTCTGGCTTGTGCGGGCAAGAGATACAAGGGATCTCCTTTATCCTATCACAACAAATATCTGACGTCTGCTTCAGTATGTTGATCGTTCTCTTGAAAAAAACCTCATCAGTTTGCTCAAGAATGCGAGGTACTGCTGCCTAACAGACCATAAACATTATCGACAAGGAGACCGAAATAAGCAGATGATTAAAAATTTGGTCGCAACTCTACTTTCTTGGAAAAATTCTATGCATATTGAACTCTCTTATGACCTTAGGATGTCTATTTGTTGAGGTGAAGCATTAAACAAGTAATAGCTTGATCAATAGCA
The DNA here is from genome assembly GCA_027405865.1 of Salix purpurea. Lineage (NCBI taxonomy): Eukaryota > Viridiplantae > Streptophyta > Magnoliopsida > Malpighiales > Salicaceae > Salix > Salix purpurea. The sequence goes on from JAOWLH010000002.1 coordinate 24,374,574, forward strand.
TGCCTTAAGGTCTAACACTCTAAATCAAGCTTTGCAACTACAATTCAATCATTACTAAAATTTGATGTAGTCAAGATCCTCCCCACCTCGCTCGTCCTTTCTCATGAATCTTAATATCATAATTGAGTTCTAGGTATTTCCAATTGCTATCATTGACACCAGAGAGTGCAAATTTCATTATCCAGATGCAATCAAATTAAAGGGACCTTGATACAAACATGATAAATACTAACCTGGATGAAGGTAGCAGGTCCTCCCAAAATGTCAAAGTACTTCTTAATACGTTCTACAACCTGAATGGGAGAATACGTAGAATGATTAGCATTTCACTATGTAAACTCAGGTCAGTGCTACATTCTAATCAACCATGCCTTGACATGTTAAAATTTCTTAATTAGTCAAGCAAAATTTATAGGAATATATAAGTGTTGATTACATCCATAAATGAAGAACATTCAGATTAAGCACATCATAAACCAGATTTCCATTGTCTGAGAAACGAGTTGATAGAGACAGAGAGAGAATGCAAATGAAATTTAGTTATGCTCTGTCAAAGCAGAATGTAACCTGTTGGAGAAGGACATATCAATGCAGCTTGCATATAACAACAATACTACAGAAATGCTATACCAATACACACGCATATCAGAATTAAGGGAGTCAACCTTGGGATTTCTAAACATGCCAGAGGGATCACTTGTCACAAACCAGCCAAGTCGCCATCCAGGCACCATCCACCTCTTTGAAAGAGAACCAAGGGTAAGAACTGGAACAATGGATCCAAAAGATCCCATTGGCACAAATGGGTTACGACCAAAAGCAAGGTGTCCATACACTTCATCAGCAATAACAAGAATTTTAAGCTTCTCAGCAGTTTCTGCAATCTAAATCCAAATATACAAGTAAACGAGATATTCAGATAGAAATCACAATTTTTGTTGTATACATCGCAAGATGCTTCGAGTTGAACGTAAATACTTGACCACGAACCTTTTTCAAATGCTGGTAGGAGTAAACATTGCCGCAAGGATTCCCAGGATTTATAATAACCAATGCTACAGTGTTCTGATCTGCTAGGGCTGCAACAGCATCAAGATCAGCCTCAAAGCCTTTCTCTGGGAGAAGATCAAAATGCCGAACTTCAAGACTCCTAAAAGCAGCACAAAGCTCATAAATTGGGAAGCCTGGCCTTGGAAGCAGGATATTTGCACCTGGGCGAGCAAGCATTGTCAATGCAACATCAATAGCTTGAGTGCAACCCGATGTAATAAAAACATCATCAGATGATAACTTGTAAGGAAGATCACAAGATAGGTATTCAGCAATCGCCCTACAGAATATAAAGAAGAAACAAATAAACCATATGATTCATTGCAGACTCTCAAAGTTGAACAGGGAGGCCTTATATGTACCTTCAGACTCTTTCTACTGCAACAAGGTCAGAAACCAGAGGCCAAAAAAGACCTTATGACTCTTATGTTAACTCAGTACTTTAAAATTGCTTTATGACTCTTAATTTACTATTAACCAAAATAAGAACTTGGTATTTAAGATGGTTTTTATTACTTTAAACTGGAAGAAAAGGAAAACATTTAAAGCCAAAAGGAACAATATTAAGTTGCTAATTGAAGATTATTTCAGCAGAAACTGTAGCGAATGAGTAATTAGTACTAAATCAAGCAGGCCCAAATTGTAATTGTGGATTGATTTTTGCTTGAACTGCAATGCATTGGCTAGTTAAAGATACCCAGATAATCTCTTTTCCATTACTTTCATTTGCAGTCATCAGAATGAAGAAATTGAAACAAGAAAAGAGGCGGACATCATAGGACTAAGATTTTAAGCAAAAGGAATCACAGCTACAATAAATTGCTTCAACAAATGAGGAAGCAGAAACAGTTATTTCCTGCAACAAGTAAATTCATAAAACTGAATCCGTACAAACAATCAAGATTAGACTCCAGAATTAAAGTTAATTGAGGAAATCCGGAATTTACAAAATCACTATATACCAATGAACAACATGTAACTCGTTCCTAGTGAATGGACAGAAAAAGAACGAAACTTGGCCTTATTTTAGCCCCAAACCTGCCTCAATAATCAAAATAAAATTGGCTACAAACCCAGAAATTAACATAGTAACTCCGTATCATGAACTGCATGTAACAGACTCGTTCAGCTGCAGAGCCAAAAAAGAAAAAAAACTTGCTAAATTTTTACCTCCTTGTTTGAGGAAGGCCGACTGTAGGTGCATAACCATTGAACTTATCAGATTGAAGAGCATCAACAACAGCTTCCTGAGCAACATGTGTGGTGTGAAAGCAAGAATGAGCTGTGGGGTCACCCATGCCTAGTGAAATCACACTCCTACTATGATTCTTGTCATCATCAATGCTCTCCATCAACAAACTTAGAATTCCTTTGATGGTAATGTTTTTAGGCGTCTCCATTTCATAACCATTCACCGCTCCATTCTCCATACTTCCAGTAATTCTGATAGTTTCCTGCTGTGTACCTTTGGTTCTTGCTTCTTTCGTGTCTTGCAAACTGGGTTTTGGTTCCCTTGAATTTACCTATGTGAAAATAGAGAAAATGAAGTAAGATCGATGGAGGAGGGGGTGAAAGTGAGTGTTTGCTTAAGACCACACGTTGAAGAAGCTTCCCCAACTGGCATGTCTCTGCATGATAATGAATTCGGTGGCTGCTATGGACACAGTTTTGGCACCAAGCCAAGAAAACAACAAACAAATAGATTTTACTCATCTGGGTAGTGATGATTTCCGAGTTTCAATTAAATTTGTTTTAAGTGTTCCTCAAAAAAACATTAAAAAAAGGAGATTAAATTATTTTTATATATATTTCTCAATTTAATTTATTTTTAATTAGAAAATATGCATTGTATTACTAAAAATTATAATGCAGTGTTTCCTCCTTATAAAAGATTTTGAATTCAAGATTTTTGTGTAAGACAAACAAATAAAATTACCGGGAGGTAGCTGATTTATAAATAAGTAACATGACTCAACACAACAATCTTCACGTAACGATTATATCAATCTAATTTGTTTTTTGAATTATATTTATTTTAATCATTTAATGATATTCTAATCCGCACTAATATATTTTTTTTAATCCTATTGCATATATATTTTGAGAAAACCTCGCAAAATTCAAACAATGGATAAACGTGGTTATAGTAAATCCACTCCATCCATTGTTGTCTTCTTCTGCATTCCTGCTGGAGCTCGTTAATCCGTTGAATACTTTTCGTTTAATATAACTATTGTGAAAAATAAATGTGGACGACAAAATTAAGTGGGCAAAAAAAAATATCTTAATTTTTCTTGGAACCCTCCCCATTTCTTATTGTATTTTAAAAGTATTTTTGAAAAAATATAAACATATTTTATTTTTATTTTTTATAAATTATTTTTTTGATAATTTTAAATTATTTTCATGTGTTGATGTTAAAAATAATTTAAAAAATAAAAAAATATATCATTTTAATATATTTTTTAATAAAAAAAATATTTTAAAAAATAATTTCAGCCATATTTTCAGCCATATAGAACGTTCCATGCTATTAAAAAATCTGAGACAAAATGGCGTCGTTTTCATTTTGGTTTTAATTCTGGTCCATTCTGGAAATACCGGCTTGAACGTCTCGGTATCGTTCCAGGTGTGCCGTTCCGGCCTTAAAATCCTTCTTATTTTGATTAACTTGTGATTGTGTTTCTAATTTTGAGATTATGTTTGTTTGACTTTGTGTTTATATTGTATAATTTAAAGTTAATTTATCTTGAATTTTAATTATGTTTGTCAAATTAATATTTTAATTTTTTTTCATATATATATATATATATATATATATATATATATATATATATATGAACAGTACAACCCCGAAACGGCACGCCAAAATGCTCCGAAACCAAAACGTTCCGTACCAATAGAAAAACCAGAACGACGACCGGAACGATATTGACAACCTTGGTTTTATTTGTTTTTTTTAATGATTTAGAAGTATTTTAATATTTAAAATTGGTTCATTAATATTTTCCTTATTTACTTTTCCTTCAAAAAATAAAATGAGCAACAACATGTGATCCTTCCTTAAAAATAAAAGAAAATAAAAACAAAATTAAAGATGTCATACCATGGGCTTACCTTACAGGACCATGTGGACGAGGTCTCTTTTTTTACAGGCTGTGTGTTAGCCCGATCTTTTTGTTCTAGTTCTATTTTTATTTATTTTTTATGTTTTTGAAATATTTAACATAATACTTATTTTTGCCATACATTTTAAATAATATTATAGGTTTTTATGGGAATATTTAAAAATTTCTTTTTTATTATTATGTATTCAATTTTCTTAAAAAAAATAGTCATGAAAATTAAATGAGAAAAATTTTGTTTTTATTTATATATTTCTAACATCATTTTGTCACATTGATTATTATTTTTTCCCTTCGAATATATACGAAATATAGAGTCATTATATATATATATATATATAGAAACATGAGCTTGGAATAATAAATAAATAAATAAAATCTGCTGCCAGTTATCATGACTAGATTGTTTAGTCCCTTTCACCCGCAATATATTTCATAGGTAGATGATGTAGATTGCGATTACGATGGACATTGTTTTCAATATCGAGACTAAGTAACTTTTGCTGTTTTTGTTATGATACATGGAAAGGATGGACTGATGAACAACCTGCGTGATTTGTAATACGAGGAACTTGTAAGATTTTCGTTCTGAAACTGCAGATTGAACAGTTAACTGGATCAATCAGATGACTAAGATGGATGCTAAAGATTCCTGCGCTCTCTCACTCTGAAGTTGCTTTCCAGCATCTGCAGCTAGCATTGCTCTACTCTAAAAATAAATCTTTGATGCTCTCACAGTTTAAAACTAGAGGAAGCACCCGTTCCCTGTCTCAGAGATTGACAGATATCTTCTCTATCTCTCTCTCTCTGGAATTTGTAAGACTTTCATGGCAGATGAGTAGAGCTACAGCATGATCAGGATGGAGAGTAATTTTCTTTCTTTCTTTCTTTCTAGCAAGTGGGGGATTCTGAATTTCTCGAAGGATACTCAAATTTCTGGGGCCATAACATCTCCTGAGATTTCAATCTGTAATAAACAGAACAGCTTCAAATATTGCATCACGTGAAGAAGACAACTGTTTAATTAGAAAAACCTCGATACAGCGGGAGGGAGGGAGGGGTGGGAAAAGCTCTTTTGCCACCTTGCTTTTACTATTACCAGAGGAGATCCTTTTTGTATAGCGTATCGAGCTGTGATTGCACCTTGTTAGCATAAAAATGTTAATGGTGTAATAAAGTGCAAGTAGCAAAAAAGCTAAACTGAGGACCACGTCATTAGTTGCAGGGCGAAAGAGGATGTGTCACTTCCAAGAAAACCTTCAGTTTATTAAAAAAAAAAAAGCTTCTTTTTTATTTATTTAAAAAAAAAATTGTAACAAAAAACTTTTAGCAAATAGTGATTCAGGTCTAGTTGCATAGGTGTGCATGCCGGTGAGAACACTGCTAGAATGTTAGCAGGATGCGCGGGTAAAAGCAAATTCAGCAGTGCATGCGAATAAGAGACTGAATTTAAAGATATTTCCTGAATAATAGGGTATCTTTTAAGATTTAACAAGTTATTTCTCAATAAAAAAAAATAACATAGAAACAGTTTGAAAAAAAAAAGACTAACAATGAATAGAAGAGAAAAGTATTTCGGGTTATGTATTGTTTGAAAAACTTGCATTGTATTTATAGGCAATTATGATGTAACAGTCATATTTAAATTTATTATGAAATTAAAATGGTTGTTACAGCAATTTAAAATATAGAAGAAATTAAGTAATTGTGACAATTAACAAAAAATGTTTTTAAATTTGTGATTGTTAAAAATAAAGTTTCAATTGTTATAAATATTGTGATTTCAGTTTAACAATCATCAAAAAAATATTTTAATAAAATAACAAAAATTTTAGAGTATAAGTTTTGTCTCACACACAGGGGGGCGATCCGAGGTTTTTCTATAGTTCAACTCACTTTTATGTATGTGAGCTCACTCTATTTTCTTTGTTGGTTACTATCCAATCTCAAGTTTTATCATATAAGCACTTGATGAAAGTTTTTGTTATCCAATATAAGCTAGTAAGTCATATATATACTCTTTATACTCAAAAAGTTAGTTATGTTTTTCAATATGAGATAGACTTTTGAAATATCTTTTAATATAACTCTTACAACACTTCATATTTTTATGGTGGGTAGTCCAAGATATGCAAAAACATAACTGAGCTAGTAAAGAAGGTTTAGTTTATTGACATGATGGTATGTGGGGTTGCAGACCAAGAGAAGTTACAACAATGGGCAGTTGAAGACAATTTTTTGCATTTACTGTTTTTAAACAAAAATGTCAAAATTTGGTTAGATCTGTGAAGAGGCAGTGTTCTATGTAATCTTTGTATTTTTTATAATAAATAAAGGCCAAAGTTGTGTAGCATGCAAAGAAATTGTGCACAAAACACATAAATATTTTTGTGTATTCTTTATTCTCAGGATTAATTAAGGTTGGGATTTTTTCTGTAAATTATGCTTGTGATTCTAATTCCTAAACTTTTGTATGTTACTTGCAGGACTTTGGGAAAACCTCTTGAATGTGAGAAACACCTTAGTATACAAGACGAACATTATTTGAAATTGTGAGATGAATTGTGTCTAGTATGGGACTAGGTTTCCATGTTGGGATTAAATTATATTGAAGATTTTATACCTACGTCAAATGGTATCAAAATGTAGGTTCATTCTGTCTGGAAAATTGTTGGCTTGATGTCTAATGCTAATAAGTATGAAGATGATTTGAAAGAGACTTACTCATCTTGAAAATATTTTAGGTTTCATTGTCAAAAATAAAGATCAATCCATAAATGATAGCTTGTATACGCTGTTGTAATAAAAGAAATGGTTGTTAGGTAGTATGTTGATCTTGCATCATAGATAATCATAAAATACAAGCTTTTAAGGATGAGATTGTTATCTTGAATAAGGCAGTGGTGTACGTCCTAGGGGTGGTAGTCTATCCAAATCAATACTACTAAAGCCAAAGTCATTTGGGGGTGCAAGAAGCTACAAGAAATCATGAAACTTCTTTTAGAACATAGAGCAGTACTTCAATGTTGCTAGAGTTAAACATCACAATAATGTATTTATCACGTGACAAGATGGTGGAGATATCAGATTAAAGAGTATCTGAATGCAAGACATCCTATGATTAAGACTTTGGATTGCTTAAAACAAGAACTAAAAGACAAGTTCTTGTTGAATAACAAATCATGGTTTCTATAAAGGATTTAAACAAACTAAAACAATATAAATTGGTGAAAAAAATATATCAAAGAGTTTAGTTCTTTGATATTGTACATAGAGAACATGTATAAAGAGGACAAGTTGTTTAATTTCATGTTGGGTTTGTAAACTTGAGCTCATGGAGAATTGTAAAGGCAAAAGGTCAAAGATTTACCTTTCATCATTGTTGTCATAAACAATTTGTTTAATTCCAATACAATGATGCGAGATAGATTTGTTCTTATCCCTTAAAAATTCAAGACCATAAATAAAATGGATGAAAAGAGGAAGAAAAATAAGTTTTGTAATGGGTGGGTTAAGCCTACCACTAATAAAGGTAAAGTCAAGCAAAGAAATGCATCGATGAAAAACTCAAGTTAAATGATGGTTATTTCATATATGAGGACCAAAATATGCTAAGGAATATACAAAATAGGATAAATTGAATGTTATTCTAGTCAACGACAATGAACATGAAGAAATAATCACATGTCAACCCAATACATGTTTTGAATTATTTTGTTGCAAAACCGAAGGATTCAGTAAGTGAATTAAGCATCGTCAACACTAATTCTGTATGTTTTGCGACAAATATAGTAAGGTGTTATGGATATTTTAATGCATGTGAAAATTAGAGTGAATGACTAAAAAAACTATTATTATGTCAATTTTTGGTGCTACGAACACATTTGTTACTAACAAATTGGTGGTGTAAATTAATCTATGATTGAGTAACAGTCAAACAACAATGAATTTGGTGAGCACAAAAGCATAGTGGATAATAAGAATTGCTTATAATATGCCCATTACAATGGAGAAATAACATGTGTAGCATGATTTATTGGTTATGACCTTTTAATACTTTGACATATTTCTTGGTTTAGACTTCTTGAAAAAATTAAGAAGCTAAGATTACATTAATGTTGTACTTGAGAGGGATTTTGATTGCTAGTGAAATATGTCGTACTTATGTGTCTTACTATAAGAGTTGGGAGGCCAAAAGCAACAAGGACAATAACAACATGATTCTAGCCATCATGATCAATAAAGCATTGAAAAATAGGTAACAAAGTGTTTTTTTAGAGCAACAATGAGTGAGGATTTTAGATAGATTGAGTAAGTGATGAATGTCATTGTTATAGTATTAGAGGAGTATAGAGATATCATGTCTTTAAGTTTCTAAAAAGTTTTCATCAAGAAGGGTTGATCATATAAAATGAATTTTTATCTGGTGCAGCACCGTCTACATCTTTTCTGGTCTCTTTTTGGCATATAAATTCAACCCTTTTCAAATTAAAAGAAATCATTTTCCAACCAATATCTTTATATTATCCTTTCTTGTACAATACCTATGACACTGCATAATAGTAACACAAAGGAATTAACTATAGTTGTTTGATAATGCCTAATTTCGCTATATCATCCACAAGATCATTTGCGATATAGACAAATCTCTTTGAGTAGGTGTTAGAGGTGTAATTCCAAAACAAGGCACAATGTGGTCCCTTAATGTTTCAGAAACAATTTAACGATGACATTGTCAAGATCAAGGTGATTATTGGCTTGGTTAGTATAGAAAGAATCAATGAACTGATTTTTTAGTGAAATGGGAAAAACACTCAGAGGTTTTATGGGAGAATGACACTAATGTGTAGCAATATAAAAGATAAAATGCAAGAATACCTCACTTTTATTCTAATGAGAGCATCAAAATCTTCTAGTGGAGGTGGTTTGTCACAAGTCTAGGCGTGAAGGTGTGCCAACGAGAACATTGTTGGGATTTTGGTTGCATGCGTGGACAAAAGTAGATTCGACAAGTACATGTATATAACGGGTGCATATTCAACATAACTTCAAATTTAGATGGTAGTTATGAGAAAACTTAATTAGGATGTCAGAGAGGGTTCACCTTATTGGTTTGATGGTCTGTGGGGTGGCAAACAAATTTTTCTTACAACTATGAGCAATTGAAGACAATTTTTGATAATTATTGTATTTAAACAAAATTATCTAAATTTGATTACATCTCTCTAATGATAGTTTTTATGTAACTTTTGTGTTCTTTTGTAATAAATAAAGACCAAAATTGTGTAGCATACAATGAAATTGTGCATTACACATACAAATAGTTATGTGTATCCTTTGTTTTTTGGATTAATGAAGGTTGAGAGTTTTTCCTATAAACTATATTTATGATTCTGATTTTTATTATTTACAGGATTTTGAGAAAGCATTTTGGATGTGAGAAACACTTTAGTACATAGGTCAAACACGAGTTGAAATTGTAGGATAAGTTAAATTTAATATAAATCTAAGTTATTGTTGGGATAAAAATTGTGTTACAAATTGTATTCTCTTGTTAAATAACACTGTTGTATTTTTATCAAAAGCTTATACTATTTTAGCAAGAAAAAAATAGAAAAAAATTGAGTGATTATTAAAAAATTAAAGAATTCAGTCTTTTACTAACAAAACCTTTTTTAAAGAGTTGTTTTATTAAGAGTAGATAATAAATAAATAAATAAGGGTTTTGCAACTATAAATAGAGTAATCCATTCTATAATTTTTTTTTTTTTTTAATTTGTGCTATTATCAGCGATACAATTTGAGAGAATACCTGTACACTTTCAAGAAAAAGAAAAGAAAAAAAAGTTCCATCGCTTTCATTTTCTTCACTGACAGGGAATACCTGTACACTTTCTCACGCACGCACGCATACTCTAAAACAGAGCCCCATTCCTCAGACACTTACATCACCACCTCCCTCTCTCCTGTGGGCCATATCTTCTCCTGTAGACAGCTAGAGAGAGAAACAGGACAGGACAGAGCAGGGAAAACACACTTACACAAGTGATTTTCCAACTCTCTCGCACTATTATTTCCCCTTTTTTTACCCAACGTCTCCATTCAACAAATCCACATTACACGCTCTCACTCTCTCTCTCTCTCTCGCCTTGTAACTCTTAGCCGAAGTGATCTCATCTCATGCATTAGACAGCAAAGTAACAAAACCTCTCTGTATCTTGTAGAAAGTCAGTCCGGCATTGTTTCTTGGCTTTGTTTAGACGTTTTGCAATGTGGGTTTGATGGGGTTTTGAAGAAGCTTGGAGCTTCAGCAATTTCTTTGGCTTTCTTTAACCTTTTTTCTCGAGCTTGACTTTCTTTTGTCAATTTATTGAAGTGGGTTCTTTTTCTCTTTCTTTTCGATGGAGAGCTACCACCACTTTGGCGATGGCAATACCCATTTGCCTCCAGGCTTTAGGTTTCACCCAACTGATGAGGAGCTCATCACTTACTATCTCCTCAAGAAGGTTCTTGACAGAAACTTCACTGGTAGGGCCATTGCTGAGGTTGACCTCAACAAATGTGAGCCATGGGAGCTTCCAGGTAGTTAATTAAGATACATTCACCTCACTAAAACTTCATTTTCACACAAACAGCTGCTGACTCCTGGTTTCCATGTGATATATGCTGACAGGGAAAGCTAAGATGGTAGAGAAAGAATGGTACTTCTTTAGTCTGAGAGATAGAAAGTACCCGACCGGGCTGAGAACTAATAGAGCCACTGAAGCTGGTTACTGGAAGGCTACAGGGAAAGACAAGGAGATTCATAGCTCAAAAACTGGGGCACTTGTGGGAATGAAGAAGACGCTGGTGTTCTACAGAGGGAGAGCTCCTGAAGGGGGCAAAAGCAACTGGGTTATGCACGAGTATCGCCTTGAAGGAAAACTTGCCTACCATTACATCTCCAGGTGCTCTAAGGTATCGGGACCTCATCATTTGTTTTGAATCACCTTATTACTCTCTCTTTCCGAGTCATGCAAGAAAAAACCTGTTTTCTAGGGTTTAATACTTGTTTGTCACTTCAGTCCATACCGTGTTATTATTTGGATACCACTTGCTAGAGACCTTAATTACACTTGGGTGCCATATTTCATTATTAGGGTTTCTAGTCTCTGTGTGTCGAATAGTGGCATGGAGATGATATAGGGCTAGTACTGTTTTTTTGTTGTTTCTGCTCTTAGATTCTTTTTGGAAAAGCAATAATTCAAGCATTTCTGATGCAAATAATTTCGTGGTAATTATGATCTCAACAATAAATAAATGATCTGCAGCTTTTATTCATTTAATTAAGGGCATCTCATTATTTTTTGGTAGCGTATATATCTTCTTGCAGAAAGTACTCAATATTCATCTTTATGGGGATTTAGACTGATCAATGCATTTCAGCATAATTAATATTCTTGCCATTCTTCCGGTGGCTACTGTTTAATAGTTTCAGTCTCTTGCTTGCACAGTTCCTATACCACTTACATGCTTGATTGGGTTTAAGATTTAATTAACTGTGCCACTGCCCTTTTGAATTAATTAACTAGTTTTTGTAAAGTAGCAGCAGATCTTTTTTGAACCTCAGATTTGAATGATCTCTAGTAACCTAATGTTCTTGTTTGCCTTTTAAAGACTCCATTCCTTCAAAGAAAATCAAGGGTTTCGGATATTTGTAATTTGTTTACAATATTTCACCTTCTCAAATCTTATCGCGTTTTACATTTTGAAACTTAAATGATTATGATCAGGACGAGTGGGTAATCTCCCGGGTCTTTCAGAAGAGCTGCGGTGGAGCTGCTGCGAGCAGTGGAAACATCACCAAGAAAAACCGCTTCAACACCGCTACCAATCTATACACAGAAGCCAGCTCCCCGTCTTCAGTCTCTCTCCCTCCCCTCCTTGACGCTACCGCTCCCACTGCCACCGCAACTCTCTATGACCGTGACAGCTTCTCTTACGACAGCCACACTCAGCACGAGCACGTGTCCTGTTTCTCCACCATTGCTGCTGCTGCTGCTTCTGCCGCTGCCAATAGCAATACTAACTTTGATCTTGCTCAACTGCCTCCACCTCCAATGACTGATCCATTCTCGAGATTCCCAGAAAACACCGGTGCCAATTGTTTCCCGAGTTTGAGGTCCATTCAAGAAAATCTTCAGCAGCCGTTCTTTTTTGCCTCCCCAGCCTCTGCTGTGGCTGTACCACCGTACTTTCATGGCGGTGTTGGCACCGCCACCATGAATTGGATGGTAAACCCCTGAGGAAGGGAGGGTTGGAGGTGCTGGTAATGGAGCTGGGGCCGGGTCCTCCTGAGCTTGTCTGCATGGGGACTTCTAGAGTTTCCAGAGCCAGAGATTGACTCTTGTTATATGTTAACTACTAAAATTGTCTTCTTATTTTTCTTTAATGTATTTTAGTATCATTCAGGTTTCTGGGTGTGCTAATTAAGTGGACTGAGAATAGCCAGGGCAGGTTTTGGTGATCGAACTTGCTAGATGTCAGTATCAGTAGGTATTACTGGTTAATGTGATGATTATCTTTTAGAAAGAACCTGTGCTAGCTTCTATTAGTTTGGAGACTTGTGTTTGGAATATTAAATTAATGTTTTTTAATAATGTAAAAATCTTTTTAAAAAAGTTATTTTAATATAAAAATTACTTCCAACAAATACATATTTAATTCGGAAAGAAACTTATCTGCAATGTTACGTTCTCTGTGAAAGTTTTCTAGGGTTTTCTTTTGTATCAAGTACGGAGTATAGCAGCTAGTTTGGAAAAACTATGGTATGTTTTCTGGGTAAATTGGAAACTTGCTGACTGATCGATGAAGAAAAACCATCACTACATAGCGCCAGATTCTACTTCTATTTTCTTGCGATGAATGAAAGAGGAAGGGACATTAATTGAGCTAATTACATTTTCTTCATCATTATTATTTCAATCAAGTGTTTCTTGCGGATGCATAGTTACCATGTTAGATAAATCTATAACTTAGAACCCATTTAGATTATGATAATAAATATATTTTTTATTTTTAAAATTTTATTTTACAAGTGGACCCTCTTTAATTTTACGTTCTTGTAATTCAAGAAAGTAAAATAAAAATAGTGAAAATGATTTAATGACTTCCACTTTTTCACAAATCTCTACCTCTAATCTTAATGCACACTTGACACTTACATCATCACGCTAAAACATCAATTTAACATAAACACATCATTGGGAACAAATTAAAAACTCACAAACACAAATAAATAAATAAATAATCAGTTCATTTAAATAAAAAAACCTAGAAAATCCCACATAAAAAAAATCATCATTAACCCGACATTAAATGGGTACTTGAATTTGGTGGTGATTGGTGGGGGTTTTTTCGTACTTGGGAGCTCCACTTGCACACATGGCCCTGGTCTGGGAAGGGACTTGGAGAGTACGGATGGCCCATCCCTACTTGTAGAAGGGACACATTTAATGCACCCTTGACATCGTTCCCATTCTGTGTCAGCATAACACGAAAGAGTAGGCAAGGGACCAGGCTACCCTACTGCATCGTTAGCATTTAGGTCATTTTTTCACTGCATTTAAAAAATATTTTTTTATATTTTTATCCTTTATTTTATATTAATTTTTTATATATTAATATCAAAAATAATTTTAAAATATACAAAAAAAACAACAATTCTGAACAGTTGATTTTAGTAAGCGGTACTTCCTCTAGCTAACAAGTTATATATTGCTGGCGTGCCTGCTCTTCTACCCTGCTGTCCTGTGTTGCAAGAAGATTCAGAAGGAAAGAGAGGAGGAGAGGCCAGTTGAAGTTATTCTGAAAAACTCCAATCTGTCACTGCAATCATTTACCACTGTATTGTTCCATATCGCAATACTAGCAGCAGCACAGGGAAGCAGTAAGCAGATAGGATCCCTGTGGAAGATGGAGATTTTCATTACTACTTCGAACAATGCCGTGGATAAGCGAGATTTTGAAAGTTTTTTTCATTATATGACCCCTCTCTCTCTCTCTCTCTCTCTCTCTACATATATATATATATATACTAGCTAATTGCCCGCGCGTTGCCGCGGGTATTTTTTTGTATATAATTTAACATAATTAAATCTACAACGATTAATTTATATGATATAAGTAAATAAAAATTATAGATTAAAAGATAAAATATTTAAAATTTTGAGCTGAATTTAAGCATAGATTACATCTTTTAGAATATAGGCATTGCGTTATAAACGATCACAAAAGAGCGCGCACTAACATTAGAAATAAGAGCAAAATATTTGAATAAGAAAAAGAAAACTTACTGAAATGATTATTGTGCAGATAATAAAATTATTAAAATTAATTAATAGAAAGAGCAAATAAAAAAAATAACAGGGAAAAAGAAGCAATATTCATTTAAAATATTATAACAATAGCAACATCGGAGTCTTAATATCTAAAATTATTATTGCCCCTAGAATAAAAACAGCAAAAATTATTAAATTATACCGAGGGAAAAAATAAAAAGCATGAACAAAACAGCAAGCAAGAAAAACCAATTAAAAATTATTATTATTATTATTTTTATTATGAAAGAATAAATAATCACTATTATTATAATAATAGAATACATAAGCACTATTGTTATAATATTAATAATAATCACTATTATTATTATTCTTATTATAATTATTATTATTATGTTGATAATGAAAGAAACAAAAATAAATAAAAGATGAAAAATATTCTAGAAACTTTAACAAAAGATAAAAACAAAATTACCATGGCTATTACTGGCAAAAAAAAAAAACTTATCAAATTATCGGGAGGGAAAAAAAAAACAAAAGAGTAAGAATGAAAAATAATTAAATTATTATTATTATTATTATTATTATTATTATTATTATTGGACAAAAGTAGGGAATAAAAAAAAAAGTGTAAGGGCTGAAATGAAAATCAAATATCAAGGGCTGAAATTAAAAAATTAAAAGTCAAAGGGCTGAAATGCAACTTACATTTATTGTCAATTGAAATCAGAGGATGAAATTGAAAAAATCGGAACTTTTGTACCTAATTGATTGAGTTATATACAGCCAACCCGGAAATTGAAAGTAGAAGGACCGAAGTGAAACTTTGCCATTCCAGAGAGAGAGAAACGTGGCCGGTGGCTTCAACCGGCCTCCGCCGCGTCCACGGACATCTGGTGGTTACACGCACCACCGCGGGAGGAAGACCACGCGGCGGCGCATCGTTCTGTCATCCGGTAAACCATTTCCGTCCACCAGATAAGGCCGCACGCGCCGCCTAAACAGGGCGTGAGGCAGGAAACCGCCCGGCGCGTGCGCCTCACGCCCTGACAGACGCCGATTATAAAATTCGGAAAATAAGGCCAATTACCGTTCCACCCCTGCACCCAATTCAGTGTTTTTGTCTTATTAGGGGCTAAAACCGTATTTAGCCATTTCAGAAAATAATAAAAAATTAAAAAGTTGCCGCGGACCGGACCGGACCGGGCCGGTCCGACCGCGCGCTATTACGCCGGTACCCCTCAGCCCAATGCAGTATTTTGTCTTATTACCGGGGACGAAATCGTCAATACACTGTTCATAACTGTTTATTTAAAAAAAAAAGAAAATTAAATGGAAAAACCGAAATTAGCCCCGGTTAAACCCCTTCTCTCGCCGCGCGCCCGAGGGCCAGTTTCGGGCGTGCACTGTTAAAAGAACAGTGTTTTGTGAGGGGGTGTACAGTGCAAAATGCCACACCTTTTATGTGTTTTGTAATATATACTTACCCGCACTTCGTCGCGACTAGAATTATATTTTTTTAACACAAAAAATAATAATTATATGAGATTTTTTTATTATAATATAAATTTTAATAAAATAATAAATCCGTGAAGAATTATATTTGCTCGAGTTTCCTATAAAATATATATATTTTAAATGGTTATAAATTTATCTATTTAATATTTTCAATGAAATCACCGACATAAAATTATTATCGTCATTAAAAAAGAAAGAAGATTTGGATACCTAAATTATCGAATTCACTGTATTAGGATTAGTATATTTATAATTCAATTTAAATTAAACATAACAAACAAAATATAAATTTTGAAAACACTTGGAATAACCAAATAACAAAAATAAGTAGTTCATTTATAACTACAAAAAGGAAGAAAATATCATTGAAAATTCATCTCTACGTTACCATCAATATCATGATTATAACAGTTGAAATTATTATCAGCATTACTACTCAAACAATTAAAATCATTAAATTACCCCGAAAAAAAAAAGCAAAACATTTTTATAAAAAAAATAAAAAAATAATAACTAAAATCATTTGTTCCGAAGAACAAATATAAATAATAGAAAACACCATAAAAAAAGAATAAAGCGAAAAAAAGAAGAAATATTAATTTTAAAATGATCATCAACATCAATTAAAATACCAGGATTAAACTGAATAAAAATAAAACCTCAATAAAAAATAAAATAAAAAAAATTAAAAATAAAAATTAAAAGCATAGGTACATAAATACAGGTAAAAAATAAACATTGTATAAGAAGGATCGGAAAAACCAAAGAAATTAATACCAAATAAAAAATTAAAAGAATAAAGACCAAAATAATATATATATATATATATAATTAATTCCAATTAAAGAACAAAATTACAACAAATAAAAATCTTGGGACCGAAACAAATAAAGAGATTTTAGGATTGCTTGTTAGGTGTTTTTGGTTTCAAATAGGTTGAAAAATAAAATTAGAGAGGAGAGCAATATATATTTATATTAAGAGTAAATACAACCTTCTTTTGCAAAAAAAAAATTATTTATTTATTTATGATAAAATTACTTTTAAGGTATAAAAAAATGACTTTGTAAGTACTTTTGATGAAATTCGTTTTTCAAATATTAATATGAATTGACAGCACAATAAACATAGAATGTGAAAATATAAATGATAAATAATATACTAATAAATATATTTTTAAAAAAAAGATTTTTAAAAAACCTTGTGCCAACAAACACATTTATTTTATATATTTTTTAATAAATTTATTTAATATGTGAAATTTCTCTAAGTATAAACATTGAAAAAGATTAATAGATTAAAACCAGTTTTTAATTCATCATATTCCAGAATTGTGTGTTACTTTATCTAATTGATAAATCAAATTTAAATTGATAAATTTTTCATTTATTATTATATATATAAAGCTTCTATATGATTTACGGGTGGGGCCTTTAGACAATCCTCATCCACCAATCTTCTCGTGTCCAGATTCAAACAACATGCTGGCTGGCTTCATTCATTTCTTCTCTTGAATTTGGGGCAAATATCATCAACATCATCTAACCTAACCAAATTATCTTCACTCTCCACTGAGCTCAGCGCCCCTGAAAATGCTAGCTTGTCTCAGAGCGACGCGTCCCCTCAAGATCCGTCAAGCTCTCCACTTAACTCCTCAAGATTTCTCCTTCGAATTTAATTTCCTCTCATTTTATTTGCATCCAATCGCTTCCTTCAATCTCATTTCTCCTCGTTTATCTCATTTTAACAGGCATCATGATCCCTCTCCGCTACCTTGAACTATGTAAGCGTTATTCCTTCCTGCTATGAAATTTTGATTGTTTGCATTGATTTTTTCATCATCTATTTTTGAAATTACTGTTTTGTGAAATGAAATTGAGGTTTGATGCAGCACCTTAATACTTCGGATAACAATCCAGACCTTCAATGGGAGTTTACGGCGGCAAACAAAGAGAATTTAATGTCCTGTCCCATGCCTCGCTGCCTGAACTGGTTCCAACAAAAGAAAAAACCTCTCGTCCCTCACTGCACGAACTGGTTTCAAAAACAGAAACCAAGAACCCAAAACAGAAACCAAAACAAAACAGAATGAAAAATCAAAAACGTCCCTCAGCCAACAACACAGCCCCGAGATCATCAAGGGTGAAATCGTTTGTATACTGTCGAAGTCCACACTGATTTTACTCAGAAGCAACAGTGCGCCAAACAATAAAAAACCCACGCGTATTATATATTAGATAATATCATCTATGAAATGCACGAATATTTCAGATTGTTAACAATTATTACGACCAACAACAGCTGTCCATAATAGTCTCTGCCATCTGATTGAATCTTTCCGGCCTGTAGCATTCCCATCTCGCAAGAGACTAGTGGGGTAGCGATGCAAGGAAGTGTGTGAAGTAGCAAGTCAAACTGAGCAGGAGCAACTATATATTTTCTTACAGAGTTTCTTCCAGTCAAATTGGCGATCAATATCTTTCCCGTGCTGGTCTCACCTACACTTTGTAAGCAATATACACCATAGTTATCATTACCATTCTAGTCGTCATTTCAGTTTTTCAACTGGAACGAAACGTTTCGGTTTTGGACCGTTCTGGCATGCCGTTTCGGTGTCGTACTGTTTATATATATATATATATATATATATATATATATATATATATATGAAAAAAATAAAATATTAATTTAACAAGCATAATTAAAATTCAAGATAAATTAACTTTAAATTATACAATACAAACACAAAGTCAAACAAACATAAATAAATATAATTTTTATTTTTTATAAAATCAAAATTGATGCAACTATTTTATTTTTTTATAATATATATTTTTTATTTTTATTGTTTTGATTTTGGTTTATTTTTATTTTTATAATAATTAATAATTATTATAATATAATTATTATTATTAATTATTATATTATAATAATTATTAGCATCCCACCCGTCCATTCCTCTCAAAGTTAAAAAAACAAAAAAGCCACCTCATCCGTTCATTCCTCTCAAAGTTAAAAAACAAAAAGCCACCCCATTCGTTCATTCCTCTCAAAGTTAAAAAACAAAAAGCCACCCCATTCGTTCATTCCTCTCAAAGTAAAACCCTACCCTCATCCTTATCTCTTCTCCCTTTGGCCGCCGCTCCCACCCACTCTCGTCCACTCCTCTTCAATCGCTGCCCCCACACCCGTCCGTTTACTCCCTTCCCCCGTGCCATACTTTTATCTCCTCCTCCACCATTCGTGCATTCAAAGGCTGCTCAGCCATCATGGGCCAAGCTAGAATCGACACTCCTACACATATGCTTTCCAACACCGAGTTCCATCCACAGTGACTCAGAAAACATTGTTGAGATTTGAGGTGAGCTGATGGAAGAATTATGGAAAATTGATTTGGGGAAGAATTTTTGGGTGCCGGGGCTGTATGTGTGTGATTTAAATCGGAGACAAAATTGACAAATTGAACAGCGTCGTTTTGATTCTGATACCGGAACGACACAGCCAGAACAGAACCGGGGCGTTCCGGCCAGAATTTGGCCAGAATTTCCAGAACGGGCCGGAATTATAACCGGGACGAAAACGAAGCTGTTTGTCCCGGTTTTATGAACGGAACGGAATGTTCCGGCCATTCCGGCCGGAACGGAACGGATTTTACAACTCTGACATAGAGTGCTTGTAAAGGTTTTTCAATCCTCATGGAAAGTGCTCAGCGTAAGGATGTGCTGCTGAAAACTTGTTTTTCGGCCACCAAACCTTGCAGAATGATCTGTTCTCCACATATACGCTACTCGTGACGTCCTTCACAGATTGAACAAGCCATAAGGACACAAAAAGTCATTGTGTTTGAACCTTTTTTTTTTAATCGGGATTTCTAGACCAGCTTACATGCACTATAATTAATCTCCAGTCTCATTGAAACACTCTACAAACCAGTGAACAGGTAAGACACTACGAGATGACAAACATGCACAGAAAAACTCGAACCCGGCACAGAAAAAGAAAACAACTCCCTTCCCTCCTAGGCCAAGCCATTAAGTGTCATTGTGTTTGAATTTTGAAGACAGCTATGGCTGCAATGTCACACACAAAGTTACAAACGCTGCGTAGCTGCGATCGAGGGAGAAATCTGTTTGGGACCAATGAAGTGCATAAGAAGTCTGGATGGGGTGTGGATTGTAATGATGAGGATGGTCAGGATCTTTTTTGTATATTGAGGTAGAAAATGGGCACATGATCTGTTCATGATGGGCGAGGTTTTCAGTGGCATCACATTTTGGGCCGTGTAACGTTTCAAATTTTTTTTGAAAAAACATTGAATTTTTTTATATATTTTAAACTAGAAAAAAATAATATTTTTAAATATGCTGCAGATATTTTACTCTTTGGTTTCTGAGTTTCATTGTTGGAGGGTTCGGTCTGATCCAAGAAAACAATTATGGGTTGTGCCGCCTGTAATTTCATTCAAGCTTGTTTTATGACTGGCCATAATTGTTTTTTGTATATGGGTTTCGCTTGGGCTTAAGGGCCATTCAAACTTGAACCTCAAGCGAGCTCCATCATAGAAAATACTAGACAATGCCCCGCGCTTCGCCGCGGACGGCACAATATTTTTTTTAATGTAAAAAATATTAATTATGTGTATTTTTTATTATAATATAAATTTAGCTAAAATAATAAATCTGTACAGAATTCATGTCAAGAGCAAGTTTTTTATAAAATATATGAATTTAAAATCAATATAAATTTATCTGTTTAGTAGTTTCAAACGAAATAACCAGCATAAATTTATCATCATCATTAAAAAAGCAAGAAAACTCGGATATCTGAATTATTAAGTTCACTGTATTAAGATTAGTTCATTTTATAATTCAATTTAAATTAAACAAAAATAAAATATAAATTGTGAAAATACATACAATAATCAAATAAAAAAATAAATTGTTAATTTTCTATCAACAAAAAGACGAAAACATAGATTGAAAATTCATCCTGACATTATTGCCATTATCATTGCTATTAAAGCTATAATTATTGCTAACATTACTGCCAAAACAATTAAAATAATTAACTTTCCATGAAAAATAAAACAAAAAAAGCAAAAGATTTTTATAAAAAAACAATAACTAAAATTATCATTATTATTGCATAAATAATAAAATCATAAAAATTATATAATCTAAAGAACAAATAAAGAAACAGAAAACAAAAAAAAATGAATAAAGGGAAAAATAGAGTAATATTACTTTTAAAATGATCACCGATATAAATTAAAATTTCAGGAAAATCTTTAAAAAAAATCAAAAGATTTTTATAAAAAAAAATAATCACTAAAATTATCATTATTATTGGTTCGGAGATTAGTGAACAAAAAAATGTATAAGAAAAAAAAATAAAAAATAATAATAAATTGGTTCGGAGATTAGTCATGGTGTGTCCACGCTGGCCTGGATATCCCGATTATCAAAAAACAGATTTGGTCCGAGGAGTAGTGGTGGTGCACTTGAGCTGGGCCCGAGATTGTGGTTATAAAAAAAATATATAAGTGAAAAAAATAGTTTAAGCTGGCTGAGAGACCATGGTTACAAACAAATGTATAAGCGAAAGAAAAAAAAAAGTATAAGCGTGAAAGCACTATAGCAATCCATATTGTTTTTAAAAAAATTCAGCCCAAGAATTAGTCGTGGTGTGCTTAAGCTGGTCGGAGATCTCGGTTATAAAAAAAATGTATAAGTGAATAAGAAAAATTATAAAAAAAGAAAAAAAATATACCAGCAGGAAAGCATTTTAGAAAAAAAATGTGGGTTTGGGGGATTGTCGTGGTATGCATAAGTTGGCCTGGACACCCTGGTTATTAAAAAAATTTGGATATGGAGATTAATCGTGGTGCATTTAAGCGAGCTCGGACACCCCAATTATTAAAAAATAAAAAACCAAAAAAATATATAAGTAGAAAAAAAAATATAATAAAAAAATAAAAAGTAAAAAATACAAAAAAAGCAAAAAAAGAAGAAGCAAAAAACGGTTATAAAAAAAATGTATAAGTGAATAAGAAAAATTATAAAAAAAGAAAAAAAATATACCAGCAGGAAAGCATTTTAGAAAAAAAATGTGGGTTTGGGGGATTGTCGTGGTATGCATAAGTTGGTCTGGACACCCTGGTTATTAAAAAAATTTGGATATGGAGATTAATCGTGGTGCATTTAAGCGAGCTCGGACACCCCAATTATTAAAAAATAAAAAACCAAAAAAATATATAAGTAGAAAAAAAATATAATAAAAAAATAAAAAGTAAAAAATACAAAAAAAAAGCAAAAAAAGAAGAAGCAAAAAACGGAGGAAAAAAAGAAGAAAAATAATAATTAGGAAAAAAAAGCTAAAAAAAGAAGAAGAAGAAGAAACGAAAAAAAAAAGAAACGAAAAAAAAGCAGAAAAAAGAGAAAAAAAATATTGCAATCCACAGTGCACTGTGTCTGGGTGCACAGTGCACGGGTTCACAGTGAAAAGGCCACGGGTTTTATATATATAGTAATTATTTTTTATATTGGGTTATCTCTTAGTTTGATGACTTAGATCTCGAGTTTGGCGAATTGACTCAAATTATTTTTTATGTTTCTTTTTCTTTAATATTATTATTCAACATTAGGTTGATATGGTATTAAATATAATTTGTTTTGATATATTTTTTAGATAATGATCTCGATCTTATGACCCGGGTCACGAGTTTGACAGGTTAACTTGAGTCTCTTTTGTACATATTTTTTTAACCTTTTTTTTTCAATTTCATACTTCAACTTTGAGTTTATTAAAAATTAGGTTTCATAATTTATTTATTTTTGTTTTTTTTATAAGGTTATCATAGTCTTATAACTTAAATTATAGATTTCACATGTTAACTCGGGTTGACCCAAATCAATTAAATAGTTGTTATTTTAATATTAAATATCATCTTAAATTTTTTTAATTTAAACTATTTTGGACTTGGAAAGTCAATCAGGTTATATCTAGTAATCCTTCACATGATTTTTTTATGCTATAATAAAACGTTAACACCATTTAAATATTTTATTTATTTAAAAAGAATTTAACTCAGCGCACAATGTAGTTGGAGTCATAATTAGATATCGCAAGAGTGTTTCAAAGAAATAAGATAAATTTATTTAATAAGTTGTTTTTATTTGAATTAAATAATAAAGAAATAGGCAACAGTAATAAATAAATAATTTTTTTAAAAGAAGCACTAAACAACGAGGGAGCAATTCATGAAGGTGCAAAATTGGATTAAAAAAACTTAAATAGATGAAATTCTAAATGGGTTATATGGTTAAGAAATATGGATAATTTATGTGTTGATATATGTAAAGTTTAACCAATAATATTTTTTCATTTATTAGAAAATTAATACAAAAAACAGAATCCTTTTGCCACGTATGTAAGTAGAAAAAAATAAAATCAAAACATCAATACCAAAATGAAAAAAAATATATGAGAAAAATAACCTTGAAACAATTTCATAGCGTAAATTATGTGCATCCAATTAAATAAATCTGAAATCATTATATAAATAAATGAAAAAAATAATCAATGGTAATAAAAATATAAATGGAAAAATTAATATATCAATGTAAATAAAGATAGTCATTAATTGAGTCTAATGATTTTGTTTATGCAAATCAATTTGTAATAGATATTAACACACATGAAATTTATTGAAATAAATAAAAGTAAAAAAAAAATACTATCAAAGGTTGCACGTATTAAAAATATTATAATAAAATATAATCTATATAAAATATACAAAAAACTATAGATGAATCATATTAACTTCTGGAAAAACTATACAAATCCAATATAATAAAAAAATAACCGCTATTCAAAAAATGTTAAAAATAAAATAAAAATAATAATTGAGGGGTATTAATTAAAATTTAAAAATTATTTGAAAAAACATTCATGCTTTCATATTTGATTGATTGGTAACTAAGCTTGATGACTTTTCTTGATAAAATGTCTGTAGTCTAATAGTTTGAGTCATGAATTTAAAAAGTTAATGAGAGCCAACATATATTTCATGCTTTTTTTTTGCTTTCATTATTTAACATTGGTTTTTTTTTCAAATGTGCATTGATATGATAATTTTAATAGTTTTTTTCTTCATCAAATTATTTTAATTTTAAGAATTGGGCTATAAGCTTGACGAGATTACCTGAGTTGACTTAATCCTAATTATAAAGGTTATGATACATCTAGTTGAAATGACCTAATTATTTATTTACATTCTTTTTTACCCAATTTTATTGTTTTGCATTTAATGAGTTGAGAACTAAACTATATCAATTATCCTGTTTTGATTTTTTTTTCCAGGTTATCTGATCATTTGTTTTTAATTATGTTCATTTATTATTGTTCCTTTTTCAATTGTATTATCAAAATAAAATATTTTATCTATATTTAAAATATATTTACAACACTTGAATATTATTTTTTACAGAAAAAAAACTAGCCGTCAACGTAAAAAAAGTCGACACCTGGCTATGTATCTATACAATAAATTCATTATATAATATTATCCATCTGTTTGTCTTCATATGTTAATGGTGTTAATGAATAATATCGCGACGGTGTGCTTGAACTATTTTTTTTTATTAAAATTTTGATTTCTTTTGCAAAAACATCAAATAACGTTTTCAAATAAAAAAACAAAAATCTGACATGTAATTTCAAGACTATACAAGACTTTTTTTTTTGGAGTATATACATTATATGTTGTTTTCTTTTATTTGAAAAACCTTATTAGATGTTTTTGCAAAAAAAACTGAAATTCCGGGGATTTTTTATTTATTAAAGTTCATATATCTTGATATGATTCGGTCGTTGATTTTGAACACCGTCAATGTACAGAGGGTAGATATGAATAAAGCTTTGTTATTCAGGGACACAATGAGATATAATATTAGCAAAAGGTGTAACCTCTTTGACATTGCGATAGGAAAATGCTTATAAAAAAATTGATTTTTTTTATTATAAATTAAAAAAATTTAGTATTTTTAGATTATTTTGATGTGGTAATGTTAAAAATAATTTTTAAAAAATAAAAAAAATATTATTTTAATATATTTTTAAACAAAAAACAATTTTAAAAACAACCCATTATTTACTAGCGAAGGACCAAGAAAGAATCCTTTATTCAAAAGACGCGCTGTTATCACTTGATAACCTTATCCCGGGTATTCGGGTTCTCAAATCTCAACCCGACACGAAGCAAATGAAATATCCACGTGCCACTTATAAAGCTCTCTCTCTCTCAATTTCCTTCTCGTCGTCGTCTTCTTCACTGCAAGCAAAGCAAAAGAAAACATCTGTGATGGACGGGGAAGAATTCTCAGTTGAAAATCCTTCACAGTTACTCCAATCAGCCTCTGATTATGTTAACTATCCAGGTTACTCACCCTTTTTTATTTCTTATTTTATTTTCTCAGTTTTAGCTTATTTTTAACACCTACTGTCTTTGAAAAAACTCCAGGGGTTCCAAATGACGTCGCAGCCAAGGAGTTTCTCGATCTTTTTCCGCTTCCAGTCATCATCAAGTAAGTTGCCGTTAATCTTATAGATAATTATTTATTATTCACGTATGCTTTTTTTTTTTCATTAAGAAAAAATATGCTTTTTTTTTTCTAAATTAGGTTGTATTCATTAATTTAATTGAAATTGCAGTGCTCTTCAAACAAAATCAGAAGTTCCTGGATTAGAAGCTACTTTAGTGGCTTGTTTAGAAAGAATCTTTAAAACTAAGTATGGTGCATCGTTTATTCCACTCTATATGGTATGTAATATGGGTGTTTTGCTGCTGCTGCTGCTACTATTATTATTGTTATTGTTATTATTAATTGAAGCAATAAAGGACTTTTTTTTTTTTCATTTTTTTGTGGTTGTTTTGTGTTTTCATTTCAGCCTTTTGTGCAAGTAGGTCTGACGGCGGATTCTCAATTAGCGAGGTGTTTAGCTTGCAAAACGGTATGGATATATTTAAATACTTGAAACTTGTTATATTTTCAATTTTGATAATAATTTGCCAGGTCAAATGTTATTGGCAGGTCTCTTGTCTTTTGGAGAATATTGATGAAAAGACCATATCAGCTGCGCAGCTGATTATTGACAATGGCGTTTATCCACTTCTGCTTGATTGTCTTATCAATGGGTAAGAAGCAAAATATTATTTGCTTTATTTTATATTTGAAAACATTAGAAAAATCATATTGATTTTGACACACCTGTCTCAAGGGGAAATATGCAGTCTATCTTGACTCTTGATGGATTAATTTCCTTCAAAGATTTTGATACACTAAGACAGGTTTCTATGCTGGTTAGATGTTTGATGTTCCTCCATGTTGTCTAAATTTCTCAAACTACCAATAGGCTAACACAGCCACTTGTTTCATCTGGCGTCAACATGTTAATAACAGCTTATAATTGGCTGTCTAACTCAATAAACCTAATATATGATTTAGGGGATACATATGTTGTGACCACTTCGCATAGCTCGTCTCCTTAAAAGGCTTTATTTCCTCCCATTGTAATGTTGATGGGTGTCTGTATTACATAAATTCAAAGCTTATACTGAGGTCATGCTGTCTGAAACCTACTGTTGATGTGATGCTACCTGTGAAATGTATTTCTACTTCTGCAGAAATGAACAAGTGGCAACTGCATCAACGGAGGCAATTGAGAAATTAGCTGGCTCTCAAAAAGGCATGGTAAAGACTGATCAGTGTGCCACTAGTCTGGAAATCAAGTTAATTATTATTTTATTTATTTGCATGTTTGCAAAATGTATGCAGGAAATCATCTTCCCTGCAAATAACAGCGATGATATGCATCTAGGAAACTTATCAGCTCGATGTTCATCACTGGTATGCTTGTTGGAGAGTGGATTTCTTAAAACTGATGTTCTTTCTTCATGATATCTATTCTTGATTTTACAGTCCCATCTTCCCATATTACAATACATTTGCTAAGCTGGTTTAGATCACACATGTTCTTTATAAGTCAGTTTTTGGCTAACTTGTTATACATGGCAAAAATTTCTTTCAGGGACGTGTCCGGGTATTATCTTTGATTGTGAAATTATTCTCTGTTTCTAGAGATGTGGCATCAGCAGTTTACAACTCAAATCTGCTGAGTTTATTGGAGGCAGAAATCAGAAATACAGATGATACTCTAGTATCTTTAAGTGTTCTGGAGCTCTTATCCGAGGTTGGTGTTGCTTATCTACTTTTTAATTGATCTCTCTTTTCCTTCTTAACTGCCTTTTAAATCATCTATCCTTTCAATCCCACCTCTATCCCCCCCCCCCCCCCCCCCAATCATTGTCCTTATATGCATGGCAATATTGAAAGACCAAAGCAAGCATTCTTCAATAATTAGCTTGTCAGTGGAGTTTCAGTATGCAAGTTTTTAAGGCCGTGTCAATCAGTTTTTCCTAGCTGAACCCTATAGTTTTTCCTAGCTGCCCTTTCACCTTTTATTGAACTTGTTTTAAGGTCAATCAGTTTCTTGGTGGTTGATTGGTTCATCTTTGTTCATAATTTTACCAGTAAGTGTCAAACAAACCACTCCTTGAAATTCACACACAAGGTGAAAACTACAATTTTTCTTTAGTGGCATGGGTTATAGAGTTTCATGGATACAACGACATTAGATTGGTTTGCAGACAAGAGCAGGCTCAGGGAAGAGTGAGGCAATTCTAGGTACAAACTGGGCTTTTGGTATTGGAGATCAAAGGAAGTTAAGCATTTGAGTTGAAAAATACACGGAGGCTGTGGAAAGTGCTAAAAAATTTCTTTAGTAGCATGGATTATAGAGTTTCATTGATACAACGACGTTAGATTGATTTGCAGACAAGAGCAGGCTCAGGGAAGAGAGAGGCAATTCTAAGGTACAAACTGAGCTTTTGGTATTGGAGATCAAAGGAAGTTAAGCATTTGAGTTGAAAAATACATGGAGGCTGTGAAAAGTGGGTAGAAACAAGGTTTAGGGAATGGGATAATGGTTAAAATCTAGGTATTTAGTTACTGGAAAAATTAGAGTGAGTTTACTAGGAGATGGAAGAATTTGGAGATGCTCCTTCAAATGTAACAGAACCTTAGATATGAGTTCAGTTTTGAAGGAGGAAGAGATACTGAGGTTGTCCTCTTTCAATGGAGATGCCACCTTGTTTGCTAATAAGAAGGATTTCTGAAATGCTTGAACCAATGAGAAGGATTGAATTGTGACAAGCTTCCTTTTCTAATGGACAAAGAACCCATGCTCCCCAAAGACCGAAGAAGAAATAGGAAGCTGTGATCCTAATAAAATGTTTCTTTTGGATGCAATCAAGGGAACTCAGAAGATGTTTAAGATCACCAGCAATATGTATTTCAATATGATAGAGCATCATAATCTAATGATAGATCATCATAATTATATATACATATATAAAAAAACATGAGAATATTAACTGTGTCCTAAGAAACCATGTGCCATGTATCATGGTAAAGCCATGTAATGGACAAATCATGGCTCACATGGCTTAAGACACCCTGGCTGCTTAGAGGAGGTATATGTGATCTCATATCAAGCAAAATTCAGGCAATACTTCTGAATGATACTGTTTCCCTGAATAATATTTTACATTCTGGCCTGGTTTTTTTTTTTTCTGTTTTCCTTTATTTGTTATCTCATGTGCATTTTGTTCTTTCCTTTTTATGCATGGTGAGTGAATGAAGTTAGCAGAAGTCCAGCATGGCACAGAATTCTTATCAAAGAGCACTCTTGTCCAGCTGCTTTCTTCTACAATCAGGTAGTTGTTTAAGTAATATTGTCTTTGACTATTTCCACAGATTTTGATCCTCACTGCTTTTGATATTATTTTCCTCTTCTTATGTGCTTTTGTTTCTACCCCTTTATTTTGAAGCAACATGTCAAAAGAAGATATATTAAGATCAAGAGCAATGATGATAAGTGGAAGACTTCTCTCTAATGACAACATAAACATGTTCATTGATGAATCTAGTAAGACTTACCCTGGAGTTCTTGAGCTTATAGATTTTCATAAGGAAAATTATTTGAAGAAATTGCATTTCAGTTCACCAACAGTGATTCATTTTATTTCTGTTCACATTGAGTGCAACTGGTTTATAAACAAGGCACAATGCATCTTGCACAACTGTGAGATGTGCATTTTCTGAGTCATGTAACAACTATGTTATTTTATCTTCATATCGAGAAGTGGTTTTTAAATGTACTGTTTTCCTTTCAGATTCAGGTGTTAAAACCATTATATCAGTGATTGATGGAAGACTTCAGTTAGAGAGTCAAGATTTGAATGAATGTGAATCTGCTCTTGAAGCATTGGGCCAAATAGGATCATGTAAGTACTAAGTACATGACAAGTTGCTGTAAGCAAGTGATATGGTTGCCATAACTTGAAG
The DNA here is from genome assembly GCA_027405865.1 of Salix purpurea. NCBI lineage: Eukaryota > Viridiplantae > Streptophyta > Magnoliopsida > Malpighiales > Salicaceae > Salix > Salix purpurea. Next base: position 24,404,052 of record JAOWLH010000002.1, read on the forward strand.
CAGCTTCAGTTCATCGATGGTGTTTTTTTTTATGGATGTACATTGACATTAAGTCTTTATATTTGTTAACATGGTTTTGGTGGAGCTCTCAGTTACTGCATCAATAATAGCATGTTTGAGACTTTTGATTTGTTTGAAATGGGGCCACTTTGAACTTAATGGAATCTTAAAGCAGTGTCATATCGATTTCTTTGATGTTTATTGATATATCTGTTTACTTCTTTTTGTTATTTTTGTCAAAATAATGTATGCTCTCAATGTAGAATTTCATGGACTAGATGAGATGTCTGTGTAACTGTTTTTTTGGAGGCAACAATTATGCTCAAATCTACATTGCATAGAGTTTAAAATACATCATTAGGTGTTGCTTTATCTGTTCTATCTTATAATGATTTACAAGTTCTCACTTTAATCTGCTTGCGAAATTCCTGAACTCTTTTCACCTGTTATCTCTGATGAAACTGAAAGTTGTCTATTTGTTTCATTTGCTCTTAGCAAACCAAGGAGCAACATTGCTACTCACAATTTCACCTCCTCCTGCTAGACATGTTATTGATGCAGCCTTTGATAAACAAGCACGTGGCAAACAATTGGTGAGTGATTCAGATCATTCTATTCTATCTTCTGCATTTGTTGGAACGTGATAAACCATGGGAAGCTTCCCCTTTAGTCAATATTTTTAACTAAAAAAAGGGTTGATAGAAATATGCATACAAGTCTAGCAGGTAGCATATGAAGGCATAGTGCACTAGTAAAATTCACCTTAGAAAAATATTGACTGCAGAAATGATGCAACTATGACACTCAATTGATGCACCTTAAATCATTCTATTCTACCCTATAGTATCTGAGAGTCGAGCATTAATTTGATACATACAGGATGTAAACATAACATATGATAATCTGTTGCAAGTGTCCTATTTTGTAGATCAAGTGATATGGCATTAATCATTCTTGAAGATCTAAAAGAATTCCTCATTGACTTCCTACGCTTATCTGAAGTATGCTGTCCAGTATGAGAGCCTTCTTTTATATGTATCAGTAGCCTCAGAGAAGTACTGTTAGATCTCTGAAAGTACATCACATAATCAAATATATTAAACGCATTGGAGATGCATGTGAGTTAAAAAGATATCCAATATGGATGTGCAAAATTTTACCACGCTGCTTAACATCTCTTCTCAGTCTCTGTATATTCTTCTGCATTTGCATCTATGAGCTTATATCCAATTAGCATGCTTTAGAAGTAACTGAGTTCTTTGAACTATATTCAAACTTTCTCCTTATTGAGGGAATTAGTATTGCATTTATCCTTTATCCATACTCCAGCTCTGCAACTTCATCCCAAGTAAAAGCAAGTGTTTTTAGCTTGCAAGTCTTCTCGCTATGAAAATGTAGTGAGTGGTCTTCTATGAAGAGAATTCAGAAAAAAGAAATATCATACACGACTTTTTATATGTTCTTTTATATATCTGAGATGGTTTTTTAATGTTAAATGCAGGCTTCATTGCACTCTCTTGCAAACATCTCAGGTGAAACTCGATCTGTTAGCAACATAATACTGAATAGTGAAGCAGAAGAAAGCCTCCGGTGCTTGATCTATGAAGCAGCATCCAAGAGCTCAAAGCTGACACCATCAGTGAGCATTTCTTTGATATAATTTCTTGATTCTTGGCCTGTTCTTTTGCAGCATGGTCTTGTTTTTCCTATAGTTCTGTGATTCACATTGCTACAAGTGACTTTAAGTAAATATTACATCACATAAGCTCCAGCAACAAGCAGGTTGCCATATTATGGGTCCTGTGTAAGGTTGGCCTGCATTTTTTGTTTCAGCTAGGGGAGAATATTTTTTTCTCTTCTCGTTGAACGCACCTTTCAATTTTTCATAATTGAAATTAAGCTGGTTCAATTGGCAGGGACTTTTCCTATCAGTTCTTCGACAAGATTCAGAAGTTCGACTGGCAGTAAGAATTTATCTCCATAATATTTGTTTTTCATTTACCTGTGCACCGCATGAAATTTTAAAGACATCTTAAATTATTATAAGTAAAGTTGAGTGGTTCTCTTAAGCCCTTTTTCTTAAGTTGTGATTTCGCATCTTTTTTTTTTCTCCTCTTTACAAACCTGATTCATAGTTAAAGTAATAAACATCTGGAAAAGGCAGTTTCAAGCATGTCAAAGTATGCTTTTCAAAAGATCCAGCCTTTGGTTGAGTCGAACTAACATTATTTGAGTCTAGCTGTATCTTAGTGCTTACAAGTGCATTTCAATGCTATGTAATATGACATCCTTGTGTGATTATTTTCAGGGTTACCGAGTGTTAACTGGGTTGGTGGCTCGGCCATGGTGCCTGATGGAAATTTGCTCAAAGCAAGAGATAATAAATATAGTGACTGATCCACACAAGGAAACAACAAAAATAGGTTTATATTGTCTCTTATTCTTTGTTTTAATTTGAAATGATTGCATGCTCATGCTTAAAACTATCATGGATTTTTTTTTGTTGCAATGATCGCATTACATGTATAAAACTGGTATTTGCTATTATGTTTGTGCTTGACTTTCTGTACTGGGAGCAGACATAGCTTCAGTTACAGTTATCATTGTGTTCTTTGTACACATTCTTGTTACTCCTTTCCTTTCTCAATTTATTTCTAGCTCTTCAATTTCCTCACCGAAGAAGCTTTTTTAATTGGAGGGCACTCTTCAAGAATGGAGCTTAAAGAGCATAGAACTTTGTTGATTATTCATCTCCATGCATGCCTCAACAGAAACAAAAAACACGAGCATTCAATTGACTCTTGCTTGCCTTCTGTGATAAGATGTCTTATCCTGGATTATTTTATCTGAGAATGTAGAATTTGGTTTTGTTATTGTGCCTTTTCCTCCTCATTTAGTTTACTTTATACCTGTAGTCTACAAGAGTTATTGCTTTTTTAAATCTATTTAATGGAAAATTTCAGGTATGGAAGCTAGATATAACTGCTGCGTAGCAATCCACAGAGCTTTCATGTCCTCCAGTAAACTTACTGGCAATCCTGCTCTCGCTCCAATCGCTGCCAAGGTGAGATTGATAGTAATTCACAGTTCCTTTTGCTTCTTTATTGCAAGGGAAGAATTTTATTTGCTGAGCCTCCACTTTCTAACCTGCTGCTTTCATTGATCTGATTACAGTTGCAGGAAGCTGTTAGTCGAGGTCCATATCTCGCAGACAAGATTAACCGTGAAGCACAACCCATGGTAAGGACAGCTGAGAGATTCTAACTCGCATGAGCAAGATGAGATATAACGAGGTTTTTAGCAGACTACCCTTTCCCATATGTTATGAACTACGTGCCGCTTTCATATGGTTTCACATCTAAGATTGACACCAAACTATAGGACATAATTGCTCTTTTTACCGTGCAATTCATGAGGCTTATGGCTTATACAATGTTAAGTATGGCATGGTATCTATAATTGCAAATCAATGATACCATTGTGATGTCATCAAGTATCTGAATTGTGAGTTTTGGTGGGAAAGAATATAAATAAAAAGGAACTAACAATCAATGAGGTGTTGTGCGTAGGTGCATATGCAAAATTGGTCTAAGAAGCTATTGACTTGAAAAGAATTCTCAAAATATATTTTTGAAGTGGGTTTTTTTTTAAGGGAGGGAAGATTTTTTTTATAAAATCATCCGACGTTAGGCAAAGAAGTACGGGTTGGGGAAATGCAATAAAAATTACACTTTCAATACACAAATACAAGTTGACACTTTTCCAAATCTATTTTCATGACAATTAGATATTTCCATGGCATGTCATGCCATTCATTATAAAAATAATAAAATGCATGGAAAAGTGTCAACACTATGGATGATCCATAATGCTTTTCCCATTTGCTCCTCTCAAAACCACTCAATTAAATAGCTTTTGGGGTATATTTTTTTCATTTCACAAGGGTAGATTTGACATTACTATATTTACAAGGGACAAATCAATTTTTTATGCATGCTATACAAAGTAAAATAACTTCATTATCCTTAAAATCAAATTTTATAAAATTGGTGTCAAAAGGACATTTTCGTGTATTTAATTTTATATAATCCTAAAACACCTAAGTTAAGTTAAATTTTTTTTCTATTGGTTTTTTTTGTTATTCTCATAAAAGTTAAGGGGCACATTAATTTTTTAATAAATAAAAAATATTGATATAAAAAATTATTAATATGTGTCAACAAGTATACGTCATCTTCAAAGATAGTATTGGAAGTGTCACTATACTATAGCTAGCAGTGCGATGGAACTCCAATTGAGTTTAATGATGGTTTTTTCTCCTTCTGCCTCTCTGTCAAAATATGAGGGTGTCCTATTATTTATTTTTACACACATCCATACTTTATTTCAACAAAAAAACTTTTAATAAAATCAATAATATAGAGTTGTATAAAACAATGGTATCTATGGAGTTTGTGTATTTGTTTTTTTTTAATATAAAAAACTGATAGAAAAACTTTATTTATAATTAGAAAAAAAATCTTTTTTAATAATAAGCGGATGTGTTTTTTTTTTTAAAAAAATAAAAAATAGGATACTGCTTTGTTTAAATTTGTTTTCTTTATGTAATATTTTCTTTACTTTAAAAGCAAAATAAGTGTTAACCAAATATTGAATTTTTTTATATATATAAATGTAGTTAACCAAATATTCCAAAGCATGCATTTGATGTATTCAGTGCGAGGTTGATAATGTGGTAAATATTATGTTTTAAAATAATTTTTATTTAAAAATATATAAAATTACTATATTTGTAAAATTTATTTTTAATATAAATATATTAAAACAATATAAAAATAATAATAAAATAATTTTTTAGAAACATAAATATTGAGCAAACAATATTTTAATTGCAATATCAAAAACGTCGTCAGTCATTTGACACGAGATGTGAAAAAATAGAGGTAAATTATTAGAGAATTAATTATTATAAGAGCAATTTTTAAGAATACATAAGTTAAAGGGATAAATATGAGTTGAATGAGATAGAAAATAATTAAATTATTAATGATGATGGACGAGACATAAATAACAATTAATTTGGCATATATTATGAGACAAAAAAAAAAAAAAAGTAGTTAGACGAATCACAACCATGATTAGGAAATCCTTACCTCGTCCCAAGTTTTATAATATACTGCTACCCAAACAGCATCGTAACTAACGATATAACAAAACGGAGAAGCTATTGCTTTGCCATCCTATCCACTTCACAGTCCTCAACATCACTCATAAGCCAAAAAACCCAGAGCCTACCCGGAGTGAAATATGGCCACTTCTCTTCTCTCTCCTTGCTTAGGCCTCCCTACCAAATTCAAAAACCTCTCCATTAATTCCACAACATGCTCTACTTCCACTTTCAGCTCCCTCAGTTTCTCCTCTTCCCTCTCTCACAGTATCTTCAACAAAGGTAATTTCACTTTCAAGACCCTAAAATAGGCATTTGTTTTCAATCCCATCTCCAAAGCTTTCATATTTTTGTTAGACAATGCTAGAAATTTTATTTTGGGGATCCATAAAAGAAAAAAGAAAGACTTTTCTTAGACCCATTTGTTTGCTGTTAAATATTTGAGTGTTTTCCATATGGTGATGTGGGTGTTGTAGGGTGTTTGTCAATGAGGACAACTCAAAGATCAATTCACAATTTCTCTGTTGTTTGTGAGTCAACTCCAAACAAAAAAGCTGATTCAGCTGAAAAGAGAACTCGTCAAGCTGAGAAAAGAAGAGTTTATAATAAAGCTCGCAAGTCTGAAGTTAAAACCCGCATGAAGAAGGTAACTGTCCTCCTTTTATTGCACTTTTCGTTTTATGTTTGCGTTCATGGGCTTTGCTTTCTTTATTTTTACATGTGAAACGGGCATGATTTCATTGTTATGTGGTCAAGTGTTTGTTTCCAGAATGTTACGAAATTGAAGCGATGTGAAGATTGTGTATACATTTGCTAAATTGATGGATTAAGATGTGTTGTGCTTGTGATTTTTTACTTTTGGATAGATAACACTCAAAAATAAGCTTCCACAGAACTTGATAGTTCCCCCAAGTTTGTTTATATTCTTGTAGAAATTTCTTCTGTCAAAGCCCAGTATATACTCGATTTAATAAATTTTTTGAACTTGCCATTTTGGGTGTCTGGTGTGAACGCTGTCTCCACACTGGGTTCTTAATTTGTATGAGACAGGAATACTAGAACTGCATTCCATAGATTTAGCATGTGTAGGAATATTAGAATCACATATGTATGAAGTCAGTGTGGGTAGTTATGCAATGTTGCAGGACTTTGGTGCAAAAAGGGCTTTGGGCGTGAATCTTTGCTTGATAAATGATTAGTACCGCAGACTTAGATGGTCTGGTGGTCTGCAAATTGGCCAGTTACTGTTTAAATTAGTGATCGGGAGTCAATTCAATTGAGACCAATGGAAATTGAGCTGAATAACTAATTATAATTGCACTGTGCTGCGGTGAGAATTTAGAAGTTCTGTGCACTGAATACTAGTAATGGGAAAAACAGAAATTAGTAAGCTTTCCCCTTCTCCTTTCTGCTTTGCAGTGATGAGAATCTCATGGATCTCAGCATGGTAATTTTTATTGCAGGTCTTGGAAGCACTGGATGATCTGAAAAAGAAACCTGAAGCACAATTTGAGGAGGTCATTCCTGTAGAAAAGCTAATAGCAGAGGCATACTCGGTGATTGATAAGGCTATAAAAGTGGGAACCTTGCATAGAAACACCGGCGCACGCAGAAAGTCAAGGCTTGCCCGGAGAAAAAAGGCCGTGGAGATTCACCATGGCTGGTATACTCCTGCTCCTGCAGAAGCAACTGCAAGTTAGGACCCTTGGTTCACCTAACGTCAAGTAGGAGCATAGAAAAGGGGGGATTCTTCTTTGTATGTGGACGATGATGCTGTCTTTTTTTTTTTTTGTTACAGATCCTTTTGGTGCATATAATAGACATCTATTTGTTCTGTCACCGAAATATGACAATATGTTTCGTCAATTCTTAGCAGAAAACATGCTCAAGAAAGCTAGTTTTTGTGAGGATGACTGGTGAATGCACTGCTTGGTTAGATGGGCTGTGAATGGCCATGTTGCGTGGAGATGGTTGAAGAGGTTTGTGTGGGTGATGTTCAACAATGAGTAAATGATCTTTCTGCGGTAATTTGCCCCATGGAAACCTTACTTTTAGTGGACCAGTTGCCATTTAAAATCACCATTTTTACATTCTTGAAAAAAAAAAAAATGGCCAATTTGTCCTGTAAAATAATGCCCTTAGCTTTCAAACATCCATCATGTAAGCAATCATTATTGAAATTGGAAATTTCTAAATAGAAGTTAAGGTTGTGTTTGTGATTTTAAAACAAAAAGGATCGATCAAGACAGATCAACAGTGGTCTGTGAAGAAAGCTAGCCAGAAATTGGATCGATCAATGTTATTTTAATCCAACGATAATAAAAATAAACATACACATGGGCAATAGACTCGATTGTATTTAATAATATTGTTTAACAAAGCCATTTTTAAAATAAATAAATAAATAAACACACATAGGAAAATGATTAATAAAATTAAAGAGAAAAAACAATTAAGCTGGGTTGCACAAAAAAACTGCCTCTTAAGATCAGATTTTTTTTTTTTTTTTGAAAACGTATTCATAAAATAATTAAAGATTAAATCATATTTTATTAAAAAAATCTAGAAAACACTATACACATTGACAAACACACCCGTGACTTAGATAACCCAAAATCAGCTCAAAAACCCAAAATTAACTCAAAACTCTACAATTGGAATACACTTATTCTTTCTCTTCTATTAACCTAGAAACTAAAAAAACTAATAAATTAAAGTTCTGGATCAAAATTGATTTTTTGAAATATTGAGAGACTAGAGGTTTCTCGTTTGAAAAGGTAGAAGGACCAAAGTGAAATTTCTTACCTAATTTTTAAACTACCACTTATTTTCTCAACCTTTTTCACTATGGTCCTCTTTAGTTCGATCTTTTCTTTCCTTAATAAGTTGGCCTTCGATTATGTTTAAAAAGCATGGAGCTGCCAAAATAAAAGTTTGATAACCAAAATGAAAAAAAAGTGAATCCACAATGGAACATGAGAGGGGTTACACTGTTTAAATATAAAAAAGAGAAAGGGGATATTAATTTAAATATAAATAAAAAATATATCAAATAAAAAAACAAAATAAGAGGGGAAAACCAAATAAATAAAATAAACAAGGTGTTGTCGGGTCATCAAGCCAAGCTCGTATGCATGACTCATTTTGAAAAGAATTTGCACATGTGGGGTCTTATTTTTTATTTATTTGGAAATGGGGCGAACTATATATTTTCTTCACTAAATATTTTTGAATAAAAAGGCAGATGATTCGTCTTTTACTTCAAAGGATCAAAGTGAACTTTGTTTCTTAAACTATGAGGTTATTACCTATTTTATCTTTCAATTTTGTCTTTTTTAATACTTTTACTTAAATTAGCCTTCAATATGGTAATAAATAAATAAATTTTATATATAAAAAGAAAAATCAATGCACTGCGAGTCTATAATAAACTAAGTGTGTGCGCTCCCATAACTCAACAAAATAAAAAATTCCTATGAATAAAAAAAATCAAGATGCAAATAATAAAATCCTTATGGTCTTTTTTTTTTAATTTCATTTTTATTACAAAAACTTAGTTTTGTAGCTTTTTTTTGTTTTTTTTTATATTAAGTTATCTTAATCTCATTACATGAGTATGGTTTTACACACTAATCGGGTTAGTTTGTCTTTTATTACCCAAATTATAAATTTATCATGCTATATATATATATATATATATATATATATATATATATATTTTCTACTTAATTTCATGTTTCCAAAAGTTTTTTAAAAAATTATGAAAGCTTATACCCTCTAACATTTTTTATTTATTAAAATATGACTTTTTTGACTTATTTTTAAATTACTTAACTTAACCTGAGATAACCCTGCTATCTCGTTTAACAACTATGTTTGGTAACTCTTCCACTTATTAAATTCAACTAGTACCCAATTTCCTTCTTTTCTCTAGTGCGGGTTTGATTCTTCTAAAGCCCAGGAGTGAAAGCCAATTCCATGTGATTCAATTTGTGATCTCAACATTTCCCGCGACACAGGCCAAAGAAGATGATGATGACAACTGCAATTCACTGCTTGACTCTTCCTTGCATGCCAAGGAACCCATCTCTCACCACCACCCTTTCTCTCTCTTCTCATCCAAAGCTTGCAACTTTCAGGCCTCTCTCTAACCTCCTTTCTCATGGTCCCTTCTCCAAGGGTAAGTCATGACCTCCTTTTCTCACAAATTTCATTTTCTATGCAAATCAAGATAACCCATTTGCTTACTCATTTCTTGGAGGCCAGAAAGCAAAATTTTGGGTCTTTGATGTCAAAGGTTGCTGCTTTTTTGGGAAACCAAAATACCCAACTCCGTTTTTGTAAGTTCGTTATCAATCACATTTAAGTTTAATCTTGTTCTTACTTCGTTTATTTGAGACCAAATAGAGAAAATGGATTATTTTTTGCATTTAACAAGTACTTAGGTTTTCTCAAATTTAAGGGCTGTTGATCTGTGATCGTCTAAATCTTTTTTAAAAAAATCTTTGTTTCTTTTCTACTCCTTTCCTTAGTGCCTTTCATTTTCTAGGTACCAAACAGAGGAATATGGGAGACTTTTGTTTCCTTAAATAATGGGCTTTTGTCAATTCTCAGGTTTTCTGTCAATAAACACTATTGGGAGGCCAACTCGCCAGTCTGTTGTTTGCATGGCTAGAAGATATGGTGCCAATACTAGGAAGAGAAAGGTACCTCTTTCTTTCAAATTCATGCCAGTTTCACTAAAATTTACTTAAACACCACATGTTTATCTCCTCCTATTTTAGTCTGTAGCATTTTAAAAAGATAATTTTTGTGGCTAAAAGGATACTTATGAAAAAAATAAAAAAGTTGGGGAAGCAACTTTAGTTGTTGTATGATGGTTTTGATTATCAGTAATGTAAGAGCGCACATGACTGGGAATATGAAGCCTCTAGGTATGGCTTGGTGAATGGTTGATGACTAATTGTGCCGAGAAGCATGCCTTCTGTTTTACTGACAGATTCTTGATAAGTTGTTCCTTTTTTTTTTTTTGGAACGATTTGGTATTAAAAGAAGAGGGGGGAATGTACACAGAATTGAAAGGCTAAGACACCACAGACGGGCTTGAGCCTAAGCAGAAAGAAAAAAAGAACAGAGCAAAAAGGAAACTGGCCTTACAAGCCTACAAAACAAAAACGAAAGGAGGAGGGCGAAGGCCCAAACAGAAACCAAACGCTGGGGACCTCGATCAAGCGGATAGAAGCCAGCAACGCCTTAGGACTAAAGCGGCTCAAAAAGGAAAAGCCCAAAAGAAATCCGAAAACCACATGCTTAAACAAGCTGCCTTTCAAACCAGGCCGAAAAAAGAGACCATAGCTCAGGAAAGAGAACCCAACAATCGAAAACCAGCACAACTTAGATAGGCTGCCTTCCAACAAGGCCTCTAGCTCTCTCAGCAGTCAAATCTTCATTTAAATTCCATCGAACTTTAATACCTTCAGAAAGTGGGTATTTGAGCGATAAATTTGAAATGTGGAGCCGAAGGAGCTGGAAAATTTCTTCTGAAAGATTAGCAGCAGATTTATACGTATTGTTGAAAATACGGTTATTCCTTTCAAACCATATGTAGTAAACCACTGCCGCAAGGATGAGCCGAGCTATAAGATGCCTCTCGGAATTCTTCTTCCACCTGTGAGAAGAGGACCAATGAATCAGATCAACCCAGGTAGTCGAAGGCCAAACGAGGCCTGCCTTCCTGTTGATGTTTAGCCAAACAATATTAGCATAGGAGCATTGAAAGAAAAGGTGCTCGTGAGATTCATTCTCCATTTGACATAGAGCGCAATGCAAGTCCACTGGATCCCCATCAATAAAAAGCTTGTCTAAGGTACGAAGCCTTCCACGCATAGCAAGCCAAAGCATGAAAGCGTGACGAGGAATATGCTCGTTCAAAGGCCTCATTCTCCTTCTTATCTGATTGATCAGGATCTGTCCAATTCAAATTTAATCTTCCAACTCTGAAGACATTATGTGTGTTATTCATATATCTTGGAGGCTGGTCCATGTCACAATGATTGATTCCATTGTTAATGGCATCAATTGCCTGCAACAAGCAGAACAAGGTGTTCTTGAATGGGGGAAAAAAAGCTGCTAACCACTGCAAACAAGATGAGCACCAGAAACGAGCATCTAGATTGAATCAAAACTTTCAGGATATGAAGACATCGGGAAACATATCAGGTTGGTCCCATAGTAATTCAATGCAATTGATTGAGACCAGAGATTTTGTGGAAAACAAGAATGCGCTGGCAACAACACTATTTAAAAGCATGCAGTCATAACAATACCAATCACAAATCTATGGACACAGGAGATGAGAACTGTTGAATTCAGACAATATCAACATCAGAATGGTACCATGCCATCCTTAAACCTTTGAAATGTGAAATATGAATTCCTCGACAAGGTGGAGAAAGTGGATGGATGATGCTTGTAGCCAGCAGTTCAATGATGGTATATGGAGAACATAAAACATGGTTTAATGGTTGAATGGAGCTTCGATAAAGTGGAATACCCCTCCTTCAATGTGCCATCTTTTCTGTACATGTTTCAGAGGACTGTGTTCTCAAGCGCGCACAAGAGTGGTTTAGCCAACTTCTATTTTGAGCCTGATGTTATGGATCAAACGCTGCTTCGGTTGGGTGCACCAACTAAGAGCGCCACCTTCACTATTTGGGTATTCCTTTGAGTTCAAAGCTTTAGGATCAGTTGGTATAAGGGTTTTAAAGAGATTGGCTGGATTGAAAGGGCCTTTGTTCTCTGTTGATGGTCTCGGTACCTTGATGATCCTTTTTTCAGTTATCCCTACCCCTATATATCTTTTGTTTAAGGTTGCAGGTTGGTGCTGCACTTATAAAATTGGGGAGGTATCTTTTGTTATCTAAAAGAATTGAGTTTAAAAGGTGGATCCAAGACAATCAAAATCTGAAAGGGTCCTGGGACTAGGAAGTTAATTCTTAAGAATAACTTAAGTAGCTGAAGGGTTTTGACGTTCTCTTCTTGAGGACATGTATATGGCCTCTTACATAAGTGGTTGGGTTCTAAAGTTTGTGTTTATGACACTCATTTGGACCTATAAATTTCATTTCTGAGGTAATTTTACTTCCTCTAATTCATCATAAGGTTGGAGAGATAGTCGATGAATTTAATTTTGGTAAAATTTCCGGATTGGGGAATTCTTTGTGTGTATTCTCCCTGTCTCTTTTCTCTTTCGACTATTCGTCACTCTCCTACCTTTAATTTCAACAATCCCAAAGTGAATCTTTTCTTGAAATTTTTATTTACTTTGCAACTTTACCCATATTCTAATCTCTAACTCTTTTCAAGGATAAATAGGAGAATTTTGGACTTGGGATACTTCTGAAAAGTTATCATCCTACCTCCTCTCAATACCATTTGACTAATATATCTCAAACATTAAGGTGTTCTCAAAAATTATATATGTTTTTGCTTTGTAGAATTGCAGTCCTTCATAACATTTTAACAATTTGTTGCAAGAAAGAAGGCTTAATTGTGTTATCAATAAGTGCATGCATGTGTACTGTTAGGTGCGAAATCACTTATTCATGCATCCATGTATCTTCCCTCAAAGCTGGAGGAGTAATTTATTTTGAGTCCATTTGTAGGTTTTGGAAATTGTAAGCTATTGACATATTGTGGCAGCATGTTTGTTTTCCAACATTTTGGTGTATCCTCTGTGAGACAAAATTATAGAACTATTCAGGAAAGGCATTTATCTTTGCATCTTATTTGGGATAAAAAATAGTGCTCTATTTCTTGTGTTTTGTTCAGGTGCTTTCGTAGACAACATATAGAGTTTGTTTCCAGTTTCTTATTTCTCCTGTTCTTAAGAAGCGGCCTTGCTCTTCCTTACGTACATTATTCCTCTCTCTATCATAGTAAACATTTTTTTTTCTTTCAAAAGAAGATTTATTTTCTTATCGAAAGCATTCTTGTATCTTGATTTTATGCCATTATTAATTTGATGATGAGAATCAAATTTTGGAGGGGCTTAGAGTCTCTAAACCTCAAACCTTTCGTGTTCTGCCTGCAGATACAGAACAGAAGAAAGGGTGGTGACCGAGAGAAGAAAAAGAAGCGTAGAAGGAAGGCAGCCAGGAAGAATAAGGATAGCTTCAAAATCATTCGGCTTGTCTCAGCAGCAGGAACTGGATATGTCTATGCCAAGAGAAAAGGAAAGAAGAGTGAGAAGCTTGAGATTAAGAAATATGACCCTGATGTCAGGCATCATGTTCTCTTCAAAGAGTCAAAATGAATACAGTGAGAAGTTTCTCTAAAGAATCAAAATGAAGATAGTGAGAAGCTTGTGCATAGCCTGTTTAGTGCCCGTTTGACAATAGCTTGATACATTTCTGAACAAGAACCAAAGTAATATCAAACGCACTCTCAACCAGTCCTAATATTATTAGCTGGTAGAACTTTCTGAGAAGAAAATTGTGAATAACTTATATTTTGATTTTTTGAGGGGTTCTTCCTAATCATTATAAAAAACCATGGAAACATTTCCTTTATGTGTTTCCACTCTGTTTTACTGGAAATTAAAACCGAATCAGGACTGTTCCTTCACTAAGGATTCCTTTGGCGGGTAAGCTCTATTTTGATATCCTAGATTGTTTTTTCCCGTCTTGTTTTTCAGTTGTGATGGGATTTTAATCTGCAATTTATCTATTCGGACAGTAACTGCGTGTATGTTGAGCAGAGATATAAGGCTCAATTCATGCCTTAATTGTAAAACAAAGTAAAACAATCTCTCTGCTGGCATTTCAATGTGTAGTTGTACTTGAATAAAATGATTAGGACTATTAGGCTAATAAGGTTTTCTGTAGAAGAAAACAACTATCTCAAATTCTCAATGAGCATTTTGTCACCAGAGCTTCAGGTCACCGGACCTTATCAGAACATGGACGGCAATGGCGTATTTTCAAAGGCACCTACTGTCCTTGGAAATACAGCAAGGAAAATGATCATCCTCGATGGAAGCTTCTTGCTTGTCTGAAGATAGATGTGGTTAACATCATAGAAAAGGAGTTCAGTATGTTTAAGAAAGATGCTAATTTACTCGTGCATAATAATCCATAGCCATATTTGTTGGGATCCTCTGAGGTTTGACCTTAAGATTGAGACCGAGATAAAATCACGAGCTTTCTTCCGCATAAATAGTCCCATGCCACTGCTAGGGCAAACGGGGTTTTCAATATAATTTCAATATAAAACCCTCACAACAAATTCGGAGCCCACCATCTCACAAACCAATAAAAGTCAGTTCGAGACTACTTTCTTGAATCAAATACTCTGTTCTTGAAGAAAGCCTTGAAACCGAACCAAGATTGCCCAGCCTCTCTCTTCCTCTTTTCTTTCATACACATTCATCGCATCGCTTTCTCAGTTTTTTTCGTTCCTCTGCTTCAATTTCATCTCACCTTTTCCTCATGTACCCAATCTGCCTACGATTACTTCCATCAAGCTACAGGCATCACCATAATTGATCTCGCATACATTTCTCTCCAAAAACCCACGAACTCCCTCAGGTCATCGACTTGAAGCAAGTAATTGAAAGTTATATCATCTGGCATACACTCTCTCTCTTGCGTCTGGCACCCCATTCTCTGAATCTTGCACAACTTCATCTTTGTTCTTTCATTTCCTTGCAAACTGCCAAAGCTTTCAAGACCCCTCTTCTTGTAACGAAGTTCTCCTTATACATTCACTTACCCTGTCCCTTAAACAAGAAACCTTTACGCCTCCATGGATCATAGAAGAAAGAGAGTGACAAAAAACGAAATCACTGACCTCCCGGTTTGTTTGCTGGAAGAGATACTATCAAGATTGCCCATGAGGTCACCTGCCCTGGGGCAATGCAGGTTGGTTTGCAAAACTTGGCTTCACTTAATTTCAGAGACTTACTTTTCCAAATTGCAGTTTGAATCACACCCTCGCATGTTGGTGAGAACCTTACCCGAAACGTACCGATCAAGAGAAATCATTTCAGCTCGGATAGCGGAAGGAGTTAATGGTAGAACTTTCCAGGTTGAGAGGTCAAAGAAGCTTGTTCCGGAAAGGGAATTGCCCACTGCAAATTTTGAGTTGGTGAATTCCTGTCATGGTTTGCTTTGCATATCAGAAGGCAAATACCGCAATGTTATTCATGTTTGCAATCCAGTTTTTCGTGAGCATATAACTATCAAGGTGAATAGACCCCTGCCGTTTTATCTCAATAGTTTTGGTCTTGGACTTAGCATCACCAATGACAAATATGAATACAAAGTGTTGCGAACTTTTTGTCTTAAGACCAATAGAAGTGCTCCAGGTTACCCTAGGGCAGAGATATACACTATTGGCACGAAAAGATGGAGACGAATAGGAAATCCTCATTCTTGCATTGAAAAACTGGATTTTAATACTTATGTGCATGGTTATATCCACTGGATTCCTGATCAAAAACTTTTGCAGTTTATTTGTTCTTTTAACTTTGGAAAAGAGCAGTTTGGGCAATTGCCATTACCTCCTACATATGATGGAAATGATGTCAGGGTAAAGTTGGGAGTTTTGAAAGATTGTCTATGCGTGAGTGTTCCTGAGAAGGTTGGCAGTGTTGATAAATTTGGCATATGGGTTATGAAGAAGTATGGCGTTAAGCAGTCTTGGATCCAACAGTATGTGATTGAAAACCTCTATCCTGACGTTGGCCGCTTGAAATTTTATGAACCCTTAATTTTCTTGAGCACTGGCGAAATATTGGTATCATTCAATGGTGAATTCTTAGCCTGCTACAACACAAAAATGAAAAAGCTTGTGAAGAAGAGTACAATAACTCAAACTAAGGGAGGTATCCATGCGATTGCATATAATCCAAGTTTAGTTTCACTCAACGTTGTTGCAAGAGGAGAAAAAGTGAGGGCACTGCCAGAGCCAAAGGTAACTCTTTGCTAATCCTTGAAATAATAATACTGTGGTAATCTCAGACGTATAAATCACTATTAACATCATGCATATCTTCATACATGTTGTTCTACTTCTCCCTAAAAAAACTTGATTGGTCTTCCGGATAGAGTTCCTGATTCTCTCTAGATCTTGAAATCAAAATATATCATAATGCCAAAGGGTTTGCTCAGATTCCGAACTTTTGTTGCAGATATGTATACGTGCATAAGCAAAACAAGTGCTATCAATTTTGATGCAGAAGCACAGATTATGAAAATGTGCTTTCTCTCAATGTGTTAATGTCAAAAATATTCTTGCTCAAAGTTGACTTGTTTACTTTATTCATGGAAGGTTAGGTAACGTTCTGGTTTCTTTAATGGCAGATTTTGTTAATCTGATAGTTTATTTCATGTAGTTTTTATGGAAATAGAAAAACTTCTGGTCTTCTAAGATTTTAGTCATATAGTTTT
The DNA here is from genome assembly GCA_027405865.1 of Salix purpurea. NCBI lineage: Eukaryota > Viridiplantae > Streptophyta > Magnoliopsida > Malpighiales > Salicaceae > Salix > Salix purpurea. Next base: position 24,420,669 of record JAOWLH010000002.1, read on the forward strand.
GGCATGATTTAAGTTGCAGTAATTATGGTTGCAATTTTACACCTTTCTAAGAGCATCTTATCTCCAGCAGAGTAATTTCTGGATGTATGAGTTACTCTACTTGGTGGACTGAGTTTATCTACTATTATTAATCGTTTCTCTTTCCATTGAAATTTCATGACAGAAAAATAAGGGTGGTGTAGAGGAAAGTTTCAACCCTTTCATCTGAGCTCGGAATCAGATTTTGTGAAGATGAGAGAGGTTACCAGACTAAGAGGTCAAAAAAATCTGAGATTTTCATAATGTAAATGCCAGTTAAATCAAGTTCACTCCTGAGAGATCATCTCTGTCCATGAATTTTGTCGAGGTCGTTGCTATTCTAAAAGGAGTACATCTGTCAATGACCAGCCATTGTGGTGATATTATGAAATACTGAATTTGTGATCAAGTGATGGCATTTGATTGTGATGCTAATGGGGATTGAGTCTTTTAATCATGTTTGCACTTGCTTAGATTGCTCTTTTTTAGTCTCATTTTTTGCTGATGTTTTAAGGAGCCATAATTAGAAATAACTTGCATTTTTGTAGTGGGGTTTCGCTCTAGCATTGGAGAATAGGAATTTTGCAATGAGTGCGTATTGAAGAAGTTTGGATTCGCTAATCCACCAGGACTGTGAATGCCTATGTAAAAACCATAGCTGAACTGAGGGCTCCCACTGATCGCCCTCCTCCTACAAAACAACCTAATCTGTCCACTGAAGAAGCCCCTTTACTGACAATCCGGCAAACCGGCAAGAAAGATCCTCGCTCATTGGAAATCACATGTCCTCCCATTTCCTCAAAATTTCCTTCTACCCAGAAAGATCCCTCTTCGCCCACCTCTCCCTGATTGAAAGACTAACCCTGTCGCAGATCAATCTCGCAAACACAGAAGATAAGAGGGAGGACCGCTCATCCCATCTACTATATATCCTCCACTACCAGAGTCCACCCCCGCTACAAACTTTTTTTTGCCCCCTCAAGGTAGTAATTTGTTTGAAATATTCAATAACTTAATCATGGTTGTCAAAATCGTGATTTTGACACGACACGGAAGGGGCTTCGGAAAGTCGGATTGTAAAATCGTACCTGAGTTTTTTCGTACAAAAATTGTAGAATCACAGCTAAAATCGTGTAGGTAGAAAAATAATAAAATCGTAAGTAAAATATTTTTGAAAACAATACAACATAATTATGGCCATAAAACTTCATTAGTTAAGGCTCATATATAATTTAAAATAAATTAAAAATACATTACAAAACAATTATGTCCATTGAATTTCATTACGTAAAAACTAACAAATTTAAAATAAATATTTTGTATAAATTAAAATCAGTATCATGACCGTCATTTTCATCGTTCTTTTTAATACATTCATCAAAAACATTATTATTGAAAGGATTATCAGTACTAATACCGGTACCAACACTGATATTACTAGTACTAACTCCGACTCCGACAAATTATTTCGACATCAGGACATGAAAATGATTTTAAAACATTATTTTTTTTTTAATTTAAAGTAAAAAATAAAAAAAATAATAAGTATAAATTTTAAAGTTAATATTACTGATTTTCAAGAGTGATTCCATAATATATATATATATATATATATATATATATATATATATATATATATATATATATATATATATATATATATATATATATATATATATATATAATTTTTATTTTTTATAAAATCAACACAACAATTTTATTTTTTTATAATATATATTTTTTTATAATTTTTTTAATATATACACACACACACACACACACACAATTTGTCCAGCGGAAATGCTGGACAAATTGATTTGTCCAATGTGAGACAATGCAATTTGTCCCACATCAGACAAATAACATTGTCCGACATTGTTTGTTCAGTTTAATTACGCTTCACTCATCAGTGTTGTTAATCAGCCGAGGCAAGCAAGGCTTAAACTTTTCCTTATTCAATTTATACCATATCGGATAAATAATTGAGAAGACAAATGTTTTTATATATAAATAAATATAAACATCTGGAGGTGAATGAACTAGGCAATTTGCTTTAAAATTTTGAAACAGCAGGCTTAAAATTAGGAGGATTGTAAAATCGGAGTTTGACCAAGTTTGACCAAAATTGATTTTTCTACCTGAGTTGACAAGGTTTGATGAGTTGGCTCGTAAAATCGGATGATTTTACAAGTCAACTTGTGATTTTGACAACCATGAACTTAATGTATAATAATGATGAAGGTCCATTTTTTTATTTGTTATCTTGTGTTCTTTCCTGTTATTTTCTAGTGCAATTGCCAAATCCGCGCAATTCCTCCATGTTGCGTAGCAGCGGGATTTTTTCTCGTAGCTCGATTTCCTCTTTTGGTAAAATTACATCTTCTATAGGCAATGGAATGACATTCACTCAGAAAAAAATCCAAATCATGGGTCAACTCCACAGCATTGAACGCCAAAATCTAAAATAAACCAGCAATCATTCGGACTCAAAATGCCTTTTTTGGACAATGGTGCTCAAGTTAACTCTGAGGAAACGTTGCAGGTGAGGTTGCTGATGCCTTGATTACATCTCTCTGCAGAAAGGAGTTTTGGCAATAGACAGAACATAATTACCAAAGCTTTTCAGTTAAAATTGAAGCAATTGCAAAACATAATTGGGAGCTTAAATTTCCATTACTGAAGATCTCATTTTCTTTAAGGGAGAAAAATTTTAAAGATACAGAAATAAATAGTCATACATCAAATGGATCCCACGTGTTCTACAAATACACCAGGCAATGGACAGCAATAAAGTAGCCCGGAACACATGGTCAGCTCAAAATATAGCATGAACCACAAAAGTTTTTTTACTCTAGCTCGCCTGATGACAGAGCTTGAATTATCTTTGTTGACTCGTGTTTTTATCGGTGACAACTTGATAAGCAAAGCAATTAACACCTCTGTGTACGTTGGATCAAAACTGAATCAGCTATCCGCGATATGACATTTCTTACTTCGCACGACAAAGGCGACTGCAAAATGATAAACAGAAGACTTGCTCACCACTATATTAGAGATAGCCCTTTTTCATATCATACCAATCTGCAGAACCAGTCGACCAATTTCAGCAAACCAGAATCAAAATTAATGCCTCTTGTTTTGCAGCTTAGTTTGCAAATCTCCTAATTCATCTACGGCGAGTAGATTGCTTTGTGGAAGTCAGCTTTCGAAATGCAGCATGCAAGACCAGAACTGCAATAGGATGAGGAAATAGCAGCTCACATGAGCAAGGAGTATTACTGAATGAGAAAGGTGGACCATGAGGGTTTTCCTCAACATAATAAGAAGAAAAGGAAAACATCATATAATTTTTACCTGTATAACTAATGCCAACTGCACCAAAGAGAGCCATTTGAACATTTAAACATATCAGAACAACTGCAGTAACTGCAATGACAGGTTGATATGGTGAAGTGATTTTCATAAGCTTTAGTAATTTTCAGGTCCAGAAAATAATTTTCATCATCCACAATTGCCTTGCTATACTCATAAGCTTAGTAAGAAAAAAGAGTCAAATAGGGACGAGCAAAAGGAAGTCAATTAATAAGAAAACATATAATGTTTAAATAATTTCAACATGTCCAATTCTACCATTTGTTTAGAGGAGCAAACACAGGATTAAAATGGAAGGGCAATCTATTTCTAATTGATTTCACAATCATTCAGTTAGGGCATCACTATCCCCAATTCTACCTTAAATGCAGGACGTTGCTCAGTTCTTAGCAGAAAACAAATGCTTGTGAAAGAGGCAAAAGAAAATTTCAGTGGCCATGTTTTTATCTGAATTGTATATTATCCCCAATATTCTTGTAAGTACCAACAATGTTTTAGTTACAAAGCAGGCCTCTTTTACACTAAAGATAAATAGTATATGATAACAAAAGGAAATCACTTGATCACTTACCACATTGGGCTGTCCGGACCATAACCTGCCAAAGTACAGGATATCGATCCCATCCCCACCTATCATTACAAAACTTGAAAGCATCCCAAAGTGCCAAACTTGATATCAATCCAATAAGAGCAAGTGGCATTTGATACCTACAATCCCAATGACATACAAAGAGTTTATTACCAGATAAGAAAATTAAAAACACAAAAATAATAACAATTTAGGAAAATTACTTATGCCACAAGCATCCCTATCGCCATTCTTTTAAAAATACAAAAGCATAAAGGTCAGATCAAGAATGATCCATGTTCAATGTTTGTCTTCCATACTGAATGAAGATTGAGTTTCTACAATATTCCAATTTCTATAGAAACTTAACAAATCACTATAGGTCCATACTCAAAACCCAGCATCATTTGCTGATGAGTCCTAATATAATCGAAGAAGACCTATAAACCTTAAGCAATAGGATAGTAAGCTACAAGCAACACCATTTACATACTTGAAACACCAAAAACTAACATAACACAATAACACCATCAAAACACAAAATTCGTTTCCCCCCTTTCTTTTCAGTCTCTCCAATTTTCTCAGCAACCAAACGCACCCAGGAAAAAAATTCAATCTTTCTAAATTTTCCGCAAATAAAATAAAAAAATTGAAAGCATCCCAAACGAAAATACACATAAATGAACATAAAGGTTGATGGAAAACGCTTACAAAGTACAGGCAAAGAAGAGAATGAAAAGGGAGGCATAATTTCTTGCATAACGTTTAACATTCTCATTAACCCGGAGCCTAGCCTGGTCCGACCCGGATGGAAACGAGTAGGACCCAAAGTCAGCGAAAAACGACCGGGTCCAAGATGGGGTTTGACCCGAGAAGTCATCGGTGGTGAGTTTAGAGAAGGGGTTGAGAGTGAAGAGAGAAAGGAGTGTTAGAATATGGGAAAAGAATGAAATTAATAGGCCACTGGTTGTTGCTGTGGTGGTAGTTGACGTGATAATTGAGGTAGAGGTGGGGTCGGCGGTGATGGTGGAGGAGGAGGAGTGTTGGTCGAGAATTTCGAGGTAGCCGGAGTCGCGGAGCCATGCGTCGAAGGTGGGGTCAGGGACGCTTAGTGATAAAGGGTTTGATGAGAAAACCATATTTCGAGAAGAGTGCTGTTCTTTTTGTTTTGGTTTCGGGTTGTTGGTTACAACTTACAATAATGATAGAGCCCGCAATTATATTTTCGAAGATTTTCCATTTTTTTTGGCTAAAGCAAAATTCTCTTGCAATTTAAATTTTTGGGAGAAAAGAAATTCATCAGGCAGTTCTTTTGATTAATAAATTGTGTCTATGAACACATGAAAGAATAAAATTCAACATTACTATTATTATTATTATTATTATTATTATTATTATTATTATTATTATAAAAAAAAAACAGATTTATTTGGAGAGAGAATAAAAGATTTAAACCTATAAAATGTATGATTGAAAAAAAAATCAATTTCAGCCTTTAATATTTGATTTATTAAAAAATAAACTTTATAATTTTTGTACATTGGATAATTCAGCTTACAAGTTTAAAAAGCTAATATATTTTTTAAAAGGTTTTATAATTTTTTTTTCACGTTACTTCAGTTATATAATTTAATTAGAGTTGTTATATATTTATTTAGTTTTTTTTAATATTTTATTTTACTCGTTTCAATACCTTAAACATCAATTTTTTTATGAATAAAAAAAATGAAGATGTGATATGGATTTCGTGAACTTTCCTGTATAATACATTAATTAACAGATACAAATACTAATCCTTGGGGGAGAATGAATTATCGTTGCGTTTTGGAGTTTGCATGGCATAAGCCCCGACCTCCTCCCTCTATACATAATAAATGTCATGATCTTATCATGATCCTGGAAAGCTCTACTTCTTCTGGATAGCTGAAAAACTCTCTAGTTTTCTGTTTTCGTGTTTGTTTAACTGTCATCTAATGTTAGAAGTTCTAACAACTGATTAACTCTGATTTCATGTATCAGTACAACTCCTGTTACTTGTCGGTAAAGAAATCCTTACCAGGGCATCACTCTCTTTATATTCGACCACATTCTCAATCTCTTTCTGTCTCCCTCGGCTCTTTCAGGATGGAAACTAAGACCATCTGAGTTCTTCGGTTGTTTAAGCCTTGGAGTTTTGTGGAATCATCTTCTTCTTCTCTCTCCATGATGCTGTACGGTGCGGCGACCGTGTTTTCACGACTGTTACAGCATCAGCCGTCGTTGTTGATTCATGGATTTCACGACTACCAAAAGACTGCAATCTTACAACTTTGTGTGGTCAAAGATGTCTCATATACCAACTATTTCATGCAGACTTGCAGAGTACTACTTTCCAAAATCACTGATGGATTTTCTTGGCAACAAGAAATGAATTGATCACTTTTGCTGGCAAAGAGGTGAAGAACGATATGCATGAACTTCTTGACGATCATGGACTCCGACAACTATTCTGACAAGTAATACTCTGACAAGTTGAACAGCTCCGTGACTCTGTACTGCTAGAACTAGCACTTGAATCTCTCCTAGCTTACTTCTGGTGCGAGGCCTGGACCTGATCTACTTCTGTAACTATTCTCAGAATCAAAAGACGAGGCAGACAGTGAACTTCTCGGATCATCATCGGAATAAGACTCTCTTTTTTCCTCGCTTTCGCCAAGGGCGTGATTAATGCAAGTTTTTGATCATTTATTCATCACTATATCCTCACTTTTTTTCATTTTGTTTTCCAGTAAAACTCTCATACAAGTAACCCAGATGGTTGCTTGGCAAGTTTTTCTTTGTTGATATTGTTTTGCAAGGATTATATTAATTAAGAAATAAAATAATCAGCTACACCATCAACAAGAATCATTATTAACACAGAAGTGGATGAGAATAGATGAAGAACAATAGATAATTATACCTGTTATATTTTTTGATATTTTTAAAAGTGTGTTTAAATTAATCATGAAATACAGTTTCAACATCGCAAAAACAAACACCTATAATATACCTTGTACGATGATGTCTCGACTGCAAATACCTAAGTACCAGCTAAAAAAGTAAAAAAAAAAACACTCGATAAACTAAGGAATTCACCAAAATTGATCCACCAATCCAACATGCGAGCAAGTCAGCTGATCCATGCACTAATTCATCCTGACCCTTTCCCTTTTAATTGGTGTAGTCACTCCTGGCAAACTCCTCCAGGTGATCACAAAGCAAAGCTTTTTTGTATCCAGCCTTCGAAACATCCACAGAGTAACAAAATCTTGGTCTTTCCTCAAACGATGTTCATGAAAGAATGCTTTCCACCCTCCGATAAGGACATGAATCTTGGACACCCAAATCTTGAATACCATCTCAAATTCCTTGCCGTTATGGTCATAAGTGGTCACGCTAATTCCTTCAGCAAGATTCTCATCTTCATTCAGCAGAGGGTAGAGGTATTTCTGTGCATCTGCTTTGTTAATTGACAGCCTGCTTTGATCATCCCTCAAATCACTCTCCGTCAACTGCTTTTCGAAAGGCTTGCTGCATTTTCCAATAATCCCATTTAACCCTGGAATTGAAGGGACTTCGTGGGGCTCATAATTGCCAATGAGCTTGAGAGTTTCTTCCGATCTTCGTATTGGTGGCTTTCGTGGCAAGTTTCTCGCAGCAGCAGCAGCATTACTGTTGTATTCACCTTGTTTATCATCAAAGTGGTTTTTACTGACCGCAGCTCCAAGATTTTGAGTTGGAAAAACCCTTGGACGTTTTCTGCTGGAACTTGAATTCCGGTTCCTCTTTCCACCACCAAGAATATCGCTTTTTAATTTATCCAAAGTCAAAGCAGTTTCGTAGCTAAACCTTGTGTATGGTAGACAGGAAAGAAGCAGAGCTGCTGCTCCTTGCTCTTTGAGTTCTTCAGGGTAGTCATCTTTGTCCACTATTTCAAGCTTCATCAACTTTTTATCTTCCTTCTCCATGATAATGTTTTCAAGAGAAATTAATTAATTTCTTGGAGAGACTAACCAGCAGCAACTATTTGATACAAAGCAAAAACGGAAAACAATTAATGTTAGCTGATCAATTTCCCCTGCATTATTTGCAAGTCTCTTAATAAAATCAAAAGGGAATCGGATTTTCTCTACTTGTCAGCCCTAATTGGCTCTCCCCTTATTAGCAAAATATTTAATTCCAGCAAGACTCATTAGCTAAACTAACATAAACTGTCGAAGTAAATCCTGTAAGATAATTGCTGGAACCCTTCATCAAATAATCATCAATGCAATGCAGTGTTTAGGCAAAATCCAGTAAATAAATAAAGGAGATAGCAAAAGATTGGAGAGCTAAATTCATTGTCAAAGAATAAATACAGACCTCGTGAAAAAGAAAAAGAAAATAATAAATGGGGATGGCATACCTGTAGAAGAGGAGTACAGCTCCTGGCGTCGGGATAAAACGGCTAGCTTTTGGGCAGCATTAGTATATATAGTGAGAGAGGGTTTAGGGTAAATTAGATTACTAAACAGGTTTAGAAAATATAGGAAATATTTTATGAAATTCAAGTTTTTTTTTCCTATTTCGTTATTTCTTGCGGACCAAGAAAGTAGCTGAAGGCCTTGATGAAAATTTTGATGCGGTGAGTTATAAACTAGTCCTTTTATATTGAGTTGTTTTTCTACTCTTAAAAATTAATTAATCAATTCGTTTCTTGATCATTGTTGCCCATGCATCATTTAATATTAGTCAATTTTTTAACAATATCTATCTATTTTTTTAACTTTTCTATTTCCTAAACCAAACAAAGCATAAAATGGACATGAAATAGAAAAGAGACTAATTGATTAGCTATTGAAACTAGAGGGATTGCTTAATTTGTTCTGCAAAACTAGAGGGACTCTTTTGTTATTTTTTAAAGTACATGGACTAATTAGCTAACCCGTGACAGCGATGGGGACAGGGGTTTCAGAATAACTAATTCAATATCCCAGTATTTTCCTTTCACACTATATATATCCTTATTCGGTAATCAAATAACTTGATTAATGCTGCTGATATTATGCAAAGGGATAAAAAATATTTTTTAAATTACTTGAGAATATATTAAAATAATATATACTTTATTTTTCAAACCAGAAACACTGGACCATCAACCTACTACACAAAATGTCATCTGGTAGATTAATATACAAAGGAAGATCCTCATTCCTGTTTCCACAGCACAGCAATATCTGATGCATCTTCAGTGTCTCACTTATTCAGGATGGGTATCAATGAAGAGTTCTCTTGATAAGTCCATTTCACCAACAATCCTCCCTCTATTTGATAGGCATTTGCAGACATGAAATCAACTTAGGTACGAGATTAGAAGCCAAGTTCATAATTCAAGAGCGAGCGAGCTATACCTTTCGAGGACGAACTTCCCTTCTTCGTACCTTCGGTTCGACTCATGCGCCGCCTCCTGTTTAGAATGCAACAAGGCAAAAGGAAAATCAGGGAAGCCATGATCAGAAAGGTCAGACATCACCTGCACTAAGAAACAATGAAAACAGAGGCATTTCGAAGGGTTTTTTTATAGGGGTCAAGCATTGTGCGCGAGAGAGAGACAGAGAGATTACATATTTCCAGCCAATAATTCCTCCACAACAGCAACAAAATATATCAGCTACAATATGCAATCCTGAAAACATTGACCTCTCCTCTGGGGCTCCCACTGTGATGTTCACCCTGAAATCACAAACTCCAGTGTACATTGATGGAAGAGATAAAATTACTCACGATGAGAAGAAATCATTTTTCTCCTATCAAATCAATTCACTTTAAGAATTGGTAATGGATTCTGGTTCTTGTCAGCACTCGTAGAAATAGAAGATCAAGACCTTCAGTTCTGAGCAGTGATCACTTTCCAAAAGAAAAAATGGTAGCAGTACTTAAATTAATATGCTGGAGAAAGGAAGGAAAAGAAAGGAATGAAGAGGCTTCAGCAGAAAAACTTGGTATCAGGACATTTTTGCAGATAGTTAAACTTTGTATATCCCATGAAACTTAGTGGCATTTTCATAATTAGTTACCCCTTCTTGTTTAACTTTAAATTCCTTTTTCCAAGCTTAATTGCAGCATATTCGCTCTAAAATAAAAATAAAAACATTAAATGAATCAGTCTGTTTTCAGACAATACCATACACATTCATACAGGTAGAATCAACCACAACTGCCCTGATTTTTAAAACAGAATAACATTAATATAAATCAGGACAGCCTGACAGTCAACCGCCGAAGCAACTGTTATTCATTCTTAAATCTCCCGCTGTCGTTCAAGAGATCTTTTTATCTTCTATTGTTATCATTAACTTTATATTCTCTCACTGTTTACTAGATTGCACTTTGTCTTCAATGGTAGTGTTTTGTGGTAAAGGTGTTAGTATAAACTTTGCAGAAAAGAAATACTCGTTTGTTCAGAGAAAACGAGATGTTATATGTCAAGCAACTCATAACTTTGAAACGGCTGCATAAGAGAAGATGCCTGAGGCTGTTGGCTATGGTTTTTGCTCATATGAGTGGCACTACTTACTGTCTCACTCCAACGTGATTGCTCTGAAAACTTTGGAGAGAAAGTGTAATAGAATATTCAAAATTCAATGGTAACGAGAAAGCAAATAACAACCAATGCTTGAGAATTGACGAACTCGCCACCGCAGCTACTTAGTTTCTGGATTTTCTAGTACCCTCCTATGTACTTGAAGTGTAATTCGCACCCCTTTGCGGCTATTAGTGCATTATTTCTTAGCAAAAAAAGATGGAAAATAAAACTAATTCTTAATGGAAAACACAGGAGAAGAAAAAATGCCTGAAATTTGGAATTTTCATTGCAAGAACCTGTAAATTTGCCAATCCTAGCAGAAAAAGGAGGGAAATAAGGAGTATAATGGATATTGGGCTTAAAGGCACTACCTCAAATTCAGAAATTTGAGAGCCAAAACAGAAATACATGAAGCTCTAGCTTAGAGAGAGAGATCCTTTCATGCCCTTCGAGATCCAGCCAACAATGCACAGTGGTTGAAAATGACATAGTAAAATCAATGCTAACTATACCAACTGCAATACTTGAATCCTAGTTCCTAACTGAAAATTATCGCGTTGCATCGCGCTCCAGCCACAAAAGTCTTGAAATATTATCTAAAAAATCATGAAAGTAATCTAAATAGGCATGTTCACCAGCAAATCGACATCAAAGAAAAGATTAAAGCTGTATAAATGGGAATCAAATCAAAAACAGTGCAAGAATGAACTTTGTCAGAATTGAAGCACTCACACTTTATTGAAGAGATAAGCTTTTCCTCTGCGGCAATGAAAAGACTGGCCAAATAAGAAAATTATGAGCCCCGGAAGAGATTGAAAACTAAAACGCAAGCCTATACATGAACAGTAAACTAGAGCAAACAGAATCAACAATTTCATGAACACTTGAAAAAACAAGAAAGAAAGGCGGGTTTCGGCTCACCTTCGAGACAAGTTGATCAGGGAGTGCTAAATGGGTTCCACAGAACTTGCATCTGTAAGAACGCCCCTCTAACTCCACCACAAATATCCTTCCCATGTCGTCTTCCTCTTCACCTCTTGTTGATTTCAGCCCGCCAGTGCAATAGCGATTACAGAGCTGTGATAGATAATAGTAAGTTTGTATTTTTAGTATTTTAATATAATATTCTTTTAAAAAATAACTCATGACCCGCCTGTCAGTGCATGACACGTGCCTTTTCCTAGATGTTGCCTTCCTATCTTGTCCAGGTAACAAGCTGTTGTTTGTAAGGTGTTTTTGGTTTTGAAAAACAATTAAAAAACTTTATTTTTATTTTTTATTTTAAATTAAAAAAATAGTATTTTGGTAAGTTAATAAAAAAAATCATTTTAAAAAAATAAAAAAAATCATTTTAAAAAATAAAAAAAATCATTTAAATATATTTTTAAATAAAAATTCCTTTTAAAAATAACAAACAACAATTAACAGTATCAATCAGCATGCAAGTTGATTTTTAACTTGAAACATCTTAAAATACCATACAAATCTCAATAAATTTATTATCAGTCATAAAATATCCTAAAATAACAACAAAAATAAAAATCAAACAAACTAGAAAACTAAACAAACCTCGATGACCCAGGTCACGGGCTTGGAATAATTAACTAGGGTTGATTTCGGTTATTTTTATATCCTTTATAAAATTGATTTTTTAAAAAAAAAATTATCCTTCAAAATTGAGTTTTAGAGTTTGAGTTTTAAAGTTTTTTCACTTTCCTCTTAAATGGAGTTATCCCGATATTATTTCTCCAGTCACGAGTTTGACAAGTTAATCCAAGTTGATTAGAATGTTTTTTTTTTGTTTTTTTCCCCTTGAATAGAGAAGTGGTTTAAGAATTTAGCTTCTTAGTTTTATTTAATTCTCCTTTTTTTTAATAAGTATATCATGATTTCACAGTCAGATCAATGATTTGGTTGGTTGACTCAAGTAGACTTAATCGAGTTTTTTAAAAAAAAAGTCAATTTTACTCTTCAAAATTTTATTTGTTGAGAATTAAATTTATATTTTTTATTTATTTTTTTTACAGGATTGTCATTCTCATTTGATTTTTGTTATGTTATACAAACAATCATAAAAAACATTTTAAGTATATTAAGGGGGTATATTTTTATGATATTGACAAATATTTTTTTGTTATTAATAATTGTCAAAAAAAACTTGGTTCATTTTTTTTATTATTGTTTCTATTTTTTAATTATATTATTAAATTAACCAAGTTTACAGAAATTCACCCTAATCATATATTTTTCTTACTTCTTTAAACACACTAGTGTTACTAAACATTTTTTTTTATGTTAGGTAAATTTAACCCGGTGACATAACATAGAATCAAGTTAATTGTTTTCCATGAGTGTTCCTTTAGACATTTTATAATTTCAATATTTTTTTATTTTACCAGTTTCAAAATATGTCATCACACAACATGTGTATACATTTTGTTTTAATCTGAAAAAAAACTTTTTGAAATTAAATTGTATTGAAAGTTTAGTTTTTTTTTTCATTTTATCAAATAGATATGGAAAAGTCAATTGCTTAAAGTAAAAGTAAATAAATTATTTTACAAGATTTAATGATATGTAATAATTAAAAAAGGAATTGATTAAAGTACATTAATTTTTTTATGAAATGAATAAAATTAATTAACTAAATAGTAATTTTTATTATAAGAAATAAAAAGAAATGATTTAGTTTACTAAATAAGTGAGTTTATTAACACTATGAAAGAAAATGAATATCATTATCAAAATTATTATATAATAATTAAAACACATATAATATAGAAAAAATAATCTTGAACATGTTTTAAAAGAAATAGGATTTAATGATCAAAATATGAGGGTTGAATGATAACAAAAAAATGTGCATTTGTGAAGAGAATATTTATTGGATTTTCAACTATGTTAGATTTTCACTTCGTATTGGTAAAGATATTTTTATTAACATATGATTAATTAATTATTTTATTATTAAATATATTTAGTGAAATGAATTAATGATTGAGTCAATCAAAATTTAGTTATATTGCTACATTTGGTTTTATTCCACGGTTCGAGCAAAACATTTTACAAATATAAAAAAGATATTCGGGCAATAATAACTTAAGTTAACCCGGATTAACTAGATGAATACATGGAATAATAAATCGGGGTATCCCATTAAATGGAAAGAAAAAAAAAAGAAGCTCAAGACCTAATAATCTAAGATTAATGGTGAAATTGAGAAAAAAGATAATTTAAAAATAAATCATTGAGAGAAATAACTCTAATCAACCCAAGTTCAATCTACTAGTTAACCCACCACCTCCGACATGAAATCAAGATTGATATGACTTAGAAAAAAGGATGAAATATAAATAAAAAAATCATTGAAAAAATATTAATCCCGAGCTAACTGACTAACCCAAGCCCAGGATAATCTTACTAACCTTTAACCTGAGATAACCTCATAGAAAAAATACATAAAAAATCATAAAGCTCTAGAATCAATAGTCTAATGTCAAATGATGAGATAAAAGAATTGAAAGAAAAATCCAAAACAAATCAAAATATCAAAATACCCCTTGATCTCATCTTTTTTTAACTTAGTGAAAATGAAGTAATTTTCTTATTTTAAAAAAATAAAATGATGAAACACCCTCTTATACTTTAATTTTTTTTGTTTAATTATGTAATTTAATTATGCAAAATACGTTGATAGAATATTATACCCTCAATTAATTTCATAAAGCCGAATGAATCCCTTGAAAAATAATAATTTTACCTTGTAGAATGGTTATTTGTTTTGTATAATGAAGGGCAAAGCAGTTATTGCATCATAGCAATCCATGGTGTAATGTGTTTAACCCTACAATAAAAAAACTGATAAAACTTAGTTTTTATTTCTATCTATGAATTATCTTTTTTATTATGGTTAATTTCTTTCATGATTCTGAGAAGGGGAGAAATAAACATTCTAAGTTAGTTAAAAAAAAATTTGATGGTCATTGTAATTTGAACTGGAAAAATGTGGAGGAGGCAGGCCATTTTAACGGCTGACCTTATTCCTTAAAAAAATGTTTTAACTTATTTTTCATATCGTTTTAATATACTAATATAAAAAAATAATAATAATTTAATATTATATATATATATATATATATATATAATATTAAATATAAAAAAGAGATAGAAGTGACCCCGAGCAATAAAGGCGCGGTAGAAGAGAGGACAAAATAGAAGTGGTTAAAGAATGTGGATGGCCCAGCTAATAATGTCTAATTAATTTACCCTAGCAGAAAGATTATTTATTTATTTATTTATTTTAATAGAAAAATTGTGATTCATGCAATCTTTTTGCTCAACAAAAAGGAAGACAGACGTGGCCTGACAGGTGTCGATGTCTAATCCAACTTGCAAGCTTATCATTAGTATCATAATATCATTATGGACAAGTTTCCGACACTCAAATTATTTTAAGAAAATCATAACTAAACAATGAATTTCCATAACATTTATTTGATCTATGATTTAATATATATACCATGTTAATCAAAAGTCAAGCTAACTTGAAATAGGGTGTGAAATACACAATCCAATCTATTAGTTTTCTTAAAAAATGATTAATAAAGTTTTCTTAAAAAATCATGTTTGATTTGAAACTCTTGATTCATCGTTAGACTCAACACATCTTATTTGAAAAAATCTTGAAGTTTTAATCATCAAATATCAAATTAAAAAAGGAATTTTGATTATATAAATATATCTAGAAAATAAATTATTGGATCCAAGAAATTGAAAAGAAAAATAAATTTCTCAAAAGAGCCAAGAAAAAAAAACTATAATTCAAAACTATTATAACCAGATTGAAAAATATAATATTATCAATTTAGGTTCAACGATAAAATTAAAAATAAATATTTTTGTTAGAAAATATAAAAATAATTATTGGATCCAGTAAAGGAATTGCCTTTTCTTTTCTTTTTTCTCATTGTTTGTTAACAACAATATATGTTATAAAATATATATGTTATTTCATTCTATTAAATATCATAAAATAGTTGCAAAATTTTAGTGAGAATGTACCTTCAATAGGATTTGAAATTTTAAAAAATAGAAATTAAAATATTAAAGGGTGAAAATATATATAAAAAATAATTAAAAATATTTTTAAAAAATATATATTTGTTAAAAGGCGAGAAATAGAGCTCTTCAAACTCAAACAGTTGAATCTAAGAAAGATAAAATATAAATCTTATAGCCATATATTCAGCAACCAGCCGCCAGCGCCTTAACAGACCACCTCACAGCTCCACAAGTGTGAGGAGCTTTATAACCCTCTCCTTCTCTCACAGCTCCCCAAGTGTCAAGCAACCAGGAGTACCTTCCGTCACCCGCAGGCGCATTCTTAACCTCCCCCCATACAGCAGCTTACACGCCGGTTTCAAGTTTCAACTGTCTGTCACCTTCCCACACAGCATCTCCACTCATGTCGCTTTCTCTGACAATCCGTACATGTATTCACGTGGTTATGCCCACGTGTCCTGTGGCTACTGGGTAAAACCTACTTTTATTGTAACCAGAAAGATGAAATCTTTGAAAATGGATTAAGAAGACGAATGGCGAAAATGTGGACCCCCACCCATAAGCGGCCGCCGCGCCTCCTTTCACCTAACTGTTTCACACGTGTAAACTTTGCCTACTATTATTTTATCTTATAAGCTAAAAGAGGTGGGCGGGTGCAGTCACTAAACAATAATGTTTTATACTGTTCATTTGCACTCAGAATTATTATATATTGAAATACTATTTACTTCTCCATGTCAGTGGTCCATTGAATTTTTTTATCCTATTTTTCTCTCTCATGCATGCGAAAGTACCTGTCAGCACCCCTTGTTTATTGACTTTTCATGGTTGTCCCTCATGTTTCGATTATTTTTATGATCTTTATTTCTATTATATAAATATTGATTTGTTTCAATTTGGTCCTTTAATTGAACTTAATTATATATTGTACTTTTATTTCGGTCCTCAGTCTTTTAATTTCCCAATTGGTTTGAAATCCCTAATATGTTTGGTATCAGTGTTTTATTTGTTTCAATTGTATCCTTCAATTCAAATTGATTATATACTTTGGTTTCATTTTGGTCATAGTCTTTTAATTTTTGGTTTTGTGTTAAATTCTTTAATTTTTTCGGTATCAAAGTTTTGATTTGTTTTAATTTTGTACTCTAAATGAAATTTATTATATATGTGTTTTCTAATCTTCAATTTTATTTTAATTATTTTATTTTATATATATATTTCTTATATTATTCCTATTTTTTTTATGTTTATACATATATGCTTTTAGTTTTTGTTTCTAATTTTTATTATTTTCACTACTATTAAGTTTTTTTTATTTGATGTTTAAATTTTAATTTGTGTTGGCGATCATTTGAAAATTGATATTTATTATTTTTTCTCTTTGTTTTTTTTATTTTTATTTATTTCTGCAAGTCAAATAATTTTTTTAAATCTAATAATATTTATTTTGTTTTGCCATTTATTTTGTTTTTAATTTAGTTTTTGTTAATATTGTTAGGTGTTGAAATTTCTAATTATTATAGATAAGACATTCAAAATAATGATTATTTGTAAGTTTTGTTTTCTTATAAATATATGAGACTAATTATATATTTTGATATTTATTTAATATTAATGTCTTAATATATATATATATATGACCTAGCTTTTTTGAAGAAAACAAATTTAATATCAGTGCTCTAAAATATTTTTAATATAATAATATAAGGAATAAATCTTATAAAATAAAAAATAATAATTTCTTTTTCTAACAAGAATTATGGTGTCATTGATAGAATGAATAATAATAATTAGAATATGAATTATTTATAATAATATTTATAATGACAGCGACAATAATTATGATAATTTAACAATCATGATAAAACAATGATAATAATAACCAAAATAATTCATCAATTGGTGTTTTTTTCTCAGAGGTTGACTTTTGTGATTGTGTTATGTATGATATTTCATTTCTAATTTCACATAAACAAGTCACACATAGACAAAACATGTTGAAAAATTCAGGCAAATTATCTGCAATAAAAACATATACGAGCCAATTGCCCTCCACTTTGTTGTAGCCATAAACAAATTTTTTTAAATGCAAAAAAATGTTAATGGTCTTAGATATTTTTTTAATGTTATATATCTGAGCAAAATAATCAGGCTACAAAACTTTTGGTTCTTATTATAGGAAAAATACTTCAAATAATAATAATAATTATTATTATTATTGTATATTACGTTTTTATATATTCATTTTATTATAGAAATGCATTTTAAATAATGATAATGATTATTTTTTAAGAGTTGTATCTTAGAAATAATTATATATTTTGATATTTTTTAATATTGACACCCTAATATATGTGTGTGTGTGTGTGTGTGTGTTTTAAAACAATTCTCAAATTAATTAAATCTTAGTATTCTGAAATACTTTAAATATAGTAAAATATAGTGATATGAAGAACAAATCTTGGAAAATAAAATAAAAATTGAATTTGTTTTATAACGATAATGGCAGTGGAAACAATAATATTATCAATAATGATTAGAATATTAATTATTTATAATAATTGTGACAATTTAACAATCATGATAATAACAATGAGAATAATAATCAAGATAATTCATTAATCGATTTTGTTTTTGTGAAAAATTGACTTTCATAACTTTTTTATGTATGATATTTCATATCTAATATTACATGAATAAAAAATATATGAAATTACACATAGACAAAACGGTTGAAAAAATTTGGTCAAATTATCTACAAATAAAAAATATATGAGTTAGTTGCCCTGCGTTTCACCGCAAACAAAACCAAATTTTATAACATGTTAAAAAATATTAATGGTTCTTGATTTTTTAATAACGCTATACATCAGAGCGAAATAATCAATCTACAAGACTTTTAATTATTTAATTTTTTAATATATTTATTTTATTATAGATAATGTTTTTAAAGATTTTTTTTCTTAAAAATAACAACTCACATGGTTTTTTAAAAAATCAACATGAAATTTAATGCGGGAATTGGCTTTCGCATAGATTTGAATTGAAACATCTTACGGACTCAAAAATTATCCATTACACAAATTCCTTATAATAAATAAATCAAATACAAAATAAACATTTTTTTTAATGCAAGGAAACCTATCCTGGAAAATTTATTAAGTAAATGAATAAAATCCTAATTATCTTAAGCTCTTATAAAAAATATATATTCTGATTAAAACTCAAAATCTAGTGATTAAATCGAAAATCCTCTGCCATTCACCACACCACACCTTTTTTGTACAATTACAAAACCAAATTCCAAGGCTGGAAAAAATAATTTAAATATATGCACCTAATCAAATTCATCAGCATCACAAAAAAATTAAATACAATATATTTTTTTAAACTAAACAATAAAAATCATAAAAACAACCTGCTATTGATGTCATTCTGGCCTGGTTTGTTGGTGCTTGTGATGACGTTGTTCGAGGAGCTGGTGATAGGGAGATCGACTATTAATTGGTGTGGTTTGTGTTGCATGGTGGTGTTCTTATTTTATTTTTATACGGTGGGTTTTGATGGTTGATTCAAGCGTGAGTATTTAAGGCAATATTTCTTTGGATTGCCCTAACCGCCGCCGCCGGCGGATACCATACAATTTTTTTAGAAGGTTACCGATTTTGTATTGCTTGATGTTTTGATTTTTCAATTGGAATAAAATATTTTAGTTTTAAAATATTTTGATGCATTATTTAGGGGTATACTATATATATATTTATTAATTCAATTTTTTAATTCAAATTCAAAAATAAAATTATTTAGAATTGTGCAATTTAATTTAAAAAAAAACACAATAAAATAAGTTTTCTGAGTAAAATTATGAACATGTATAGTATTACGAGAATGTCATCATCAATCACTCAAAGTCATTGTATTCTCTGATTGCTCTGAAATTTTAATATGATATATAAATATATCAAGAGATTCATCGTAAAATTTTATCTTAATTTAACGGTCGGATTAAGAAATATGCTTGATATTGTAAAATTATTTATTATAAAAAAATACAATTTGACCAAAATGAAATGAATGAAACGAAACCGGAATATTTTGGCCGGTATTTAGCTGAAAATTGTGGAATGAACACGAGTTTAAACTAAGATAAAACAATACTATTTTATTTTATTTTATTTTTTTATTTGAAATGAAACATTTCAGCCAAAACAAAACAAAAAGATAACTGTTTTTGATGGGTGTGAGAGCTTCTACTCTGGCTGTGTTCATACCGATCTGCATCGTGTCTGCATAAAGCTTTTTTGCAAGAAGAGAGTTATTCTTTCGCATCTCTCCCTGCCTAACAGCGACCAAATGACAATGAATGGCAAGCATCGTATGTTCGCACAGAAACGCAACCGTTTTGGCCGAGATACTCTCTTAAAGAAGAAAAAGAATAAACGTAAGAGGATCAAAATCTCGACGTGCCCTAAAAAAATAATAATTTTATAACTACTTTAAGAAATATCGGACGGTGGATGTCCATGTGACGACAACCCGAACCCAGACATGTACCATGGAATCACTCTCCCGGGTCCCCACCTCCCGTGGACCCCGCTTCTTGCCTCTTGATTCGGTCTCTCCCTCTCTCTAGCCAAATGAAACAGCGGTTCTGCCGCCTGTAATAATAATATAGCCATGATCGGTTGTTTTAAAAGTATTTTTATATAAAAATAATTTAAAAATATCAGAATTTTTTAATTTAAAATAAAAGATAATTTTTTTAAAAATGAATTTGAAATATATCGGCAAACACCCCCTAGGACATCCTCCAAGTAGCGCGTCCGCACCGGCATCGGGCCCACTCAGGCGTCATCATCCAACCGCTTGATTTTTCAAAGACACCTTCGGTATCTGTACCGAAAATGACAAGCAAGTACACGAATCACGAGGAGCATTTTTAGAGGGAAGTAAGAATGACAGGGCCGTGTTTCTCATCACGAAGACCGCACTCTCTAATATATCCACTTATTAATAAAAATATCCAGATTAGTCATTTGCCTTATTACCTTTTATTTATTTTTTCCATTAAGAATTAAAATGATATAGAAATATAAAAGAATAACCTTAAATAAAAAATAAAAAAACGAAAATGAGAATCGAAGCTGGGTGCGGGTTACGTACGGTGGAGGGGTCTACGTGTGACGTAAGCGGACAGACCTCTAACATACGCCTTGTATTACGCTACGCTTGCGCATCCAATTCAACCCCACCTTTAATGCCGGCGACATGCTCTGGTGGACATTTGGATGCTGCTTCCACATTCAAATACGCTGCCACCAAATGAATCAGTAAACACTTTATTTTCTTTTTTATATATATCTTAAAATTTTGATATTAAAAGATTATTGTGAGTTTTTGTTTTCTCAGCTACAGTTTGATTAGCCAAATAAATTCTATTTTTAAAAATTAATTTTATATATAGCTGTATGTATCTTAAACCTTTTTGATTTTGTTGAAGACAAAATAACTTGTTTTTCATTTATTTTGCATATAAAAGTTCATTTAATAGTATTTTTAATCAAACATATTTTTTATTTATAATTTCAACTAAAAATATTTTTTAATAAATTTTGTTTGTGACCGTTTTAACACATTCTAAAAAGTGTTGTTAAAGAGTATCTTTTGTGTGTGGCAAGTGCTGTGTATTTTAAAAATAATTTTTATTTTTATAAGATATTTTAATAAATAAAAACACCCGATGTACCCAGCATACTTTTTGAAGTTCATATATACATGTTTCCACTATTATCTAAGAAAGAAAAAGGGAGTCAATTTGAAGGCAAATAATGGCAGTCTTCTTCATATATAAAATTTAATAAACTGTTAAGAAGTAAGAAAACTGGCGACGAATAGACTTAAAACTAAAATAATCTATTTCCTAGCTCGACGGATTGTTTCTGCCGGTGATGTTCTTGGTGAAGCATACAGGGGTGGGATACCATAAACCAAAGCTGAAGCAACAGACAGCAACATCCAGCTTGGATGAGACAAGTATGATCTTTGAACTTTAATTATAGATTTGACTGAGCATATATGACAAACAACAATAATAGTAAGAACAACATTTGAGAAACTCTTAGATTTCCCGGTTGCAAAAACATGGAAAACTTTTTAGATCGCCTCCGTATCTCTCTCCATATATACAGAACCCCCATGTCAGCTGCTGCTGCTGCTGCTGCTTCCTCCCTTAATTAGCTCTAAATCTTTCTCATTTCCTTTCGTACACGGGAAATTAAAGAGAGAAAAAATCGACATACACTAAAGCGCCATGAAAAGACTTCAAAACCCGCTGTTTCCGTGAGAGGAGGAAAAAAAACCCCACGAAATCATGCGACTTCCGGTGGCGGGGGGAAGTTCAGATCAAGATCAAGTGATAGCCCCTTGCTATCATGATGATGATGGTCATAATCAAGGACTGATGATGAATCCGAATCGCTCTGGGCCCCACCTCCATTCACCATCGCTGTCCGGTCAAACATGCACATGCTGATATTATTCACTATCCTATTTTTGCTGCTATTCCTCGCCTGCGCAAACGCGTCGACAAAGAAAACTGGGCGCTGGGCAGCAGGGTGTGGGAGCCACGCGCCCCCAGGAAAACCAGCCCCGTCGGGGAACTGATGGCGGGTGGTCTTATGGTGTGCAGTGTTGAGAGTGAGATCGAGTCGTGGAGGAGGAGAGGCGGCGCGTGGGTGCGGGGGGGAGGAGGACTCGACAGTGCTGCTTTGGCTGGGACTGCGCGCTGAGGCGGGAATGAGCTCCCCGATTGTCGGGAAATTAGTTTTGGCTTTGGCTCCACGAAACTCGCGAGCTGCCGCATCATATGCACGCGCGGCCTCTACAGCGGTATCGAAAGTGCCAAGCCACACCCTCGTCTTCTTGCCAGGGTCTCTGATCTCAGCCGCGTAACGTCCCCATGGCCTCTTCCTGACGCCTCTGTAACGGATCTCTGATCCGTGTATATTTGGGCTGCTGTGGTTAGGTTTTTCTCTGGGAGCCATTCTGCGGCGGAGGGCTTTCTACTTTTATTTGTTAATAATAATATATATATTTTTTTTTCTGGATTTGTTTGATGACAAGGGGCGAGGTTGGATAGGAAAGAGGCAGGGAACTGGTTTGCTTATATAGGGGAGAAAGCAGAGAGGAGGAGAGAGAAAGGTACGCTGCTTTTGGGGGCAATTTGTGTGTGCATTCAAAGATAGGATATGTGGCTTCTCTTACACGAACCAACTAGGTGAGTTCTCGGGCTAATCAGATCGTGACACGTTATGTCTGTAAGAATGAGATGCTACAAGTCCGTTTGGATTGGGAAGGAAAACAAATATATTCGGGAAGCAGTTGATTAAATGTCTTCCTCCAGAGTGTAATTTTGTTTTCTGAGTGTTGGGACTGCCACGTGGTACTCATTATGTGGCTAATTAAAGTGTTGTCGTCACAAATGAAGGTTATTCATGTTCATTGCCACGTCATATACCGTTTTTTTTCATTATTGTTACCGTGCATTGACCCGGTCATCGATCTTGCTGGTTTAATAATTTCTAATATTTGATATTATATTTAATTTGCAATACTAAGAATTAGCCAAGAAATGAAACTCATCTCAATCTCAAAAGTAAGTTCTAGTGGCACGGAACATTTCGGCTGTTCTGGTACATTTCAGTTGTTTTGATCAAAATAAAATAATATTGACAACCCTAATTAATATAGAACTTTGGTAGAACTTTTGATAAACTAAAATAAATATGAACAATATCTCTTCACTCTGCACTTCATTTCCTTAACAGTGAACTGTTTTTAATTATTTTTTTAACAAAAGCATGGTGTGAAATAATAAACACTGTTTTTTAAGTAAAAACTCATCATTGCCTACAAAATAAGTTTTAATAAAAAAAAAATATATTTTTAATATAAAAAACAGACTTTTCTTTTTTAAAAATAATTACAATAAATCTTACACGGTTACATATGGAGGTTATGTGTAGCTCTTAATCTTCGATACGGTAAAAATATGAAAATAAAAAACATTGATGCGTGACGAGTTTGTTTAGAATTATTACTCAAGTTAAAGTTATTTTTTAAAGTATTTTTTATTTAAAAATATATTAAAGTATTATTTTTTTAAATAATTATATTTGACAATAGAAAATGAAAATAATCTGAAAATTATTTTTTTATTTTTGAAAACATTTCTGAAACACAACGACAAATAAATACTCTATTTTCTTAATTAAATACTATTTCTAATTATTTTGTGAATTGTGAGGGTAAAAAGGCATTTTGAGTTATTAACCGACAACATTATTACTCTTGTTTAATTATATAGTGCATAGTAAATCCAACTACAATAAAACACAAATACCACATTCTAATAAAATAAAATTAACCACATATCCTACCCAGATGTATAAATAATTTCAATTGTAATTGAACTGGTCTTAAAATAATATACAAAAGTATTTTAAAAGAAAACTTAATATTTCTTTTTAAAATAATAATAAAAAATACAGACACAAAGAGCTCGCGTAAGACGACTCACGGGTTAATGAGTATATCCAGACTGCAACGAAACCGAGAAAAGGTAACACGTGTATAAGAGCGTGGGTTGTAATAACGCAACACGGTGTACTTGTGCACGCGCCAAACACGTGGTGCTGTGGCTCCTATTATTTTATGGAGCTAATTGATTGTGAACCAAGGGAGGGCTGGCTCAGTCAACGAAGTGTTTACTTTGTTTCTATAAATAGGGCCGCCGCCCTTACGGCAACTTATATTGAAATTGTGCTCACAGGTTGTTTTTCAATTATGTTACTGTTTAGAGTGCTGTTTGTTACTGTTTTTAATTTTTTGTAAAATATATATTAAAATAATTTAAACATCAAGGAAAATAATCTAAAATCATAATTAATTAACTTTTTTTATTTTTTTTTTCAAAAATATTTTTAAAATATAATGATAAACATAGTCTATATCAGATGATGGGGAAGTATTTAAAAACTGTTTTTTAAATTGAATTTAAAATTTAATACTTTTAATGTTTTTAAATTATTATTATATATATATTTTTTAAAAAAATATAAAATATTATTTTAATATATTTCTAATGGAAACCTAGTATATTATATATATATATATATATATATATATATATATATATATATATCAATTTAAATCCACGTCGCTCTTTACATATCTGCTGCCATGTAGCCAAAGCATTAAAATCAAATTATTTGCAGGCGGGGTTCGGCTTCAATTCTTTATTTTGTTGTATGCTTGATTGATTCATTGATATTTCAAAATATATTGATTAGATTTATTTATTAAAGTATGCCTAGCATGATTTAATAATATATATTACAGCATATTAATAAGTGATTCAATCAAATAATTAATATGGAAGCTATATGTTCACTAACCTATTTTTTTTTCATTTATTATAAATTTGTTTCTCTATAAATAAATCAAAAAAAATATATATATATATATATATATATATATATATATATATATATATATATATATATATATATATATATATATATATATATATATCACCACTGGGAGTGATTATAAGAAAGAAAGAAAAAATGCAACTTGACATGCTACATTTATTTTTGAAAAGAAAGAAAAGGATAGCAGGAAGAGCGCATGAACCAACTTCATGGCTAGTCGTCATGAGCACCGAGGAAAGAAGCATCACGTGGCACGCGTAATGCGAGGACACGCATCAAACAGAATAAAGATGGGCGTCGTTTAAACGGCGGTTAAGACGGCATGGTATTAGTAAACACCTCGCTTTCCGTGTGACGCGTGAAGTCTGCCGCCGTTTGTTTGTTTTCGGTTTCTGTTTTTTAGCTCCCTCAAACGGCAAAAAAAATAGTTCAAAATAGACGACGGCAGCTAAGCAATATTTGTGCTTATTCCTCTTTCTTCTCGCCGCATGTGTTGGATGGGTCCGAATCTGCATGGAAGCTGCTGATCCTTATTTTGCTTTTGAAGGGGTCCACTTAGATCTAACGGTGGATACGTGAGGTTTTAAATTGCTGTGATTTGGGCACGTGTTGGGGAATGGAATAAAATAGCAGTGAATGAAATCCAGAAGGGGTAGGCAGAATCAGGCATCCGCCTATCAAGGACAAAGGTACCTTTCTGTTAGATTCTGGGATTTTTCTTTTCAAAATAACACCCTATTCTTTTCTTTTTTTCTTTCCAGTGATAAATATAATGAAAATTCCTCTCATTTATCATTATTTCAAAATCGAGAATACAATTTTTATATTTTAGCACTGTGGCTCGATGCCAGATTGTCAAGATTGTCAATACTGTTTTGGTCACCGTTCTGATTTTTCTATTAGAACAGAACGTTTTGGTTTTGGAGTGTTTCGGCGTGCCGTTCGGGGTTGCACTGTTCATATATAATTAATTATATATATATGAAAAAAATTAAAATATTAATTTAACAAGTATAATTTAAATTAAATTATACAATACAAACACAAAGTCAAACAAACATAATCTTAAAATTAGAAACATCTCTAAAATTCCAAAATATTATGATAGTAAAATGTTCTAAAATAAAAAAAAATATTATGATTTTGAGCCGGAACGGTACCGCGACGTTCCGGCCGGAATTTTACGAAACGGGCCGGAATTAAAATCGAGACGAAAACGACGTCGTTTCATCTCAGTTTTTTTAATGGCACGTAACGTTCCGGCCGGAACGAAACAGAATCAGCAAGCTTGGCTCGACGTGTTTATTTATTTTTTCATATTTTATAATTATCTTAATATACTAATACAAAAATAAAAAAAAATATTATAATAAAAAAAACTTATTTTGTTTTGTATTCTCTAAACAAAATTAATATTTAAAAATAGATATCAATCTTTTCATACATCCACACCTAACGCGTTTATATGGCAGCAAACTTCCGTGGCTGCTGACAAGACATAACTCATGACTTACTTCCTTCCATCAATTTTAAATAAGTTTCTTTCTTGACATGTCTGCATTTCTTTCGTATTTAATTATGCGGTTCGATTTATATTTTTTTTGTAAACTGTTATTTTTATAAATTTTTTTTATCTAAAACTTAAATTAGTATTTTATATGATTTAATATATTTTTTATTTTAATAAAATAAAATAAAGAGATCAATAACAATAACAACAATTGCTATGCTCTCATGTTAAGTAGTATTTTTCATATATATATATATATATATATATAAAATATTAATTTATGTTATCTTGTCAAGGATTTTCAATGCATGAATCATGATTGCAATTAAACTAAAAATAACTCCATGAATGTAAGTTTTTTTTGCTATCAACTTCTCTTTTTTTACCCCCTCGTATAACAGTGCCTTCATCAATTACTGGTGGCAGCTCCTTGTAAGATCTACCATGAATGGATTGACACGTGGAAGCATGATGAAGTCGTGCTGCTTCCAGCAACTAAAGTTCCCAATATTTTATATAATCGGGCAAGGTCCGTAAAATCCACTGGTTAGCTTCTTGTCGATCTGTGTTTCACTGTTCATTGATCTGTTCACCGTGACTCATAGTCATTATTTATTGAACATTTGACTTGATGCTTCACGGGTGCATGTCCTCCTTTTTTTTTCTCGTTAATGAACAATATATTAACGAAATTGTCCCTCGAAAAAGACAAAAAACGCCGCCGGTTTCAGGGGCTCCACGATCATCGAACATATTTGGTCCGATTCGTCCAACCGGTTTTTGATTTTTTTAATATTTCACTGAACAATGCAATAACCGTTTTGTCCCTCGAAAAGGACAAAACTCAGGCATGCGAGCGAGGGGCGATCTGGTAATTAGCTATTTTTTTATATTTTTTCCCCCCGATTACTGTGTGGCGCGTCGCCTGACGCGCTGTCCGTTTCCGCGCTCACGCCTGTTTTGGACGGCCCGTGCGGCTTAATCTGGCGTCCAAAAAGGCCCAACCGGCGTCTAGAATGATTTTCAGGCATGTTCTCTTCCTCATGGTGCGGCGCGTGTGGCGATGTGGTGTCCGGAGACGTGCCAATGGTCGTTTCAATTTCCTCCCATTTCTCTCTCCTCCTGTGCACGCTGACGTCAGTCGCAGCTGCTTTTTGTCAAATTGCATTTCAGTCCCTGAACAAACGAATTTGGTTTCCGGCCCCTTATTTTTATTATATAGGTTTTGATTTGTTTTAATTTTTTTCTTCAATTGAAATTGAATATATATTGTAGTTTCAATTAGGTCCTCATTCTTTGAATTTTTCAGATTAGTCTTCAATCCTAAATATTTTTGGTATCAAAGTTCTGATTTATTTCAATTTCATCATTCCATGCAAATTTATTATAAATCCTTAATAACCTTGGTATCAAAGTTTAATTTCTTACAATTTTATCCTTCCATGCAAGTTAATTATGCATTTCAGTTTCATTTCGGTCCTAATTCTTTGGATTTCCGGCTTTGTTTTTAAATTATTTAATTTCAATGTTTGGATTTATTTGATTTTATCCTTTAAATTAATTTTTTTACATATGTTTCCTTTTTATTCTATCTCTTATACTTTTAATCTTGAATTTTATTTCAATTCCTTTATTTTTTATACATATTTCTTACATAGTTCCTATTTCTGTCCATGTTTATGTATATATGCTCTTCATTTTTCTTTTCAATTTTTCTTTATTTACACTATTATTAAGTTTTTCTATTTAATGTCCAAATTTCAACGAAATAATGTTTGTTATTATTTCTCTTTTTTTTATTCTTCCAGTTAAGCAATTTCTTTAAATATAATAATATTTTTTTATATTGTTAGATATTGAATCTTTTTATTATTACAGATAAAACATTCAAAATAATAATAATGATTATTTATAAGCTTTTTTTTTTAAATATATTAGACTAATTATATATTTTGGTATTTATTTAATATTAAAGCTTTAATATATATAAATGACCTAGGTTTTTTTGAATAAACAAAATTAATATCATTGTTCTGAAATACTTTTAATATAATAATATAAAAATAAAAAAACATTAAATTTCTTCTCCAACAATAATTATGGTTTCACCAATTTTTATTATTTCCACTGTTAGCAAGGTTTTTTTTTTCTTTTCATGTTTACATTTTAAATTCAGTTCGTGATCATTTAAAAAATGATTTTTTTTCATTCTTCCGTTCAAATGATTTTTAAAAATCTAATAATATTTTTTATTTGGTAATTTATTTAGTTTTTTTGTTGTTTGTTTGTTAATATTGTTAGGTCTTAAAATTTCTTATTATTATAGATAAGACATTCAAAACAACTATAATTATTATTTGCAATATTTTTTTCCTTATTAATATGTTAAACTAATTATATATTTTGATATTTATTTAATACCAACACTTTCATACATACATACATATATATATATATATATATATATATATACATATATATATATATATGAACAATAAATTTTATAGCCAATTTTCTACATAGGAAAATTTTTTAACAAATTTTATCAAAAGTGTTTTGGCAATAGCAACATTCAATCACTTTTTGATGGGAAAAAAATTCATTTCTAAAAGATTTTATCAATTATAATTTTACTAATAAAATTTTAAAATAGCAAAATACACCACATATAAAAACAATTAATTTTTTACATAGATAAAAAACCCCGGCGCATCGCGCGAGCATATCGCTCGTGATACCTATATTAGTAGGACAAGCCTCAATCCCTAAAAAATAAAAATAAAAATTCTGAATCCTAAAGTTTAAACTTTGAGCTCAACAACTGTATTAATTGACAAAGCAAGATTGAATTGCTTCCGATAAATAAAATATCATCAATGCAAACTAGAAGATAAAAAACATCATCACCCTTAAATAAGATGAATAATGATTTGTCAATTTTAGAAGCATAGAAGCCAATAGAGAAAAGATAATCACTTAAGCAAGTGTACCATGCTTGGGGAGCTTGTTTCAAGCCGTATAAAGATTTATACAACTAACACATATGATATAAAAACTCGGAGGTTATTGCATGTTGACCTCTATTGTCGAGTGCTCTATTGAGAAAGATATATATATATATATATATATATAATCTTCTAAACACGTGAAACTATAATGATAAAAAAGCTGAACAGTGACTTGTTTGATGAAAAGACTAAAAATTTCATAATAATCAATATATTTTTTCTAAGTAAAACCTTTAGCGACCGGCCAAGCCTTATAATATTCAATGCTTTTATCAACATAATGTTTTATCTTGTATAACTAACAACGAAAAAGAGTCAAACACCAAGTATTGTTGGGACACAATAACTGAGTTTCATCCTTCACAACACCTTTTCAAGTCTCATCCTTGTCTACATCATAAAGTGTAAGAGGTTTATAGATAAAAATAGAGAGTACTCAAGAGATATTCTGTCAAATAAAGTTGAAAAATTTGTTAAGTTTGTTGTATTTGGCAGCCGTGGATGAAGAACCAAATGATGTTAACGAGCTATAAAACAGGGGGCAAGTGAGTTTGAACTTGTATGATGTTACAAAGGATAAGAAGAGAGGTCAACAACCAAATTCAACCTATAAGTAGTGTCAGACCAAGATGTTGGGCTACTAGTAGCAAACTCGGGTGAACCATCAGTAGAACCAGGAAAACCAATAACAGAACTAGAAGAACCAATAACATCAGCTTATAAAATTGTAATATTGAATAAGGAGAACTTATACCTAGAGAATGGTAATTAGTTAAACAAAAATACAATGACATAAGAGCAGGGATGATGTGTTGTCTTAAGGGAGTGAAAATGTTAGGCAATACTAGTAGCAAAGAGGTTGCATGCTTTGATGAGTTTAAAAGTCGAGAATTAAGCAAATTTAACAAGTATGTAGTTGTAATATGATACAAATAGGTGTTTATTGGGCTTTGCCATCTATTCAAATTTGTAAAAAAAAAAAATATTTGTTCATGAAAATAAACATGATGAGAGATATAAATATGTTGAAATGTTATGTCAAGACAATGATAACCAAGACGTGATGATCTATAGCTTAAAAACACACATGGGGAGGAACATAAATATAAATTATAAGCATGATATGAATGTATAAACATCTATATTAGATTGATTGTTAACTAAGCTTCATTATTGTTTTGGTTTGCCTTTTATAAGGTGATCTCATACTCATAATTCGAGTCAAAGATTTGGAATATTACCTTGGGTTGTCTTACATCTTTTTAATTATATATATATATATATATATATATATATATATATATATATATATATATATATTTTAATTTCATCTTTCAATATTAGGCTTGTTGAGGATTGAACTTTGTTTTTTATATGAAGTTATCATGGCCTTATGATATAGGTCACACGATCAATGAATTACCCAGGTTGACCCAACTCTTTTTTTATTATTATTTTTTTATATATAAATTGATTCTTTCTTCAATTTCACTCTTCATCTTTCAGTTGACTAGGGATTAAACCTCACAATTATTTTCTGGTTAATCTCTATAGGGTTAATCCAGTCTCTTGATATGAGTTACAAGTTATCATTTTTTTTGTCTTATATATATATATATATATATATATATATATATATATATCACATTTGGTTGATTGAAAGTTGAACTTTATTTTTATTTGTATTTTATGAGATTTATGATCCAAATCACATGTTTACTGATTTAACCAGGATTAACCCAAATTGATTTAATATATCATCGTCTAAATAATTTACAAAACAAATGCCGCTAAATATTTAAAAAGAATGTCATCTAATATGCATCAATTTTTTTTTTGTTTATGATTAATTGTTTTTCCTACTAGAGAACATGTTAACGACTCCATAACAATTGTTTTACATTATTTAAAAGTATGATATGACCCACGACGTAGCGCAGATCAAAGATCTAATTTAAAACTATTACTAACGAGATAATTGATTGAATGCAATAAACTATATAATGACTCATTATATTCCTGTGTAATTTATAAAATTATTATATGATGAACAATTATAAAAAAAAATTACTCATTACAAGCATTACATAAAAAGCCTATTTAATGAACTATTATATCATGAAGAGCAATCTTATAAGGATATGATTGTAAATTTTTTATATTATAAGGAATTAATTATACAAAGCAAAAAATCCTTCAAATAAGGATCAATTTATAAATAAAATTAAAATATGAGGACTGATTTTCTCTCTCCAAAATTATAAAGACTGAAATGAAACTATATGGATGCATCATTACATTACTAAAAGTCTTGCGATCAAACAAAACGAATGTCGGAAAATTGTTCCATTCCATTCCATTACATGTTTCATTACATTACATATTTCATTACGATGACATTGGATTACATCAAACCAAATATACTTTACATGTTAAGTGACAAAGTTGATTGAGAAATGAGAAAGAAGTGAAGAAAATGAATCCCTATTTGATAGTTACGAAACCTAGGAAGTGTTTAATAAAAGACACGGTAATAAAACATCCTTGGAAGTTTATAATAATATAAGCCGTGTCCTAAAAATTTGAGAATATTATGCTTTGGTCCTTGGAGATTGAATTGTTATGATCTAGTTCTTAATCTTGATAATCAGATTTTAATTGGAACCCTAAGAGTAAATCAGAATCATGGACGAGTACTTAATGATAATTGCGAATGTATGGAGATCATTTAATATAGTAGTTTATATTTCAGTAATTATACCTAAATTAAATATAATTGATTGATTTAATATATTGATTATTCTTGAAACATTTCGAGTTGTGATAGGCAATAAGTTCTCAAAAACTTTTGTGTTAGCATGGATGAGCTTCTGGATAATGGCTATAATGACTTACTTTTTGCTTGAAAATAAATTAAAATAATATCAACATATTAGAATAATAAAAAAATTATTTAAAATATTTTTTTATAACTTTCATAAAACATGATTGCACTGCTGCCCAAACACACTTAAATTAAATGTGGTTACAATTGTTAGTAGAATTTACAACTCGTGCTTGCCACATGCAATTTTATAAAATCAACTTTAATATTTTAACAAACTTTATAAATCTAGATGAATGAGATCAAACCAATATTTATTTATTTATTTATTTTAATTTAATATGTATTTAATATCACGTGTTATTTTATTTTTAAGGATGGATATATTTGATTTTGATAAAAAAAAAACTCAATTAAGTTTTTATATTATGTATAAATATAATCAAAAGAGTAAGTTATTAAAAGAAGTCAAAGAATTGATATAGGGAAGGTGCTCGAGCAATCTATATTATATAGATGTTTACTTCAAACTAACGAGTTTAGAATATTGATTAAAAATCCCATTATTTTTTAATTGATAGTCATTTTTTTTTTCATTTTGCATTGAAACAATTCTGAACATTAATTTCTATTATTTTAAATTTAATTATAAAGAACAAGGAATCACATTTTGAAGACATGATAACTTGACTTTAACTTCAACAAAATCTCCAATACGAGGAACAATCCCTCCAAGCAAGGATAACAACAGAACCTACGCTCCTATGTCCAAGCAAGAAAATCTGAACTAGCTAGCTTCCAGTAGATGATAGAATCTTCAAGATCGCAGATTTTTCAACATATAATCCCTCACCGCCTGCACCTAGTCTAAGTTGTGGATATTGTATCAGGAAAAATAGCAGCTACTTCGTTGACAATGGAGGCGCTTCCACATGCAAGTGACCTGCAAATAACAATACCAAAAGCTTGATGTAACGAAGGAGGGAGAAATTTCTGATTTCCTGACAGCCTGAACACTTGAGAGTAAACCACAGATCTCTCTAGGAATCTCCGATTCATGCGTCGTTTGAAGCGTTAATGACAGCACATTTATCTTTCTACTGATACATGATTTGTTATGTGGGTTTCTGGGAATCAACAAAGTTTTGCTTTTGAACCTGTTGTTAGTCAGGATGATCCTCTGTTTTGGAACATGTTGTTTAAGAACCCTTTGAGCCCTTGGCATTTTTCCAAGCAAACTGAATTTGGATCTTTGGGATTCTAGGTCGGCCCCGGCTTCAGAATTCCTGAAACAACAAATATCTTCACAAGTGCCCATTTATTTAGTTTCAGTAGCAAAATTCGATGGATGGTTATTTTTCTTCATGTTTCTGCTCTTATTTCCCAGGAAAGTAAATTCATTGGTGATGGAAGCCTGATTCTCGCGGTCATTTCTCAGTAAAGTCACATGGAGGATTCGATCTTGTTAGCCGGCGATAATCCTGTTGATTCAAATTTCTTCTTGTCTATTGCCCCTCCTTAAGTAGAAGTCACTTGCAGTGGATGTTCGGTCTCGTATCAGTTCTTGGTGGGGATGTCGTTGGGCAATATCGAACTCTGTTGACCTCTTGATTCATCCATTGAAGTCTTTTACGGAGGGAAAAATGCAGCAGCGGAAGGCCTGGTTCTTGGTTCTTTATGGAGCTTTGTGGTCCATTTGGCTTGTCAAGAATGAGTGCGTGTTCAGTGATAAAAATGTTGAAAAATTTGAAGATGTCTTGGATTCAATTCCCATATTGAAAGAAAACCAAAGCTATAAGGTATACAGATAACAACATCCTTTTACAAATTCAGGGGAACACATGACATCTTAAGACTTTACTTGATTGAACTGGGTTTGCATCACAATAACCCTCATGAACTTCAGAAAAGTGTTTGATCTTTTAAAGAAACGGACTTCACCTCTTGAGCTGCTGAAATGATTGATCCAGTCGCCCTTTTCTGCTGGGTCTTCAGAACCTCTCATCGAAGACTTTGGAATCTCAGTTAAGCCGCTATTGGTCCTGTTGATAAGATGTTCATCGTCATGAAATAGCAATAAACATAAATGAATTCAAGGCGCTGTAATGACTAGAATTCGCAGAGGATTACCTCAGCACTTGTTCTTCTCCTTCAGCAATCTGGTGGAGCGAAACGAAACTTGGAGTGTATGCAATCGCATGAGTATCTTCCACATTCTCACATCGGATAATACGCCCCCGAAAAATGATTTTTTCTACATTGTACCAGTCCCCGAATTCTTCATCGAGTAAAATGAAGATCTTCCCTGTTCGCAAGAGAATTAACGGTTCACAAGAAATAAAATGGAGATTGTCGGGTTTAAACAGAAACTGTTTGGACCAAGACTCTTGGACACCATACTCGTTCATAACCCACACGACAATTTCATAAGGAGCATCCCACTTACGTACAGTCAAAGACAAACAATCTTTCAAAACCCCCAACCTTGAGAATCCATCCAAATTTCCATCACAAAGAGGAGGTGCTGGCAATCTCTTGAACTGCTCAGTTTCAAAGTCAAAAGAGAAGATACACTCCAAACTTGTTTCATATCGGGCCCAGTGGATGCAGCCATGCAGAGAGGTATCAAAATCCAGCCTTTCAATGCTGAAACTGTTTCCTATGCTTCTCCATTGTCCCGTCCCAATTGTGTATATTTCAGCCTTAGGGTTCCTATGCCGATCATTTTGATTAAAAGTCCACAGCACTTTGTATTTCTTACCAGTGGCACTACATCCAAGAGCAAAATATTGGCCGTACAAACATGCTTTGTGATCATCCACATGGATTTTGATGTGCTCGCATAAAATTGGATTGCAAACATGAATAACATTGCGGAATTCACCTCCTGATAAGCAAAGCAGTCCATTACAAGAATTCATCAGCTCAATATTTGGAGTGGCAGCTGGTAGGTTGGTTCCAGGAACAAACTCCATTCTCTCAGCCTTGAAAGTTCTACCAGTTTGCACAATCTGGAATGCATGGAATATACTCGATATGCCTCCTTCAGGCAAGGCTTTGATCAGGATTCCAGGGGGAGATCTTGAAAGGTGGTGGGTGGCAAAGTCTTTATCTGAAATTAAGCGAAGCCAAGTCTTGCAAACGCACATGAAGCTCAAGATGGTCTTCACGGGTAATCTTGATAGTATGCCAATCATCAGATCATCTGAGAGCTTGGTGACTATGGTGTTTGCCACTTCTTCTTTCGTATCATCCATGGACATGTGAAGTTTTCTTGTATGAAGGGACAAGATATGGTAAACTTTGTTTCAAGAAGAGGGTTCTTGGAGCTTAGGCTGTTTGTTTGTTTATATAATATAGTGACTCACAAATCTCTCGCTGAGCATGTATATAAGCAAGATTTAGAGAACGAAGATGCAAAGCAAGAGAGGCCTGCGGAAGTTGGTGGGGTTTTGGCGAGGACTTAGAGAAATGAAAGCAAGAAGGAAAGAAAAGACGCAATGAATTGACTTAATCGTTTTGAAGAAGAAGAAGAAGAAGAAGAAGAAGAGAATTAAACATATATTTATTTTATTGAAAAGTCATAATGAAGCTCAAATTAGAGGTATAATCAGAGCAAGCTCTTGATTTATATATAGACCACGAAGCGGATCAACTTTCTGAGATTTTCAAAAAAAGAAAGAAAAGACTGAATTACTAAATGATGCTAAACAAGTACAGCTGCATCCATGCAGAAGCTTTCCTTAAAAAAATTCACGTAAATATAGTTCTTTCTTCTGTGGGATAGATTATTAGCCCATTTGTTTTTAATATGGTTTTTCCATTTCCATTTCATATTAGAATGTTTAAGGAAAAGTAAAAGAGAAAAAAAAATCAATGAAATATATGTTCCTCTCATTTTTTTTTTTTTTTAGTTTTGCAACTTTGCATTTCTATCTATAAGCTTCCACGACACCTATTTTCTTCCTATAGTAGTATCAAGCCTTGTTCTTAATTGTTCGACATGACCAATTCAAATGTCTCACTTCAATGTTCTCGTTTAACAAATAACAACTATAAAAGTAGATGTATTCATGTGAAAGCTTGGTTGGATTCCCAGCATGTGGGAGAAATAATTGAAGAAAAGCTTTGAAGATCCCATGGAGGGAGTAATATTGACTTTAGCCCAAAAAGGATTGTGCAAAATACATGAAAAAAGAATCAATAAGAACTCACAATCACCCACCAATGTCTGTTTGGATGATATCACTTTTGAGATAATGACTATTGTAATCACCTTCAAACAAACATGATAAGTCTTACAACAATAAAACAAAGATAATAATATAAAAAAGGTACGCCTATGAAGTTACAAAATGGATTTGAATAACTAAACATGCTTAAATCAATGAGTATTTAAGATTACTTTGGTAGAATATTAGCCTTATACAATCAAATGAAGATATATAAGAAAAATATGAAGAAAAAAAACATGTGGTAAAAAAGATATTGTGCTCACCACAAAAGATATTCTATTATGTGGTGGTCATGATAGAGGACTTATAAAATATAGATTTTCTAACAATTCAAGGACTGATGGGAGAGCTCATAGCCTATAAAAAAATCAATGAAATTCAAGAAGATATGAATGCACAAGCACTCTCCTTAAAGTGAAGCAATATGACTCTAAATATATCTAAATAGTTAAATAACATGGATAATGTAAAGGAAGACAATTTGGAAGACAAGGTTGAGCCAACCTTATTAGATCAATCGATCGATCAAATAAAGTAAACCAGTCGATCAGTTCCTCAGTTGAAAAAAATAAAATATATAAATAAATAATACAATTAACATTAATATAAATTGTTTAATTATGGTGTCAATTTATTCATTGTTAAAATAAATTGCTTAATTTGATTGTTAATTTGTTTTTCAACTGTCATTTGGCAGTTACATATGTTTTAAATTAAGATGTGTTCTTTCATAGACGTGAATATCTATTTGAACACTTTAAAAAGTTTTGTGATGAAAAGGATATAGTTAGATAACTAACTATTCTTTATACTCCAAAATAAAATGTTGTAACAAAAAAGAGGAATAAAACCCTATTTAACATGGTTAGGTCAATGATGACACAAAATAACTTACTAATTTTCTTTTAGAGCGATGCATTGTTAACTACTACTTACATACTTAATCATGTGCCCTCTAAATCTGTCTTATCCACCCCATATGAATTATAGAATAAAATCAAACCTAATCTAGGTTATTTGTATCTATGAGGGTAACTTATATTAACAATAATTCTCATGAATATGGAAAACTTGGTCCTGGGGGGAAGAAGTGTATCTTTATATGATATTTGAACATTCCAATGGATTATATTTATCAGTGAAAAAGCTGATGGAAGAATGACGAAGATTAAATCGTGTGATGTTGTATTCTTATGGCCTAATAAGCCATTCAGTAGAGGATCTAAATGAAAATTTTAATTCTCATGAAAATAATGGAAGTGATATTTTGTCTATTCCTATTCTAATGAGGCAAGATCATGAGCACTCTCAATCTCGTAAAAGTATTCATGAACCAATTCCTCATCATTGATTTGAGATTGAGGGGGAAACATTCATGATTGCTCCACAAGATGATGAATAGCCAAAAAATTCAATCATGCTCTATTTGGTCCTAAATCAACAAAATGGATTCAAGATATGGACAAAGAAATGGAGTCGATAAAAACTAATCAAATTTGAGACTTGGTTGATTTACTATTAATACGAAGATCCATTGGAAAAAAATGAGTTTTTAAAATTAAACGTAAGGGGAATGAATCAATAAAACATTATAAAGATCAACTGATAACAAAAGGGCACACTCAAGAAGAGGGAATTGATTATAAAAATACATTCTCACTAGTTGTGAGGATTACTTCAGTTAGTCTCATTTTAGCTATAATCACATATATGGACCAAGAGTTATACCAAATAAATATTAAAGCTACGTTTCATAATGGAGAACTAAATGAGATATCTATATGAATCAACCTTTAGGATTCGAGACTAAAGGACAAGAGCATATAGTTTGCAAGTTTAAAAGATCCATATATGGTTTTAAGCAAACCTCTAGACAATGCAACATCAAGTTTCATCAAGCTATCCTTATATGTTGACGACATATTAATAGCTAGAAATAACAAAGATGATCGATATTACTAAAAAATGGTTATCATCAAACTTTGAAATGAAAGACATGAGTGAGGCCACCTATGTTATTGGTGTGAAAATCATAAAAGATGATGATACTACTAAAAAAATGGTTATCATCAAACTTTGAAATGAAAGACATGAGTGAGACCAACTTTGTTATTGGTGCGAAAATCATAAAATATCACGCTAAAAGACTTTTCTAATTCAAGAGAATTACATCAAAAAGATGTTAGAACACTATCATATGTAAGATAACAAACCAATGTACTCCAATGCTGATAAAAAAATTTAGCCTAAGTTATGATACGCGTCTCAAGACTCTAAGAGAAAAGGAGAAAATTTCCAAAGTACATTATGTCAGTGTTTTTGGTAGTTTGATGTATGCAATAAAATACACGCGTCCTGATATATGCTATATCATTGGATTGGTTATTCAATATCAATCACATCCTGTTCAGAAACATTGGATGACAGTCAAAAGGATTCTATGATATCTGAAAGGAATTTCAAATTACATATTATATTACCAAGGAAAGAAAGACTTACGATTGATTGATTACTCTGATTCAGATTGGGGAGGAAATGTTGGCCAATCCAAATCAACTTCAGGATATACTTTTGTTCTTAATGATAGTGCAATACTATAGAGAAGCAATAAACAATTTTGCATGACTTTATCTACCATAAAGGTTGAGTATGTAGTTTGTTTCGCAACAACACAAGATGCCATATGGTTAAAAAAATTCCTGTATCATTTGAAAATTTTCAAATTAACAATAAATCAAGTGACAATTTATTGTGATAAACTTGTTGCAATAATTATGCCAAAGATCCAAAATACCATGCAAAGACCAAACGCTTCAAGATGAGATATCACTATATTTTATAAGCAATTACTAAACATGATATGATCCTAAAACACATCTCTATAAATTCTATGTTTGCAGATCCACTCATAAAAAACCAATAGCAAGAGATATATTTATTAGACATGTGAAATCCCTTAGCCTATATAGAATGTAATAAGTAATATAACTAATTTTAAGGATCATACAAAGGCTTACTATTATTGAGTAATGAATAACTGTTATTTGAATATCATTTATTCATTATTTTTCTTTTGGATTATATTGAGTATCGTATAGTATAAATTGTTAAAGTATATCAATAGACTTAGATTGAGTCACTCACATGAACAATCACCTCTAACACTTGTAAGGTAAGTAAAAATGAGACTAATTTAGTTTTAATGCTCAAAAAGCAACTTTGGCAAAATAATTATTAAGATATCATCTTGGTCAAGACCAAGATGAGGTTTGTAAATAAAAAAATCGATATGAATGAAATCTCACCATTCATGTGTCTATTATAATTGAAGACGAATATGAAATTATTCATCTACCACTAATGACAATGAGCAATTGAGAATTTT
Organism: Salix purpurea; assembly: GCA_027405865.1. Classification (NCBI taxonomy): domain Eukaryota; kingdom Viridiplantae; phylum Streptophyta; class Magnoliopsida; order Malpighiales; family Salicaceae; genus Salix; species Salix purpurea. Next base: position 24,460,727 of record JAOWLH010000002.1, read on the forward strand.
TTATTTGAAGTCTATATTTTTTGCAAGAAGACTAAGACTCGTATGATGTATTTTCTCTAACAAAAAGAGCAACAACATACACTCTTTTTCTTCAGAAAAAGAAAAGAATGCACTCCACTATAGCACGTATTTCATACTCATGTGCTAACGATCATTACAAGAATAAAAAATGGATCCCTATTTTTTTTATTATGTGAGTCCTAGAGATCATATCTAAAATCTCAAAATCTTACCCCATATGACTTTTGACTATCATGAGGTGATGTATATATGATCGCTATCTTAGGAGTATATCCCATGATCATGGAATGATTTTTCTTGAAAAAATACTTTTAGGAAAGTGAGTTAGTTCATATCTAATTGATATAAGAGCGAAAAAAAAAGTAATTTTAGTTTTACACTTGCTACTTGTATTCATCATAATATATATATAATGATGGATTGAGTATGAAATTCTTGAGAAATTGAATTATATTGAGTCATGTGTAACTAAAAATGTTTAGGGTATATTAGTGCACTTTAAGGAATAGTTAATTATGAAGTTGATGTCTCCTATATGGCCTGTATTATATATATATATATATATTGGAGCTCCTTTTATTGTGTGCTTCAGGTCACACAATCCATTCATTAAGTATGGAATTCTTGTGCAAGTTAAAATATAATGTAGTAGATAAATTTAGTCCTTCATAGGAGAGTGAGAGATGTTGGTTATTGGGTTAATGGGGTGTTTGGAAATACATTTGGAAAACGCTTTTGAAAAAAAATTAAAATTTTTTATTTTTATTTTTATTTTTTACGTGAAATTAATTTTTTTGGTGTTTTTAGATCATTTTGATGTGCTGATGTCAATTTTTTTAAAAAAAAAATTATTTTGATGCATTTCTAAATGAAAAATACTTTCAAAAGCAACCTCAACCACACTCTCAAACATGCACTAAGCCAAGTCCACCTTGTCCATGAGGAATGAATCCGATCCAAATATATATTACTAAAGAAAATATTTATTTCTCTACTTATATAAATAGAGACATAACTCATATGAAGAATAAGTTTTTTATTTGTCAAAAACATAGTTTTCTCTTTCTATTCTCCCATCTTGAATCTCTATATTAACCTAACAAGATTTACAAAGACATTCATACTGTGAAATATCACTTTGATTCTAGTAATCGAAGTGACACTGAAGTAATTGACCCAATAATAAAAAAATAAATTCTCACAAGTTTTCCTTTCGAATCTACATTTTTTCTTTAAACAAATAGCACTTATACAACTACTATTTATTTATTTTGCATAAAGCTAAAAGACAAAATCCTAATCAAATTACTTCATTAAAGTTTTGTATATAAATTACTCATTAGAAGCATTATTTAAAAATAAAGTTTACACCTAATGTTTATATAGTAACAAATGTATTGCAAAAAAATATATATTAAAAATCATGGATGTGATACTAATGTAAAATAAATAGAAAACTTGTGAGAATTAGTTTTTTTATTCCTAGATCAATCACTTCAGTGCCATTTTAATTTCTAAAATCAAAGTGATATTTCACAATGTAAATGTCTTTATAAATTTTGTACTATGTTATTTCAATAGTAAAAAACTTATTCTTCATATGACTTATGTACTTATTTATACAAGTACAGGAAGCAATTAATTTTGTTTTAGTAATTTCTCTAAAACATTCTCGAATGATAGAAAGAAGAACAAAGCTATTATGTATGGATCATGTGAACATGCTGAATTCCAACACCATTTTGCCGCATAAATCATCCTCGCTTTACCGACTTCATAGAAAAGGAGTGCGTCCATGCATTGCCTTAGCTAAATCCCCCAAAGTCCAAATCACTCAAAATGGAGGATGAAACTGGTGGGGAGCGGAGCAGCGTAGCTAGCCACGGCTGCAACTGAACGGAGACTGAGTTTCTCATCTGCCACCATTAGCCAAATGTTCAATTGGAAGATAGTTAGTTTAAATGCGAATAAAACGATACTAAAATTACATTTTGTTATTGAAAAACATCACAATTGCATAAAAACACAAAGTATAGATAAGAAGTTTACACTCTTAAATGGAATGTTGACGGTTCTTGTAAAAGTAAACCTGGACTTGCCGGTATTGGCGGGGTTCTAGTGATCACAATGGTCTTGTGATGGGTTTTTTTTCTTCTGCCTCAGTGGGAATTAAAGACTCAAATGAGGCTGAATTGCTTGCAATAATAAAAGCCCTTGACCTATCTTCTACAAGGGATGAGTTTTTTGGAAGGAAATTCACTGTTGAGCCTGATCATGCTTTTGTTGTATATTGGATGAACAATCAATCTATTAGACCATGGAGATTCCATGAAGTTTTTATTCTAAAGAGAGGTTCATCAATAACAAGAGGGTTTTTTTTTTCTTCTACAAGAAGACTCTCTTCTGTTGTGTAGGTGTTTCATCGCTTGATCTTGTCTTGTCTTTAGTCAACTACTTTTACTGGTATACAAATGGTTGGTCTGATGATAAACGTGTGACCCTTTTAGATTTTGTGCTTACTGCGCTGTCTTGGGCTGCACTTTCTGATTATCTTCACACCCAATTCGTCAATTCAGGTGAAACAAAGTTCCCTTTTTTAAAAATAAGCTGGAGTCAGATAGTGGTGCTTCTAGTAGAGTTACGGCTTGCAAGCTCGTCAAGGCGTTGTTCTTGCCTGCTTGGAAAGATATTCTATTGACAGCTTTGTTGGCAATAATATTCACCTCAGCTTCTTATGTTGGTCCTTACCTTATCGATTCCTCAGTTCAATGCCTTGATGGGCGAGGAGAATGTAAAAATCAAGGATATATTTTAGCTTCGACCTTTTTTGTTGCCAGAGGCACTGGTTCCTTGGGTCGCAGCAAATTGGAACTAGGCTCCGTGCTGTAGCAACCACGATGATTTACAATAAGGGTTAGTTGTCAGTATCCATTTTGGTTGATGCTTTGTTTTTTTAATTGGAACGGAATGTTTCAGTTTCAAAGCGTTTCGCCATACTGTTTTGGGGTTATTTTGTGTGTATATATATATATATATATTAATTCAAAAAAAAATTAGTTCAAATTCAAAAATAAAATTATTTAGAATTGTACAATTTAATCCAAAAAGACACAATAAAATGATTTTTCTGAACAAATAATGAGCATGTATAGTATTACGAGAATGTCATCATCAATCTCGCAAGATCATTACATTCTCTGATTGCTCTAAAATTTTAACATAATATATATAAATATGTCAAGAGACTCGTAAAATTTCATCTCAATCTAATGATCGAATTAAGAGATATGATTGATATTGTAAAATTATTCATTATTTAAAAAAACATTATTTGGCCGAAATGGAACGGACAAAATGAAACCAGAACGTTTCAGTAGGTATTGGGCTGAAAAATCAGGACCGGACCGGAATTTAAATCGAATAAAAACGACGCTATTATATCTTATTTTTTTAACTGATACGAAACGTTTCGGCTGTTTCAAAATGGAATGAAATAGACAACTACGGTTTAACCCTTTCCAGTCAGTCAAAGCAAGGTCAGACTAGTGGAGAAACCATCAACATCATGACGTTGATACAGAGAGAATTAGTGATTTTAGCTGGTCCATGCATGATCCGTGGTTGGTCATCTTGCAAGCTGGTTTGGCCTTGCTGATACTGTACAAAAATCTGGGGCCTGCAACAGTTTCTACTTCTGTTGCTGCACTACCTATCAACTGGGGAGATTGCAAGAGCATTTTCAGAACAAGTTAATGGAATCAAAAGATAAAGAATGAAGGCTACCACCGAGATTTGAAGGAATCTGAGGATTCTCAAGTTGCAGGGGTGGGAAATGAAGTTTTTGTCTGAGATTCTTGAGCTTAGGCAGGCAGAGACAGGATGGTTGAGGAAATATGTTTATAAACCGGCAATGATCAGTTATGTCTTCTGGGGGGCTCCTGGTTTGGTGGCTGTGGCCACTTTTGGTACTTCTTATCGGAATCCCTCTTGAATCAGGGAAGATCTTATCTGCACTCGCAACATTCAGGATTCTTCAAGAGCCAATCTATAATTCAAGAGCCAATCTATAATCTTCCTGATAGTATTTCTATGATAGTTCAGACCAAGGTTTCCCTGGACAGAATTGCATCTTTTATTAGTCTTGATGACTTGAAGAATGATGTGTTAGAGAAGCTTCCAAGAGGTAGTTCTGATACAGCAGTGGAGATCGTGGATGGGAAGAGCAGCGGCGGCACAACTACCTGAGAGTTAATCGTTATTTAGCTCCATACATGAAAAGCTGCAAGCTGTAGCACATCTAAGTACATTTCTGCCTTCTTTAAGCGGATTGGGAGTCAAATCTCTCACAAAATGAATGGCCTTCTTTGTTCATTTGAATTTTATTCCACGACACACAAGTTTTAAACCCTAGTGAAATAAACAAAGGTCAATACACTTTATGAATGATCAGGTCTTGAATTTGTTAAAAACTAAAGCTAGACCCTCTTAAAGAACAATGCACAAGACAATCCACATCCTAGTCAATACAGCTTATGATTCTTCTGAATGAGCTCAAGCTGTGTGCCGGAGCCAAATATCTGTTCTCCAAGAAATGGGAAGCATATGCACAAGATAGTAGTTTCATTTGTTTCAGCTTTCAGAAATACAGGCATCTGATCACGAGGGATTCCATGATTGTAATTCTGCAACACGTGCTAAAATTGTACTTTAGAGTCTGATGATCATGTGTGTTTGATATTACTTTTGCTTTTATAGTTGAAATTTTAAAAAATTAGTTTCATGAAAAACACTTTTTGCTGCGATTCATAATTGAAATTGAAGAGTTTAGTTAAAACTGTGATTGAGTTTGAGGTTGATAAAAAACAGTTTCGTGTGTTTAGTTATCATGTTTTTCATATTGCTATCAACTTGTGAAATTACATACACACACACATATATATATTATTTTTAATAATCATAATAACAAAATATAATTATTAATTCAAGTAAATTAAGCATTTTTTTTATTCTTCCAGCAAATTATTTACAATGCCATCACGAACAAGATCTATATAGGAAAGACCTCTGCAATCCCATCATTTTCACTAGAAATATCGACTGTTTCTTCTCAAGTCAGAGGAAATGTGTTGATGAACATTTACATGATACGGGCAAGGCATTCCAGAATTCGACAATATCAATCCTGTTACACACAGAAGTTGGTTCCAGAATTTAACAACGCTACCTGTTGATATGTGTTGCTTTTTTTCTTGTATCCTTTCAGTATATGAGCAGAGTCCAGTATCATTCCCCTGGAAGAACAGATTGACGAAAAGATGAACCTGCAAATATTGATTTCAAGAAAAGGCCAGGTATATAATCTCTGACCAACCGAAGCAAAGCTAAATGGAACTGGAAAGATACTCTGGAGCTTTGATTCAAACATTTGGGGAAAAAATAGATGGAATATGATAATAAATATACAATTAAGGTTCCTAAAATTACACTGATTAATTAATAGAGCAAAAGCAAATCCACACCCTTAATTATACAGCAATTCTGCTGCTACAATTAATAGACCAGAAAAAGGGGAAATAATCATAATAGAAACATTATAAATGCACTGTTTCTTACAATGATATGTACATCAAATCTGAAAGAATGCATAAACAGGTAACACACTACAAAAAGATAGATAGATGTACTCAGCCTCCCTCCAAGCTCTTCCTTTTTTAAGTTTTCTAGTTTAATTGACATCTCGTGAAGCTTGGCCTTGCCATCTGCATGAGAAAAAAAGATCAAAATCGTTAATAAGCATATCCATAAAAAGCATTGCAATATAGACCGTAAAGGAAAAAAATAAAAACAAATCAGAAAAAACATTATTTGCTATTTAGAAATGCATAAAAAGATCAAAATCTTTAATAGACAAAGATGCTCAAGTCAGATGCAAGATTTCCCTATTTTCAAATAGTAAGCAATTAATTAATGATACAAAAATCACTTAAACCAACCTTGAGAGCAGAAATCTCGCAAGTGGGCTTAAATTAGCATTTGAATTAAATTCCTTGGTCGGTTGCTTTTTCATGCTATCAGCATCTGTATTTCCATTTTGTGTTTCTTCAGGGGTTGTCTTGCACTTGCTTAATAGGCGAGCTGCAAGCTCCTGCAGATCTCCCAGTGAAGATTCTTTCGAACTGCAGAAACCACTTTTACTTCAGTAATTTGAACTAGCAATTGCCACTAGGTTGGCAAATACTATCACATTAACAGAAAATTCTTTGGCGGTTTAAGTGAGAAGTTTGAACCTTGCCAACTGCTGAAGCAAATTTCTGACAAAGATATCACAAGATCCAGGCTTTACACGCTCCATATTTACAAACGAATTTGTGACTGCATGAAAAACTGCTCTTTCTGAAACATCAGCAACAGCCTATATTATACAGATCAACCTATTAGAAATGAAACAGATGAAGATGAAATTGACACAAGCTTAACAAGAACATTGTGGATCCATCAGATTGCGCATAGAACTTAAATCAAAGATTCCTAAACCGTTGGCAAGGACCTAACACGCTCACAATTTTGAATCACTAAAAAATACAAGAATTGTGTAATAGCACTCCAATCCGACAAAAAGAAAAAAAATATATTTCCACAAATTCTAAAAGGCACTTAAATGAACAAGAGAGAAAGAAAAGAAAAGACACGATAGCACAAGTCTAGTAAACATGGGGAATAACATGGTAAATTTTTCATTATTAAAAGCAGTTGTCTACAGCGACCTAAAGATTTAGTAGCACAAAATCATTTTATGAACTGACTTCTTTTATTTCTTGATAAGCTTATGAAGTAACTTGTAAAGCAATATGATCATTTTTTTCATACAAAATTGGTTGAAGAAAAGCACACCAAAATATTCTATGTTTCATATAGCCCTAGGCGGATATAATAAATGACTTGAAGGGCCAAATTTGCTGCATAGCTAGTACCATTCTTTGCAATGGTTTGTCAAAAGCTAAAGAGATGTGAATTGATAAGAAATACTAAATCCACCTGTCTCTATTGCAAAAACTCATTTTGTTGACAGAAAGGAACTTCATAACTGACTTGTACACCTTGGAAATTAGATTACAATTTATGAAATAACAAAACTACAATACATCTGTCATGCAAATCTGAAAACTGATACACAGAATCATTTGGTTGTTCACCTCTTTTAAGGATGGGATAAGCAAAACTGACAAAGGTGTTGACGAAGATGCTATTCTTGCACTTTCTTCAATATCGATGGCTTGCTGTGATCTTGCAAAAGCTTTTGGTGCATCGAAGTATTCACGAGAGCTTCTGAGGTAGAAGTGTTGCCCTTAAGAAATTCGTAAAATATTTTTTTTTTCTTTTTTTGCAGGCAAAATGATTATCCACGTGTTTGTTCAAGTAAAATGTACCTTGAAGAATCAGAGCTGTTTGTCAATTGCTCTCTTCTGTTCTCCAGCCCATCACTGTTATTCTTGCTTGGTACAAACCTTTCTTTAGCATTTCCTTTCCTCAACCCTCCTTGAAACGCAGCCCTAGCCTGCATACACACATCAATCAAAGAATCTTCTCAGCATAAGCACACTGAAACATTCCAGATCAGAATCTCCTTGTGAACATGAAACTGTCAAAAGGAGGAAAGGTCAGGAATCTGACAAAAAAGGTAAGAACATGATTTGAACAAACTTTAGGAAGATCCAGGGAAAAATATCTTCAGGATTGGTTGGGGGAGACAGATGAGAAAATAAAACAGAATAAAAAAATATAAGCAAGATGGAATGCAAGTTCTAATATTGCTTCAGGATCGAGCACAGATGAGAAGCACTAAATAACAATTCACGACTAGTTCAAAAGGATCTGATTATTAATGACCATATTTACAAGCTGCCTAATGAAATTAGAATGTAACAATAAAACACAGAAGTAACCTTGGCGAGATTTAGAGCACTGTCTTCCAGTGAGGCACTTGAAGTTTTTTCTTGCATTCCTAATCTGGATTTAGAAGTCCGAGGAGAATCAGATTCATCATGTTGGCCACGATAAACAACTGTTCCACTGGTAGAAGCATCTTCAAAAGTAGTCAATGTGCTGCTAGACTACACAATATAAAGATCTGATAAAATAAATGGGTTGCACAGGGAAGCAATACGCATTGCACAACTTAATTTCCTAGCATGTGGACAGAAGTTGTACCGCATTATTTTGATCTCGAAATAAGGCAGATGGCTGAGATCTTTTAGGAGTCCGTATCACAACAGTTCCTGATCCACTCACGGACAAATCATCCTGGAAATTGAGTACGTCAGCCAATATTAAGAGTTTGGTCTGGAGAGTTTCAGCTTATTCAATTTCTGCTATAATTGTCGAGCAATTAAGCACACAATTAAATTCCTAACCAGTCAGCAGCAGGTTCGAACAAAACTGGATAATATGTAGGCATTACTTCTATAAATTCTAACATGGGTCACTGTTGGAAACATTCCAGGAGAATGCTATGCTTGTGTTTAAGCATGTAACTTTTCCCAATCAAGTTGATGGCAGCCGCTAGCATCCAAATTTTTAGTACAGCTGATTTCATCACTTCTTTGTTCCTATTCTTTATTAGAAAACTATCTTGGTCTCTATTCTTAGCCCACAACACAGGTGAAGTTTTCATTCTTGATATAATTGCATAATTCAAAAGAGAGAACTTACATCATCATGGGAATTATCCTGACGATCATCGTGATATGGATCCCTAGCATCTTTACCATAGGATAATTCCAGTGATTCCTGAAGTGCATTTCCAGATGCAGACAACAAATGATTACCACTCTCGGAAGCTCTTCTTTGGGTATCCTTATTGTATGAAATATCTGTTTTCTTTTCTCTAACCTGAGGTGGTCTTGCAGCACTTCTAACAGTTCCTGTAGTCTGTGATCCACCAATGCTGAAGTCCCATCCAGCATTTTTGAAGGGCTTTCCCTGGGCACTACAAATTAAACCAGTCCACTGGAATAAGATAACACATATTGCAGGTAACAAGCAATAAGAAAATGAAATTCACCTGGCTCGAACAGTTCCATCAGCCCTCGAGTCTCTCGCAACCTTCACGGTCTCAAAACCTTCCTCCATTCCTTTAGGACCATTTCTGGGGGTTTCTGCATCCATTATCTGATACTTTGGACGCTCTCTGTTAAGATGACAAGAAGAGTGTAAATATTGTGCTTACTTATGTAACAAAGATGCATCCAGTTTTGCATTTTGTTTAACAAAAATAAAGTCAGGAACTGTTACAAGAAATGATGCCTGAGGCAAACTTTAGCACGTTTCAAGCTACCTTATGATACCTTATATCCTTAATATAGACATAAAGGCATAAAACAAAATAAAGAGAGGAGAAAAGGAAGGTAAAAAGAAAAAAACTTCAGCAACCATATTTGTTTTAGTGGGAATGCAACATCCTAAGGCAATGGACAAAAGCAAAATATCGCACCTTATTCTTTCCAAAAGCCTTGGGCTCTTTCTAGCATTTCTAATAAACCGATGCTTTAGAAGATCCTTAGCAAATGGCCTCTGAAATTTAATACATGGAAAATTAAGATGTAAAAATCAAACAATGGTTAAGCCAACTGAGTATTAAATACACATCACCCATTTCAACTAACACGTATCAGAACATTTAGAAACATGGATAAATAAAAGAAAACAACAAGAGAAAATGTGGGATCTTTCACAAATAGAAAATTATTTTCTTTTCCATTTCCAGTTTTGTTTTGTTTTTCAAAATTGAAAAACAGGTTCAATTGCTGAGAATGAAAAGGATTTTTTCCATTAACAAAATAAGAATTACATAAGATAACAACTATTTTTCCTAAAAAAATAAATAAAAACCATAATTTATAACAGTCATCTTAATATTTTATATTCATGATAATCTAATTATAAAATATTAATTTATTTTCATTCAATTAAAAATTATCTTAAAAAAGCTATATTGTTAAACTAAAGCAAACTTTATATTAGATTTATAATAAAGATTAAATTTATGGCACTAACTAAATATAAAATGTGAAAAAAAAAATATTTTATATGGCTAAAAAATGTTTGTATACAAAATAAAATAAAATGCATTGTTCATGTTTTTTCTTCATTTGAAAAATGTGGAAAACTTATAAAGGAAAAGTATGGAGAACCTCTAAAATGTTTTCAAACTCAATACAAATTTTTAAAAACTGAAAAAAAAATGGAAAAATATTATATTGAAAAGGAAGTTTCATTTTTCTTTTTTCTAACTCTGGTTTTTCTAGAAAATTGGAGTTTTGCTATGTCTTCAAACAGCCCCTAAACTTCATATTACATCAAGAAAGCCATGTATCAGCTTAAAATGTCTTCAGGTAAAAACTGAAGCACAAGAATCTTAATCACAACATATCTTGTTAGTTTGCTTTGAAAAAATGCTATATTGTTAGTGATTGAGTAAAGTTTTTAAGCTAATAAATTTAGGAAATGAAAGCAAAACCCATCTCATTGGGTTGGGTTACAGCACAAAGCAAGTACAAATCCTTGCAAGTCTCAAGGAATTTGAGTGCAAGGACACCAAACAAAAAGCAACCATCAGTGCTCTTTCATACTTCACCAACATATCAGAATGCAAGGTCTCACACCAAAAGAGTAGCAAGTACTTGGTAAAAAGTTCAACTTTCATGTTAGATCACATTCCTTGCGAAAATGTGACATCGTGGAAGAAGGATTCTTATTTGCAGATCCGCAAACAAATCCACGTAAAATATGAGTCGAAGAAAATCTTGTCATAGGACAGGTTGAACTATGATTTATCCAAAAACATATAATGCACCACCAAACCACCAAACTTTGGCTAAATTCTAAATGGTAGGGCTTCACAACCCCATAATTTTCCACCCAAATATCCCATATGGCATATAATGTAGCTAAACTTACCAGACAGCACAGTTTCAATACAAGCATCTGGGGTGGGTATTAAATGAATTGGTCATAAGCATTCTTGTAACCATTTCAGTCAAAATAGTTCCTGGCTCCTAGGATAAGCACAGCACTTATGAAACCTGTCTAGTGCAGGTTGAATGTTAATTAGAGAAAATTGTATTCATTAAAGCTACACAAAAATCATGCTGTCCCATTCTCTTTTGAAATAATTCATATCTGGCATAATTCACCTAACTAACTGATTGACGGATGGAATTCTACCCCTAAAAGTCTTTGGATGTGTAAAGTGCTTAAAACAGGATTCGTTTCAACATTTACCGTTGTCAAAATCCTTCTCCCAATCATTAGACATGAAAAAGAAATACGAGAACTGTTGCACTGGTATAGTGTAACCACCAAAAAGAAAAGGAGCTGTCATACAGCAGCAGCAGCCATGTAAACCAAGAAACAAAGTAAAATGTGATTCCCCGAATTAAGCATATATCTTTGAAAGGTATGCTATCACTTGGATGTGAAAATCTGCAAGGGTAGAGTCAATTTGATTTAGTGTTCTCACAAGCTCCCTTTCTTTGTCTGCAAGGGGCATAAATTCTGATGGAAGGTGAGAAACTTCACTCAAACAAATTACTGAGTGGAACAAAGGATCTCCACTCAAAAAATGACAAACTCAAACAAAACAAAATAGAGGATCACAGCAAACAATTGGATTTGAAAACTCAATAAACTGGTGCAATATTCTTTCTTTTTTGTGACAAGTATTTAAGGAAACATCCTAGATTCACGGAAGAGCCCCCCTTGTCTCCTCCCCTTGATTTAACTCACCCCTGCACCTCACTTAATAAGTGGACAATAAGGTATGGTATGTAAATTTTGCAGCTCTTGTTAATCAATTTGAACACATCACCAGTTTTGCTTTTCACAGTCATTCAACATCCAAACCAAAAAAAAGAAAAGAGCCACATAGCAGATCTTGTTTTTAAGGACAGCACTAAATGAACTCAGTATAATAATCCAAATCAAGTTCAAATCCAAACTCCAACTTTTCATATTTCCAAGACAATGGATATGGGGACCAGTATCAGAGTTTCTGCAAGGGTGCAGGGATATGTTTATTTGTCACTATCATATTGTTACTACATTTGTTTACCATCTGGCATGCAACACTGATAAAGCTTTTCTAATTTATATATGGCGCCTCTGGCAAACACACAAAAGGGAAGAAATAAATTGCTTTTCATTTTCTTATTTGTGCCTACAGATCAGTCTTTCACAGTTCAAAGAGAACATGTTGCACCCCTCTCTCAATGTGTGTTTGGGCATGTGAGCATGCATGCATGGTTGTGTGCATATCATGATAAGGGAACTTGAAGCAACAAGCATGTCATAAAATTTCATTGAAAAGTTGGACTTGAGTTTAACCAAGCCCTAAATTGATTCGTCCACTTGCAATTACTCAAGAGCACCCAATTCATAGGAAAACCATCATATCTCCAATACTCACAAGGAAACAGGAAATAAATAATACAGAGGAAACGAATACTAGCCTCAGCAGGAACTTTCTTTAAACATAATGAGACAAACTCTTTCATAGGACGAGAAAAGTGTTCATCCAGCTGCACAAGAAACACAAAATGTCGAATAGTACTTCCATATGTTAAATACATATTTCTTCATTCTACAATTGCAAAGTCACTAATCACTTTGACATTAAAGAATGCAGAGAGAACCTGTGGTGGATTTTCTCGAGGTATGATAAAGAGGACCCTCATAGGATGAATATCAGCAAGTGGAGGTTCCCCTTTTGCCATCTCAATAGCAGTTATCCCTATAGACCAAATATCTGCCTGCATCAAGCAAGGGATTTAGCATGCCCATACTCAAATGTTGATATGGAAGGGGGGGGAGTGATGTACAGCTCTAGCAACATATCACAAAACCCAAAAGAAAAGCTAAGAAATGTTTCAAAGATACCTTCACATTATATCCTTCTGAATTCTGAATCACCTCTGGAGCCATCCAGAATGGTGTTCCTACAAAAGTCTGTATTTGTTAACCAAATTAGCATATTGCATTACAGATTTTTCACTCAAAATTAAATGCCCGAACAAAGCAAGAAACGTTTAATTGATAGTTATCAGAAGATGATGAGTTCTAGTCATCCAAAGAATGCTACCAACTTGAATTGTGAAACAGAAGAAAGAAATGGTTAGATGACAAAATATCTAATGAAGATGAATTCCCGTCATCCAACAAATGCTACCAACTTGAATTACAAAACTTGGATAAAAAAAGGACGGTAAACAGGGCTGTGGCCCAAAATGACCGGTGCAGATAAGTCAACTTGAATAATAATTGGACAGCGAACCACGCCACTCATTCAAACAGGAAATAATGGTGATGTCTCCATCTACTAAGTAGTTACTCCCTTGGTCCAAAATAAAAGGCCACTACAAAAGGCAATAAAATTTAAAGTTTATTTTTTAAATTAGAGACAGGATTCATTCAATTATTTTCTTTATTTTTAGTTTTCAATGAGTTGAACAAAGATTTCAATTGTTTTAATTTAACAATTGAATATGATCTAATATCATTATCTATGAGTGCCATCAATAGTTTCTGCTGATCTGCTATTTGGCAGTAGCAATTATCTGCTACTCCATAATAGTTTAACAAACAAAAAAAACAAATGTCACAATACAAGTTTAGCAATAGCCCTAAACCAGTAGACCTAACAGTAATTGATAACAAAAAATACACAAGGCATATTCCACTATGTTATACTCTTTACTAGTTGTAGAACAAAGCTTCGCTCAATAAATTGTAGTACCTTTCTCCTCGAAATTGTTCTTGTTAATTGTACAGAAACGCCAAAATCTGCAACCTGTCACAAGGTCACCATAGTAACTTGGAATACTAAAAGTGAGCACATAACTCCACTTACTCAAAAATTAAAAAAAAAATGGTAAATCTACTACATTTACATATCTTCTAATACATCACTCTACAGAAGATCAAGGGAACCATGTAAGCCTATTCAAGATAAAAGGAAATACCTTAACATCACCATTCTCACTCAGCAAAATGTTTGCAGCTGCCAAAATTTAGTGGGCAGGATGTCAGTGGACATGCAATATCAAGCAAGCATTGAAGTAAAAAAATAAAAACAGGAAGGACAGATTAAAATCAAATTAAAAAATAATTTATTTTGCAAAACCTTTAATATCTCTGTGCATTGTTCCTTTGTTATGTAAATATTCAACTGCGTACAGCAAGTCCCGTAAAATACAAGCAATTGACATTTCATCCAGTGGAGGACCTGACTGCAGCTGCGAAATAAAATCGGTATTAGCTTTTCAGAGGATAATCGTTACCTAGAAAATCATCTGGTTCAATTATAAATAAACAATAATTGACAATTACTGCATCAACATTGCAAATATGCATTATTAGGAGTCTTTCACAGACAAAATTACTAATTTCATGTAACAAAGAAATGGAACAGGTGAAGTAACCTACTAGGTCAGCAACAGATCCACCAGCCATGTACTCCATAATTATCCATAGTTTTGTCTGGTGAAGATAAGATCCATAGTACTCGGTGATATATGGAGATCGGCATTGTTGCAAAACAGAAATTTCCTACCAATTAAATTAAAAACATGAGGAACAAAATCATCACATGTAATAAATGGATAACCCTGAATAAGAGGTAACACCTTTTGAATATCTTCAATTTCATCCTCACTGCAGAAGACAAAATCAAGCAATATTTAGGAAATAGAGAACCAAATTATAATGTTTATAACGCTTGCAGGCTAAAATGTTTTTGGAGGAAAAAATAGCAGTCTGTTTGCAATACAAAAAGCTTCTAGTTCAAGTCACCATAAATAAGAGCAAAGAGGCCATGTAATAAGTAATCTCCCCCGACATGCATTTTACCATGAGGCAAGACATGACATATATGAAGTCAAAAAACACAGATACCATGTTTCCATTGTTGTTTCCCAAATATCTTGGTATTTTCTTTTCTTTCTTTTCATTTTTTTTGTTATGTGAAAATATTTTGCTAATACTAATCTCCTTACATTAAAAGTGGGAAATTGAAAAAAAACATTTAACTTCACTTGATAACATTTTTGCAATTGTTTCCCCAATCATCAATATCAGCAACAGTGACACAAGGTCATGCCTCCAATAAAATATAAGGCATAGGATAACATCTATTTGCACCTAGGATCTACTTTCAAAAACAACCTCATAGTCTATGTTTTCTCATAACACAGTAAAGTGGTTCGATTGCTTTAACACCTATAACTTACTTTGACAGTAATTTATGAAGTCTGTTAACATACATCCCTTCAGTAAAGTTATAGAACAATTGTGAATCAGGGAAGAATGGAAAACTGGGGTGTCTTCAGTTTCTCTGTTGCCAGGAAAATATTCACATGTACACAGAGAGACAACCCAGGGACTAAGATTGGAGATTGTTAGCATAATAGCATAGGGTGGTGGCTATAGGGTGGCTATAGGGTGGTGGCTATAGGCTTGGTTAGTTGTGCCACTTTTCCCTATATATATTGTTAACATGTAAATGAAAGAGAGAACAAAATAAAGTTTCATTAAGATTTTCTACTTTGTCATGGTATCAGAGCCACACTCTTGAATCTCCAGCACTCTCGGTTTTGTGGATCAGCCCTGCATACATAGGGCTCTCGGCTGGGGTGATTTTGTTTTGTTTTCATCAGTCCTAGATATATAGGACTCTCGGTTTTCTTGGTTCTCTGTCAGTTTCTGGTTTGTTTTCTTGGCTGTCTTTGGGGCTCATCAACACAATGACATCAAGCAACTCTGATTTGTTTGGTGTTCGGTTCACTGGAAAGAATTATTCCGCTTGGGAATTTCAGTTCCAAGTTTTTGTCACGGGAAAAGAATTATGGGGTCATGTGGATGGAAGTGATCCAGCTCCCACCGACGCTACAAAGCTGTCTCAATGAAAGGTTAGGGATGCACGGGTAATGTCTTGGATATTAGGGTCGGTTGATCCTCTTATTGTTCTTAATTTGAGGCCATATAAAACTGCAAAAACCATGTGGGAATATCTGAAAAAGGTTTACTATCAAGATAACAATGCTAGACATTTTCAATTAGAAAACGATATCTCTAATTATACTCAATGCAATCTATCTATTCAGGAGTATTATTCTAGTTTTATGAACTTGTGGGCAGAATATACTGATATTATTTATACCCAAATACCAGCCGATTCTCTTTTTGTTGTTCAAAAGGTTCATGAGCAAAGTAAGCGGGATCAATTTTTAATGAAATTGAGGCCCGAATTTGAGATTACTCGCTCAAATTTAATGAACCGAGATCCATTGCCTACCTTGGATGTTTGTTTTGAGGATTTACTGAGGGAAGAACAGCGCCTTCTTACACAAGGCAATCTCAAGCAAGACAATACAACTGTTGTTGCCTTTGCAGCCCAAGGAAGGGGAAGAGGTCGAAATATGGGCAGCGTTCAGTGTTACAGCTGCAAAGAATATGGGCACATTGCTAACAATTGTAGAAAGAAGTTCTGCAATTATTGCAAGCAGCAAGGCCATATCATCAAAGAGTGTTCCACTCGTCCCCAAAATCGTCGAACAAATGCTTTTTCCACGGTGATGTCCGACAACTCTTCTACGGCGGCAGCTGCATCAAGTCCTCTTACTCCAGAAAAATGGTGCAACAGATGATCCTTACTGCCTTCTCAGCCTTGGGGTTGCAAGGTACTCATTCTAATTCTCACTTGCGGCTTGCTGATTCAGCTGCGTCAAATCATATGACCAACTCATCTAGTAGACTTAAGAACGTGCGTAAGTATCATGGCTCATCAAAAATTCTGGTTGCTAATGGTGGTCACATACCCATTACTAAGGTTGGAGATATTGATCCAACTTTCAAGCATATTTTTGTATCACCAGATTTGTCTACTAGCCTTATTTCAGTCGGTCAACTGGTGGATGATAACTGTAATGTGCATTTTTCTCGTAATGGTTGTCTTGTGCAGGATCAGGTGTCAGGGAAGATCATCGCGAAGGGGCCTAAAGTTGGACGATTATTTCCGCTGCACTTTTCCATTCCTAGTTGTTTCTCTTTTGTTTGTACTACTGTTCAAAATCAAAGTGCCGTATGGCATAGACGTTTAGGCCATCCGAACTCTATTGTTTTATCTCAATTATTGAATTCTGGTTTGTTGGGCAATAAATCTAGTTTTTCTTCTCATGATGCTTTGATTGATTGTTCTACATGTAAATTAAGCAAGAGTAAAACTCTTCCTTTCCCTTCTCATGGTAGTCGTGCTACAAAAAGCTTTGATATCATTCATAGTGATATGTGGGGTCCTGCACCGATTCTTTCTCATGCTCTTTACAAGTACTTCGTCACATTTATTGATGATTATAGTAGGTTTACTTGGGTGTATTTCCTTCGTTCCAAATCTGAGGTATTTTCGGTTTTCAAGAGATTTTGTGCCTATGTTGAAACTCAATTTTCTACTAGTATTAAGGTATTGAGATCTGATTCGGGTGGGGAATATATGTCACGGGAATTTCATATTTTTTTACAGCAAAAAGGCATTGTTTCGCATCGGCCGTGTCCATATACACCACAACAAAATGGGGTTGCTGAGCGTAAGAATCATCACCTTTTGGATACCACTAGATCCTTATTGCTTGAGTCATCTGTTCCATCTAAATTTTGGGTTGAAGCTTTGTCTACTGCAGTGTATCTAATCAATCGATTACCATCCCAGGTATTAAAATTCGATTCCCCTTTCTATCGTCTTCATCATAAGTCTCCTAGCTATCATGACTTGCATACTTTTGGTTGTGTTTGCTTTGTCCACTTACCTCCTAATGAACGACACAAACTTTCTGCTCAGTCTACTAAATGTGCCTTTTTAGGTTATAGTATTTCTTACAAAGGATTTGTTTGCTATGATCTCAGCTGTGATAAATTTCGTATCTCTAGAAATGTTGTTTTCTTTGAAAATCAATATTTTTTTCCTACTACTACTGCATCTTCCTCGGTAGCTCCTCTTCTTTCCTCATTTTGAGGACGTGTCCTCTTTTGTAAGATTCAAACCTGGTATTGTGTATGAAAGACGTCGACCAACTTTGCCTCTTTCAACAACTTCTCCTCCACCTGATACTGCTCATGGAGACACTTCTACGCCACCTCCTCCTCCGCCGGCTCTTCGCCGCTCTACGAGGGAATCTTATCCTCCTGATCGGTATGGTTTTTCTGCTACTTTATCCAATATTATTGTTCCATCATGTTACTCACATGCTGTCGAGCATGAGTGTTGGCAAACAGCCATGCAGGAGGAACTTCAGGCTCTACAGGAAAATCATACATTGGACCTTATTCCTTGTCCTCCAGCAGTTAAGCCCATTGGATGTAAATGGGTGTACTCGATTAAGCTCCGCTCTGACGGCACTTTGGATAGATTTAAAGCACGGTTGGTTGCTCTTGGCAACAGACAGGAATATGGGGTGGATTATGAGGAGACTTTTGCTCCGGTCGCCAAAATGACTACTGTGCGTGCTATTATTGCCATTGCTGCCTCTCAGGGATGGGCACTTCACCAAATGGACGTCAAAAATGCTTTTCTCCATGGTGACCTTAAGAAGGATATTTATATGTCACCTCCACTGGGTTTGGTTTCTTCTTCTAAATCGGCTGTGTGTAAATTGAGGCGATCCTTGTATGGATTGAAGCAAGCTCCCTAAGCGTGGTTTGACAAGTTTCGGACTACCTTGCTTCGCTTCTCTTTTGTGCAAAGCAATTATGATTCTTCATTATTTCTTTGCACAACTTCCACTGGTATTGTTCTACTCCTTGTTTATGTCGATGATATTGTCATTACCGGGATTGACTCTATATTGATTAGCCAACTTCAGCAGCATCTTCGGGATTGCTTTCATATGAAGGACCTGGGTTCTCTTACTTATTTTTTGGGTTTGGAGGTTCATTCTTCTTCTTCTGGTATCTATGTGCATCAGCAGAAATATGCTCAGGACTTGATTACTTTGGCTGGTCTTCAGGATTCTTCTCCGGTTGATACTCCTTTAGAGGTGAATGTTAAGTTTTAACATAATAATGGTGATCTTCTGCCTAATCCCACTTTATATCGGCAATTGGTTGGCAGCCTGAATTATCTTACTATTACTCGGCCTGATATCTCTTTTGCTGTTCAGCAAGTTAGTCAATTTATGCAATCTCCCCGTCATTTACATTTGGCAGCGGTTCGTCGCATTCTTCGTTATCTACTTGGTTTTGCTAGCCGTGGGCTCTTCTATCCAGTTGGCTCTACCATCCGCCTTGTGGCATTTAGTGATGCTGATTGGGCGGGTTGTCCTGATACCCGACGCTCTGTCACAGGGTGGTGCATGTTTCTTGGTGATTCCTTGATTTCTTGGAAAAGCAAGAAACAGGATCGTGTTTCCAAATCTTCCACAGAGTCTGAATATCGGGCCATGTCCGCTGCTTGTTCGGAAATTGTATGGCTTCGTGGTTTATTGGCTGAAATTGGTTTCTCTCAGTCCTCTCCTACTCTTCTTCATGCTGACAACACGAGTGCTATCCAGATTGCTTTGAATCCTGTGTTTCATGAGCGTACTAAACATATCGACGTAGATTGTCATTCTATTCGAGAGGCCATCGATTCTCATGTCATTTCTCTTCCACATATCTCCACTGATCTTCAGATAGCTGATGTGTTTACCAAATCCTTGCCTGACCCACGCCATCGGTTTCTTGTTAGCAAATTGATGCTTTGTTCTCACCCGGCATCAATTTGAGGGGGGATGTTAGCATAATAGGATAGGGTGGCTATAGGGTGGTGGCTATAGGGTGGCTATAGGGTGCTATAGGGTGGCTATAGGGTGGTGGCTATAGGCTTGGTTAGTTGTGCCACTTTTCCCTATATATATTGTTAACATGTAAATGAAAGAGAGAACAAAATAAAGTTTCATTAAGATTTTCTACTTTGTCAAAGATCAGATGTGATTAATCCTCTAATCTCGATAGCAGAGAGCAGAATACAAAAGGCAAAATAACTAGTGATGTTACTTACGATTCTTCCAAATCAATAACTTTGATAGCAACTTCTTTGTTAAGCTCCTTATCAAACCTGCAAGTTAAAAAGTCATCAGCAGCAACAAATACAGCATGTACACTCATCAGATAGTTATTGTGATGGTAAAGTTTCATTTTGGAAATAAAAATAGCATGCAATATCAATAATGGCCACTAGTAGATTGAGAATCATAAGGCAGTCATATTCACACAATTAAGAAAGTATTTTAAGTACAGTAATGTGTTTTAGCTTCTAATACTGCAATGCCTTGAGCATATAAAGGAAATTCAATGACATAACTAAGCATATTTCAGATTTATTGCCAAACGACCCTCAAAAATTCTTCACTAATTCTGCTATATGGCATGACTAAAGAAGGGGAATTAAATTTCTTCTGCGGATCATATTCCATGACTCCTTGATGCGAAGAGTCCCTTGTTCCTACAGTTGGCAAGGACATAAGATTTCAATTTATCATCCAAATTTCTATGTTTCCATTTTGCATAGATGATAGCTTAGTTTGTCTCATTTTCAGAAACCATACATAGAAATAACTTAATCATTTAGGGAGTTTTGTATGTTATGCATCTTTTTGTTTCATTCTCATAGATTATTTCAGCTAAGGCAGGGAATGAGCTAGAATTTCCCTGATGTAATGGGTGTCCAGCACCTTAAGGCTCCAATGTGGTTACAAAAGTGCAGTATTGACAACTTATGTTCCCATGCAATGTACAGTGATATTGTACAAATTTCAAACGAGGCATCCTAAGAAATCCATAGAGTTCCAAACTATTATAAGCAAGAGAATTGTAAAGTGATTCCTGCAAAACATAAACAAGAAATGAACACATACGCTTTATAAACATCGCCAAATGATCCTCTCCCGATCAACTCCAATGAACTAAATCTAGCCCCAGCGGCCTCCATTAACCCAGCTGCATCAGCCATTTCTATGCAATCAAACAAAACCTCCTTTACAGCCACTTATGCACGCAAAATTCAAACAAACACGTCCACAGTACCCACATTCTCCAAAACAACAAAAAGCACACTTCCAATTCTCCACTCCAAAACCAAATTCCCTCGAAAGGGTCTCTATAAATCCATATCTTAGCCCCAAAAACCAACTCTGCAACACAATTCATAGCAAACCCATCACAAATCTATCACAATTTAAGATCTAAAAAAACCCAAAAAGTAAACTCTTTCAGCAATGCAATAAAACTAAATTTACACTCAAAGCAAAACCCATATAAATCAATTCAAAGCAACACGTGATTTTGTTTCTCTTTATTTCTTGTCCGTTAGGTGTAAGAGAGTGAACAACTGAGCGAGATATTTTTTCTAAAAGGACATCCCAACAAAAGAAATTTGGCAACAGCAAAATTATATAAATGATAGCGAAATAACAACAAACAGGTAGCCTCCAAAACGGGTTTAATCAAAATTGACAAATTTGTTACCTTTTTGTTGATTAATCGAGACAAGAACTGAACTTGGAGGCAATTTTAGATCTTTATTTCTCTTGTGTGAATCTCTTTCAAGATTTAAAAAAAAAAAAAAAAAAAAAAAAAATTCAATTTCTCGGGGCCGGCCTCTCTCTTGTGCGCGCTAAAGTCTCTCTCAGTCTCTCTCGTATGGGCCTCGTTGATGGGAGGCTTATGAGAAGAGATGCAAAGAAACGAAGGGATCGAGAGAAATGAAAGTGTTTTTTCTAGTTTTAATATTTTGATTTAATTGAGGTTTCTGATTATTTTTTTCTCCACTATAATTTGTGTTTATTTTTTATTTATTTGTTTTAGCAATAATTTTTTTTGTGTGTAAATTAAGGATAAAATTATCTAATAATGAGCTCGTGTCTGTACTGTATTGGATCTGAAGCGTTTGAACGACTGTCGTTTTGAGTTGGATGAAAA
The DNA here is from genome assembly GCA_027405865.1 of Salix purpurea. Lineage (NCBI taxonomy): Eukaryota > Viridiplantae > Streptophyta > Magnoliopsida > Malpighiales > Salicaceae > Salix > Salix purpurea. The sequence goes on from JAOWLH010000002.1 coordinate 24,482,747, forward strand.
AGGGCTTCCTTCTCTCTCTCTTTATTTTCTTTCAGTGTTAGATGCTTATTTACTACTAAACTCTTTATTGATGATGATACTTAATTATATTAATAGTCCATTTTACTCTAATTTATTATAAACTCTTTCTATTTTTTTGTTCTTTTTTAATTCACAAGCTACTTTGTAAAAGATATTCTTCATGAACTACACTGCATTTTAAAATGAAACATGTCGTTTATTATTATTTTATTATTTTTTTGAAACAAGAAATGTTTATAATTTTGTGAAATTCTCATCAGTGATTAGATAAATATAAAAGCAAACACGTTCAAATATTTTTAAAATTGATCAATTATGAGATGTGCAAATGCAATGGAAAAAAAAATTAATTCTAAGTCTTTTTTTTCCAATCCTAATAAATATTAAAAGTTAGAGTCCAATTTTTTTTCTCGTTTTGAGTCTTACAATGTGTTATCCTTTCCTAATAATATATAAAAAGATAAAGTATTGATAACCTCATTTTATAAACATTAAATCTCTTTTTTACTTCCAACAAACCTATAAAAAGGGAATTTAATAGTGCTTAAAATGCAATAAAATTATTTGACATATTAAATAATAATATATATTGCATATTTAAATCATGATCCCATCAGTTTTTTTTTTAAAAAAAAAGATTAACCTCGTAGACTAATAATGTTATAGAATAAAGTTAAGGTTCATCAATTTAAACATATTTGGATTTCAAAAGAATAAATGTGATATTTGACATATTCTCTACAAAAAAAAATACATTTCTTGTTGTCTCCTCTTGAACCTTGAATATTTCTTGGATAATAAATCAAATTAGGATCAAACCTCATTTTGAGGGAATGTTTGGAAGTTTTTAGATAATAAATGAAATTATATAAATAAGAAAATAAAAAATATAAAAAGCGTAAAAGCGTTAAGATAATAAGAATGAGAGACAAGTTAAAAATAAAATGATTAAAAAAAAAGAATTTGAAGTGTCCTAGAATTAAATGTACAATTTCAATAAAAAAAAACAAGATAAAACTTGAAGAATCAAAATTGTAATGAGATTAATTGTTAAAATGTCAAAATCAAGGTGAAAAGCCCAATTACTACATATATAAACAAGTAATTTTATTTATTTTTATCCTTAAACACCTTGTAAGCCTTATAAGAAGAAGAAATTCAAGTAAAATCATGACCTGTTTATGTGCAACATATCATTTTTCTTATTATAATTAATAATGAGTTTTCATCAATGAATAAAAAATTTAACATAATGTGAGGCAAGATGTCTTCCCTTTCTACAAGTCAAAACTCTTATTTAGAATCCAACCAAAACTGTTCTAAAATAGTCCTCTATTTGTCAAATATTTAATCATGACACAATCCCAACCAATCCCAATTTCATTGTATACCAACAAAACTCCCAAAATCACACCATAATGCTTGGATGACATGTTTTGTAATTTTGACTAAAGAAATCTAAATTTTCTTGTAATGAAAATCTCTTACATCTACATCTCAATGATTTCATTTTAATAATTAAACTTACATGAACACAACCATTAAAAATTATGGTTAGATCCTAAGACACAAGAGATAATCTAAAAAAAAGAATGAAAAAAGGTTTTACATTAAAAAAGTTTATTAACTAAATATACAAAGTTTTGGCAAAACTAGTGATGGCGATGCATACATGCCTCATGATGTCTACAAAAAAAATGAACATTATTAGATTTACTAGAGGGCAATTATATTTTAAAGAATCCATGGTAATAACAATAAAAAAATTATGATTTGAAAAAACACCATATTAAATTGAGAGTAGTAGAAGTAATACCATTTTCACGGCAATAGTGATATCATTACATTACATTTAGGAATAATGATAAGCAAAGTCAATATAAGATAAGTTAAGACAATTTACTAACCATGCACATTTAATAATAAAAAAAATGATAGAGAACATATAAATAAAAACTCATAATAAACTTAAAGGGCATTTATGTCACTCAAACAATTCAAGTATGAAGCGATTAAATCTAGAGACACCTTTAAAGTAAGAGATGTATTTAGAAAAATAAAGAATAAAATTTCAAAATCTATCATTTATGTTTTCCCTCAACTTTAAATAATATCATTCAACAATAAAATCAGAATTAATTGTTGCATATAAGACAATATAAAGAAATATAAGACAATTTATGTTTATTTTGAGGTAGTCACCTCTCAATGATATTATTTATTTTTATTTTCTTTAAGGGTAATTACCTTTAGGTGACATCATTGTTTTTGTTTTGTTTTATTGAGAATTTTACCCTTTTATGAGACTACTATTTGTTTTGCTTTATTTCATTGAGGGTAGTAGTCTCTTGATGAGATTCTTTTTCTTTATTTACTTTTTTTAAAATAGAAAAAAATAATTTTTTTTTTATGTTTTTTCTTACAAATTTATAGAAAAATGAATTTTTCAATGTCTTTTTACAATAAGTATTATAGAGAGAGCACGTATCATAACTTGTTTTGATCATTTGTTTTTCAATCATGTTTCATAAAAGTACTAATGAGTGTAATGATAAGCAAGATAAGAAATGAACGAAATAAACATAAAAGTTTAGCCCCCTCTCCTTCTAATCATAGGATAAGAAAATAAAAAGATAATTAGATAGAGAAAAGAGGATGATGAAGAGATAAAAAAAAAATTAAAGATAAGAGAGGATGAAAAAAATCATATAAAAAGACAAAAAAGACAAAAAAAGACTAGAAAAATGAGAGTCTATATTGAAAATTTTAGAGAGTAAATTCACTAAGAAAAAAAATAAGACCAGAAAAAAAAAAGCAAAGGAAAAGGATTTAAAAACCTAACGCGTTCTATATTGATGTCTATCTATTTTGTTTTTGTTATTTCACGTATCAACTAACCTTCCCTATTGAAATCCTAAACCATTGAACCAAGACAACCAACATAAATTCATGAAACTACATTTATAAAGGAAAGAGGAGAGAATAAAGGTGCACCATATTTAGGTCTTATTTGGCACAATGTTTCAAAAGCACTTTTGAAAAACTTTAAAAATATTTATTTATATTTTGTAATTTAAATAAAAAATTGGTGTTTTTAGATCATTTTCATGTGTTGATATCAAAAATAATTTTAAAATATAAAAACAAATAGTATTTTAATTCATTTTAAACAAAAAATACTTTAAAAAACAATATCAACTACACTTCCAAACAGGCGATTAAAAGATCACACTTATCCCTTCTTAACTGACAAGTTTAACCGTGTGCCATATATATGTCCATTCTCCAGCATATGGAAACCATGCACCACCAATGTTAGTCTTAAGTCCCATTAACTCCTTATTATAATTTGTGAATCCTAAGCAAAAACAAAATAATTTTTAATAATTTGTAACAAGTAATGAATTTTTTATATGTATTATGATTTTATTTAAAGTATTTGGGTATATGTTATTGCATGGCAACCTTAAGGGTATAAAGTCTTTAAGGATTTATTTTGTAAGATGAGATAAAATGGAATCAATGTGGGGAGGACAAGTTGTAAAAGGTTAAATGCGTTGGTTTTATCCCTGGATATGAGTTTGTACTAAAGTATTAAAAATATTATAGGAATATTTTCTTAAAAAAAGTATTGTTTTAATGGACAATTCAATGAAGTTAAGAATGAGATTGAAAAAAAAAGTCATCACCTAGATTTATGAGAACTAAGAAATCCCAGGTTGTCTTTTAAAAGTTCTACTTAAAATAAACTTGAAATGTAATAAGGAAGATAACAATCACCTTGTATAAGGAGTTTGTTATGCTAAGGATTGCATAAAAAAACATGTCTTGTTTTAAAGTATAAACTAAGGAAGTAGTTCTGAATCTAGTCTAGAGAACAATTTAATCCCTATTAAGAAAATAGTTAGGAGTTGGACCCATTAATATGTTAAGTTATTAATGAGTATCAACCCCATAAGGATTATATGGATTAGAATGGGCTCAAAAACCACCTTTTATTTTGAATAGACCTATATGTGGTTACATATTGGTCTAACCCAACTTGCTCACAATGTTAATGGAGACATTTTAAATAAAAACAAAAGGCACATATCAACATGATTATAGATGTGTATTTACCAATTTAAATATCCTATAATTGAGAAGTGAGTCTTTTAATCCTAGATTGAGCTCTCAAGATGAATGATAATTTATACATCACATATAAAAATAAACATAAAATTCACATAATAAATTAAATAAATATATACTCAATCATTCAAATGTTTGATTGTCAACATTCAATAAAAAAAACAAAACAAAGACAGAGTCATTTAATCATAGGTGGAGTTCATAAAATAAGTGATAACTTACACACCATAACACAAAAAAAGTGTGTTCGCCAGTTTAAATACTTGATAGTCAATATCCAGGGATAAGAGCTGAAAAAAATCCTTTAATCCTAAGTTGAGTTCTTAAAATAAATGACAACTTACACATCACCACAAAACAACCATGTATGCATAATATTTTTATATAAATACCAAACCATTACGCCTTAAATAAATAAAATATAAACTTCCTAATATCATTGTAGGTTATTTTTTTCATCCTTATTCATAAATCCCCAAAAATGTTTATACTCCTAGGGTTGCCAAACCAAGATATAGATTCACAACATTTCAAAAATCATACATCACCCCATAAATTATTTAGAGCAAATAAATGCATTGAGGATGAAAAGACATTCAAAAGTTATTAACGTTAACCCAAAACTATTAAAACTAGGATTGTATGTTGGTGGTGATTAACCTATATGCATCAGTAGATTTCCCACGTGTAGAAAGGATTATACGTATATTTCATGAACTTGTCATAACCTATTTTTGACACTATATTTTTGAGAAAAAAAAGTGGAATAATGATAAAGGAAAAAAAAAAAGGAGATAAAGTAATATAAGAGTTTAAGTCCATCTCTAAAACAATTAGACAATAAAGAAGAGTAAAGATAAAAGGATTAATAGATAAAAACTAGTTGTCATCCTGTGATTTGGTTATCTATATATACAATATGTAAGTTTTTCAAGGAACCTTCAAATTATAGCCAACAACTAGATAAATGGCTCATGCAATGTTGAGGGTCGAATCAAAATATTTTTTAACAAAAAATAATTAAAAAGACAATTATGTTTTTAAGAGAGTAAGAGAAATTAGATAACTAGTTTACATCTTAAATAATTTAATAATACAATAAAAAATAAAGAAAAAACAACAAATAGAAACAATTGTTCCTTGTGAAAGGTAGGCTAACACATAAAACACATGACTTGGACATGAGATATATCTAGATTACATTTCTATCGTGCGTCCTAGGTGATAAGGTTTGGAAAAATCAATATAAAAAATATTAATGATAAATAAAAATTAAAGTGGAAAAACTAAAAGAAAAATATAGATCAAGATATTTAATATTATAACTTAAATCCAAAAAATATTTAAACAAAAACCTTAGAAAACCTTGTAAAACCAATTTATGTCTTTAAAACACACAAAAAGAAAACACCTTTAAAATCTGAAATCAAAATCTTCTCGAGCTTATAACATTTTAGGCATTTTCATAGCATAAAACATATAGTTCAAACTTCATCATAAGAAATCATTTGACAAAAAAAGATCATTTTATTGATTGAGATCATCATCAATGATAACTTTCTCTCTCTCTCCAATACAATTTGGCAAGCTCTTCTTTTTTCTTCTACCAAAAACAGAACTATAAACTACAAAATAAAGGTCGCTACTAAAATTTAAAAGATAAGGGATAAAATGACTTTAAAGATAAAGTTTAAAGTCACCATTTATTTCACCTATTTGTTTTACTTGAAGTCTTTGTCTTTTAATTTAATGTAAAAAAAATATGTAATTTAGTTCTAATTTGATCTCAAATAAGTTAAATCATGTAAACGTTTGAGGACCAATTCAAAAATTTTAAAAAAAAAATCACTACTCCAATTCATAATGATTTTTGAGATGGTGAATTTTAATCATGATACAATAAAAGAAAGAGCTTTTTTAATATATGTTAATTTAGGAGACAAAAAGACAAAGGATAAAAGAAGATTAACATATAGGAAGAAAATGTGTTATAGATATATTATATACATATAAAGAAAAAGGAGAAAAAAAATCAAAGAGAAATACAAGAAAACTCATAAATTAAGAAAGGAAAAAAAAAAGAAAAATAATATTTTGAGCAAAATAAATTCAAAAATCAGACAAGTGAGATAAATAAATGAATAAAATAAGAAAAGATAAAGCATGTAAGAAAAGGTTTATAAGAGAATATAAAAAAGAAAAAAATATATATTAAAATCTATTAGATTAATTGTCGCCTTTTCACCACTACCGAAATTTGACAAGAATAACAATAATCACCACCAATATTAAAACATCCACTCAAGCCATATATCCATGTTTTCATCATCAATAAAAGAAAACACAGTTACCCCAACCTTTAATAATGAAGAACTAATAGAAAGAGAAAATAAATTGACAAAAGATTTTTGAGGTTTTAACTTTATGCTTCAAATGATGGTAATCCACATTATTGGCTTAGTAACACCATTATATTTCCTACAGTTTGATTTGGCACTAGATATGATAATAAAACTCTTAGTCCTTAAGTAGTAACACCAACATATTTATGTTCCTATAAGGTTAGGTTTGTAAATTGTAACTAACTAGTTATATGTGTCTCATCTGACAATCAGTTTAGTCATAAGACATCAAGTTTCTCAAATTTACCTAGTGTTTTGCCTATTTTTTTTATATAAAATACCTTGATATTCTTTATTTTTTGTTTTAAAGGTATTTTTGGATGAAAGATTAAAAAATAGGAAATTGGAAGATTTAACATTCAATTGATGTTTTGTACAAAGCCAAGCTTTAGAGGTTTAAATGAAGTGGTTCTAGTAGAATTAGAAAGATAATATCCATACATTTCTAGACATACATGGAAAGAAAAATAAATAAATAAACAACATGAAAATCGCAGCTTTCAAAGTCAAATCTTGCATTACACCAATGTTGACATTCAGTCATTCTGACTTGAATATCTTGAGCTAAAGAATTCCATTTGATTCAAACTCATTGTTTTTGGATTTTAACTCAAAAACCTATCAGTGTACCAAGTTTTATCAGAAAACAAGCTCATATGAGAGAAATATGATTTTTATATGATGAGACATGAATTCTTACAGCAGATAGGTTTTGTGAAGAAACAAATCCAAATTACATTCCCAAACCTGTAAACTGATATCCAAGTCATGAATTATTTTTTTAATTTCCTAAAATCATATTATTACCTTTACATATATATGAAAACTAGTCATGAATAAACAATATTGGTGATTCATTTTTTATCGTTAAAAAACCAATTACCTCAGCATACCTAACCGATTGGGTCCTCTTTAATTAAATATTTGGAAATCCATTTTGATTGCTCTTAATTGTATTTGATTGTCTTTTAATGGGTCAATTTTTTTATATCCGATAATTTTGTTTGTGATAAACATTAACTGAGGTCAAATGGGTATTGGAAGAAGATTTTATTAGTCTTTTTCCTTATCTATTTTGTAATTTGATCAACCTTAATTAACATGTGTCGTAATTGTTGAATTAGTTCATCTAAAACTCACTTTTATGTTTATTGATAGTGATATTACTCTTTTTCCTATTATTCTATAGTAGTTATTGCCTTGAATAGTTGAGAACCTATAGTTTTTTTATTTCATTAACGATGAGTAAGATCTCATGACTGATGTCGTAATTTAAATAGGTTAACCCAGGTTTACATTGGCTATTTTCTAGGGCCTTTTTTTTTAATTCATTTTTTCGATTTAATCCTTAAACGATGACTTGATTGAAAATTAGGCTTTATAGTTTTTATTTTTATTTTTTGTGGGGTTATCCTAATCTCATGATCTAGATTGCAAACTTGATTATTTAACCTAGGTTGATTCTATTTGTTTTTATTGCGCTCTTTCTAATTAGACTTTATAATTTTTGTATTTGTATTTTGGAGTATCACGATCTTATAACCATGATCACGAGTGTGAGAGGTTGACAATAGTTGCTCATTTCATTTATTTAGTTTCTTTTTTAATTATATATATATATATATATATATATATATATATATATATATATCACCTTAAAAAAACTCAATCTTATTTTATTTATTTAGTTTTTTTCTTAATTTCATCATTCAATATTAATTTTCTTGAGGATTGAGTTTTATAATTTTATAATTTGTTTTTTGTTGAGTTATCATAGTCTCATGAGTTTTTTTCATAATAGCAACCATTAATCAATTTTTATTCATAATTATATTAAAGCTATCAAATTTCTTAAGACATGATGAAATGCTATGAAACTTTAAAATTTAGAAACACTAGTAGAAGATTAATAGGAAACATACAAAAACTCATGGAGACTAAATTTAATGATAGATTGACAAAATAAATCATATCATTTATATACAATAGATGAAGGGAGGGTTGATCATGAAACAAAGACACATGAAACATTAAATATAAAAATAAAAGTCCAAAAGAAAAGAAAAGAAATAACAAACATGTTGTAATCAAAACAAATTCAGAGGAAAAAAAAGATAGTGCAAAAGAAGAAACTTAGGAACCTCTTCGACCACGAAAGACCAAAATCTAATGGAGAAAAAAAGAGGAGACTTTTATACCAAACTTAATCGAACCAAACCAATTTAAAAGGAAAAGAAAAGAATAAAAAAATTAGGTGGAAAGAGAGTAACCTGATTTCTTTAATTTCTAACAATTAGAAAGTTTTAAAATTAAATTAACATGAAGAGCATAAACAAGTAATTTTAGGTGGATTCTTTCGACTCATTTTCTTTAAGAGAGATTAAAAGGTTTTATTGTTTTAAAATAGATGATAATAGTCATTAACTTCTTTTTTCTTATTATTTATTTATGAGTAGTAAGACGTAATAAAAGAGCATGGCAATGAACTTTAAAAGTGATAATTTAATCTGAACGTGATTAATGTTGATTCAAATTAAGAAAAATAAGTGGTTTTTTAGGTAATTCCCTTACTCAATGAACAATGTATAGAATATAAATATTTTCAAACTCAACTCAAATAAATATATACATTGTGTCACACACGCATGAAGAGAGAGAGAGAGAGAGAGATGCCATTTATATTTTTTAGATACAATATAATATATAAATATCCTAATATTGGCATAATACATGTATATATAACATTTATAATTATGTTATTACACACACATACACCTTAAATATATATTATTATTTTATTTTATATTGAATAATAAATAGTACTCGGATTATACATACTTGAAACCTAATGAATATTGTATCGAGACCTTAATCTTTTTTACTTAATAGGTAACAAATAAGATATGAATATAATAGAAACCCAACTCATAGCTATTCATTTCCATCCCTTGTGATAATTAAGAAAGGCTTTTAATTATATTGTTTTATATTTATTTTATTTCAAATTGTTAATTAACACATACATTACATCTTAATTCAATTTCTCATTTGTATGGGGTGCAGGAATCTTGAGGTGTCAATACATGTTAGTAGCAATGACTTGATTTGAATGAGTAACAATTTAATTCTTTAGTATAATGGAATAAATGGTCATTTTTAGAGTTATTTTGTACCAAATTAGAACATGGAATATTTTGTACATTTTTAGATGTTGGAATAAAGGATGATGTATTATAAAATAGATTTTAATCATGTTTTCTTTGATTTTATTCAAAAATAAGCCTGAAATAAACCTTCTCCTTAAAAGATCTATATAGGATCACGTCAACCCAACTTAAACTCATTTGCACACATATTCAAAATCAAGATGCAAAACATTTATTAAATATAGATTTTTTTATAAAATCAAATATTGTCATTTAAAGATAACTAGGATAACCGAGAAATGTAAAAAAAAAAAAAAAAAAAAACCATGGGTTTGTCAAAAAAAAAGAAGCCAGCATTTGTCGTCTATAGAACAAAAACAAAATTGCTTTGACTGCAAATCAAACTCGCAATGTCAAGCTACAACATAAAATTGTTAAAAAATAATTTAATTTGGTTCACTGAAATCATGTTTTTCAATTTTTACGCATCCGACAATTTATAAGGCACACATACGTATGAACGAATAATTAATTAAGAAGAGGAATTTGCACGCAAGTTGCCATGTTGTAGGGGTATTTTTTTTAATCTTAAGGTTGCTTCTAGTAGAATATAAAAATTACTTTAAAGTGAATTATTGAAAGCAGAAAGATCTCCTCCATCCCAATTGTTTTATTTTTTGCTTGTTTATCTAGAGATGCCCTGGATTCATTAAAGCTCATGCCATCACCACACGTGAGCATGCCATCACCCGTTTCTCTTACTTTTAAAATAACCTGGGACTCAACAAACCAATTAATTCTATATTTCTTACTAAAATTTTAATATAATTTATATTATTCTCTTAAATATTTTAAAAAATATTAAAGTTTTTTGGGTTTGAAACTTGTCTAGGCTTACATTATCTTGTATTTTATTTTTATTAGATAAAATAAAAGCAGTGAGATTCGAATTAGTATTAAAATAACCTGGGACTCAACAAACCAATTAATTCTATATTTCTCACTAAAATTTTAATATAATTTATATTATTCTCTTAAATATTTTAAAAAATATTAAAGTTTTTTGGGTTTGAAACTTGTCTAGGCTTACATTATCTTGTATTTTATTTTTATTAGATAAAATAAAAGCAGTGAGATTCGAATTAGTAAATGCTGAACCATCTAATTTAAAAGTTTAAAATTTTAAGTGACGTCTATATAATTTATATTATTCTCTAACATATAAAATATTAAAATGCCCCAAGAATAAAGAAATAGATAATTATAGTAACTTGATCATGCCTAAATTTTATGTGTTCAAGAAATATTTTATTAATTAATTTATCCCACCTCATAACACAAACAAGATAAAAATTATTTTACAATTCCCTTGGAGTTGGAGTCTAAAATTCCAATCTCAATTAATTGAAATCTTACTAGAGAATATTGTTGTTAAGCCTTCTTCTTAAAAAAAAATTAAATTGAAATGCAACATAAATGGCTGTAAAAATGGCATTGCTAATATATATATATATATATATATATATATATATATATATATATATATATATATATATATATATATATATATATTAAAATGGTTTAATTTTGCTGGCCAGGAAACTTGCAAAATCTGATTTCCTTTGTCAAGATTTAGTCGGTGCCCTTGACAAATAGTAGGGTTGCCAATCGTTTAGTCAATTTCTACCGCTAGCTACCTGGAAGATGTTTGTCATTCAAATATATTAGTGTTTGTATATCATTGCATTTTTTAAGAAAATATTTTTTTTATTTTAAGTTAATTTTTTTAATATTTTTTATTATAAATAGTTTTTACAAAAAAAAAACATTTTTAAAATCAGATTTAATCATTCCTTCTTATATAAACTTTAATATAGTTATTGTGTTATTCAAGGTTGCTAATGGTTAATCAAAATCTAGAGCGGTAGCCCTCTTTCATCATTCCTGCTCCTTGAAAGCTCTAGATTTATTGTCTGTTTGGAGTGTAATTGTTATTGTTTTTGAAAATATTTTTAATTTAGAAATATATCAAAATAATATTTTTTTTTTATTTATAACAAAATATTTGTAACATCATCATATCTAATTAATCTAAAAACACTTAACAAAATTATTTAAAAATAAAAAATAAAAATAAATTTTTAAAAGTTTTTCAAAATGCTTTTGAAATACATAATCAAACATCCCCCTGAATTTAAGAAGAGGAATATAGAATTATTATATTTTTGGCACGTAAAACGTTTAGGCGTGCAAGCAAGAAACCATCATGCATGCATTATGGCAATTCAAAATGAAAGAAACTTTGACAAATCTAGAACTAGACAATTGGATTATATATTTTGACTTCTCTTGTAATAATTAGGCACCCGTAATTGGACGAAAAGTGCTCCCTTTGATTTTCATTTGACGTATATGAAAAGACAATTGCCTAACATTACAATTGATGAGTTTAAGTTTAACATGCACTAGTCTAAATTTTAAAACTGGAAAAATAATAATTAAAGTTGACCAAGTTTACTTAGGTTAGTGTACCGATATAATTATTATTATCATAATTTTTTTAAATTCAAATCGGGAGTCGAGACAAGATCTAAGTCATGGGTTAAGATAATCAACCTTATCGATCCAAATTAAAAAGAAAAATTAATGTATTTTTTACTCGTGTTATATCCCGGGATGACTCAGGTTTTTTATTAAATCATTCAATTCAACCTTCCTCTATTTGTTTCTTAAAATTGAACCAATCCTAACTCTGTGTTGGTCGGGTTCTAGGTCAGTCGGTTGGGTTCGTAATCGCAACTCTTTAGGCTAGTCCGAGTCTTATAACTATGACTATTATAATATTATTGATTTCAATGCTCAATATAAACTATAGGACGGAAAATAATACCTTATTAATTTTTAAATAATTGAATACATTTTAATTAGGATAGAGTAAAGTTTTTTATATTTATTCTATCTTGTCTACTATAATCAAATAGGATACAAAAACAATGATCATATCTTGTATAACACTATCAAATACAAAAACCAGCATCTATATGAAGAACCAGACAACACAGCTGCAGATGGTTTCTTGCTGTTTTAGTCATCTGGTAGCGGTGACTTTAAAGTAATTACAACTTTTGGCTGATTCAAAGCCACCTTTCGATTCCTACATATGTACGTATGCTTGGCAACCAAGTTTTACTTGAGAGTTCCTTCCACGTAATTAATTCCAAGGATGACTCGAGTAGATACTCCCAGTCAAATCACAAGAAATGAAATCCAAAAGGGGTGTTTTATATTTTATTTCAAAAATATTTTTTGAAAAAAATGATTTTTTTATTTTAAATTAAAAAATAGTATTTTTAGATCATTTTCATGTACTGATGTAAAAAATAAATTTTTAAAAATAAAAAAAAAATATCATTTTGATATATTTTTAACGAAAAACACTTTAAAAAACAACCGCAACCATATTCTCAAACAGGCAAAACAGGGGAGAAGGAATTCTAAATTAGTGTGGTCTCTCTCTCTATATATTTAATTTTTTACGTTTTTATCTAAAGTTTAAATTTTAGTGAATGTTGGAAGGAAAATTCTTATAAATATATCGATTTAGAAGTAAGTAGATAAAATTCTGTAAACTTTATCAGTATTAACTTTGTAAGTGCTCTTGGAGTACAAAAAATGATGTGATTGAAGATATCCTTACCATTAAAATAAAAAGAAAATGATCTTGCATTTGTAGGAGTAAGAAGAACACAATAAATCATGCATGCATTTAGCATCCCGTTTGCAGCAATTTCATGGACGGTAGTACTGTATATAATAACGTGATAGAAGACTTCGAAGGTTTGGCAGGGCGGTACAACCGCCGTTTTCTCTGTTTTTTTTTTTAATTTTAAATGAATTTTTTTAGTGTTTTTAAATTATTTTGATGTGTTAATATCAAAAATAATTTTTTAAAAATAAAAAAATATTATTTTAATATATTTCTAAATAAAAATCACTTTCAAAAGCAACCACAACCGTTCTCCCAATAATCCCTTTGATGTGTAAGCATAATCCACTAGAGACGCCCCATTAATTATTAGGTTTTGAAACTGTACATAAGCATTCTGTAATACCTATATATTTTCAGCACAACATGCTATCAGTAAAACAAAAATGTAAGGATTGAAATTAAATGAAGGTAGCTGCACCATACATGGCACGAAATCTAATATTCTGATTGGATATTTTGATTTCGTTTTGTTCATGCTTGAGGTGCCGTAGAAGTTAAGTAATTATCTCATCTAAAAATTTAAATTGTTAGGTGAAAGCTCCAAGAAATAATTCATATTATTCTTTAACGCATCTCATCAAGTGAAAGCCCAACTGTGCTTGAAACTTGAACAGACTCACGTTACCATGTGCTTGATTTTTATGAAATAAAATGGGGGTGATGAGATTCGAACTCGTGACTGCTGAGTCAACAAGGTTCTGATACCATATCAAGAGATCATCTCATCTAAGAATTCAAATTATTAAATAAAATTCCAAAATATTATTCTCTATCAGTAGACTTCAACCCTACAGGCTAGCATTTGAAAATACCATGTACCTTGGAGATCTGTACCGTGTTGACACGAGGGAAAATCTTTCCCGGCCAGATCATAATCGTTACGTGTTTAGTGTGTAATTAGCAATTTTGTCAGCGAAATCATATGATACACGAGTTTGTTGACTAATCATCCTAGACATGTGGATCACAGATCATGAATAGTAGAGATGTTACGTATATTTTGTTGTTCATCGGAACGAGCGAGCGAGCTCACGTTATTTTAAGACAATGATCCTCGACTGCTACATGCTTTGCTGTTCAATCAGCCATAGTTTTGAATATCTGGTGATGAGAAACCTTGACTTGACCAAAATAGTGCGCGATCCATCATGAACTTCTCTCCATTGGAAAAACCCTAGGAAGGTCTGACAAAGGAATTGCACAGCAACTACAATGAGAGAAATTGCAGCCGAAATAGTGCTACAGCTTAATTATATTTCCATTTTGTCAGCCTATAAATAAAAAAAGAAGCAGCAGGAGAGGCGTTTGGCACGCCGTGCCGCAGAAATTCATTTTTTTTTTCATTTTAAATGAATATGTTTTGGTGTTTTTAGATCATTTTGATATGCTGATGTCAAAAATGATTTTTTATAAAATAAAAAAAATATCATTTTGATGTATTTCGGCACGAAAAGCACTTTGAAAAACTACCGCAACCGTCCTCCCAAACAGGCCCTAAAAGCAAATTGACTCACCATCCTTAACTTTTAATTAAGAACATTAGCAAGGCAAGATCAAAGATGTGATGCAAAAAGTACTTTTTATGGACCTTGAGCTCGAGTAGAGGTCAATGAAAAAAGAGTATATAACTCATGAAAAAAATTAAAATGGTGAAATTAGAATATGATGATCTTATATCACATGCTCATATCCTTCAAGTATGTTTGTGTGTATATACACTAGCCACTTACCCATGTCTTATCGGGCCCGAAACCATCTTTTTTTTTTCAACACAAGAAAAATAAATTGTATGAGATTTTTGTTATTATAATATAAATTTGAGAAAAATAATAAATATGTATAAAACTCTTGTGAAGTTCAAATTTCTTATTAAATATATAAATTTTAAATCGATATAAATTTATCTGTTTAACAAGTTTCAACGAAATGTCAAAAATAACCCCTCTTCTAGGGGTTAAACGTTGCGATTTTACTATCATGATCAACAGTAAGCACTTCTTTCATATTTATTTTGATCAAGAATAAATGGAATAGGGTATGGCTGTCATCTTTGCGAGTAAATTGGGGTGGGTGAAGGTGAAAAAGGCAATGGCAGAATTTTTTATTTTTTAAAAAATAAGGGTGAAAGTGAGAAGGAATCACTGTTAAAGTTCGTAATCCAGCTAATGGTGCAGAGTATTGGTTCTAGTTCAATCCCCACTGGCCAGAAAGCAAGCTTAGAAGAAAAGAGTTAATAATAATAATAATATTAGTCTTAGTCTTAGAGTGGCAAAATAGGGTTAAGGGATTTGGAGGTGGGCCCGGAAAAGATACGGTCAAAGGGATTTGGGGCGATTCCCAGGGCGGTCAATGCGGAGGTGAGAGGTTCTGGCCAAGTGTGGGTGGCGTCTAAGAGAAAGAGCGCGTGGTGTTGTTGGAGAGGATGTCGCTGGTAGAGGACGCAGTGCTCCGCAATTCGTGCGCATCGTTTTCTTTATGACAAACGATGCACCGACTCACTGCCATGCCACGTGCGCACGTGACACCTTCATCCCCCCCCTCTCGTTATTCCTCCTCTGACTCTCTCAACCTTTTTAAAGCGTCTCTAATTATATATTAAACTCATTATTATAGAGCAGCATGATTTAATAATCATAATGCCACCTGCTTTGCTTCTTGTCTTTTCAGGGCACTTTTTTTTTTAAACATCCAAATATTGTTCTGATATGCGATTTAATAATTAAATTTAATATTCTTAGGTGTTTTTTTAAAAAAATTTAATAAATCAATATAGAAAACTCATTACTTTTGTATTGTTGCATGAAAAATAACTTTTAAAAACTACTATTTTAATTATTTATAAATAAAAACATTTTAGGAAAACCAAAGCCCCCGCGTACAATGTAGAGTCATTTCACCGTACAAATTTTATTATGATTACCCCTCACCTCCGTCCTTACAAAACTGACATTAAAACATTATTATATAACCTTAAAATATGAATCCAAATCTAATCCTCAGAGGGCTTCCTGTCACTTTTGACCAGTAAAGATTCTGTTCAATGCCAAACAGTCCTGGTGAAGTAAACCATTTTTATTTTTTGTAATTATTATAATCAGCAATCAATAAAGGGTGAAGCATTGGGTGGCGTTTGGTGGTGTTAAGCTAAGAGAAACACCGAATTAACCAAGGTGTTAGACAGAAAACCACCATCCAAAGCAATGGGGAGTTTGACTAATCACGAAATTCGATGAAAAGGGGAGATCGTTGCACGTGGATGGATGGATGGATGCTTATAATTTCTTGTTTTCAGAACAATGAAGCTCGGAAACTATCCATGGAGGGAGTATTCACACTTCCATAAAATTATACACTCCAAGATCCCACGAACGAGTTTCTTCACGCCCTGATCAATTCCTATACTTATATCGGAGATTGAAGTTGTTTCTAGTTTAGAAATATATTGAAATAATATTATTTTTAGTATAAATAATCTAAAAATAAATTTATGAAACACTTTTGAAATACAGTGCAACACAAATGGCTTTTTATATGCATTTTATTTCTTTTTAATGGTATTATTTGTATATTCACTATATTTTTTAAGAAATAATTTCTACTTTCAATATTTAAATAAGATGGAATAGCGAAATCTTTTCTCTTATAATTATTATATTTTAGCGAGATCTAGTTCTTTTAATATAAATATGACTGCTAAGGTTGAGGATATATAAAACTATTGACTAATGTACGAGTGTTATGTACATCATTGTTCTCAAAGAGCGTGGTGTGGTGATATTGGATTTGAGATATGTCTTACAAGTCTTAGGTTTGACTCAGGATATACTTATCTTACAAAAATCTGAAATAGTCAGAGATTTACTCGTTTTATTTAGATTACACCATCTCTACCATAGATTCTCTTAGTTCAATTAACATGCACGTCAAAGCAAATAATTTTTCTATCTAATATGCAATCAACCTAATTTTAATCCTTCACTATGTTTAATCTATAAAGACCAAATCATTCTTCACAATTACAATAATATATAGAAAACCAATGATACAAATAACGTTATATGCATAAAGTTTACGTTAGTGATTCTCGTACAAAATACAAATACACGTGACGATTACTTTTCTTTCAAGAAAAAAATTCGATTCGTTATCTATTTTATTACTTACCGATTACCCTATTAATTTATACAGAATTCAAGTCTAAAAAGGTATTTAAAAATCATTTTGCTGCTTTAAACTAAACTCAGGAGTAAAAAATGGGAGACAAAACTATCTAATAAGTGACTACTAAAAAGTTTGCTTCTCTTAGAAATTTTAGGTTTGAATTTCGTGATTTGTAATATAATAATAATTAAAAATTTACATGATTATTAATTTTAAAATTTATAAAATTAATCAAGTTACGTGCATTAATACTATTCGAACACCCGAAAATAAAAGGGAGACAAATGAGGAGCCAGTTTATACAAATTCAATGTGTTTTAAGTAACATCTGTAGCCCCGTTTGTTTTCGTAGCTGTAAGCCTTTTTCTAAACAACTTTTTATACGAGATCATTTGAATGTGTTAATTCTTTTTTAAAAATATTATTTTAATAGCAACTGGGGGCACAGATTAATTTCAAATCCAACAAGAGAGTAGCAAGTCAACACTGTACCACACCATCACAAGGCCAATGTCAACAGCCTGATTTGAGGTCGGTTCGAAGCAGCTGCAGCGATGAAATATTTGTTTTCAATTTTTTTTTAAATTTATTTTCATTATAATTATCTCAAACACTGGAAAACCTAAAACTTACGCACCAAAAGAAAGAAGAGAGCTGTGAAGTAGCGTTCTGAAAAGCTGGTAGCTCTGTATGAAGAATTTTTCGGAAAACCTAATCTCTGTCAGAAATTATAGTTACCATGATTGTATATTATGATCACTGTACATTGGATTGTGGTGTGTGTAATAATTATTTTTGCTGGGTATCCCTGTTGACCTTTTCTTACGAGCAAGGCCTTTACAGGAGGCAACACGAGGAAATAGTACCAGGTCAAGAACAACCAGAACCTAACCTCGATACCAAAAACTGAGATTTCCAACAAAGAAAAGGGATAGAATAGCAATTTCACCCTGTTGAAGAGAGATTTCTACCCTCCCTTCCCTGTTCTTGGCAAGAGGCAGGGGAGAGAGAAGATAGCAGCTGTCCCCACCCCCTTTTTCATGGTTTTAAGTCTTGACAGAAGAAGAAAACAAATTAAGAAAAGAGAACATCCTCTTGGACCCCCCCTCCCTCCCTCGCCTCTTTTTAACCCCAGACCTCTTTGATCGAGATCACCAACCCGTATTACTACAGGGCCAAGCATAAAGAACTGTGCACACATATTGAGAGAGTGATTCATCAAGAGAAACAACAGGGAAACTAAAAAGAAAGAACACGATATAAATAAGCAGGCTAGTGCAAAATGAGGTTTGTGTAAGAAGTGGAGGTGACAGTGGTTTTTTCAGCAAGTGGAGATAGAAAAAAAACAAAAGAAACGCTCAAAAGGGTTTCTGTTTCCAAAGGTAAACTGTGAAGTTGTGGAGTGAAAGAGCTTAAAACGAAGGGATAGAGAGAGAGAGAGAGAGGGAGCTCTAGAGGGAGAGAGAGAGAGAGACAAAGAGATGGTGGGCTCAGGAGGAGCAGATAGGAGCAAAGAAGCTGTTGGGATGATGGCCCTTCATGATGCCCTTAGAAGCGTCTGTCTCAACACAGACTGGACTTACTCTGTCTTCTGGACCATTCGTCCTCGCCCGTATATATCTTCCTTTCTGTGTTCAAGTTTCTATCTCTACAGTGCTGCTCATTTTGTTTCTTGCTCTGCAAATCATTTCTTTCAACTGTTTCCTTAAATGGGTTGGCTTTCTTTTTTGCAGAAGAGTTAGGGGTGGGAATGGTTGCAAGGTTGGAGATGATAATGGAAGCTTGTGAGTTCTTACCCCTTTTTTTAAATTCTCTCTTTTTTTTTACGAATAAAACAAAGAAAATGGGAAGGTAGTGGACCGATACTCTGATAAGTTGTTATTCTTTATACTTTTCCTAGTATATGACAAAGCTCCCTCAAGTTGAAGTTTCGCTGCTTCATTCTGTGTTTTTTCTCTCTGGTTTTTTCTTAGTAACCAAACAAAGCATTGCTCTTTTGCTTCTTGAAAGAAATACAAAAAAGATTTAGAATCTGTTATGTCTTTGCATTTAAAATTATTTTCTTAAAATATCATTGTTTTCACTTCAAGTTAATTTATTCACATGTTTTTAGATCATAATTTTAATATGCTAATATAAAAAATAAAAAAAACAGATTATCAAAGAAAAATCACTTAAAAAAATAATCGATATCACAGTGCAATCAAGCACTATGTTTAGTCAATAAGCACATATTAATCGCAACGGGGTTTGATTTATTATGTTTAATCAATTTTTAAGCATGTTAGTCTTGGTCTGTCAATATGAATTTAATTCCTGACCTGTGAGATTTTGTGCAGGATGTTGATGTGGGAAGATGGGTTCTGCCGGGGAAGAGTCGGAGATTGTCTGGAAGAAATTGATGGAGAGGATCCTGTCAGGAAAGCATTCAGCAAAATGTCCATTCAGTTATATAATTATGGAGAAGGGTGGGTACTGGGTAGGTGCTATTATGTTGGTTTAAATTCTCACAATCTCCCTCTCCCTCTTCGTCTTCTTCTTCTCTATCTAGCAAAGTGAAAAACATATGTTGTTCATGTGCATATGTTCATGTGTTTTGATTGGTTTTAATCTCATCTGAGCAGGTTAATGGGAAAGGTTGCTTCAGATAAGTGTCATAAATGGGTCTTCAAAGAACCTACTGAATGCGAACCAAACATTTCCAACTACTGGCAAAGTTCATTTGATGCTGTATGCAACAAAACCCATAAATCCTTTTTTTTTGTTTTTTTTTTCTGATAGGAACCTGTAAGAAGTTTGGACAGAAAGTGGTGTAATGAATTTAATGTGCCTCATTATTAGTTAAAGCTAGATGGCACCATATTTAAGGTTGATAGTAACCTTCTCTTTCTGAATGTTTCGATTGCAGCTTCCATCGGAATGGACAGATCAATTTGAGTCTGGTATTCAGGTCAGCACCAAAACAGTTTATTTACAGTTATTAGGCTCATATATCTATCTATCTATCTATCTATATATATATATATATATATATATATATATATCTATATACATATACATATATTTACAGTTCAGTACTGAGATTGTGCTCCGAATTTATTTATGTTGACCAGACCATTGCTGTCATACAAGCTGGCCATGGCCTTCTACAACTGGGCTCCTGCAAGATTGTGAGTTGTAATATATATATATATGTTCTGAGAACTTGTCATTTAATTTCTTATTTTTCTTTCAGGAATTAATTTTGAAAAGTAATTTTCCCTAAAGATGTTTATTGGTTACTCTTTTTACTTGTGCACAATAGCTTTTATTTACTTATGGTGAAGTTTGATCCCATGAGGACACGCCATTCCTATTTTTCAGATACCTGAAGACCTTCATTTTGTGCTAAGAATGAGGCATACATTTGAATCTCTTGGCTACCAGTCTGGTTTCTACCTCTCCCAGCTCTTTTCATCAACCAGAAACACTTCGTCTTCTTCCTCGATACCTACCAAGCAATCTGCAATGCCAACCCGCCCACCACAGCCCCTTTTCAACTGGGGCCAAAGACCACTTCCATCTGCAGGTTCTTTGCTTTCTTCACAGAATTTTCAAAACCCTGCGGCTAGACTTGGATTTCCACAAGCCAAAGATGAGCCCCATATGTTTATCCTTCCCCATTCATCTGAAACCCGAATGGAAGAGATGATGGGAGAGCATGAAAATGACATCAAATGGCCCAATGGCCTGTCCTTCTTCAACGCCCTCACCGGACGGGCAGATGACGCCAAGCTTTTGTTCAACCCTGAGAGCTTAGGAAACAAAGGAGACCGCAGCCACCACCCTCACATCCTTGAAGGGAAGAGTCCGAATCCAAACTCAGATGCTTCAAATATGAACAATGCTGGTGGCATGAATCCCAACGAGTTCTTGAGCCTGGATAGCCATCCTGATAGTGCAAGGAAAATGGAGAACAAGTTCAAACGGAGCTTTACTTTGCCTGCAAGAATGACCTCGTCATCGTCGACATCGGTCGATCACCACCAGCACCACCCGGTGGAGTACCGGAATCCCGAGGCAGGGGTGTATTCAGACGTCATGGAGACGTTCTTGGAGTGAAATCTGCAAGGCTTGTCTTTAGATGAAGAAAGGATGAGAACTTGTATCTATCTGTGGGAAAAAAAAACAAAAAAAACAAAAACTTTCGAGCTCCCTCTAGCACGGGGATTCTACTGGCTGTTTTATTTTGATCTTTTACTATTTTGTGTTTCTTTTGTTAATTTACGCATCTTTAGTTTGATCGATCGTAAGTCGTAACACAACATATATATTTTTTTCAGACCACTACCCCATCAAGGTTATATCTATCCAACCTTTCGGGGCAAGGAAGGCAAAGGTTGGTGTGGGTACTTGGGACCTTGGGAACATAGTTTTAAAAACTGACCTAGTTTGATGGGTTGACTTTTGAACTTTATGACTGATGATTTGATTTGAAATTGGGTCGGTTTGGAAAAAATAAAATAAAAATGATTGATCTGCATAAACCTGGCCTAAAACCAGTGATACTAAATTTAGTGAGTGTTTAAGAGTGGTTAAAATTGTTTTTAATTTTTTTTAATTATTAATAAAGGTATTAAATTGATATTTTTTTATTTTAAAAATTATTTTTAATATTAGTATGCATATAAATGATCCATAAAAACAATTGCTGGTGGTGAACATAAGAGCAAGGAAGTTGCCTATTTGTATTCAAGTGATGCGAGGGACTACTACTCATGGAGCAAAAAAGAGAGGCTTCTATGGTGTTTTCTAACAATAGAACATACCTTTCCGACCGACTTATGTGACCTAATTCTCTCTATTTTGGCCAGGATGGTTTTCATGTCAGGTCTTTCAAAATTTCACAGCAGCCCTGTAATTTATTTTTCTTTCATATTTGGTCCTTGTTCTTTCAACTGAATTTTTTATTTAAATTAATTTATAGATTTGAAGTTCGTTTTCAATATTATCATCCTTTAATTTTAAAAACATTTAATTCGATCTTCATTTTTCTAATTTTTATTTCTTTTATTTGAGATCATTTTCAAAATTAATGTTTTTACAATTTCATCCTTTATTCTTTGTCTTTTTTTTTTTTTTTTTTTTTAACTTTGATAAATTTTTAAATTGATTTTTTTTCTAGTTTCATCCTTCAACATGCAATTGAGTTTCTTGATTAAGTTAGAGTTTAAGATTTAATGGATTGTGGATTTGAGAGATTAATCCAAGTCACTTAAGTTCATTTGTATTTTTTTTAAGCTCATGTTTTTTCTTCAACATTTGATTTTATTTGAGATTGAGTTTCATTATTATTTTTTATTTGCTTTCTATAGGATTTTAAACTAATTTTAAAAATAACTTGGGTTGTCTTAAATCTTTTTATTTGTTATCCTTTGTTAAATTTAACCTTTTCAAATATTTGTTAATATTTGATTGATTAAAATTGAACTTTATATTTTGTTTTGATTTGGATTCCATGAGGTTATTGAGGTCTTTATGCCCTGAATTGTAGGTTACATATTGTTAGTCCAGGTTGATGTAATGTGTTGACTTTTTTTTTTATTTTTTTTATGATTTCATATTTTATTATTTATTGCTATGTTTTTGGTTTGACATTTTTTTTAATTAATATCTTCTCTACTTTTTTTCTTTAGTATTGAATCAAGTTTTTAAATTGAGTTAGAGTCTAAGTTTTTAAAAAAAATATATTATTTAAAATATTATCATCGTGTAACATTTTAAAAATACTATATAAAGTACAAGTGGAACGTCGTACTTCCTCATGTCTTAAAATATTTTTAATGATTAGAAAAAAATATTCCGGCCACGACAAAAACAAAGCAGGTACCAATAATATAGTTGTATAATATATAATGTTGCTACGTTCACAAAGACCAAGTCCAGCTGGCCAGGGTCTTTTATATGGCCAAATGAAACGTTTTTTTTTTTTTAATTAAATTTAACCAAATTGTACTTTCATCACAACTATTTCTTGTTATTATTTAAACTGAATTATGTATGTATCACGAGGAACGTACATAAACATCCATATAATGTGATAATTTTAAAAATAAAGTCAATTGTTTTTTTTTTTTTATAACCGGGGTTTCCAGGCCAGCTTACGCGCACCACAACTAATCTCCGGACTCACTGAACATCCTGCAAACCCAGTGAGCATATAAGGCACGTCGGGGATAATAGACGTGCATGGTGGGACTTGAACCCTGGTACAGAGGAAGGAAATAAGTCCCTTCAACCGCTAGGCCAAAACCCCACTTGCAAAATAAAGTCAATTTTAATCTTATGGGATACACTACAATCACTTACTCTATTTTTTCATACATTACTTTGAACTTTTTCATTATACTACTTTCATCACATATATTTCTTATTTTTTCCTTTAAAAAAAATAGATACAAGCAAGGGTATATTTTGAGAAAAATACATGGTTGAAAAATCTCAACTACAACTATCAAACACATACTTCGTATCTTACGTTTGGCTTCTGCTGTCTATAAAGACTCCAGCTAAAACATTAACGTTACCTCTTGCAAGTCGCAATAGCATGACCATGACCATACCCGATATATTTTTTTCTTTTTTGGTCCTGCTCGTCTTTTTCTTTGCTATTGATCAAGCTGTTTTTGTTGCTATTTTATTTTGAAAAAAAAACTTGTTGAATCCTGTAAGTTAGTTTGTTTTTAGAAATATATCTTTAAAGATAATGTCAATACACATGAAGTTTGCTTGTTCTATTTTCATTCTACATGTTCATCTCCCGGCTAATTATTTCCAGCAATTTTTTAATAATAACATGTTGGGTAATTAAAAGTGTTAGAAAATAACATAAATCATATCTTGGTTAGGTGAAATGGTTTCATAACATGTTATCAGAGTTTTGTTGACCCAATGATCACAAGTTCGAATATCACTATCCTCATTCTTTTTGATAAAAAATAAGCATAAAGTAGGGTGAGCCTGTGCAAATTTCAAGTCCAAACAGCTTGAAAATTGAGAGTATATGTTGAAGAATAATATAAATCATACACTAAAATCTCACCTAATAACTTAAATTCTTAAATGAGATAGTTCCTCAACAAAAAGCAGAAAATAAAAAACTAAAGTGTTTTATTATTCATTATTGCCTATTGAATATTATTGCAATATTAACCTCACAGAGTGCAATGCTGTTGTAAACGATATAACCCCTTCATCAACAGCTAGCTAGCTTAGTATCTTTTGGTGATCCTAACCTTCAAGCCATTTTTCATTTGAAGCACAACAGCAAGACCTGGTGAAACCGGATGGTCTTCAACCACTTGAACATGATAATTCCAGAGTATTGCACTGGCAACCATCTTCATTTGAATAAAGCTGACGTCTTTTCCCAGGCAAGACCTCGGACCATCGTTAAACGCCACAAACTTGTAAGGTGGTACGTGTAAGATACCTCCTTTGTCCGAAATCCACCTCTCAGGCTTGAATTCCAGGCAATCTTTGCCCCAAATTGCTTCCATTCTACCCATCGAGTAGAAAGAAATCAGAACCCGCATCTTCCGGCGGACGCGGTGGCCGCTCGGAAGCATATCTTCTTCAATGGCAGCCTTGTGATTAGTATGCACTGGTGGGTACAGCCGCAGTGTCTCACACACAGCTGCGTGAAGATAAACTAGGCTGCTTACCTCTTCTGCACTGAAAACCCTCAGCTTCCCATCTTTTTCCTGCAGAAAATTTGCTGCTCTGATCTCTTCCAGTATCTTGTTTTCTACCAGTGGATGCTTTCCGACAAGCCAGAAGAACCAAACAAGGCCTGCAGCGGGGGTGTCTCTCCCGGCAACCAGGAGATTAGTTGCCGTGTCTCTCAAGAACTTGTTTGAAGCCTTACTGTTTCCATGTTCTTTCATTTCAACTCTGATATAAGCTGTTAATAAGTCGAAGTCTGCAGCTTCCTTCTCGTTTAGAACTTGCTCGCGCTTTTCTGAGATGTATTTGTACAAGAATTGATCATATATCTGCAGAGCTCTACTCAGTTTCTTCTCTTCCCCGATTTGAAGCCATTTTTGAAACTTCCAGTAAAACTCCGGCACGATGTGCCGGTAGAATACTGCTTCCCCCATGATATCAAAAGCTTTTGCATGAGTAACCTCAGGAAACTCGATCGTGAGACAATTTGGATCGAAACCCAAAACAGATTTGCAGATACTATCATACATGAATCGCTGGATCACATCTTGCATGTCTATTATCTCCGATATTTCTTTTCTGGAGACATGATCTAGGATTGGAAATAGGCCTCGAACCAGCTTTCGGAGGATGGTCTTCTCCACCAGCACTCTGTACTTGCTGTTCTTCATGAACAACTGAATCATTCTCCTTTTCTCTCTCCATGACTCCGAATCGGAATTGAGAATTCCATCTCCTAGAGGCTCAAACATCTTCCTGTACTCAGGCCCCTTTGGATAGTTTGCGAAGTTGTCGCTCAAGATGTGGTGAACATTCTTAGGATCGCTAGTGATCACAAAGTTCATGTTGGTGAGCCAAGGACCCTTGAACTTTGAAGTTCCTCCATTGTTTATCAGGATTTGCGTTGTATAATCGTACACATTCGATGAGTTTATAAGGAGCCGTGGTAGCATCCCTACAATTGGCCATTTTTCTTTATCGCCGTTTAACTTCCTAATTTCATTCCTGCAACAACGAAGCAAGAGAAAGCAAACGAGTACTGCTACTGCTGCAAGAATGCCAAATATTTCCATTGCTGTCGATTTGGAGTTTTCTCTCCAGGTTTTAGCCTCTGCAGGCTGGGTTTTATAGCACAAAATGTGCACGATGAGACGGCTGGTTAACAAAGCCCATTCTCCCTCAACTATCTCATTCATTTGCCCTAACTAATTAATTAATATGATGTTTTTCATTGTGTTTCAAAAGTATTTTTGAAAAAAATGATTTTTTATTTTTTACTTTAAATTAAATAATTTTGGTGTTTTTAGATCATTTTCATGTGTTGATGTCAAAACGATTTTTAAAAATAAAAAAATGTCATTTTGATGCATTTTTGAACGAAAAACACTTTCATAAGCAACCTCATCCACACTCTCCACACTCTCAAATAGACAACTCCCTTAGCCTCCAAGTAAGATTTTATAATAGTTTTTGATTTATAGAATTTCACTATAGATAGGTTTTTATGTATCATGATATTTTCAATTGAAAAAAAATCATCTTGATTACACTTTATGAAATAATTAAATTAATTAATCAAAAACATTATTAACAATAATTAAATATTATAACAGAAAGTTAATTTTTCGAGGAACGAAAGGATAAATGCACTTGTAAATATTCCAATTCTTTTCATTTTTCAATATTTTTGTTTATTTTTTCTTAAAGATTAATTTTTTTTACGAATAACAAATTATTTTTATTTTTATAAACACTTCATACAAATGCAATTAAAACATATACAATATAAGATTGGAGATGAATTATATTAATCTCTTCAAAAAATTATGAAACTACAGAAAAAAAAGTAAGAACATCAATTACTATTTTAAAACAAAGTTAAATAATATAACTTAGAAAATAGAAAAGGTGACATTAATCAATATTTAAATAGAAAAGGTTAAATAAAAAAAAGAACAAATTCACATTGCAATGTATCAAGATACATAGTCAAATGGGCTTTAGTGTTTTGCCCATTTGTTTTAGTTTATGTTCGAAATAGAAATTTATGAACTAATCAATGAAAAGATAAATAAAATTAATTAGAAATATATTAAATGACAAATAAATAAAAAGGTGTAAGCACTAATTAAAAACTAAAGCTTGGATATTGACTTTATTTTTTTTATTTTTTGCATTGTCTTTTATTTATCTCCGAGGTTTATTCTATTTGCTATGTATATATAATTCCCAGTCTTGTAAATGCATAAAACAAAAACAAATCATCTATTTGAAATTTGACATGAGAGAAATAATGATAAATTATAATAACCTTATGAAGACTAATTATTATGAAAATAAAAGTTAAAAAAAATAATGATATGAGAGTTATCAGGATAAATGCAACAACTCCTTCATTGAACTCCCTTTGCAAAGACAAATTTATTGACACCAAGTCAATATTTTTTATGGGTAATTGAGTTTTTTTTTTTTTTTCTCGCCTCTCGCTTTTTTAATGACCTTATTCTTCACTATGAGAATTCTAGGATCAAAATGTAAGAAGAATGAAGTTTAAGATCAAAATATGAAAACTAAAAGAATAGAAACCGAATATAAAAAAAATGAAATACGAGGGACTAAATTGAAGTTTTCATGCCTCAATTGAAAAAAAAGAGATTGTGTTTATGTCAAAATTAGTTTTTCTTCTTTTAGTTTTATTTACAATAAATAAAATATAACATGACACATTGGATAAGCAAGAGCATAATGAGTGAAATAGATCCCAACACATAAAACCATATCAACATAATAAAACAATGAAAAGCGAATAACATAGTTAGCAATCAAAATGAGTTTGGGTGTACAATGCATGAACCAACTCATTTAGTTATATTGTATTATAAAAGTTTGCTAACATAATATACAAGGAAAAAAATTATAAAATAAATAAATAAATAATAAAACTCAATGACTAAAGTTTTAAAAAAACCAAGGACCTAAAAGAGAAAAAATGAACAATCAAATGAGTTTAGGTGAATAGATATACACTCAACGCATTTAGTTATAACTAGACTCATAACCTTGATTCTTTCCTTACTCTTCTTCTAGTTGGATCTTGATCGGGTCTCAAATTATCTCGGTGTGATTAAATAATGAGGATGAAATTTAAAAAATAAATAAAAGTTAAAGGATGAAAGTGAAAAAGCATTAACTTAAAAAATAGAGAAAAAAACCCAAATAAACTCAAGTGAATCTTCAACACTAGGGATAATCTTTCAAATTCATAACCCACGAAATCCTAGATCCAAGTTCAATAAAAAAACTCAATCTCTATCCGATTAAATGTAAGATGATTAATTTTTTTATATATGTAATTTTTTCATCCTCTTTTAATTTTTTATATTTTTAATTTTTTCCTCATTAGATATAAAAAAATTAGAAGAGTATGGAATTATATAATTATATATATAAACAAGAGAACAAAATCATTCGACACTACACGGGAGTACAGAACGCCAATCACACGATAGTAAAAAAATGGAAAAATAAAAATCTACTGTAATCTATAGTGCGCCGTGAGTACTTGCACTATATTTAGATTTCACTTTTATTTTGCTATTTATCATGTATAATAATACAGTGAAAAAAGAAAAGAAAATCATTAGAGACCTGAAAAGGGAAAAAAAAGACAGGTGAGTGAGCAGTCAAATAAAAATCTATTTGGTATTGTAATTCAAAAATGTTTTTGAAAAAATGATTTTTTTATATTTTAAATTATTATTTTTTTGGTTTTTTAGATCATTTTAATGTGCTGATGTTAAAAATAATTTTTAAAAAATAAAAAAATATCATTTTAATACATTTATAAATAAAATTATTTTTTAAAAGTAACCATAACCACATTTCCAGACAGGCAGTAAGAGTGTGGGTAACATTGTATGGACAATAAAACAATTAGTATATTTATATTTTTTAAATATTATTTTTTCTATTTTTTCCCTTGAAGGATGAGGGAGATGTCATTTGTGTGTTGCTGTACGTGTGAAAATACGAAGAGGGAGATGTCATTTGTTTTGTATGATGTTTGCTTGACCTTTTTGAAGCGCAAACAATTCTTTGTCATTCAAAAATTGCTGATCTTATCAAAGCATGCATGGGATGGGATGGGATGGAGTGCATCCCCGGCACAAGTTATCTTTGGATCACCAATCCTTCCCCACCCCCGACATTTTTTTTTTTTTTTTTAATTTTGAGATCCCAATTGTATACATTTTAGCTTGCTCAACAGGGGGGATGGAGTGGGATTACATGCAAATATATGATTCATGTCCCAAAATATGTGAACATCACGGTAGAATGTTTTAAAAAGACAAAGCTCGATTCTCATTTCATTAACTACAAAATGATAAAATTGTATAAAACAAATCGGCCTGATTTAACCCGGGTTTGTGCGATAAGCTTGTAATTGAGTAATAAGGGTCGAGCCAATCTAGCTTAATTTGTCAAATTCATGGCCCAAGTCATGAAATCACGATGACCTGAAGAAAAAAAAACAAAGAAAATCTCAAAGCCTTTTTAAAAAAAAAGTATTGTTGGATGATGAAAGTTGAAAAGAAATTATGTAAACAAAAAATGTTAACCAGAGTTGACCTTTTAAACCTAAGATTCAGGTCATTAGCCTAGAAGGACCTCATCAAGAAAATTCATAAGACTCAATTCTCAACCAGTCAAATATTGAAGGATAGATATAAAATAATTTTGTGTTTTGATGGAACGGTGAAATTGATAATAAAATTCAAATTAACTAAACGACCCAAAAAAAATAACATGGATCAAAATTCAAATTCAAATATATTTAATTTTTTATTGAATGATGAAAATAAAAAGAAAAATCAATTTAACAAAAGAAACCAAATATTAAAAAATTAATCAAAGGAACGAGGACCAAATCAAAATAAATAATAGATCATAAATTAAGATTGAAAGATGTAATTGAAAACAAATCAAGATTTTACAAAAGAACAATGAACAAAAATTAAAAATAAAAAGAATAAGGACAACAATTGAAATATCAAAATATTATAGGACAACTCTGAAATTTTGCATGGGCATCGTGATTTTTTAGGGGATGAGAGAGAAAAGTTGGGTGAGAGAAAGAGTTGTCAAACCATACGACCCCTGATCACAAGAATCATCTCATTAAAAAAAAAAAATGTGATGTCACATCTAATGTCAAACCATGCAACCCTTTTACTTGCTAGTATGCACCAACTATTTTTTTTTTCTTCATGTTTACTAAAATATCAAATTGCCTCTTAGCCCATTTTATTATAGCAAGAAAACTAGTGTGAGAAGACTAAAATGCCATGGATGTGAGTTTTAATCTT
This sequence comes from Salix purpurea, assembly GCA_027405865.1. NCBI lineage: Eukaryota > Viridiplantae > Streptophyta > Magnoliopsida > Malpighiales > Salicaceae > Salix > Salix purpurea. Next base: position 24,513,447 of record JAOWLH010000002.1, read on the forward strand.
TTTAATTTCAATATATTATTTTTATTATGATTTTACATGTTTTTTTAAAAACCAAACTACCTCACTAGTTTAAATATTTTTGATAGGAAGGACACAGCCATCATTATATTATTCCAAAGATTTTAGCTCCTGTTACTTCGAGCGTTTCCAGCTACACAATCCCTCCTCACCACATGCCTTAAGATACTTACAATGATTGACGAGTCTATAATCATGCTTTTGATTATACAAATAACACGCCTATCAATCTCTTTCCCGCAGAGTGTCTGCTGTTGCTGAGATGGGCTTTCGCAATCAATCGCACATCAACAAACAATAATAATGTTTTCTTGGTTACGATCTCGCATGCACTTAGTTTCTAGTGTGCTCGGCGTGACGTGACGGTGAAGAGTTTAAGATTTATACAGTAGATTTTGAGTTTTAATTTCTTGTAAGAGTTTTTAGAACTATCAAAATTTTACTTGTTTATCTGGATATACAAAATATATTTTTCGAGGGATTGTATTTACTCAAATTCAAAAATAAATAAATCTCGATCGCATGCACTCTCTTTGAGAGAGGGCAGAATTTTGTAGCAGCACAGAAACTACAGTAACAGGAAATTTACTCGAAAGTGCGAATCAAATCATGTGCAGAATCATAAGAAAAAAGAAGCCCCCATATTCGCGATAATCATGACTTGATATTTTCTTGCAACATGTCGATATCCCTCGCAGATGGTTCCATGGCGTGGCATTCTCTACATGCCACCAAAAAAGACCTGAAAAATCTCCTCCAGATCCCAGCCCTGTCCCTTTTCCCTTTCTCGACGTGTTTCCTGCTGCTGATCAACCCTTCTTCAACCAGAATCCCACCACTTTTTCTTCGTGAATCCTCGCGTTTCAGGACTGCAGCCGGCACAGGCATGATATGCTGCCACCTCTGAGAAGATCCATATAATTGTGCCATGACAGCTTTACTAGCCAGAGGTGTCTTGGTACGACTGATATTATTATGAAATCTCCTCCTCTCTGAACTGTCACTTGAGCTTGTTCTTGCGCTGCTGACACTGCTTCTGCTACTGTTAGTACTGTTGCTTCTCGATGACATGAGGGAATCCCTGCAGCTGACACTGCTAGCCCTGCTAGTCCCACGATATATGTTATCAACAAGCAGCGTAGTTGCTGGTTGGTGTTGTTGAAGTACAGGAAAAGAATGAGGCAACAGGCGGCCATTGAAGAAAAGATGATCAGCCGGTGAGCTCTTGTTTGGATCACAGGAGGGAGACTCCGGCGTTAAACAACCGAATTCGAAATCAGAATCTTGATCTAGACTACTTGGAGTGCTAGGAAACGAGAAGATGTGTTCCCTGGATCTAGTCTTTTGGTGGTGGTTTCCTTCCATAGGGGTAGTCCTTGTGGGTTTTTTTTTGTGAGGTTGGACTTATATCCCAAGGTACTCATGATATATAATATCCCAAGGTACTCATGATATATAATGTGGAATTGTGTATCATATAGAAAAAAATAACGAGAAATTAAGAGGTGGGTATGTGTTATGCACTTGGATATCATACTAGCTAGTTACTTGGAGATATTCTTATCAAAGAAATTTATATATATTATGGATTTTCTCTTCCCTTCTCTATCTTTTTTTTAATAATATTTTTTTTTTGATGCGAGGAAACTTCATTCTCTGGAAAACATATTTGTGGATCCAGGTGAGAGAGTAAAACCCCGAATGCCCCAGACTTTTATAAAAAGTACATGCTCTGACTCGAACTTGAGACCTGTTGTGTAAATCGCAAGCTCTGTATCATCACGCTATGTTTTTTAAGAACTTTTTTCTTAATACTAAGCTAATAAAATATCAATAAATACTCCATTAAGAAAATATTTTGATAATTAATTAGCTTGGTGTACAAAATCATGAGTGGATGACATGCCAACTCAATCTTAAATTAAATTGTATATGGTGTTGGGGGTGGTGGTGTTCTAATAATTTTGTTAGTGTGGGATGTTTCATAGACATGTGTGTTAAATGATTGGGATAACACAATTTAGAGGCTGAATTTGATGCGAAACTCATAAATTTAACATCAAAGTTGGCTCCCTTGTTTTTTTTATTATTCAATTACCACTAACCAAACTGCTCATGGAAAAATCATAATGTCTTGGGAGTGTGGTTGAAGTTGTTTTTTAAAGTGTTAAAAATGTTTTTTTAAGTGTTAAAAATGTTTTTTTAAAAAAAGTATTTTTGATATTAGCACATGAAAATGATTTAAAAACATCAAAAAAAAATTAATTAAAAAATTTAATTTAATATAAAAAATAATTTTTTTTTAAAGCACCTTTAAAACATAATATCTATCCACCTAGTTTTGATCAAGCATATGAAAGGGCTTGTTGCATGTTTTTTTTTTTGGGATTATATTCAAATCATTATATAGTTAAATGGATTTTTCTCTTCAGTCATATATCCACTTGCTTTTGTTTTTCTTCAAGGAAGAACACAGCTTCCCAAATATACTCTTGCATGTAAAGCAAGGAAGAATAACTTTATTAGATATGGAGAAAAAGAGTGGTCGGTCAAGCAACATCAATGCTAATAACTTATTGTTATGTTAGGGCCTTAACTAGGGCATCATGCTATGATGGGATCAACAAAGCCTTTCTCGGTGCTGGTGGGAGCAAAGGCTCCTCTATCCCGATGAAATAAATCTACAAGTTGTATTGACTACTTTTTTTATTTATTTTTATTAAAATGAGGAGACAGCAGCTTTCAGAAAATTTATTTGTCCCCCATTTGGGTTTCTTTTGGGCCCATTGCAGCTCATCATGCCCACCGGTCAGCCAGATTTCCCTCCCCACCAATCAAGTTTTTTGCTAGGCTTCTTCCTGGTTGATTCTCGGATCATGTCATGAGATAGCTCCTTCATCTTCTCTTCTTTCTTTAACTCTCTCTTGTTCGACTCCACCTGGATTAATCCTTCTCTAAGAAACAAGAAAGCCTGTACCGTGCCCTGATAAGTGGGTGTTGAGCTCGGCGGTGGTTTCTGCGGTTGAGGCTCACTGCAGAGCCAAATTATCTGGATAACTTCATCCCACAATTATAGACCCCTCAAAAACTGAGGTTAAATCTCAATTTATGAAAAAACATTTTATATATGCTTTTCGCTCTAAACACATATCACACACTGAACACAGACTAAGAGGGTGTTTGGGAGTGAAGTGTGACCGGAGGTGAAGAAAAAGTTGTTATTTTGGGTGTTTGGTTAATATAGATAAGTTGAAAAAAATCATGTGGATCCCATCTCAAAAACAAGTGGAAACGGAGTTTCACGGAAAGCAGCAAATTGCTGTTTTTCCTGCGTTTCGTTTGGGAGGGGGGCTGGTAGTATTTTTTAGTTTATTATTTATTATATTTTCTTATAAAATATATATTTTTAATATTAAAATAATCTAAAATTAATAAAAATAAAAATAAATATATTAGAGGGAGATCACTATATAATTTTTGTCTCGCAATCTTAATTTTGTTTTAAATGATATGTTGTTCCGGGATCGCAGAGGCCTTGACGTATAGATTTATAGTTTGTGATGAAATTACAAGTAGTTTGATGAGAGAATAAAAATAAATGTCTAATTTACTTGAATTATTAATTATATTTTATTATTATGATTATTAAATATTTAAAAAACAATACACACACACACACACACACTTTAAAGTAATTTCACAATTTGAAAGCTATATGAAAAACTTGGTAACCAAACACTTGAAATTGCTTTTCATTAACCTCAAACTCAACCACAGTTTTAGCCAAACACTTTAAAAATTATTTTGAATCGCAGCTAAAGTGCTTTTCATGAAACTGTTTTTTTTTTAATTTCAACCACAAAAGCAAAAGAAATACCAAACACAGTCCTAATTATGCACGACGATTATTAGGGAGAAAAATAGAAAAAACTGACGGGGAGGACACGCAGACGAGAGCATGAAAATAATACACGGAGAACAATATTTTTACAGCATCAATCACAAAAAAAGCAATAGCCAACATCGACAACTCTCTCTCACAAAACAACCACGTTGACATCCCTCTTTCCTCCAACAGCAGCAGTCACAGATGAGCAACAACAACTGCTCCTTTGGCACTGGAAGCCTCTCCTCTTCACTGGTAGCACCTGCACCAGTCCAGTTTTCTCCCACAACTCCGGAGTTAATCAACAGCAACAACAACATAACACAACAACAACCTTCTGATGCTCCTCCCGGTCACCAAAGGCTACTATTTCTGATGTCATCACCACCACCATAAGAAGAACCATCTCAGCCTCCTCTACCTGACAACAGCGATAGGTGAGTCTCTCGCCGCTGTCAGTCAACCACCTTGTTACTGTTCACGTAAGAATTAATTCACTCTGTATTGTCCACTCAATACGTGAACAGTGCAACAACCCCTCTCTCTCTCATTTTTGTTTTTTGTGCTAGTGGGCTAGACCTGTTCTCGGCCTTGCCTAGTTGGCTGGGTCGGGGCCAGTCTAAGTCCAGTTGGGCCGACCCATTTACTTGGGCCAGTCCAAATCTAATTTTTTTATTTTATTTAAAAAATAATAATATAAAAAATCAGATTTCTAAAAAACAAAAAATAATAAATAAAAAAATATGTTGTTTTCGTGCATATGGATGAATTCCAAAGCTTTTCAAAGCCTATGTGTCGTAAACAAAATATAACATATTTCTCATGTTTTGAAACGAAAATTAGATATCATAACTAGTTTATGATTATCTATTGGAATTTGGTCAAAATATCAAAAAAATTAACAAATATTTTATTTTAGCTATCAGAGTGTAAAATTACATTGTAAAGTATACCCACAGAAAATAAAATATTTTTTCTCCTAGTAATCTTAATACTAGGTGGCGACTCCTAAGAATTATAGTTGTAATTTTATGACTATAAAACCCTTTTTTTACCGCGTGTCGTGTACCCTCCAGGGATGGCGGGGGGCGAAGCGTGAAAAAACACAATCGCGACAACTATATTAGAAGGAGATCACAAGATGATATGACATTTATCGAATATGATCGCAATCATAATTTTATTCTTGATGATATTTCACCATATGTTATTCCTCGATCAAATAGCCAAGATTCGTAGAGACCTTCACATATGGATTTAATTCGTGATGGAATTGCAAGTAGTTTGATGGGAGAATAAAACAAGTGTCTAATTTACTTGAATTATTAATTATATTATCTTATTATGATTATTAAATCTACAATATTTAAAAACAATACACAAACACATGTATGTATATGTGTATGTGTATGTGTGTGTATGTATATGTCATTTGAAGTAATTTCACAAGTTGATAACAATATAAAAAACATGTAACCAAACACATGAAACTGCTTTTCATTAAATCTCAAACTCAACCATAGTTTTAACCAAATACTTCAATTTTAATTATGAACCGTAGCTAAAAGTGTTATTCATGAAACTGCTTATTTTTAACCTCAACCACAACCATAACCATAATACCAAACAAGCCTTAAAGAACATGGAGCTTTGCCTGCTAAGTTTTAAATCTAAATAAGACCTCTTTTTTCATCGAGCTTTAATTACATGTGAGCCCGGTTGTGCTATTGGTTAGATTTTTATTTTTGGCATAAAAATAACATTCGAGTGTCACGAATATGTATTTTTATATATAAAAGAAAACCCACCATTCGAGATTTTAATTAAATGCTAGAAAAAATTGGCAATAAAAGAAAATAGATACTTTTTTTTTATATATAAAAAAACTAATATAACTCAATTCTCAATCCATTAAATATTAAAATGATGAAATAAGATAAAACAAAAAACTCCAAACAAATAGTTGTGGTTAAACCCATGTTAGCATGACAGACCTATATAACTTTAGTAATGAGAGTCAAGTCAATCCAAGCTATCTTGTCCAACCCTATGTTACTTGAGATTAAAATAACATGATAAAATAAATTTCAAAGCTTTTTTTAAAAAAAAATATCAATCATGATTAACTTTTCAGACTTATGATCTTGTTGATTATACTTGAAGCATCATATCTAAAAAAACCATGAACCATAGTTCTCGACCATTCAAATATTGAAGAATGAAATTTAAGAAAATAATTTCAGTTAAATAAAAATATTCCAAAAAAATAATAATTAAAAGAATGAGGATAAAAAAATATAAATTATATTCGATTGAAGAGTAAAATTAAAAAGAAAATTCAATGTAGCAAATTGACCTAAAAAACAATAAACAAATGAGGATCAAAATTGATATAAAAAATAAAAATAGTATTTTTTGAGTGAATGGTGGGATTGAAAAGAAAAACAGTTTTAATAAAAGGGAAAGAAATTTCAAAAGAATGAGAACAAATTGGTAAAAATAATATACTATGAACTGGATTAAAGGATAAAATTGACAAAAGAAATATACAAAATGGCCAAGAAGAAAACTAGAAATTAAAAGAATAAAAACCAAATTGGATAAAAATAATTTACTAGAAATTGGGAATGAATGGTGAATTGAAAACAAATAAAACTCTTATGAAAAAGCTTAGAGAGAAAATTAAAAATGAAAAGAATAAGGACTAAAGTTGAAATACCATCACTAAGGAGGGCTAAACTAGCATTTTCATAGATGAGAGAGAAAGTATGGGAAAAATCCCTCATTGACGATGAATCATTCAAGGCCTGTTTGGGAGAGCTGTTGTGGTAGCTTTTCAAAATATTTTTTGTGCCGAAATACATTCAAATGATATTTTTTTATTTTTTTAAAATTATTTTTGACATCAGCACTTTAAAATGATCTAAAAACATCAAAATATATTTATTTAAAATAAAAAATAAAAAAAATAAAAAAAGCAAAAGCTGCGGCTCAACCATATCTGATATACATTGTCTTTAAAAGAAGATGACACGACTGAAGAACGCAGACGCCTCCCTTACTCTAGTGCATAGTTAAAATCCATCCTGTTTTAGTTTTGGTAACAATTTTTTTTATACAAGTGGTATTTAGAAGGCACGTGCATGTTGATATATTGTATTAAAAAAATAATAAACTCTTTTAAATTCAGAATTAAATTTCTTGAAAAAAGTAAACATTACAAGTCAATCTTTCTGGTTGGGCTGATTTATAGATCAGTGACCATCTGATTTAGACCTCACATGAACAATTAGGTTGACTGGCATGTGGGTGAAGCAAATCACTATATCATCCCCATCCTTTTCAAAACGTCAATAATTCATCTACCTGCTCTAAAAATAAAGACCGAGTCTTTGAGTTTACTTTTCTCTTGAGAGAATTACAAGCCCATCTTCCTGCGGAAAAATAGCCCCCCCCCCCCCCCCCCCCCCCAAAAAAAAAAAAAAAGAAAAAAGAAAAAAGAAAGAAAGAAAAGGGCATTGCTTGCATAATTTATTGTGATTTAGGTGTTTTTGGTAGAAGTGCTGTTGAATTGGGGCAAACCAGCACACTGATTATGAACCACTTACTTTATGTTAGAGAATAATATAAATTATATTATGAAGCCTCACTTATAAGCTTAAGTTTTTAGGTAGGTGAGATGGTTTCTTAACATGGTATCAGAGCCTTGTTGACCCAACGGTCACGAGTTCGAATCTCACCACCCTCATTTTATTTAATAAAAAAACAAAGCACTAGGTGATGTGAGTTTGTGCAAGTTTCAAGCCCAAAAGATTTTCACTTGAGGAGGTGTGTTAGAGAATAATATAAATCATATTATGAGACCTCACTTATAAACTTAAACTTTTAGGTAAGATAGTTCCTTAACACTGTATACGAGGATCACATTCGGTGAGATGGTCAAGGTATTTTTGAGCCAAAAAGTCCACCGCGATCTTTCAGCAAAAGCACCCAAGAATCCACCTGATTTATGACTTTGCACGGGAAGAATGAAAATGCTAGAAACTTTGTTGATTAATGACCAGAATTAAACGAATATTATTTTTAACATAAATTTTTAATATAATTTAAATAATTGGTGTGTGAATAAAGTAATAATATAAAAGAATTGTTGGCTGATATATTTTGGTGAAACCAAAATCTTTTATAAATTCTCTATCCCGTATAGTTAGAAAAACCAAAAAAAAATTAATGTGTAGATAAACAAAAACTGTTTTTTTTTTTTTTGCTACTAAATAACCATGACTAGTAGAAGTCATGGAGTAGAACTCTTTTAAGTAATCTGCTTCGATTGTTTTTTAATATGTTTTTTTTTTTCAGAAATGTATTAAAATGATATTTTTATTTTATTTTTTAAAAATTATTTTTGACATCAACATATCAAAATGATCTAAAAATACCAAAAAATTTAATTTAAGGTAAAAAATAAAATAAAAATCAATTTTTTTTAAAATATTTTTAAAATGAAATACCACAGAGACACTAAATAAGAAGGTTTCTTTTCTAGAGATAATGTTCAAGAGTTAATGATATAAAACATGCAAAGACACATTGCAAAATTGGAAAGAGATGTTTAAGAACACCTTGTAAAGATTTATTGAGAAATTAAATCATTAATTGATAAAGTTGGGGAGCAATTAAGGTCGCGAAAAGAGTGATCATATATATATATATGTGATAAATTTTAAAAACTCATTTAAAAATATGAGAAGAGAGACAAACTTCTTAATTTAGATAATTAGATCTTATCATGGATCCTACTAATTTACTTATGTTAACTCAAACTAGAATTTTTTTATCCCCTTTTTAAATTGTTCTTCAACATTAACTGTTTGAGAATCGAGCTTCATGCATTTTAATTTTTTTTTCTATGGGCTTGTGAATTTCACAACTTGAATAGGGTTAGTTCAGGTCGGTCGATTTAATACATCTTTATCATAATATTTAGAGAAAAAAAAGATGTAGTTTGGTATGTCATTATTTTAATATATTCTAAAAAAACCATTCAATACAAATTAGATTTTTATTTTATAATTAAATTATTTTTTTACTAAAAAAAACATGCAGCAACGTATTACTTATTTTTAACATTTAAAAAAAAAATAATCGTGTTGTGCATAGTCAAGATAGATTTCTGTTTTAACCACCTCCTTGACTTTTTAGTCCAAAACTAAATTTTCAGGTAAACGTAAGATGAGTTTAACCAATCAAATGATCTAAACCCAGCTCATCCTGTTTCCATTCAAAGAAAGAGGGAGAGGGAGGTCCGGCTCAGACATCCACGTGGAGACATTCAATTGGTTCAAACACCTCAATCACCACCCATTCATGACATCAACTTATCTTATCGTAATCTAATTAGTAATTACTACAAGTATCAGAGTATTCTTAGACCCCTCTAGTTCTGTGAGCTTTAAATAAAAACGAAATAAAAATGATTTAGTGTCACTTGATTAATTAATTAATAAAATATCAGTTTGATTAATTAAAAATTAAATGACTTGACTATAGTTTTTTAAATTTAAAATAATACTGTTTTAAAATGATAAATATTTGAAGTTTATCCACCAAATTTATGATTTCGCAGATGAGATTTATACACTATTTACTTTTATACTTGAAATTATATTTTAAAAATAAATTTAATTTGAAAAATCTTTTTATTTTTTTTAAGGATAACGCACAATTTATAATTTTGATTAACCGTCGTAAAAAGAAAATAAAAGAGAGGAGAGAGAGAGAGGGGTCAAGTGGCGCGAAGACCACGTCACAAGTAAATGCAGGAAACGCGGACAATAAAATGGGAAGTGATTGTGTTGTCAACAGTTGCTGGATTCCTCATCTAGGTTTTTTCTCTTCACTTTCTTGATTTTCTAAATCACAACTATATTCCTTCCCTATATATTATCTCCACCTGCATACACTAGCAGTTATCCATGATTGGCAAAGAAATCCTTCACAAGATGAAGGTATGTATGTATCCTTGTAGTGTACAAACTATTGATCGGAGATCTTCAATATATCAACCATTATATTTGTGTCGGCTACTTGCCCTGTTTTTTCTTTTGTTTTTTTCCTGGAATTCATGAATCTTTTCTTGCTTGGTCTACGTGTGCTCGGAGACTTCATAAATGTGTTTTCTTACTAGGACTTACAATTAAACACATGGTTTTTTGATTTATTTGTTTGAAGTGATATGGATAGATGGGGTTACAGATACTGTTCATAGTAAGCCTTAACATCATCCCAGTTCTGGTCTCTTTTGGGGGTACTTTTAACAACATTAAAGCCAGATGTTAATTATTTGTTGCAGTATCTAGTTTATTGAGAATTGGGAACTTTCATGATCATACGAAATTAAAGTATTTTGACAATAACAATCACGATCTACATTCAGAGATAAGGAATTGTAGAACAAATTATGTAATATCAATGTGCAGTGATACTGGGATATAATGTCAATGAGATGGGATTTTAAAATGTGTTTTAGTCGGAAGGAACCAAGAACATGGCAGTTATTATTTGACTTTACAATCTCTATATTTAACCAAGTTGCTATGATTTTTGTTTGGGAGGAAGACATCACGTTCGAAGAAGAATTGTAAAACTCTTTTGTTTCAAACAATTATAATTGAACTATGGAAGTATTTTTAATTAATAGGGTTTTTTGGTTTGTTCAGCTCTTTGACATTGATTACTGATTACACATGCATTTTTCAATGGATTACTAACTGTGTGAGTGACCTAAAAGTTTGAATGCACCTATTGCAGGAAAAGGTTGGATTAGGTTCTTCTCCAGATTGCGGAAAGGGTAAGAGTAAGATGTCGAAGCACATAACACATGGCTTTCACTTAGTAAAGGGGAAATCACATCATGACATGGAAGATTATGTTGTTGCTCAATTTAAGGAAGTCAATGACAATGAACTTGGTTTATTTGCAATATTCGATGGTCATTTGAGCCATGTTATTCCTGATTATTTGCGAGCTCATTTGTTCAACAATATCTTAAAGGAGGTAATGCATTCTATCTGTGTGTTGTACGTCATTACTAAAGCATCATTTTGTGAGCTACTTTGTAGGTTTAAATTTTTTACTATGGTTATAGGATTGGATTCTAGGGTTGGTTGCTAAATGGCCTCTCATTTTTAACTGGAGCTGAAAATTGGTATTTCAACTTTCATGATGGACTAAATATGCTTGCTATTTCCCCTTCATAGCTTGTTCGTTCTGGTTGTAGTTTGCTGTTTTAGCTGGGTTTGATTAAAATAAATGTCTATTTCTTGTTTGAATATTTCCTACAAGCAGCCAGACTTTTGGACACAGCCAAAAAATGCTATGAGGAGAGCATATTGTATTACTGACAATACAATTTTGGAGAAAGCCGGTGATTTGGGTAAAGGAGGTTCAACAGCTGTCACGGCTATACTAATTAACTGTCAGAAGCTGGTTGTAGCAAATGTAGGTGACTCTCGAGCTGTTATCTGCCAGAATGGTGTTGCCAAACAACTCTCAGTTGATCATGAGCCAAGCATGGAAAGGAAGGACATCGAGAACAGAGGTGGCTTTGTGTCAAACTTTCCTGGTAAGAGCTTTTCCGAGTTTCAAGATAAATATGATTATGATTGTGTTGTGAGAATTGGAGCATTGGAAATTAGATTGTTAGGACATTGCTGCTTTTAATGCCTTTAGGTTTTGAGTCTTGCAAATGCATGCTGGAAATTTGAAAATGAATTGCATATTGTGCACTCTTTCACAGGGCAAGTGGATGCTTAAATGATAGAATTTGCAACATGTTATTACACTGATTTGGTGTCCTGTAACCTGTTGATGGATAGACTTGGGTTAATCTTTTTAAACTGATGGAACTGCAATTTTCTAGTAACTAAGCTTGCACTTATTGCTCATCATTTTCAACTGTTTTCAGACATCCGTTGTGAGTACGCAATCTGTTGCACTATGATCAACCATGTGATTCTTCTCTGTTCCAATATCAATACCTTTAGACTATCTCCTTCTTATATGGATGTTTCAATCTGTCTGTCATTATCAGAATTAACTTTCCAACTTTATGAATTCAGGGGATGTCCCGCGTGTTGATGGACAGTTGGCAGTGGCAAGGGCATTTGGTGACAAGAGCTTGAAGGAACATCTTAGTTCAGAACCAGATGTTGCAATGGAGACGATTGATGATGATACAGATTGTATTATCTTAGCAAGTGACGGATTGTGGAAGGTTTCTTTCACTTGGAACTTTCTACCTCTAATATATCTTTCAAACTAATCTTTGTTGGAAAGATAAATTATTTGATTGCCTCTTTTATGGGCTAAAATCTGTTCCTCAATTCGATGCCAGGTGATGTCCAACCAAGAAGCAGTGGATTCTATCAAGAACATAAAGGATGCGCTGTCTGCAGCAAAGCGGCTTACTGAAGAAGCACTTAATAGGAGGAGTTCAGACGATATTTCCTGTGTAGTTGTGAAATTTCATTGAGATGACGCCGGTTTCCTCTTCTCGCTCATGTTTGATAAGAAACTCTCAGAGGTGTGTAATAAAATGTACATTTATATCTATCGTGCATGTTTTCTGCTGCATTAGTAGCTGGTTATCATGTTCTGTTGCAAGTATACATGCTTGGTGTGCTTGAATGCTATGGCGAACACTCTCTTTGATGCCAGCCTTAGCCCTCGAAGGAGGGTGGGTTGCTCCAACTATCGTTTCCAATGTTTCCTTGCTACCAAATTATTATATTATTGTTATTATGGACAAAAGAAGGATGGTGTTTTACTGTAGATATAGACTCGGTTGCACTGTGGATTCGACATTATTTTATGTTGTTCATCAGGGCCACCACAGCCTTTCTTAAATATTAGCTTTGGTCCGCAGATTTCAAAGTCTTTCTTGAATGGTCCTTGCCCTTCATTTGTGGTACATGTTGGTCCCTAGATGGAGAGAAATAGAGAACCGTGAGGGAGAAGGAAGGAAAGAGAAAACTCTGATGAACTTCATCAGGCCATGACATTCAAAAATCTGTGTCCATTTATTCTTAAAAAAAATTATTAGTGTTTTGGGATTCATATGTTTGTGGAAGCTGTTAGAGGAGTTTATAAAATGGTTTTGATATTTTAACGGGATGATTGTGCTTTTAGAGGTAAAAATGGAGAGATTAATAGTATGTTTGATATTGTGGTATTTTAAAATGTTTTTTTTTTTGCTTGGAATATATTGAAATAATATATATATATTTTAAAAATATTATTTTTAACATTATTTTTTAAAAATCCTTGTGAAGTAGAGAATGATGGGTTTTTTTTTTTTCTAAAAAAAATTAATAGTCATGGACTCATTTGATAAAATTATGCATCATTTCAATATAGATTGCTTGATCAATCTTATGAATATTGATTTTTGTATTCTTTTAATTATTGACTCTCTCAATTATATTTCTAAGTGTTATCAATAATTAATTTCATGATTGATATTTTATTTATCAAAACTATAAAATACATTTAAACTTGAAAGTAAAAATACACATGATATTAAATACTATAAAATCTTTAAAAATAATATTAATTAGTTTTGATTTCACTCACCAAAATTGCTAGATTTATTTGAAATATTAAAATAGATTTTGTAAGGTTACCAATATGAACTTGCAAGACACGAAGGTTACCAGGCAAGTACTTGCAAGACGAAAAAAGACCTAGGCAATATGTTGTTCATTCCATTATAAGTAGTCCACACACAATTGTATTATGAATGAATTTGCATAGCATATGTTTTTTTTAAGTAATGTAGTTTTTTTAATCTCAATTTGATCCTGCCATGTGAGTTTTATTCGAGATTGACCTATATAGTTTGTTCGATAAGCTCGATGTGGGGCTCTTATTGGATCAAAAGAAGCATCTTGTCATTGAATTGACACTTGATTTTGCAAAAACTTATTTAGATTTTTCTCTCAAAAGATTGGAACTAAAGAAAACTACAACGAGCCTCCCTAATGACACCAGGAAAAGTTCTAATCCACGCGAGCCTCCCTGATGAGATGGCCTGCCTCACACGTTAGTGCATTAGAAACGTTTTGCCCTTTTCATTCAATCTAGCCTCCGATCTCCGATAACTCCAATTCAGTCACGACTTTTTCAACAAACATTATATGCCATTAAAAAAACCGAGATAAAACGGCGTTGTTTTTATCACGGTTTTAATTCTGGTCCGTTCCGGAAATACCGGCCGGAACATCTCGGTACTATTCCGGATGTGCCGTTCAAATCCTTCTTAATTTGTGATTGTGTTTCTAATTTTGAGATTATGTTTGTTTGACTTTGTGTTTATATTGTATAATTTAAAGTTAATTTATCTTGAATTTTAATTATGCTTGTTAAATTAATATTTTATTTTTTTTAATATATATATATATATATATATATATATATATATATATATATATATATATATATATATATAATTTATTGTATATGAACAGTATAACCCCAAAACGGCACGCTGAAATGCTTCGAAACCGAAATATTTTGTACCAATAGAAAAACCGGAACAGTCTTGACAACTTTGGTTTCGATATTTTATTGGGATGATTGTGCTTTTAGAGGTAAAAATGGAGAGATTAATAGTATGTTTTATATTACGGTATCGATTATTTTTTTAAATATTTTTTTATTTGAAAATATGTTAAAATAATATTTTTTTTAAATTATTTTTAACATCAATATATCAAAACGATATCAAAATATATAAAAAATACCTTCAAGCAAAGAAAAAAATGAAAATAAATCTTTTCAAAATTGTTTTGAAACGTTAAAAATAAAACTAATAGCTTAAAAGTTCTACGAAGTGTTCTTTGTGTTTTGAATTGTTGTGCTACACAAACCTATGCCTATCAAAACTAATTACTATTGTAATAATAATAAAAATTATTATTATTATTATTATAATTTTTTGGTAGTAAGATGAACCCAGCAAAGTTCTTTTGCAGTTAGGCAAGAACAAACCGCATCGTCAATATTATTCTTTTTAGGATAGCTATAAGATACCACTAATTAAGCCAATGGTGGTAGAACCTTAAACGCCATTTTACACACAATACATGCAGCCTCTGTCAGACAGCATTAAAACAAGTAGATATACTAAAGTAAAGGTAGACCATACGATCCCTTATACTGTTCGATCTTAATTATACGGTCCCAAACATGGGTAGAACTAAGCTGTTACTTGACAGAAGAGAGGGAGCATGCCGCCGGTTTGGTCTTTATCTGATCTGGGATCGCTTGTAAGAGGAGCTTCCTTGGGGTGGGATGTTCATCTGAAATCTTCCTCTTTCATCAGCTGGCCTGCACGGGCTCTCTTTCAATGGAGTACCGACGCCTTTGCGGCTCGAACCCTCTCCAATAGATTCAGCCGAGCTCTTCCGGCGCCTCTCGTTGTGCCCTGCCAAACGCCGACGGCAGCTCCTCTTTGTTTCATCAAACTCCGCCAGCTCGTGGAACCTGCAAAGGCTCATGGTTATATAATGGTGGAAGCAACTTGAACAGAACCATATGCATAGCAGGTCACTGCTGGAAGATAATTACATGGCGCTGAAATTGACTTTCAACTAAATTTTGGTAGAAACACCTCTTGTCGAAAGTGTAATCACAGGGAAATTTGCATGGAAAGGGAAAACACAAATTACTTAGGAAATTTGCATGAAAATACGTTCTACTGATAGAAAGATAAATAAGCGAAATCGCATGAACAGAGAAATACCTGCTGCATTGCTGACAAAACCTCTGCCTGAGGCCAGCAACAACCACAGATGGTGACTTTGCATGAACCTCGCAAACTTTGTGTCTCCTGTGGTACCTCTTAGCATCAGCTAAATTAAATCCACACTTCTCCACTTGGCAAGATGGTGAAGACGCTCCGCCACTACCAATCCCTCTCTTCCCATACATAACACCAGCTCCTTTCTTCTTTTCATCATCGGCAAAACCAACGGCGCCGCCGCCACCCTCATCTTCTTCCATGTCATCCTCCAGCTCATCCTCAATCAGGAAGTCATCTTTGTTGATCATTTTTTCTTTCAAACTGTTATGCTTCCCTTCAAGAGTCTTAGCGTCCATTATTTTCGGGCGGATACTACACAGTTGAGGTATTGTGTGATAGCTTGCAAGGTGAGGAGTGGCACTTGAAGTGCTAAAATGAAGTTCTGTAGGAGAGATTATAAAGGAAGAGGTGAAAAAAGTTGGGAGGACCACAAGCAACATATTCTTGTGTGTTTTTCCATGTATGGTGTCAGTTGACAATGAATGAATGATTAGAAATTTTAAAGAAAAGAGTGTGGAGCTTGTTTGTTGTGATTTGCTGTGACAGATAAATTTTCTGCTTAATCGTTGTTATTGGTGCTTTTAATGACATATTCATTTGACACTACATGTGTATGGTTGACGCTCAATTATTGCTTCCCTGGAGGTGAAAACGAAATCAAACGGTATTAGCATGCCTAAGCAATCATTGTTTAGCAAGGGCATTCGGAGAGTAAGTCTGTGAGTTAGTAAACAATTTGGTTAAAAAAAAGTATGAAATTCTGGTAATATAGCAGGTGCATTTTATGCCAAATGAATCACTTGACATGTTTTGGTAAATCTTCTAACTATTTTTTTATAGACATGAAAAGGGTTAGGTAGGAATTAGGATTGATGGCTGTCAATGAAAGGATGAAGAAACAAAAGTTGGGTGATTTCGAGTCAAATCGGCTGTTCATCAAATTTAGAACATGGGACGGCCGGAAGGATATAGTTTTCGAACAGAATGCTAGAACATAGCACAGATTTGATCACTCAATTTTCCTGAAGAAGAAATCAAAACACAGACGGACTGGATTATCTTCAACAAAGGGCCCCTTAAGCCATTAATTTCTATTTTTTATCACCAGTTTTTCTGAATTCTTTCTTGACGCTCTATCTTGACATACTGTAATGGCATGCAGCAAAGCAAATTTCCTGGTACCTGTGTGGGTTACAGAGACACTGAGTTGCACTCAAGTGAACCGTGTTAGGGAAAACATTACATCAATGGCAGAGGCATGAGAGGGACTTGTCAAATTTTAGTGCACCCTTTAATGTATTGGTACAGAATCAATGCTTACACAATATTGTGCTTCTCATGGCTGGACAAGCATTGCACTGTAACAGAGTACCCTATGCTTCTTTTCTGCTGAAATGGACTAATAGTTTTCTAGTCTTTTGTTCATGCAAACCTTTATTCCTCTTATCTTTTCTCCTCGTGTCTCTTTTACCGGATGCATGACTCACAGGGCCAGGTGCGAATTGATTAATTCAATTTTTCAAGATTATTGTGTTGCCACTGAATCCTGGTTTTATATCAGTGCGTTGGTTTAAGGTACAAGTCTAAGGTCTTTTGTGCAATAAAGTTCGGGACATGGCTGAGTGGCCTTGAAACAACGTAGTACATGCCACGATTGTTGGGAAGACAACCTCAGCAGTGACATGACCTAACACAAGTTTTCACGTGGCTCTTGTACCAAGCAGGCACAAATGGAAGACTTTAGCAAATGTCTGAGAAAAACGGATAGACAGATGAAATCATACAAGGCGTGATAGCTCATTAGAATTTGAGAAAAGCTTTTGTTTATACATCTAATAGTAAGAGGTTAAGGGCTGAGCTAATTTTGCACATACAGATATAGTTTTGTAGCACTGAAAAAGGAGCTATGCTTATAAGCATCCTTCCTATTCCTGCACATATCATATATGTGATTGGCTGTTACTTTTTGTTTTGGATTCGAGAAATCTCATCCCCTGAAAGTGTACTTTGTGGATCCAGATGAGCAAGTAAGACCCCGGCTATCTTAGGCTCTTACAAGGGATACATACTTTGACTCGAAATCGAGAGCTACTGTGCAGATCGCAAACCATCTGCTATTACGCCACGCCTCTTGGAGACAATGTGATTGGCTGTTACCTATCAGTTTATTATTAAGCGTTCATAGCACAATCATAAAGAATATATGTGAAAGACATGTTTAGCCAAGAGATCAAACCATGAAGAATTAAGTATCTCTCGAAATTATGCCAGTCAGATATCTATAACCAATCTTCTTGAACATCTTGATTTTCTGTAATCTGCAAGGAAAATGGCAGATGGTATCAAAGATATTAGCATTTAGCATGGGTGAGTAAGCATAGTAGGTGGAGAAGGATTGGTCTCGAGTTCAAATCACATGGAAGAAAAGGTCGTACACCACTGCCAATTACTTCAATTCCCAGCAAACATCTAAATGAAAATCAAAAAGAAAAACACTTCAACAGAGCTAATTTGAGCTATCATTATTAAATGAGATTTATGCTTAGGAAATGGGAACTCTCAAATATCCCAATCCATTTCCACCACTCACAGGTGTGATTCCATGGTCCTGTGTCTACCTACCTTTCACCCCTCCACTCTTCCGCGTCTCTCTTTTCTTTTCTCCTTTTATGATAACAGATTAAAGGGAATGACCTTTGCATATGATTTTGACTACCATAAAGTGCCCATTACTCTCAATATCGGAGTTGGATATTGGTCCTGTATTCTCTCCAGATTCTCTAATTTGTTTGGGCTGGGAATCACGAAGATTAGATGGTTGATGAAGGAAAAAAAGAGAATACAAATGAATGGATCATGACTTTGTTTTCGAGAATAACATTTCTTGTCTATAAAGAGAACCAAACAGCTGTTTGATAGGATGGATATCTTTCAAGTCTTTAAAGAAGTGTTTGCTGTTGTACAGTCAGTTTCTTTCTAAATTGTTTTCATTATTATTTTGTAACATCAATATATCAAACCAATACAGAAACACAAAATCAAATAATTTAAAACAAATTGTTATGAAAAATTGTTAAGTGCACGAGTTTTGTTCAAAAATTGGCTTCAACAACAAGATTTATTTTCCAGAAGATTTGAGGATAGACCCGAGGTAGCAGTAGCCTCCTGAAAAGATCCGGTAGCCTTAGATCAGCAAATCACTCCAAGAATGTGACAGTAGCTTGAAGCAACAATATATCAATTCTTTGATGAGTTGTGGTAGCTGAGCAAGCACACGTGTAAGGTAGCCAACAGCAAAGTTTTCAGCACATGACAACAGCCAACGATGAACCAGTAGTAGCCCTTGTTGGAAAAAGATCACGACAACAAGTTGTTGATAAATTCCAGCGTCTAACAAGTTGGCGTGGCAACAATAGAGACCTTGATTTACAACAACAGCTTGAAGAACATATAAATGCACTTGCACAGTAAACTTATCGGAATCTGATTTTACGATTCTACCTGATTTTGCCGGGTTTTGATTTTTTTAACCCGATTTTACCAGATTTCTAAGTTTGACTCGTAAAATCATATGATTTTATACAATTTTACGAGTCAAAACGCTTTTTAACGACCATGGTAGTAGCTGTTTATTCTATCAATGAACAGTAGCAGACGTGACACTCCAACAGTTGTAAGAAGATGCAAAAACAGTGTTTAGCCAAGTCCACCACCAGCCTGCAGCAAATCACAACAGCTACAACTTGAAAATAAAAGGAGTGACAACAATTTTGAACTACAGGTTCCACAAAAAAAAAAAAAGAGTAACAATAATCTTGAACTACAAGTTCAAAAACAATATTTTATAAACTGTTTTTAGCAGCAGAGATGGGAGACCTTCGAATTGTTGGTGGGGTTAAGAAGCTTAACATTCAGAATTATAGTACATGGTCAACATGCAAGATGTCCTACATCCAAGGCCAAGATCTATGGGAAGTAATCAAGGGCAGTGAAAACATACAATTAGCTGAAGATATGAATGGAGAATTAAAGCCAGTAAGGCAATTTTTGCATTGAAAACCATGATTAAAGAGAAGATGTTGGAGCAAATTCAGGATGCTACAACCACAAAAGAAATATGGGACATTTTTGCCTGTCTCTCCTCAAAGAAAATGATGTCAGATTGCAACTTCTCAATAACAAGTTGTTGTTTATGATACAACAAGATATGAGAATTCCTTAATACTTTAATGTGGTGAAATCAATATGTCATTCATTAGATTTCCAAATTAGAACCTGAAACAACTATCGGTGAAATAAAAATGAAAACCAGTAATCATTCATGGCTTAAAATCCGAATATAAGAGTTTTATTGCTAGAGTATGTTAAAGAATACAATTGTTATAGCCCAAAAATCAATCTTAGTTGAAAAAACTATGAATCTAATTGAAGGTTTGGAAAAACAAACATAATTAAAAAGAATACAATTGATGTTGAATATGAAACTATCATTGTCAATCTCTGGTGATGATGGAAAACAAATGACATCAACACTATTGAGGCATGATATTATGAAAAGAGGTTGATACTGAAAAGGAGTGTTGGAACTTTACAGTATTTATATTATTATGTATTAGAGATTTATCATTATTAGGAGTTAGCCAGTTGATTAGTTTTCTTCTTAGTTAGATAAGAATGAATCTTTGTTGAATAAAAATAAAAGTCTCAGTTTAAGTACGACTTGTAAGGCTATAAGATACTGTTTGGAAGTGTGGTAAAGATTGATTTTGAAAGTGTTTTTAGTTTAGAAATGTATCAAAATAATGTTTTTTTTTTTGTTTTTTAAAAATTATTTTTGACATCAGCACATGAAAATGATCTAAAAACATCAAATTTTTTTAATTTAAATTAAAAATAAAAAAAATAAAAAATAAAAAATCTTCAAATTTTTTAAAGTATATTTAGAACACAGTGTCAGGCACCTCGATAGTCAGCTTAAACATTCTGATTATGAATAAGAAAGCATTAAAAAAATATTAAGAAAACCAAGTGCTATAATCATGGTGATGACAGGAGAGAAAAACTGGTGATCCATATTCCGTATCCACATTACCTGTCATCTTCTTTGATTCTTTCTGATTACCCTTCAAAATGGATTTATAGGTAATAAATGATGAGTGAAGTGCTGGATTGTATGGATTGCCTATCATCTTTTCAAAATGGTCATTTTTGGTTGCCCTTGAAAATGCTTTCGATGGCTTTGTCATGGAGTTTATCTGTGTCACACTTCACCAATCTTTTTCACTTTGGAATTTGTTTTGGCAATTTAATGGCCAAAGTAAGAACGTATAAGATTCCAAGTCTGATGTTTTTTTGTTTCAACAATGCAACTCGACAAAATTTAGGCACTTTCTATCGTGAAGATAGAATTCCAGTAAGAAAATGTCGTCTAGTGTAGAGAGTGAGCCAGTTCATGGCTCGAAACGTTTCTGCTTCAAGTTCTAGAATCCTTTGTGGTTGCATGAAGGAAATGAACAAAGCTCCTTTGAATACACAACGTTAAGAAAGTCTCATTCTTAAGATGTTAGAGAATAATATAAATGATATTCTGGGACCTCATTTAACAGTTTAAATTCTTAGATGAAATATTTACTTAACCTGGTATCAGAATCTTGTTAACCTAGCGGTCACGAGTTCAAAACTCACCACCCCCATTCTATTTGATAAAAATCAAGCACAAGGTGTTGTGGGTCTGTGCAAATTTCAAGCTTAAAGAACTTTCACTTGAGGGGGATGTTAGAGAATAATATAAATGATATTTTGAGACCTCATCTAACACCTTAAGCTTTTAGATGAGATGGTTACTTAACACCAGAGAATCACTGACAAGGCGTCGTGATCATTTGGGAACTAATTAGCTGTGCACCAGCTTTCCCTGATCAGCCTTTTCCTAGACCAATTTAAGTTTCTCATATACAATATGTGGCTGGTATTTGTTTTGGCCAACCAAAGCTCAGCAAACTCTGGAACTTAAACTTTTTCAAGATTGAGGGCTATGAGAAAACTATTGAAGCCCTTTCATCTCAATTCAGAAACCCTACTGAAAATAAAGATGAACATAAATGAGCTAGTGCGAGTCTGATCACACATCCATTGTTTTCTAACTAAGCCAGCATGATGCAAACATTGTAACAGGCCATGGTGATTGCTACCAAATGCAAGCAAACTTAAAAACCAAGTGCTTTCTCAAACTGCTCTGTCACCTATTCTTCTCAAATAATCAATATTTCTGCAATCTACTGTATCAGCTGGTCCATCAATCTTATTTCTAATCTTTTAGTTGGCCTCTTTGGCTGCTTCCCGTGCACCATCCACTGTTTCCATTGCCGCGTCCCCAATCGTGTCTGCTACTTGTTTTGCTTTTCTAACCCCTTCTTTTGGCAGTGTCTGCCCCTGTAGATTCATCAGGCTCTAGAGCTTGTTGCTTGGCCTCATGCAAGTCTTTCCTAGTTGGATCATTGGTTGCACTATAAGATTTTCCTGGTGTCTTCTTATCTGGGCTATTTGTTTTTCTCTTCTTGTCTCTGCTGCTACACTGGTACCCTGAAAATGTAGCACACGATGGCAAAACAAAGCGTTATTAATGGTCTACTGACAAATAGTCTCCATCATGGAAATACATGTAATTCAATGCTAGACGAGGTAGCCATGCTTTTCAGTGTGAAGACAAACTATATGGCTTTGTGTCTAAATATTTTAGAATACAGAGAGAGATCAGTGTATGAAAATGAGGAATTATAGCTGAGGGATACCTGATATTTTACGTGCTCAACATTGTCTTCTTTCTGAATCATGATTTTGAAGCCACCGATGTGTAAATCATGTGCAGCTAGCTATCTAGTTTCAAATCTTGGGGAACCGGATAGCATCTTAATCTGTTCATAATACTCTTCCATCTCTGAAGAGTTTTTTTAATTCCCTGCAATTCTGAGATATCTACCTTCAAGGATTTACTCCAACGTTTATTGACCCATCGATTCAACATTTTAGTGATGCAATTCTATTTTTTGGAGTTTTTTTTTTTTTTTAACACAATCCCATTTAAGATTAGCCAAACCATATGATCTGCTTTACAAAGTTCATCAAATTCATTAACGAAGCAGTGGAACTTTTAACAATATAGTCAAAATTTCATTCCAACACACAATTTTACGTTTCTTGCAAACGACACTCGGCACCACCATGAAGGGTATATTATGCTGAAGATCGTGGTCAAAAACAAACCATGGTTTTGCCTCAGAGGTGGTGAAAATATCATCACTTTGTCTGATAATACATGCAGTAAATCACATCATGGGCAAACCATCTATCAAGAATATATATTAAAAATATATATATTCAAGAAAGTGATATAGCAAAATAAGTTCTTACGAAGAGATTAAGGAAAACAAGCATAAAATTCTTCCAACAGGGCTTAAAAATTATACAACAAGAAACAACCGAGTAACACACATTCAGATTCTGCAAAACCATAAATTCAAACCAATGAGTCGAAGCTTGTAAGCATTGAAATTTAAAGAAAGAGTCTAATACATAAAATGATTTAAATAAATATCACAATTAGTAATGTCATAATACGTTCAACACAATCATTGCCAAGACACCAGAAAATGAACAATCAGTGCCTCAGATTAAGTACCGAATAATCATATGGGAAATCATTATTTAGATGCCTATGATTTAGATTTATTTTCATGGATATAGAATATGATAGCATATAAAAGGTTAACATCATCATAGGCAAAAACAAGAGAAACGCAACAAAACCAAGACAAGGAAACAATTATCAAGAGCAAGAAAAAATTATCAAAATTAAGCAACCAAATGCTTGCAGAAAAGCTTAGAAAGATCAAAACTTTCATATACTTGGCATTAGAGTAGAGAAACAACTTAAGAGAGCTGATCATGAACATGTTGAGAGACCAAAAAGGAAAAGAAAACTGTGGAAAGCAGAGGAAAACTCTAGTTTTTGTTACAGACAAAACCAGGATGATCCATGCATGTTGTACGATTTCTGTAGCAAAAAATGTTTACCCCCTCGAGCAACTTTAGGCCCATTTGTTGAGAATTTAAGGTTGAAGGTCCAATAACTACACCCGAGAAGAGATTGGTGACAAAATATCAGTTAAAATTCATAATCTTCAGACATCTAGGCCTCTTGGTAGAGCCCAATATGACATAACCCGTATCCAAATCGGTCTTTGAGGTTTGAGGTTGATGGATCCACGCAATTGTGTCTTATCATCCATGACGACTTTCGACACGAAAGTTGCTCAACAAGAATTGAATTTCCATTTTCAATCCAATCGAAATGCATCTATAACAAGGGTTTGTTTGGTATTGCGGTTACTGTTGTGATTGAGATTGAAAAAAAGTAATTTTAAAAAAAGTGTTTTTTCCGCGGTTCAAAATAAGTAGTGAAGTGTTTGGTTAAAACTTAGGTTGAGTTTGAGGTTGAAAAAAAGTTGTTTTATGTGTTTGGTTAAAAAGTTTTTTATTTTGCTTTTAACTTGTGAAATTACATAATATACGTGCTCGCGCACACACACACACTATATATATATATTGTTTTTTAAATATTTAATAATTATAAAAAAAAATATAATTAATAATTCAACTAAATTAGACACTTGTTTTTATTCTCTCATCAAACTACTTGTAATTTCATCCAAACTAAATCTATACGTGAAGGGCTCTTCGATCCCAAAACAATCGTAAAATATCATTTAAAACAAAATTAGAATTGCGAGACAAAAATTATATATATATATAGCTTAGCGCCCCTCAGGTCAAAACGGTTTGCGGAAAGCAGCAATTTCCTGCTTTCCGCAAACCGTGGTTTGCAACTTTAAAATTGATGGATCCCACCATTAATTTTAAAGTTGTCAAACACTACAAAAGAGGTACAAACTGCGTTTTCAACAAAACACAATTTGTACCACATAATCAAACGAGCGCTAAGAGACTGAATGGACTGCAGGTTTTTTGAATTTTTAAGTTTTTAATAGGAAAAATGCAATAGTAATACAATGCCTGTAAAATTATATGATACTAGACATTTTATTTTTGATGCATGCATGAGATAGGATAGAAGGTAACTTTGTCTTCTCAAGCATCTGTACTTTTTTGACTTGTTCAATCTTATCCGATTCAATCATGATCATGTCTTTGAATTCCATTTTCTTACCAAACAAACCTAAAATTGACTTACATGAAGATAAAACTCGTGGTGGTTACTGGGGATGGTAAAGAGATGTGCATTTGAATACTTTTTCTCTTTATGACACCAAGGAGCTCAAGTTTACATTTGTTTCATGATTTTTTTTGTTTTTGTTTTTGTTTTTAGCACAATTAAAAAAATATATGAATTACCGTAATTGAGAAAATAATTAGAGATCTAGATATTTTCATACCTGGGAAGATAACAATCTAGATAAAGGAGCAGACTTCATTCAGCAGCATTGTAAGCTAAGTGGATTTTTCCATGGAAGAACATGATTGTATTAAAGAAGATCTGAAATTTACAGAATATTGTGTCACCAGATTTAACAATGTTTTCAAAAAATCTTTTATTTCTTTCTTCCCAAATCAGATACACAATCAGGCCTAAAGAGACTCTTCTCATTCTTGGCTGCAATCATTTCTCGTTGTTGTTAAGTCATCTAAGTGCATTATTCAGAGAATTCATATTCCAAGTAATCCTCAACCATGATTTGACCCTCGTCCATAACAGGGAGGTCCAATTACGAGAAAAGAAAAGATGATCATGGGACTCTTCTGTATGCCTGCTGAAGGTGCATTCGGTGTCTGACAGGATGAAACTTAGTCGATTCTTTGTTTTCAATTTTCCAAGCACTGCTAGCCATAGAGTGAAGTTGTATCTAGGGAGGGGCCAATGCTTCCAAACCATATTTTCCCATTGAATGGACACACCTTTTCATTTGTAGAATTCGTGAGCATTAGTAGAGAAAGTTCTTGGACAAGAGAGACAATTTTGTAACACATTGATTGCTTCAATTGTTCCTCCACAAGCATGAACCAGATGGTCTTTCAAACAAAAGATGGACTTCTAGAAAAGGGATGAAATTTGCTTGAGCATTATGCATGAACTCTTTTCAATCATTCTTGAAATCAAGTTGTTGTGTGTTAATTTGAACTTTTTCCTATACCCTTTCAACTATTCAAACTAACTTACTATTGCTTATAGAGTTCAATCTAGTTCATCATCCATGAAAGATCATCCATTATTTGTTTTATGTTTTGATTATGAACGAATTCTGACATTTTCTTCGTTCATGATGCTGGTGGCATAGTGCAGAGCACCAACTCTTGGTGGAGATTGGAGATGGTAAAGAGATGTACATTTAAATATTCTTTCCATGATGACTCTAAGGAGCTGGAGTTCACATTTGTTTCCTCATGTATAATCAGTGATAGCACAAGCAAAGACAGGGCTAAAGAAGATATAGATATAAAAACGCAGAGGTGGGATTTATTAAGATGACAAGGAAAGTTCGATTTGAAAATTTGCATAGAAAATGGGAGAGATTTTCGGAGCTTCAAGCTCGAGGTAGAAAGAAAAAATGGTTGCAGGTGACAGAAAAGATGGATACCAAACACACCTCGTTTATTAATCCCAATCAATCCATGCACATACATTTAATATTAGTGCATTGTGAAGAATCTTACCTTTAAAAAATGACCTGTGGCTGATGGATATTGTTTTTAAAGTTGCTAACAATTATTTTCAACGTAAAAACAATTTAAAAACATGAAATAGAAACAGCGTTTTGTCCAATATAACAATTAATCCATATTTTTCTGTTCTGTAATCATAAAATGTTGATTCCATGGGATTTCAAGAATATATCAGACTTTTATGACCCAATAAGTCTTTTTTTTAATTATTATATTTATTATTCCTCCATTTTGCGTCCAAAATTCAATTATTAGTGTGTTTCACATCACCAATAACTGCTGCTTTTTCAGCAGGTAAAAGCTTCTTTAGCGGCGCCTGCTAGCAAAGTCAAAAAAGAAAGGTAAGCCTTGTTTAAGATGCTGTTTGGCGTTGTGGTGCGATCTGCGATTGCAGATCGCACCACAAGTTAGGTGTTTGGTTAAGGAAATAAGTGCTTTTTTTTGTGTGGGACCCACACCAAATTTTAACAAATCCGCGATTCAAAAACAAGCTCAAAACTGATGCTTTTCTTGCATCGGCAATTGCCTGGGCGTGGGCGCGATTGGCTGGGATGCTTACCAGTGAGCAAAAATCCAAAAAAGGACTTATGGACACCCGAGCAACCTCAACCTCTCCTGTCAACCTATGGACACCCGAGCAATAAAAGCATGGAAGAATTAGGGTTGTATTTTTATTATTAGGGACTGTCTCAATCAAGAAAAAACATAGGCATGATGTTTTTATGCAGGGAAGTGACATCTAATCTAATCTTTTGTTTCACAAATGAATTTGCTACAGAGTGACAATCTAGCTTTGCCCCTCTAAGCTTCTCTATTCAAGAAAATGTGGAGGGAGGCTAAGTATTTTTCTGCGTTTACAAGACTTGACGGTTGCAAATATGATGCATAAACCATGACCAAGTGATGTAAATCAATGTTGTTAATTTTATTTCGTTTCGGTTGAAATGACCGAAATATTTCATATTAGTTAAAAAAACAAAATAAAACAATATAGTTTTTACCTCGCTTAAAATTTCAGTCTATTACGTAAATTTTGCTTGAATTTCAGCCGAAACGTTCCGGTTTTGTTCCGCCCGTTCTGTTTCAGCTAAATAGTGTTTTTTTTAAATAATGAATAATTTTACAGAATCAATCATATCTCTTAATACAATCGTTAGATTGAGATGAAATTTTACGAGGAGTCTCTTGACATATTTATATATATTATGTTAAAATTTCACCGTAATCAAAGAATGTAATGACCTTGCGAGATTGATGATATCATTCTCATAATATTATACATGCTCATAATTTTGTTCAGAAAAATCATTTTATTATATTTTTTTAAGATTAAATTGCACATTTCAATTTTATTTTTGAATTTAAATAATTTTTTTTGAATTAATATACATAACAGTAAACTCCAAAATAACATGCCAAAACACTCTAAAATCAAAACATTTCATTCCAATTGAAAAAATAAAACACCAACTATAAAATTTACTACCTTGATGTAAATATAAGAGTAGAAGCTGCATTTGTGTCAGCTTGTTCGCAGTGGTTTGCTCATGATTAGAGCAAGCAAAGCCAAAACAATAGCTCACAGATGGGCAGCTCCACTAACCGCAGCCTACTTAATTTCAAATATCTATATCATTGGATCAGTAATCTGTGTTTTTCAAGCTCAAGGGTCAAGACTTGGAATATCCAGTAATCTGTGTAGCAAATGTGAAGGCTTTCATCTTTCCCATGGTAATATAATGCTCCAACTCCAAAAGGGAACAAAAAGATAACTGTACAAGAGCAAGGGCAATGCATTTTATATAATATGCTTATTTCTAACAGAAAAATACTATAGCAGTGAAGACTATTTATGAAAAAAACAAGGCTACTTGGTCAAGACTTCAATATTATAGAAACTTGTTTTCGTGTTTACTTTACAAGTATACCTTCCCATGTCCACCCCAACTGAAACTAAGAACCCAGAAACAAAGTGCAGTATTTATAGATCATTGCTGAGCACCTTGGAATCCAATACCATCAAGCCATGAAACAACTTCCTCGACAAGGGGTCGCCGCCTAGGATCTTGGTCTAAGCATCTGCATGCAATTTCAAGCATTTCAAACAGCTGTTTCTGACGATCCTTGCCCCAAATTGCTGGGTCTATAATCTCTGCCTCCCTTTTCTCAGACTTCATCTGAAACACCCAAGAAACCAGATTTCTGCAGTTTTTTCCTTTGCAAACTTCCACGGGCCTTCTACCGGTAAGAAGTTCAAGAAGAACAACGCCGAAACTGTAAACATCACCCCTGCATGTTGCCATCAATGTTTGGCTATATTCAGGAGGTATATAACCTAATGTACCAACCAAATCTGTTGTCACATGAGTATCGTAAGGACAAAGTAGCCTTGAGAGACCGAAATCAGCCAAGTGAGCTTCAAATTTTTCATCTAGAAGTATGTTGCTCGATTTCACATCTCGATGAACTATATGTGGCTCACAAACTTTGTGCAGATATGCTAACCCCCAAGCCGCTCCTTGAGCTATCTTGAGTCTCACCTCCCATTCAAGTACTGAGACGCCATCAACAGATTCATGCAACCAATAATCCAAGCTTCCATTTTCCATATACGAGTAAATCAATAATCTGTCATTACCATGCCTACAATAACCTTGAAGAGAAACAAGGTTTTTGTGTTGAGCCCTTGAGAGAGCTTCTACTTCAGCTTGAAATTCTCGTTCCATCTGGCCACAGTCCCCAGAAAGCCTCTTGATTGCAACTTTTGTGCCATTGGGAAGGTTGGCTTTGTAAACCAGGCCGAACCCACCACAGCCAATGATGTTTGCTTGGTTGAAGTTATTTGTTGATTTCAACAAATCTGCAACTGTGAGGTCTTTGCAATCAGAATTCTGAAAAAGCACCAACTTGGAAGACCTGAGGGCTTCAGATAACCTGTGTGGCAGACTGACTTCCTCCTCCAAATCACAAATAGGATCCCCCACATTTCTCCTTAGCATCTTATGCAAAAAAATAGCAAGGACCAGCACAAGCCCAACTCCCACAGTGATTGTTATGCTAAGAATATTGCCTCGACCGAACCTACTGACTGAACCGGATGGGTTACCAGGCTTCATCATATTATTAATGACATTACAAGGAGAGACTATTACCCCACAGAGTCCCGGATTACCCTCAAAGCTTGAGCTAGGAAAGCTATAAAACTGTCCTCCTGTGGGAATTTGTCCCCTCAAATGATTATTAGCCACACTAAACTTTGACAGGAATGTCAGCTTCTCGAGCAATGGGGGAATTGACCCATACAGATTGTTGGACGACAAATCCAATATTTCCAGGTTTTCCATCTCAGAAAAGGAGCTGGGTATGGTCCCCATAATGTTGTTCCTGCTCAAATCAAAGACATGTAGGTCTTTCAGCCTTCCAACTTCAGGTGGAATTGTCCCATTTATTCTATTGTTGCTCAACAATATTGAAGGAGGGAAACTTGAGGCTTGGTTGTATTGCAATCCACTTGCACTCTGGTTTCGCTTTACATATAGAGGAATGCCAGCAGAGGCAGTTAGATGGGGTGAACTGTTGTTTGCAGAGATGAGGCTCTTTAGCTGAGTCAAACTTTGGGGGATCTCTCCAGTTAGGGAGTTATTTGAGAAGTCCAGGTAAAACAAATTCTCCATCTGACCAATCCAATAAGGAATACTTCCATCCAGATGATTCCACGACAAATCAAGAACTTCTAACTTCCTGCAACTCAATAGCCAAAATGGGATTTGGCCTTTGAGAGCACAATTTCCAAATGCTAAGACCATTAAATTCTGAAAACCACTCACATTTCTGGGAATTTCCTCACCAACGAAGTTCTTTGTGAGGATCAGAGTGGAGAGATTTTGGCATTGCTGCAACACTGTAAGTGCCCCAGATAAGTCCACAAAACTATTGTTGGACAATGAAAGAAACAAAAGTGATGAGAGATTTGCAAAACTCTCAGGGATTTTTCCGGTCAATTCATTCTTAGCCAGGCTCAAAATCGTCAATTCGCGGCAAGCAGATAGAGAGTTTGGAATTGGCCCAGAAAGGTGATTAGAGGCAAGATCAAGTGTCCAAAGACTAGGCATTCCAGTGAAATTAAGATCAATTGGACCAGTTAAAGAATTGTTTCTAAGGTCAAGAATGTGAAGCTTTGAGCAGAATGACAGTGTTGACGGCAAAGGTCCAGACAACATATTTGAATGGGCATCAAATTGTTCTAGATATGTGAGGTTAACAAATGCATTTGGTATATGGCCTGAAAACCGATTTCCATAGATAACCAGGTTTTTAAGATTAAAGAGCTTACTCACTTCCTTGCTTAACTGGCCAGAGAAATTGTTGTTGGAGATAGAGAACTGCTGCAAAGCTGACATTGAGTATATAAAATCAGGGAGAGCGCCTGAAAGTGAGTTGGAGTCCAAACGCAATTGTTGAAGAGATCTGCTGCAATTGCTCAAGCCTTCAAGATCTCCCACGAGATGGTTCGCCGATAAATCAAGAATCTGAATCCCTTTAGAGGAGCTGCAAATTTGAGAAGTGATTCGACCAGTGAACGAGTTGTTGCTCATGTTGAACACAACAAGATTAGGGTATCCTCCAAGCTCAAGCAAGTCTTCCTTGAACAGATTGCTAGAAATGTTCAGTGTCCGAATGGATAACAAACCAGACAGCACCCCTGAAACTTGTCCTGATAGCAAGTTATGGCTCAAATCAAGAACCTCCAACTGCTTCAAGCTTGAAAGCTCCAAGGGCAATCCACCACTGAGTTGATTGCAAGAGAGATTAACTGATTTCAGCTGATCTAAACGGCCCAAGGAGGGCGGAATTAACCCTTGAAGACCCTTTTTGGACAGAGTCAGCATGGTAACTCTACTGTGAATTGAGCCATTGGTATTACTTCCGCATACAACCCCTTCCCATTGACAGCAGTCAGTCTTGCTGGACCATGATGTTATGATGGACCCATTCGTGAGCTTTCCAGCAAATTCCTTCAGCCCCAGCATATCATTTGGATCACATGATTGAGTTATGGTTTTGAGACCCCAAGATGAACAAAGAAAGCAAGCATAGAACACCCATCTGAGAAAAGTCATCGGAGCAGTCTCCACCACCACCATTACTGAAATCAAAGCTTAGCCCCAGCTCAAATCAAGGCAAAGACTCCCACATTGAAGTTGATATGTTCTTGGGCATTAACTGCTTTTCAAGAGAAGAAGCCCAAATGAAGGAACTTGCATTTCAAATCCCAAAAGACCTCCAGCAAAAAAAAAAAAGCACCTCGCAAGTTCCAAATTGCAAATGAAGCAACAAAAAGAAGTGAAATTAAGAGATATCACCAATCCCCACTTGATATCAAATCCCTATAACTTTAAGAAACCAAGACCATAGTGTTGCCCTTTGGAGAAAAGAAAAGAAGATAAAATAAGGATCCCAAATGAACAAACTTCAAATGCAAAACACCTCAGGAACCACAAATCAAGGACCAATTTAACAACTTGAAAGCGAAGCAATAATTCACACCATTATACAAGAAAAAATAAAATTATATGTAGATAGGTGAAGCTAGCCGAACAAACTGAGATCTCTTGACCCCACTTGAAACCTAAACCCTTGACAAAAAAGAATCCAACTAATCCCCAAAACCCTATACTGTTGATCAACCACTAGTGTAGCAAGAAAGTCATCCAAATGAAGCAACTTCAAACACACATCCCAAAGCACCTATAAACCAACAAAAAGCAGCGTTCAGCAAATTAAGCAACAATTAACAGCTAAACCAGATCCCAAGATCAAAGCTTTGAAGAAGAGTTAATAATGTTATTGAGGAAAGAAAGAGACTTTAGCGAGGCTGGACCAAATATAGAAGAACCCACTACCACAAAGGTTTCAACGAGGCATTAAAACATTGCTTGCAAGTGAAACAAAAGTACCCTGTGAATAAAGCAGCCCGCAGTGGCCAACTTTTCAACAAATAGGTTCGTTCCCATTTCAAAATTTGACACCTCTCTCTCTCCCCCACTCTCTGAAAACGTAAAAAAGCAATTAAGGAAAGCAACAGGTGACAGAATCGAGAGAAAGAAAAAGATTTCGAAGGGACAAGAATACAGAGGCGAATCTATAGTTTATTGGACAAAGAAAACAACACAGACACTCTCAAACTTGTGAGAAATAATAGCATGAGTGTGTTTATGACTGAAAATGAGACACAAAGAGCTGACTTTTGGAGGATTAATGATTTTATTTTATCACCTTACCTTACTTTTCAATTAACTAGTGACACGGGTTCTTCTCTCTATGATCTCTTACCTAATATTTGTCTCTTGCTGAGAAGAAACTGGAAATATTTGGCGGATGAATTTCATTAATTTGAGACTGAGCTTGGCTTGCCTTCAATGACACTGCTGATGCTGCCGAGGTAGGATCGATGGTTGGAATTTGGAAGTCCAAGTTCAATGTTTAAATATGCTCGTGCAAGAACACCACCGTGTCTCCATCATTATACATGCTAAATTATTTCAGTTTGGTGTGCTGCTTTGAAGGATTTTAATAAACCAATTTCGGAATCTTCTATTTTTAATATCACATTACAATATAACACAGAATTCATAAAGCACTTTTGGTATTAGTTTTTATTTTTTATAGATTATATTGGGGAAAAAACTATTGAATGTCAGGCATATTTCATTAAAAATCTTAATTTTTAGAGCCTAAAATAACATATTTTAATTTATAAAAACCATCTTTTTATTTATCTCATAGTAGTTTAGACTAAATTTATTTTGGAAAATATAAATAAAAGTATTTTTATAAACGATGATTTTTTTTAAAATTGCAACCACTGAAGTTATTATAATATTAAAATCTAAAATTCCACCGTTTTTATTTTTCAAATTATTTTTAGTATTTTTAAATTATATTAACATATCCATATCAGTAAAAGTTACCTGGTATACGAAGTCAAAGTGTCAGAGATGAGAGGACACGAGAAATGACTGGAAGTAGCCGGTGGATGGAGCGGTGATGGGCGGAGGTCACGGGCTGCTGCCATGCTTCCATTGACGTCTGGCTTGCCTGTCAGATAGACAACTACTCAACCTGCTTTGCATGTGAATTCAATGAACTCACTCACCCGCTTCTTCAAAATACATTTTACCGCAAGTAGTTGTTGAAGAGATTTATTTCTTTTCTCACAATACATATCTGTTATCCCTACGGTTCCTTATATGTTTATTGGATTTGCATGATGTTTATTGAGTCTGAGAATTAGTTATGGTGCGCGTAAGCTGACCCGGACACCTCGGTTATCAAAAAAAACAATTTACCATAGAATAATAGGTGATAATTTTAAGCAAAGTCGACATTAAGAAAAAAAAAACATTAAATCAATATTTTTATTAGCGATTTTAATGATTTTATGTATTTGTGTTAAGAATAAATAAAATATAATTCCAAGTAAAATGAAAAGGTTGTTGGGGGAAAACATCTTTGTTCAAAAGCATACAACATGATTCACGACACAATTAAGCTATTGGAAGTGGACGAACATTGGAAGAAAAAAAAGCTGTCATCATAAATATAACCTCAAAAGTATATCTATATGGTTCATATTTATTATTATGGTGTTTTGGGCGGCTACTTTATGGGGCCTCCTCCTCTTTTTTTTAGATTTTTTTTCTTGCGCAAGATCATGAGTGATGATAAAATCTTCCAAACTAAGCTTGCAGACACCGCGACATTTCATGATCCTCCATCGATGGTATTGTGCACGATTTCTCAGCTATGATGATAGCCATTTTCATATCTTTTATTATTATTATTTTTATTATTATTATTATTATGACCAATTGAGAGCTGACAGTGCTCCGAAAAGAAAAGTCCACTTCCAATCATGTCTCTCTTTTTTATGTTTCCTCCGCCGTTCACCTGGCTGAGGGATGAATGTGATGGGCCTAATTGTATAGATTAAAATGAATATGGGCCGAATTGTATCCAAAGCGCTGGCTGCTCTGGTTCAAGGGCCTCTATTCTTTATTGGGCTTGGAACGGAGGATGGTTCACTAATGGGAACGGAAATGCTGATTACAAAGCCCATACGGCGGATGCAAACTCGAATTAAATCCCAGGTTAAAAATCATTGTCATCTTTCATTTATAACAACTTTTTCAATAGCCTAATTGCCTGTTGGGTATTGCGATCCCACCAGTTTTACGCTGAAATTTGAAATTTTTATTATTATTTTAAATGAATATGTTTTTGTGTGTTTTAGATCATTTTGATATGTTGATTTAAAAAATGATTTTAAAAAAATAAAAATAAAAACATCATTTTGATGTATTTCGGCACGATAAACACTTTAAAAAGTTACCGCAACCACACTTCCAAACAGGCCCTAATAAAAATATAGATGTAATTGTATCATAATTGATCTAGATAGATAGGAAGTTTTTACTCTTAATTAGTTGAGAATAAAGCTTTCACAAAATAATAATAGAAACTGTAAATATATATATATATATATATATATATATATATATGATCAATTTGGATAAAAATGATAAAATTAAAAACAAATAAGATAATTATAAAAGGATCAAAAACAAAATGTAAGGATCAAAAGAAAAGAGGAACGATTGGATTTGAGATACAAATAACAAAGAGTATCTTGTTATCATTTCAAGGGGAGGGGAGAGAAAAAAGAAGAAGAAAAAATGGTCTCACTAATGAAAAATCATTCATCTAACACTCGCACACCGCATCAAAAGAAAATGACATAATGACATTTCCAACAACATGATTGAAAAGGCTTTTTAGAGAACAGACTCAAATCCCTTTCAGCTTAAATGATACTAACGAAAAAACCTTTATGAAAAGATAAAAAAAACCTTATGAGACTAGTTTTCATTTTTTGGATTTTAATGGCATTTTGGTCATTTTACTATGTTTTTTTTTAATTATTATTTTCTATGCATGGTCAACCAAGTTGTCCCTTTATCTAACATGATAATTACATACCAATGTGAGAATACAAAACTATCTATTTATTCTAGTGGTATTTTGGTTGTTTCACTACGCAATGAAAATAAAAAATAACTTATTTGTCTTCGAGTATTGTGAGTATTGAAGTTTTTATTATTATTTTAATGGTATTTTAGTTGTTTTACTATGCAATTAAAATAAAAATAACAACTTATGTGTCTCTAATAAATTTGATACTAATGGGCCTTGTGAGAAAACCTAAATACCCACAATACCTAATGTAAAGTTTTTTTTTATGTGAGGGGCAAAACTATGGAAATATTGTTCCAATGAACAATGTTTTCATTCACATGCTATAAGTGTTTTTCAAAAACATATTTCGGGTTTTTTTAATTAGAAATAATGGAAAATAACACCATACATCATTATGGTTTTTAGATTGTATCTTATTTGTTATTCTATGTATAATTGCATTTATTATATAATTAACAAGTTCTTTTAGCTATAATTTATTATTTTGTTAGGTCGTTTTTGGATAGTGTCTCAAGATATATACAGAAGATACATGAATGTATTTGGTTGTAGAACCAATAACAAATGCATAAAATAAGTATGTTTCATGAATAATTTAAGAATGCTTTGCTAAAGTTTAGGTAAGGGGACTTGTTGTGCTCCTCTTTTTTTTTCCGTCTATGAACAGTGCATTGACGATTATGCCCCTCACAAACAACAAAAACATGAAGCAGGGACCTGGGGTTGTTTCAGTTTTTTCAAAAAAATGCACAGACGGAACAACCCTTGAACACGACAAAATAACATACAGTAAACGGGGGCAGGGACGTAGTTTCCACTTCGTTTTTTCGTGAATATCAATAATGTAATGGGTGCATAGGTAATTAGCCCATATTTTATTTTATTTTTTTCGGAGGAATTGCTGGCGCATCGT
The DNA here is from genome assembly GCA_027405865.1 of Salix purpurea. Classification (NCBI taxonomy): domain Eukaryota; kingdom Viridiplantae; phylum Streptophyta; class Magnoliopsida; order Malpighiales; family Salicaceae; genus Salix; species Salix purpurea. Next base: position 24,549,900 of record JAOWLH010000002.1, read on the forward strand.
TTTCAAGGTGCCAGCGGCGTTCCAGGCGAACACGCCCTTGAGGCGGCGTGTGCGTGTCCCCTGGCGGTCAAAAATTCACTTTGGACATTTAAGATGGTGCACCGCCATGTCCTCTATCTTCTGTCTCGGCGCGTTTCTGAAATAGGAGTTCCGGTACGCGGCGGAGGATGGTTTTGTGTTGCCTGTTAGTTTTCTCTCTCTTGTCGCCTCACATTCATCTCCGGTCCCAGATGTTTGGAAGAAGTTTATTTTGGCCTCCGATATTTAAATTTTGGTTTTATTACTGATTTTCTTAATTGAAAGTTTAATTACTTTCAATTGTGCCCTTCAATTAAAACTGATTATATAAGGAAGTTTTCATTTCAGTCCTTATGCTTGTCATAACCCAATTTTTGGGTTACTCCCTAAAATAAAATAAAAATAACAAAAATAAAATAAAAGAAGCCGGCGTGGGTAGAAAAATCAATGTGGAAATTTTGGTTGTTTTCGTGAGTCCAATCGTATCTCTTTGGTTCCAAAAATAGAGAAAATACAGATTTAAGGCAAAAATAATTTATCATTGGATGAATCTGTGTTAAACGACATAATTATATTTTTTATGGGTTGATTCGATTTAATCGTCGACAAATTTAAAGTTTAATTATGATCGGGAATTAATTTAAGGTCCAATTGAAGGATTTAATTAAGTGCAAGGACTTAATTATACTTTAAATTGGTCAAATTAATTTTATTAAGGGCTTAGTCAATGAGAAATCAATTTCTTGAATTTAATTCAGGCTTAATTGTTGAGAATGGAATTTTCGGAGACCGATTTGAATTTTTAAGTCAATTATGCGAACTCAGGGGCCAAATTGAACAAATTGAGAATCTAATGGTCAATTGAGGGTTAAATTGCGGAAATCGGAAACCAAAGACCAAAATAAAAAGGCGCGCACATTCAAGGTTGCTGTTGAAATTTTGACAGGGATACAATTGCGTAAAATTAAAAGTTTAAAATTAATTAGGGGTGCGATCGAACCAATTAAACATTGAGGGACTAAGTTGTATTTTTATCACACAAATTGTGCATGTCCCTGCACTGTTCCGGCACCAGAACAGTGCAGGAACAACCCTGCAACGGCTGCTTGCACGGCACTGAACCTCTCTGTTTTCTGCAACCCACAGCTCTGCAACCCACGGCTCTGCAGCCCCGTCCCTCTGCAATCCACAGCACACACATACAAAATGCATGCCCCTTTGACTATAAATACAGGTTCGCAGCATGCACAAGAGAAGGGGAGGAAAAAAGAAAAAACTGGAAAAAACAAGAAAGGAAAGGAGAGTTTTACGCATAGAGAGAAAAAAACGAAACCAGGGAAGAAACAAAAAAAAAAGAATAAACAGAGGGAGAAGACGAAGACACAGAGTGCAACCAACAGCAGCCATCTTCATCTTCCTCGTCTCCGACAGCCAGCCTCCATCGCACAGCAGAGCTCTCTCTCCTCCGTCGCAGCCCGTTGCAGGTAACTCTCTCTCTCCCTGACCGAGTTTTCTCTCTCTAAAAAATCCAGTTGCAGCTCCAGCTCCCGTCGACCACCACGCTAGAAAATCCTCCTTAGCTCCGCCGATAGAAACGCCATCCCAGCCTTCTTCTACAGCTCCGGCGAGAAGCTCCAGCCGTGAAAGTTGCAGCGGCAAGCAACGAACACAGCATAGACCGGCAGCTTCAAGAGCTCCCTCCGGCCACCACAGGCCGTCATTTTCGACGCCACCACGACAGGGAGAACCGCCTAGACGTCCTCTACCCGGTGGCAGTGGCAGGTGAACCTCTTGCGGTGGTCGGTCGACCACCGTTTACTGTGCACGTATGAATTCGGCGTGAATATATTTATATAATATATATATATTCTCTGTGTGTGTGTGTTGAGGTGGGCTGGGCTGCTCACGGCCCAGCTCAGTTGGCTGTGCCGGGTCCAGCCCACCACAGCCCAAAATCCTTTGGGCTTCCAGCCCATGATGGCTGGAAGCCCAGACCAAAACAACTTGGGCTTCCAGCCCGTGAGGACTGGAAGCCCAGCCCACTCAGGGTGGGCTGTCAGCCCACTGTGGCTGACAGCCCAGCCCAGAAAAAAAAATAAAAAAATAAAAAATACAAATGGACAAAAAAAATATTTTTATTTTACTACTATTATTATTACAAAAAATCCAAAAATACAAAAAATGTATTTGTTTTTTTTGCATACGGCCGGATTCCAAAGCTTTTCTCATTGTATTTTTCGTAAAAAATATGTTGCATCTTTTTCCATATTTTTTAAAACGAAAATTGGATATCGTAACCGGTTTATGATTATCCGTTGGAATTTGGCCAAAATGTCAAAAATAATTATAAATATTTTTGTTTCATCTATTAGGGTGTAAATTTACATTGTAAAGTACACCCGCGGATAAAAATAAATTTTACTACGGTGTAAATTTACATTATAAAGTACACCCGTAGATAAAAATAGATTTTTACTACGGTGTAAAATTACATTGTAAAGTACACCCGTAGATTTAAAAATATTTTTACTACAGTGTAAAATTACATTGTAAAGTACATCCGTAGATAAAAAAACTTGTAACTGCGGTGTAAAATTACATTGTAAAGTACACCTGCAGACAAAAAAAATGTATTTTTGAAAATACAGTGTAAATATTTTAACTTAGAAAAACAATCAAACAACAATGCAGCTTACCTTAGGTAGGGTGCACTGGGGGTGATGCGTCTTCCCCTTGCACAACAAGTCTCCTTACCCTAGACTCTCGCAGACCAATAGGTTCCTAGTAACCTTAATACTAGGTGGCGACTCCTTAGAATTATAGTCGTAAATTTTACGACTATAGACAACCCCACATTTCACCGCGCGCCGTTGTCCCCCCAAACCACAGGGGTGATGGTGGGGCGCGAAGCGCGTAAAAAAATCGCCGTCGCGACAATGCTTTTGATTTCTTTTTAGTTCCTTTAATTTTTTCAATACGGATGTTTTGATTTCTTTTAATTTGGTCCTCCAATTAAAATTGGTCATTTTTACAACTTTTCATTTCAGTCCGTCTTCTTCTATTTTTTTTTGATATATGACACAACAATTATCATTATTTATTTATTTATTTATTTTGGTCCCAAGATTGTTTTTCATTTCAATTTTATCCGTAATTAATTATATATTTTCTTCTTTTATTTCGGTCCTTATTCTTTTAATTTTTTATTCGATATTAATTCATTTGCTTTTTTTTAATTATTGAATAATGTTTATTTTTTATTCATATTTATTCATCTATGCTTTTATTTTTTTTATCTTTTTTTTTATTCAGGTTTTATTTTTAATCTGTTCAATCCTAAAATTTTAATTTATATTGGTAATAATTTTAAAATTAATATAGCATATTTTTTCCCTTTATTCCTTTTTTTTTGGTGTTTTCTATTATTTTTATTTGTTATCTGGATTAGATGATTTTTACTATTTGCTCAATGATAATGATAATTTTAGTGATTATTTTTTAATTGTGTTTTTTATAAAAATATTTTGCTTTTTTTAAATGATTTTTTAGGGCAATTTAATTATTTTAATTGTTTTGACAATAATTTTAATTTTTATAGTGATGATAATGACAATAACATAATAATAGATTTACAATTTATATTTTCGTCTTTTTGTGAATAGAAAATTAACTACTTATTTTTGTTATTTGATTATTAGAGGGTTTTTTTATATTAATTCATGTAGTTTTTTTTTATTCTTATACAATGTTTATTTTTTATTCGTATTTATACATCCATACTTTTAGTTTTTTTTTAAATTTTTTTATTGGGATTTTTTTAATTGGTTCAATCCTGAAATTTGAATTTATATTGGTAATCATTTTAAAATTAATATTGCCTCCTTTTTCCTTTATTCATTTTTTTTTGTTTTCTCTTATTTTTATTTGTTCTTTGAATTAAATAATTTTTGTGATTTTACTATTTATGAAAAAATAATGATAATTTTAGTGATTGGGTTTTTATTGTTTTTTTTTAATAAATATTTTGCTTTTTTAATGATTTTTAGTGATTGGTTTTTTATTGTTTTTTTTATAAATATTTTGCTTTTTTAATGATTTTTTAGGGAAATTTAATTATTTCAATTATTTTGACAGTGATGTTGATAATAAATTTTAACTATTATAGTAATGATAATGACAATAACATAAGGATAAATTTTCAATTTAAGTTTTCATCTTTTTGTGAATAGAAATTTAACTATTTATTTTATACTGGTTATTTCATTGAAACCTACTAAACAGATATATTTATATCCATTTAAATTTCATATATTTTATAAAAAAACCTTGTATTTCACAAAATTTCTATACAGATTTATTATTTTATTTAAATTTATGTTATAATAAAACATACATAATTAATATTTTTTATATTAAAAAAAATATAATTTTGCCCGCAACAAAACGCGCGGGTGTCATGGCTAGTATTAACAAATACACTAAAAGAAAATGAAAAACACTGTTCACGCACTCTAAAATCACTGTAGACGCGAGCTTTCTCCTCCGTGCGTCGCGCGAGTTCGTCCACTCTTTTTTTTTTGTTTTTTCCACCTATGAACAGTGTAGTGACAATTTTAGCCCTGGTAATAAGATAAAATAACGTTTTCGGCTGAGGGGTAAGGGAGTAATTGCGCGCGTACGGACCGGTCCGCCGCAACCTTTTTTTTTAAAAAAAATTAATGGCTAAAGACGGTTCTAGCCCCTAATAAGACAAAATCTATTAATTAAGGTCAGGGACATAACGGTAACTGACCATTATTATTTAGATATATTTTAAAATCTGTCAGGCGCGTGCGGTGCACGTGCACGACGATGTCCGCCCCGACGCCCCGTTCAAGCGGCGCGTGCGGTGTGATACGGTGGTCGGAAATGGGATACCGGCGTCCAATCCGGTTCGCCGCCTCTTCGTCTTCCTCCCGGTGCGGCGCGTTGCTTCACACGATGGTCGTGGACGCGGCGGTGGCCGATTAAAGTCGGTTGGTCCGTTTTCTCTCTCCCCTGCATGTAAAAGTGCAGAAGAGCCCCCCGAGTTTTATATAAATTCATTTCGGTTCCTTGACTTTTAATTGTGTATATGGCCCTGATTTCAGTTATATAAGTTTTGATTTTGTTCAATGGGGACCTTCGATTGCAATTAATGAAATGTTAATGTTTCACTTCGGTTCTTAATCTTTTAATTTTTGGATTAGGTTGAAAAGGCTGAATATATTCGGTACAGAAGTTTCAATTTTTGCAAATTTGTCCTTGAATTGAAAATTTTTATAAATCTAACTTTCATTTCAGCCCTTAAACTTTTAATTTGTTATTTTCATCCCTTTATATTTTATTTTCATTTCAGCCCTTATACTTTATTTTTTAGAATTTCTAATATAACACAATAATAATAATAATAATAATAATAATAATAATAATAATAATAATATAATTCTTTTTCTTACTTGCATCTTTGATAAAAATATTTTCCTTTGGATAATTTGTTAATTTTTATTTTTTTGGTAGTAATAGCAATGATAATTTTTATTTTTATTTTTATATTATGTCTTTGTTTTATCTTTTGTTCAAGTTTCTAGCATTTTTTTAGTCTTTCTTTTATTTTTGTTTCTTTCATAATAATAATAATAATAATAATAATAATAATAATAATTTAATTGTTTCTCTTCCTTACTCTTTTGTTAATGTTTTTTTTTGGTGTAATTTAATAATTATTATTGTTTTGACAGTAATGGCAATGATATTTTATTTTTTTTCCTTTTGTTAAAGTTTCTAGGATATTTTTAGTCTTTCAGTAATTATATGTTCTAATATTTATTGAATATTATCTCATAGGAATATATATAGGGAGAAGAAAACATGACCTAGGATTTTTTAAATAAAAAAAATTAATATCAGTATTCTTAAATACATTTAATATAATGATATAATCAATAAATCGGATAACAGAAAAAAAAAATTGTCTTCGGATTTTAATTTTGTACTTAACACAATAATAATAATAATAATAATAATAATAATAATAATAATTTAATTGTTTTTCTTACTTGCTCTTTTGTTAATGTTTTTTTTTTCTCCGTATAATTTAATAATTTTTATTGTTTTGGCAGTAATGACAATGATATTTATTTTTTTTCTTTCGTTAAAGTTTCTAGGATATTAAAAAAAAATTAATATCAGTATTCTTAAACACATTTAATATAATCATATAATGAATAAATCGGATAACATAAAAAAAAAATTGTCTTCGAATTTTCATTTTGTACTTAACACAATAATAATAATAATAATAATAATAATAATAATAATTTAATTGTTTTTCTTGCTTACTCTTTTATTAATTTTTTTTTCTCCGTATAATTTAATAATTTTTATTGTTTTGACAGTAATAGCAATGATAATTTTTTTTTCTTTTCTTAAAGTTTCTAGGATATTTTTAGTCTTTTATTATTATATGTTCTAATATTTATTTAATATTATCTCATAAGAATGTATATAAGGAGAAGAAAACATGACCTACGATTTTTTGAACAAAAAAAAATAATATCAGTATTCTTAAATACATTTAATATAATAATATAATGAATAAATCGGATAACATAGAAAAAATTTGTCTTCAAATTTTAATTTTGTACTTAACACAATAATAATAATAATAATAATAATAATAATAATAATAATAATAATAATAATAATTAATATTATTATAATAATAATAATTTAATTGTTTTTCTTGCTTACTCTTCTGTTAATATTTTTTTCCCTCCGGATAATTTAATTTTTTTTATTGTTTTGATAGTAATAGCAATGCTAATTTTTATTTTTATTTTATTTTTTTGTTTTATCTTTTGTTAAAGTTTCTTAAATATTTTTAGTCTATCATTAATTATATGTTCTAATATTTATTGAATATTATCGCATAGGAATATATATAGGAAGAAGAAAATATGACCTAGCATTTTTTGAATAAAAAAAAATAATATCAGTATTCTGAAATACATTTTATATAATAATATAATGAATTGATCGAATAACATAAAAAAAATATTGAATATTATCGCCTATAAATATATAAAGAGAGGAAAAAAATGACCTAGGATGTTTTCCTTAAAAAAAATTAATATCAATATTCTTACATACGTTTAATGTAATAATATAATTAATAAATCTTATAAAAAATATTTGTATATTTGTATATTTATGTCAAATTAAAATATGTAAAACTAATTATATGTTTTAATATGTATTGAATATTATCGCCTAAAAATATATTAAGAGAGAGGAAAAATGACCTAAAATTTTTTGAAGGACAAAAGTTCATATCATGTTTTCTTAATTATATTATATATAATGATATGATTAATAAATCTTATATAAAAAAAAAGATTGGCTTCAAAATTTAATTTTGTGCTCTTTTATTTAAGTAGGTTTATGAATTTATCTCTCAATTCATTAGCATGTTCTTAGTAGCAGTTTGGAACTCCGCTTCTGTCGTTCCCGCCCGCCTGTCCTATTTGATTCAGGCAGTCGTCTGAAAGTGCTTGCAGGGAATTTCTAATATTTTCATTTTTAATATGTTAGATCTAATATTACTGGAAAAAAAACATCTAAAAAAAAAATGTTGACAAATTTACCCGCATTATCTACAAGTCATATAAAAAAATATACAAGTCACTTCCCGTTTCTATTAGACTGTTCTTTTTAGATGACAATAAATAATTATAGCACACAAAAAAATTAAGTTTATGTTTTAAAAACAAAATACAATATTTTTTATTTTTAATATGTCTGATATTTATTGAATATTATCGCCTAAAAATATATTGAGAGAGAGGAAAAATTACTTTAGATTTTTTGAAGGACAAAAATTCATATTAGTATTTTTAAATATAATTATACTAACTAAATATTAAAATAATAAAATACAATACATAAAAAACAATCAATTTTCTACATAGATAAAAAAATCTGCCGCATCACGCGGGTAAACCGCTCATGTAATCAATAACGTAACAAATTTCTAACGATAAAAAATCAAGAGAAAAACACTGTTTTATCTTTTTTTTTTATCGGTACGAAATATTTTGGGAAACGAAACAAAAGAAAACAAAACTGATGACTATGGAGTATGGATAACAGAAGATAGAGGAGACATTCCGAGCTTGTCTCTTTGTCAACTTGTTAGACAACAGATTTGGAGAGCCTATTTTGTTTGTTTATTAACGCGATCATGCCTTTTCTGTGAAAAACCTTGAAAATCAATTCCTAAAATCCTTTGAAAATCAACTGTATCAACGGTATCAAGAGCGGAGCGACCAAAACCATCGGTCAGTGAGGAGTGTGAAACAAACATGACGGAAATCAAGGCTGTAGGCGTGGTGGGCAGTGGCCAAATGGGCTCTGGTATAGCTCAACTCGCCGCCGTGCACGGGCTCGATGTGTGGCTGCTTGACACGGATCCCGCTGCTCTCTCTAGAGCCACAAAGTCTATCACTACTAACATCCACCGCCTCATCTCCAAAGGCCAACTCTCCCAGGTAATATCTGATCCAAAGAATAAGGAGATTAATAAAAAACAGATGCCCTGTGTTGCCCCTACTCCTCTATTACTGTTACTTTGAGCACTGAATTGGTTGTCTATATGTAATCCTGAGGAATTATCTGCTTTATGGCTAGCTTGTTTGGTTAAGTTTCACAATTACGCAGATGAAGTCTAGGACTTTGAGTAAGATTGTTTTAATTTTTGAGTCAACATCATCCTTATGTTTCCTGGAAAGATTTGATTTTGGGTATTGCTTTTATTTGGATAACAAGAATTCGTAATGAAATTTAAAATTCTTAACCTCTTTAAAACTAAAAAGAATTGTGATTAAACAAATGATTCTTTCAATAGTTGGTGGAAGTAGTAGATATTAAGAAGTTTTTTTGAGAATACAAATTTGAGAAGTGTAGAGTTAGAGAATAATTTGTTCACATCTAAAATCATTAAAGAACCTAAAAAACAAGAAATAGAATAAAAATGAAGTAGAAATGTTATGAAGATTTTTGCTATTCAGCAAGTATATTTCACAATTTCATATACTAAATATTTTTCATAATAAACATAATAATCCCAGACTTGAACTATCATTGAAATGAATTTATTCAATCATCATATTAGTTAATAAGTAAATAGAAAGATGAATGAACAAATTTAATATTAATTATGTAGATTATATTGAACAAAATTTCTATTAAATTATTGATATCACATTCAACATGCGAACACTGGAGATGAAAGACAATGATGATTTACCAATCAAAAAACTTCTCAACCAAAAAAATAAAGAAGGAAAAGGATTCACTACATTGGTTTTTAGCAACACGGAAAGTAAGATTTAGGTAGATGTATAATTAAAATTATAAATGAATACTATTGAAGTTTATAATGCATGATAGATAATTTAGTTTGTCCAATCTCTTACATGCATGATATTGATATTGTTTTTTTATAGCTTTCTACCCCGGCTTTTGAATATATGATATATCCAAAACTTCATCCTAAAATAAAGAAAAATACACAAAATTAAAATGATCATGCTACAATATTCAGTAGCATGTTTTACATGTTTGACAACTCGTTCTGATAATTAGCCAGTGATGAAACTACCAGTTCAAGTTAGAGCACTCTGCTGGATTACACTTTGACCATAATAAATTTAATTGGTAATAAGCTTAAAAGAGTTCCTTAGTGGCTAAAGTTGCATTATTAACGATTGCTTGATTCAACTAAATCAACTAGTTGCTCTACATAACTTCTGGGCAATGCATGATGATGACTATTTTTCCCTGTGAATTTAGACCACATGCTTCTTTAATGCTTCATCAGCCTTCTAAAAAAAGGGGGCATCTCCAATATTTTGACATGGAAGATGGTGAGATTGAGCAGGTCCAAGACAGACCTAAACCGAACAAATTGTCCAGTTGAATAATAATTTGTTTATGAGTCGGATTTGAGGGGTCATGCTCATTTCTGTCCATGCACATTCCTTTATGCAATTATGGTAGAGATAGTGACAAAGAAAGAATTTATTTGTGTAAACTGATATATATTCTAACTTCAAAGGGTTTCTTTGACTCCACTTGACAGGCTGCAGGTAACAATGCATTGGGCCATTTACGGTGTAGCTTGAATTTAGAAGAGCTGCGTATGGCAGATATTGTCATTGAAGCTATCGTGGAATCTGAAGATGTGAAGAAAACATTATTCCTTGAACTAGATAGGATAGCAAAAACTTCTGCCATTTTGGCATCCAATACAAGTTCCATCTCCATTACCCGCCTTGCATCTGCAACTAGCAGGCCATGCCAGGTTATACTCAGAATATGTCTCTTGTTTTTGGTCAATGCCAAGGACATCTATTATCAACAGTTGCACAGATCAAAATGAAGTTCTTTAACTTTAGATTATGTATAATGCGTTGTTTTTCCCAGAGCAGGATTCTGACTTGATAAAAAAAAATATCATCTGCAGGTGATTGGCATGCATTTCATGAATCCTCCTCCTGTAATGAAATTGGTTGAGATTGTGCGTGGCACAGACACATCAGACAATACATTTTTTGCAACCAAGGCATTGGCAGAGAGGTGACCGGAATACTTCTTTCTATGAAACAATAGCACCTTTCATTCCTCTTATGTCCTCCCCTCAACACTCTCCTGCCAAATCCATTTAAATAATTATGATAATTATCTCCTTCATTTTGAATTTATTCATTTTATTGAATACGCATTAAAAACACTCCAATACTGCTTCGGAACTAATCTAAACACGTCCCCTTTTGCTCTTCCCTCCACCCGGCTCGTGCCTTTTTTGTAATGTTGCAAAGAGTGGTCTAACATTTATTTTTTTCTCCATCGCCATTAACTCTGCAGGTTTGGCAAGACAGTGATATGCTCTCAAGATTTTTCAGGCTTCATTGTTAACCGGATCTTAATGCCAATGATAAATGAAGCATTTCATGCTCTCTATACAGGAGTGGCAACAAAGGAGGATATTGATACAGGAATGAAGTTAGGAACGAACCATCCAATGGGGCCCTTACAACTTGCAGATTTCATTGGACTGGATGTTTGCCTGTCGATAATGAAAGTTCTTCAGGCTGGCTTAGGGGACAGTAAATATGCTCCATGTCCACTTCTTGTGCAGTATGTTGATGCAGGTCGTCTTGGACGAAAACGTGGTATTGGTGTCTACGACTATCGGGCAGCTGAGCAAGCTAAACAATCTGCTCGGCTTTGAACCCACTGAAAAATTTGAATTATGAGGTCTTGCACTGTAATGCCTTTGTAGGAAAATGGTTTTCTTTTTTGAAAAATCATCACTTCGATGGTTTTCAAGGGACTCCCCGAAAAGTAGAAGTTACTGTATTTATTTCTTATTTTGTCAAGCTGATTCATTATATCATTGTCATCATACAAACTTCAATTATGCTTTTTGTACCTATATTTTTTTCTTCTTTTCCAAATAAAAAGTTGCTTTCACAAAAAGGTGGTGAGATACCCCAAAAAGAAGAAGAATGTGCTTGAAGTAATAAAGCAGAGGATAAAGGCCGTAAAGATCAGCAACATTTTCCCAAAATTGAAATGACTGGAATGCGATGTACCATGTCTTAATTATTTTAACTTCCAATGACCATGCTTTGTATATAGTCCATGTAGAAATAAAATGTGATGAATTATAAAGTTTTTGTAAAATAGGTGACTCGAACTGTCAGAAAATTTCTTGCTTGCCATGTGTATCACTACATGAAAAACGCATTATGGATTGAAAGTCACAAGCCTTTTCCAACTTCTTTTCCTTTCAGTGGCAGAGCATCCGCATGTGGCAAAACCTAAAAAAACAAAGGAAGAAGAATTGTTTTCCAGTTGTTCACAATACCCATTATACTTCGGTTGATTAAGTTTCTGCATTGTCCATCAAGCAAAATCAAGTAAAAAAACACTGGGGACATGGTCAAAATCTTGTGGTAATTACATTTATGCTAACAAACAAGATAAAGATCCAAGCTTTAATGTAAAATATACAAGGACATAATGGTTGCCAGCTTGAGGTTTATGATGAGCGACAATGGAATCAAAAGGAGCCCTAAATTTCAATATAAGTGGGCTAGATGACCCCCACAAAGCAGAAACTATTGCTCAGCCTAAAGCTGGCATTATTTGTTTGGTTCCTTCTCTATTGAAAGTGATTGATTTGAAATCCCACAGAAAATTATACATATATATATATATATATATATATATATATAAAAGTAAAAATGAATGGCATTATTTAGATAAGAAAGAAGATAGAAAATCACGGAAAAGGCTGAGACTTTTTTTACACAAAGGCTCGGGAGAAGTTTGGAGAAGAAGACATAAGCTAGCAATGAAGTTCTTGTTCCAGTGCCCCTGTTGCTCATGTTTCTGCTTCATGAAGCCTAAGCAGGGAAAACCAAAGGTGAAGGAAGTTGCCAAGGTAGCCAAGGTTGAGGATGCGAAGGTAAAGGATGCTAAGGTAGAGGAGAAGAAAGAGTGATTCATAAATTAAATGCAACTACAATGTTGTTGCAGAATCTTTGATCTCCTTTTTTAGTGTTTGCATGGCTATTATTCCTGCTTTCTGGTTGTTCTCAGGTCAATTTTATGTAGTGTTTTCTTTCTGGCCCATATGAAATGCCTCTACCTTTAATTTCTATGCAGAAATAAATGCTGCTTGTAAGTTTTATTTTGCCTAAGTTAAAAACAATGTATCATGTTCATATTCTGCTTGCATCTGCACAATCGCTCGCAAAATCTCTTTTTTTCCATGAACAATTCTGGATAATACAAATAAACCGTCGTTTGTTGAAAACCACTGCAAAAATACACAGTTTAAGGAGCCGATCGGGTTACAGATTTAACTAGAGGCCATTCTAAGACCTATAAAGTTTTTCTTAGCCTTGCTTTGCTGGTATGGCTTACATCACCACCTCTTCTGTGCTTCTGCAAAATGAGGTTATATATATAGACAAAACGTTATAGAAGGAATTGAGGACGAAAAAGAAATGTTAGCACACACAAAATAGAAGCTGTCCTCTGCTAGAGGGCAATGAAAGTGCAGAAGAAAGTTGTGGTGGAAGAAGAAGGTGGAAGAGGGTAAGAACCAGCTTTTGTTTCCATTGCTCATGATTCTCACTAACTACTATAAGAATCTGTACATGGTGTGCTAAAAATACTGTTCATCACATCACTCTTTGTAAAGACAAATCTATACAGTGATGTTTTTTTTTTCCACTAAAATTTTGACCTGTAAAATAGAGGGCCACAGGGAAGAAGAATATAAAAGAGATGGTTGTTTCAACTTGAAATGAAAGGTTCCCTTCTATTTTTCAAATAATAAATTTTCAGTCCCCATGGTTTTTTACATTCCTTTTTTGTTTCATAAATTTATTTTCCTTGTTTTTCAGTCTAAACAGTTACTGGATTCCAGTGATAGAGAAAGGAAATCTCAATTGAGGTGTTAATGAATTCTTTCGATGATGAGAGTTAAAGTGAGGTTGTTTTATCCTTAAAATAAAATAAAAAATAGATATCAAAATTGATAAAAGAATTCTGTTTTCACTTTGGATTTGTGTTTTTATACGAGTTTTAGGGTTTTTTGTAGTTTTATTGGTTTATCTACATCATAAAGACTTGTTTTAGGTGTTTAAATGTCAAAATTTCTTGGAAATTTCATTTTTTAGGTAAAAAAACGTTGTTCTTATTTTCTAGCCACCCATCCTTTGGTAAGAAACTGTGAAGGTAGAAAACACGTCGTCTCCCTTTATTATTTTTTCAAAAATATTTAGGGTGAACAACACCATGTCATCCTTCCCCATTTACAAATAAAACAATTTAAAAGCTCATGCATGCAGGCATGCCATTTTTTTTAAATAGGTCAAGCTCGACAACTTGTTTCGTAGAAAATCTTAGACAATATAAATACAGGAGGACATGTAGAGAGATTAAAAGAGATACTCTTGCAAGTTGCAAATAAAAGCCTCAGCAAACAAAAAGAGCTGCAGGAAACAGAAACACACACAAAAAAACCTAGCTTCCCATAGTTGCAAGGAGATAGTCCAAAAACATCTTGCACAACAATAACTTCTCGACCATTGATCTCACACCTCTCACAATCGTATATGAAAGGTTGTCAAGTAAATTTTGTCTCCATTAGAATCTCAACCTGTTTTGTAAATTCCACCTGGAATGTTTCGATTTAGTTTTGCTCGTTCTATTTCGGCCAAATAATATTTTTTTAAATGGTGAATAGTTTTATAATATCAATCATATTTTTTAATTCGGGCGTTAGATTGAGATGAAATTTTACGAGGAGTGTCTTAATATATTTACATATAGTATGTTAAACTTTCAGAGCAATCAGAAGAATATAACGACCTTGCGAGATTGATGATAATATTCTTGTAATATTATACGAGTTCATAATTTTGTTAAGAAAATTTGTTTTATTATGTCTTTTTTAAGATTAAATTGTTCTCAATTCCATTATTGAACTACGAGTTTATTACAAATTGAACTTTATAATTTGATTTGATTTGTTTTATTTAAGGTTATCATGGATTTATAACGTAGATCCACATTTGAAAAGTTAGCCTAGGTTGACTCGAGTTGATTCAATATATCATTGGGAAACAGAATTGATAACCTTGCCGCATAGTGGTCACGTGCCTCTTGCCTCGGCGACATGTGTAAATAAGCCTTGAAAGTAAACTTGTCAATCTGCATGTGTAGTCCATGTACCAAAATTGTTTCTTCTTCGTTTTCTAATGATTTGCTTTACATTCCAGCTGACTTCGATGACTCATGAAATTCAATTTTAATTTCATATATGATTTATTTGTTGTTAAAAAAAATTATGATTTGTTTTGTTAATTCCCAAATTGCAAACGTGTTAATGTTATTATAAATTTACAATGCATTCATGATTTTCTTTTTAAGTTTGATTATACTCATTTATATTAATTACATCGGTTGAAATATTTGTGGCTATTTATGGTAAAATAACTAATTTATGGCGGGTTAATATAGATCAGATAACTTTTTAAAATATGTATGCTAATTGCTAAAGGAGAGGCTGAATAATAGACTTAGAAACTCTACCTAAATCCATACATGTGGCTTAGGCCCGGAGCACAAGCCCAAGAGAGCACTGGGGCACATGGGCCCAGACAGCTGCCTTGGCCCATTCTGGGCATGACAGCAGCTTGTGTCTGAAGAAACCTCGGGTAGTTTCGCTGGAATCCAAATGCAAGTACCCCTGGAATAAGATACGCCAAGTAAAGAGCAGCAGCCTTTGAAAATTGGCTTCCAAAGTGTTTATAATTTTAATTTAAAATTTAGCTGTTTTAATTAATTACAATTATAATTTATTACTATAACCATTTTGTATGTAAATTGGTTATCATTAATTCGTCGCATTTAATTATTTTAAATATAATTTGTAGCTAACATTTTTAAACTATTCTCCCACATACTTTTATTATTCTCTCAAGTTCTACTATATATATATATATATATACTAGACAATGCCCCCGCGCTTCGCCGCGGACGGCACAATATTTTTTTCAATGTAAAAAATATTAATTGTGTGTATTTTTTATTATAATATAAATTTGGCTAAAATAATAAATTTGTGCAGAATTCATGTCAAGTGCAAGTTTTTTTATAAAATATATGAATTTATAATCAATATAAATTTATCTATTTAGTAGTTTCAAACGAAATAACCAGCATAAATTTATCATCATCATTAAGAAAGCAAGAAAACTCGGATATCTGAATTATTAAGTTCACTGTATTAAGATTAGTTCATTTTATAATTCAATTTAAATTAAACAAAAATAAAATATAAATTGTAAAAATACATACAATAATCAAATAAAAAAATAAGTTGTTAATTTTCTATCAACAAAAAGACGAAAATATAGATTGAAAATTCATCCTGACGTTATTGTCATTATCATTGCTATTAAAGCTAAAATTATTACTAACATTACTGCCAAAATAATTAAAATAATTAAATTTCCATGAAAAATAAAAAAAAAAGCAAAAGATTTTTTATAAAAAAAACAATAACTAAAATTATCATTTTTATTGCATAAATAATAAAATCATAAAAATCATATAATCTAAAGAACAAATAAATAAACAGAAAACAAAAAAAAAACGAATAAAGGGAAAAAATAGGGTAATATTACTTTTAAAATGATCACCGATATAAATTAAAATTTTAGGAAAATCTTTAAAAAAAATCAAAAGATTTTTATAAAAAAAATAATCACTAAAATTATCATTATTATTGGTTCGGAGATTAGTCATGGTGTGTCCACGCTGGCCTGGACACCCGATTATCAAAAAACAGATTTGGTCCGAGGAGTGGTGGTGGTGCACTTGAGCTGGCCCGGAGATCGTGGTAATCAAAAAAAAATATAAGTGAAAAAAAGAGCTTAAGCTGGCTGAGACACCATGGTTACAAAAAAATATATAAGTGAAAGAAAAAAAAAGTATAAGCAAGAAAGCACTGTAGCAATCCATATTGTTTTTTAAAAAATTCGGCCCAAGAATTAGTCATGGTGTGCTTAAGCTGGTCGGAGATCCCGATTATAAAAAAATATATAAGTGAATAAAAAAATTATAAAAAAAAGAAAAAAAAATATACCAATAAGAAAGCATTTTAGAAAAAAAATGTGGGTCCGGGGATTGTCGTGGTATGTATAAGTTGGCCTGGACACCCTGGTTATCAAAAAAATTTGGATATGGAGATTAATCGTGGTGCATTTAAGCGAGCTTGGACACCCCGATTATTAAAAAACAAAAAACCAAAAAAATATATAAGTAGAAAAAAAATATATAATAAGAAAAAATGAAAAAAAATAATAAGTAAAAAATACAAAAAAAAAGGCAAAAAAAGAAGAAGCAAAAAACGGAGGAAAAAAAGAAGAAAAAGAATAATTAGGAAAAAAAAGAAGAAACGAAAAAAAAAAGCAAAAAAAAAAAAAATTACTGTTGCAATCCACAGTGCGCTGTGTCTGTGTGCACAGTGAAAAGACAACAGGTTTTATATATATAGTAATATATATATATATATATATATATATATATATATATATATATGGCAGATGCAATTCAAATGAGATACAGATTCTGAAGAACAAGAATAAAAGCACTTATCTTTTTTAAACTATTCTCCGACATACTTTTATTATTCTCTCAAGCTCTACTCTATTTATCTTTTAAGGGTTCTGTTGAAATCCATGACGAATTTCCAAAGCACAAGCCTTTCTTCAGGAGCTGGAAGAAAGGAGGAACCTAGAGATAGAAAGTTCAAAAATAATGATTGTTTTAAAGATCGAATACTTAATGATATTAAGTGCCAAAATTTAAATTAAGTTTTTTTATATATATTTTTAGATCATTTTTTATGTTTTGATATCCAAAATAATTTTTTAAAAATAAAAAATATCTTTCTGATAACTTTTTTAGCAAAAAACACTTTGAAATCAACTTCAACAATACTCTCAACCTGTCGTATTAACTACAAAAGCTAATTAAAATATAGATTAAAAGATCTATATAAAAAATTATAATTTCAGCTTTATGGCGAAAAAAATAGAAAAAAGAAATACAAAAAAAGCTAGCGAGTGCAGCCGTTGAGCATTAATTGAAAGTTTCCATCAAAGAAAACGCTACATCATATGGGAAATCCCAATAGACCAAGACATAGTCAACTGTTGACTTGCATAGTGGATTTTCTTATATTTAATGGCTTGGGTTAAGGGTGTTTTTGTCTTTTTACATGTGATTACGTGTTGTCGTGCTGGTGGTGTCTGTGCTTCTTGGAAAGTGTGTGTGACAATTAGTGATTGTCTATACCCTACTCTTTTATTGTGTCCCTGGAAGTGCCACTGCATCCGCAATTCCTGAGAAATAATTTTTGTTTCAATTAAAAATAAAATAAATGGAAATGAAATGATCATTGTAAAGATTTAATAAATTAGAAATCACAGATTTTATGGTATAAATTTTTCAGTTAAGATATTTTGAGATAAAATTAACATAGGGATATTGAGGTTTAGGTTAAATCATAGCTGTCGGTTTCGCTTCGATTGACGTTTTGTTTTTTCTATTGGTACGGAATGTTTCGATTTCGGAGCGTTTTGAAGCGCCGTTTCGAAGTTGTACTGTTCATATATAGTTAATTAATCATATATATGAAAAAAATTAAAATATTAATTTAAGAAACATAATTTAAATTCAAGATAAATTAACTTAAAATTATATGATACAAACACAAAGTCAAACAAACATAATATCGAAATTAGAAACATCTCTAAAAATTATATATTATTTAGTTCATCACAACTATAGATAAACACGAAAAATAATTATCTAAATTTTTGTTTTTAAATTGTTTTTTTATGAAGGTGTCAGGGGTGTTTCAATTTATTTTCTTGATGACAAAAAGCAAAAAAAAATTTAATTTTTATTTTTTATAAAGTCAAAGTTAACGCAATAATTTTATTTTTTTATAATATATATTTTTAATTTTTATTGTTTTGATTTTGGTTTTCTAATTTTTAACATATCTAAGTAAACAATAAAGAAATGAGAAGTAATTGACTTGCGGAGCAAAAACAATTCATAAAGAATTGCATTTGAAATTTAATTTGATGTGTTGGGGGTTGTCTCACAAGTGGGAATGCCGTATGAATATTTTGTCCGGACCAAAACGGAACAGTCGGCATATTCCTGGTACATTTCAACTTGAATTTGGCCGGAATAAAAATTAAAGTAAAAACCACACCATTTTGTCTTGTTTTTTTTTTATTGATACAGGACGTTTTGACCGGAACGAAACGAAATGGACAACTATGAGCTAAATTAAGAGAAAAAAAAACTAAACTCAAAGTTGAAAGGTAAAATTATACAGGATAAAACGAAGTGCAACTCAAATTATAAAGAAAAAGGATGTGAGGTCAAAATAAAAGATTCAAGCAAATGTGTTCAAATTTATAAATAAAGAGTATACAAGCAATGATTACCCTTCTTCATTGTCGGCAGTAGTAGAGGGGGAGGGACTTTTATTGATTTTTCCATAAACAAATTGAGTGACAAACGCTAAGATTATGCTAGATTTAAGGTTATATAAAAAGGGAGACTTTATATAACGAAGAAATTTGAGATTTTAAGCAAAAGATTTAGGTGATAAAGAGGGGGTTCCAATCAGCCGAGGGAAAAAAAAAAGCTGAAAATTTTCAAATTCTTGGGAATTGATGTATACAAGTCCATTCAAATTGAATTAGGAATTGATGCATTGTATTGAATTTTTAATTAGGGTTCCTAGACTATTTTGTGGGATATGTATGAAAGTGTCAAAAAAAAAAAAAAAGGAATTTCATGGCTTCCTTAGTAGGAGTCTCAGACAGATTGGCAAAAAAAAAAGAAGGAAATTCAAAATGAAAACACTAAAGAAATGAATCGAAGGTAATTGTAGCTATATAAAAGATAAAATTATAATTGGCATAGAGGAGATTCTTGAAGTACATATTTTTGGGGACGAATGAGAATACTTTTAGTTTGGATTAAAATTGTTCTTGAATGGATTTTATTTAGTAGTGTTAAAATGTATATGACATGAAAATGGATTTGTAGAATGAAGGGTAGCTCAATTAATGAAGGACAGATTTCATGGTTACCTTCAATTTCTTGTTTTTTGTTTGAAAAAATAATTTTATGGTTACCTTCAATTTCTAATGAAAAGATTTGTCTTGATCTCATTACTTAGATCATAAGTTTTACAAGTCTTTTTGGGATGAATTTTTTTTTTAATTTGTTTTTGAATTAATGTTTTCATATTTATTATTATATTTTTTCACATTCTTAACAATATTTGTAATATATTTGGCCATACATGTTTTTGTTTTTATTTTATCAACCCGGTTTCATATGTGATTTTAATAGACAAGTATAGTGGATATACAATTTTTCCACCTTCTCTTTTGATTATTGTTAACAATTGTGTTTTTAGATCATTATTAGTTGTTTGGATAAACTTCTTGATTTATACTTATAATTTTTATGTAAAAAAACATATCAAAACGCCCTTTGTACTCAAGTTTTTTTTCTTAAGAAAATAATTACGACTCGTTTCAGAGCACGAATCAAATCAAAATTTAATTTATTTAGTTAAATACATGTTTTGGTTTTTCAATTGAAACTTTAAATTTTTTTTTTGTTAAAAAACATATTGAAGCAATCTGCATGCTCGGTATCGATTATTTTTTATATATGTAAAATAAGGTATGTAATGCGGGTTAAATTGTTAAACTCTATTTATGGTTTATTTATGTTAAGAATCTTGGAATTGTTTTTACTGCTTAGTATTATTTGAATTGTGTTTTCTAATAAATCTTCTATTATAAAATCAAAATAATATATGAAAGGTAAGTATTCATTTAAATAGCTGAGTGCTAGCGTTTAAATTAAGTGAATATTTATGACTAAGAAAATGTAAATAAAGCCTGTAATTGATGGTTATTAAGGTCTTAGTCATTCTTTTTTGTATTTTTATTAGAGAAATTATAATTAAGAGAACTCCAATTTATTTTGTGTTTTGTTCCTTTTTTTTTATAAAGATAATTATATAGTATCTAATTAAAGCGTATTATTTTAGATTTTTAGTGTCTACTTGACACTGTGTTTGAAAAATATTTTTAAAAAGAAATTATTTTTTTTGTTTTAGTTTAATTTTTTAGTATTTCTAGATCATTTTATTATACCAATATCAAAAATAATATTTTTTTAAAAAAAATATTATTTTAATATATTTTTAAATAAAAAATATTTTAAAAATAAATATCAACTCTTTCCATCCGGTCAAGTGGACACGCTGAGTACGCTAACTGCTGCATTTATGGAAGGTTTCTTCTTCATATTTCAATACTTGCAAATCATTTATTTACTTTCTTTCTATAACATCTTTTCCCAAAATCTTTACCTTCCATTTTTTCCTTTCACTATATATATATATCCGTAGAGAAGGCAACGACATTAGGCTAATTTTCCAATAATTTCTCTGAAGATGGAGTCCAAAAGATGTCTCTGCCTCTTGTGGGCTTTGCTTGCTTGCTACCTGTTCACTTCCTCTGTGGCCTCCACTTTCGATGTGGGCGGCAAAGATGGCTGGGTCACAACCCCATCGGAGAGTTACAGTCACTGGGCTCAGAGAAATCGGTTCCAAGTCAATGACTCTCTCGGTTAGTCCCCCCCCCCCCTGTTTTGTAATTGGCTTGTAATTTCTTGGCTGCCAAGATTCGATTGTAATTATTTCTTGGTGTTGGTTTGTTTTGTAGTTTTCAAGTACAATAATGGGTCAGATTCTGTGTTGCTCGTGACAAAAGATGATTACAACAGTTGCAAAACAACGAATCCTCTCAAGACTATGAACTCTGGTTCTGATGTGTTTCAGTTCGACAAGTCTGGTCCCTACTTTTTCATCAGCGGAAACGAAGATAGTTGTGAAAAGGGTCAAAAACTGATCGTAACAGTCCTTTCTGCCGGAACAAGACGAGCCCCCGCGCCGGTGTCACTGCCCCCAGCTCTATCCCCTGAAACTCCATCTCCGGTAGCTCTTGGCAATCCATCTCCGGCACCATCAAAATCTCCATCCCCGACTGCAGAGCCTCCAACCTACTCTCAAGGTCCATCGCCAGTGCCCGTAGAGTCCTTACCGCCAAGCGCCGTCACGCCAACATTGGCTCCATATCCGGCTAGCATGGCTCCAACTGGGGCTCCTGGTCCTTCACCGGCGGCCATGACACCGCACATATCACTGGTGCCATCAGGGCCACCAGCATCGGCTCCGGGATCAGATAGCTCTCCGTCTCCTTCGATTATGCTTCCTCCTGCACCTTCACAATCACCGGAATCTCCATCGCCATTGGCCGGCGGTCCTCCAGCCCCAGCACCTGGGTCAAGTATCGCGTCAACACCTTCACCCAACCCCAAGGCGCCAGCCCTCGCCCCTGCACCACCTCCTGCTGCTTCTTGGGTTGCGACTCCTTCAACTGTCATGGTGATTGTGGCCTCTTTTCTCGTTAGCTCTGTTATCGGAGTCTGGCCCTGAAGAGAAAACACATACATCTGTTACAGGTTACACAGTTTTCCAGGTTTTTGTGCTTGAATTAAATTTTATTGCAGAAATTTATTAGAACATGGCTGGATTTTATTTTATATATATGTGATCAGTGCTATTATAATTGTGATTCAGCTGGTATTATTCTAATAGGATGTTTCTCTCGATTTTCTTTATAAATAAAATAAAATAAAATTATTAGCATCCACTGTGATTGTTTGAGCCGTCATTGTCCTTTCTTGCTACATTTTTAACTGTCTATTATTTGCCCATCATATCATAAATGTTTCTGTAGAAAATGTTTTGTTGATTTCTTTCCCTTTTTTTGTCATTATTTTGCTATCATATCTTTTATTAAGTAGTTGCTTCGTGTCAAAACCTTTATAATTAATTATATTCATGATTTTTAAGAAGGTATCTCAATTTTAGTCCTCCACGCTAATTTATAACACAATTTATATGATTTAAAATGTATGTTTATAGTATAATATAACAAGTTTTGTATTAGAATATATTTTCTAAAAACATTATGCAAGTTAAAATATTATATGCACTAATATATCAAATTATATATTAATATAGTAGTATTTCCTATATAAATGTATTAATAATTTTCTATTTTTTAATAATACTATATTTTAAAGTTTTTTATTAATTTATCATTATTTATACTCAGGAAATAAGAGGAACTTCTTGGTGCGGTCAGATACTTGTTTTTTTTATGAAAATAATTTTTTTAAGTCAATGGAATAATATAGATTATTGACCAAGTCAACAAGCATTTTCCGAGTAAAGGTATTTTGAAAATTTGCTTTTTGAAATTTTTCTTCTTTGTTCATGCAATGCGTAAAATCAGTGATTCCTCTGATAATGATTTTGTAATTCCTTTCTTGAGAAATCTCCTCCTCAGTTATTGCTACTACATGGTAGTTGCCAAACACGGTTGTTCATAGTTATTCTGAATATCTTCTGTATTTTCAATGGACATATGTTTACCAATAAAAAATTGACTTAAGAAAAATATTTTAATGATACATAGAGTTAATTTAGGCCCTGAGTGTTCAAATTTATTTATTTATTAATTTTAAATTAAATATTTTTAGTATTTTTAGATCATTTTGATGTGCTCATATCAAAAATATTTTCTAAAAATATTTATTTTGACGCATTTATGAGTAAAAAATATATTTAGAAGTGGTAATTACACTTTCAAACAATCACTTAGAATCAAGGTTGTCAATATCGTTCTGGTCGTCGTTCTAGTTTTTCTATTGGTACGGAACATTTCGGTTTCGGAGCATTTCGACGTGCCGTTTAGGGGTTGTACTATTCATATATAATTAATTATATATATATATATATATATATATATATATATGAAAAAAATTAAAATATTAATTTAACAAGCATAATTAAAATTCAAGATAAATTAACTTTAAATTATACAATATAAACACAAAGTCAAACAAATATAATCTCAAAATTAGAAATACAATCACAAGTTAATCAAAATAAAAAGGATTTTAAGGCCGGAACGGTTCCGAGATGTTCCGGCCGGTATTTACGGAAATTCCAGAATTAAAACTGAAATGAAAATGACGTCATTTTGTCTCAATTTTTTTAATGACACGGAATATTCTGGTCATTCCAGCCAAACAAAACAATATTGACAGCCCTGTTTAGAATAAAAAGTATTTTTCTTCATCACTAACACCAATATTATAATTGTAACTATTATCATTACTATTTTCATGGTCAGCATTACCATCATTATATTATTAATATTATTTTTACTACAACTATCATTAGAACACCATCACCATCAATTTATCATCATTATGTTTTATTTGCTTTATTTAACCTGGATAATATTCATGGGAGAAATATTGAATTATTATTTTTTTTGCAAAAAAATGGAGGCCAATTATAAAAGTTCACGAGCTTGGCACATCTCTCAGCTTTTTTATCCTCCTCTTGTGAACGACGGCTGAAGGAGCAATCAATGCGGGCCTATGTATATCTTGAAACATGCCAGGTGGAAGAGAGGGGACCAAGAAAACGACCAGTCGTTCAAGGGATTATTGCAAGAACTATAAGAAAAATACTTTTTTTATCATTTCAGCGGCAAAAATATATTTTATAAATGCTATAAACCAAATAGTAAATTCTCAATAAAAACATTATTCTGGATAACTAGCTTATCAAAGATGGGACGCGGAAATTAAAAGACAGGGACCACTTATATAGTGACAGGATGCCACGTGTTTTCAGCTCTTAATTAGGACAAATGACCACACGCCCCAAAACAAAACCTTATTCGTCCACGTAATCTGTCCTCGATTACATGCGACAACACGTTGTTGGTTGCAGCTCTCGGTTGAGCAATTATTAAATTTTATTCTGGATTGTTTTTAAGAATATATTTTTTAAGATTTATTTTTCATATAAACATATCAAAATAATAATAAAAAATAAGAAAACTCATTTTTAAAAAAATATAAATACAAATGGGTTCTATACCTATGAATCTTTAATAAGAATTCACTCCAGAAATAAAGGCATATGTTTTATAAATAAAAAACAAATCAAGTATTCAAATTTGAAATTCTAAATTGGACCTTACTAATAATACAACCATATTTGTGGTTTTTAAATGATGAAATGACACCTCCAAATCCATGGACAAACGATACAACGTTTATTAGGGTTTGTACATTGCTAATTATAAGTTCAAAAAATATAATAATTTAATAATATTAGATGGTTCTTCATAAGTATTTGGATTCAGATAATCATTGAATGCAAAAAAAAGAAAGGTTAAAAGTTAAAACACCCTATCAAAAACCTTAAAAAATCAAATTAAATTAAAACATTAGCACCCTGTTTTGCGTTTCAAAAACGATTTATTTTTTTTTTAAAATTAAAAAAAAAGTTAATGTTTTTTAAATATTATTTTAATATATTTTTAAACAAAAAACCTTTAAAAAATAACATCAACACACTTTCAGATAGCGATGTTCCACTTGATGACAACCAACATTGACCGGAGAATAGTCTTGTCTGTCTCTTTCTTTATGTGAACAAACGACTTTTTTAAAGAAACAGATTTTAATTGCAATTTTCACTGTTTTTCATTTTATTTATTTACTATTATTATTATTTGTTCGATCGACATGAACAAGACGTGGATCGTCGGCGCATGCGACAAAACCTAAAAATTTAGTTCGATTGATGTGTGTCGGCAAACTGGATAGAGCTTTGAGGTTTTTCGAGAGCAGTAGTAACCAGGGGAGAAGAACACCATGGCTGCTTCATCTGTTAAGATATTTATTTCTTTTCATTTCTTAACTAGCCTGCCACAAAGAAAATCTATTTTTTTAATTTAAAGTCACAATTCCTTATTTTTACATTATTTTATTAAAAAAATTTATTTAAAATTCAAGGTAACTATAATAAATATTCACAAGAATCTCAATAATTTAAATTGAGTTAAAAAAATATTATTTTTAGAGGCAAAACTCATCCTTTTGGAGGAAAATATTTGTTTTCTCATGAATAGAATACTTTCATTTCAGAAAATTATCATAATCTAAAATGCATGTTCCAAACAAAAACAAATTCTTTATGATTTTTACATGGTTATATGTAAAAAAGAACCAAGAACTAATTAGTTAGTGAAAAACACATATAAATAAAAGATTAAATTGTTTTTATTTAATATTCACGTGATTTTTTCATATTGGGCTCATATATAATTATTAAGAAAGTTATTACAAATATAACTATAAAACCTCTAATATGATTTAAAAAAATATGATATAACTAGATGATTTTTAAAATGGTTTTGTAATTAGTAACTTAAATATAAAATTATTTTACATTTTTTAAAACAATTATAAACCTATAAAGTCAAGCTCATATGCAACCTGGACCATGCATACCTGATATTTTTATTAACTATTAAGTTAAACCGTGTGGAGAAACTACTGTAGCAATAGACACAGATTATTATGAATTATAATAGTATAATTATCGTTTTACCCCTCAATGCGCTAAAATTTAACTCTTGGTCTCAGAGATATTTTTACCTTTTCACAGGGATCAGTTGACCTTTTCTAGTTCTTTGGGTGTATTTGTGTCTTTTACCCTTGCTACCAGACAAAACAGTGTTGAGTGGCAAGAGTATTTTTGTTTTTTTTCATCTGTAAATAAATAGTAAAATAATTGTTATATCCTTGCATAAAACAAAATTATGGTTTACCGGGTGAGGGTATTTTAGGTTATTCATTGTTTGATGCATGGTGAAACTATGGACGTACCCTCACAAACATCAAAATGAATGAATTAGCTCTAGGGGTAATGCATATTTTTACATTCATTTTCTTCTTTTTTAAATTAAAAATTGCAAGTGCATCCCGCAAACATGTCGACAATTCTTTTTCGTTTGTGTCTTGAAGGAAATGCGTGCGTTGTCCTGTGGTGGCCACACATGTCTGTCTGCATCTCATCGAAGGCGCCGTCGTGTCCCCTTTCATATGAAGGTGCGCGTGTTGTATCATGGTGGTCGGAGAAGTGTTGGCGGCTAATTTATCTTTTTTTCATTGCTAACTTACATGACAATCCTCTTGGTTTAGGGTTTATCATTTCAGTCTCTGGGCTTTTGATTGTATTTTTAATCCTAATTTTTGCTATATAAATTTTGATTTGTTTCAAGTTAGTCCTTCAATTTAAATTGATCGGATATTTGTTTTCATTTCGATTCTTATTCTTTTATTTTTAGGTGTGGTTTTAAATCCGTTAATTTATTCAATATAGAAGTTTTGATTTCTTTCAATTTTGTTCTTCAATTAAAATTGACCATATATTTTTTCATTTCAACTCTTATTCTTTTATTTTCTTATTTCATTTTACTTCTTTAATTTTTTCATTCCTTCTAAAGTAGTCTATTGTCCATGTTTATATGTATATACTCATAGTTTTGGATTTTTTTTTTCACTTAATGCCCTTTTAATCTATCATTTTCAAAAGTTTTTTAAAATGCATGCTTTAATTAACACCCCCTCCATGTGTTGCTTTTATGCGCCTAAAGTATTTTAAAAAATGAGACAAATTATTTAAGTAAATTGATTTTCTAAAAAAAAATTATAAGGAGATTAGCATGATTTAATTTTTCTGTTTTTAAAACTTTACATATTTTATATTTTTTCTTTACAATATTGTTTCTTAATTTAAATGATATTTTTAAAGAGTAAGAAAATATACATTTTAAAAAATTATTGTTTCGGTTGGAATTGATCATATATTGTGTTATTCATTTTGAACCTTATTCTTTCAATTTTTAAAAAATTCTTTCAATTGTGGAGCTTTTTTATCTATTAATTTTATTATGGATAAAGTGTTGAAAATAATGATAGCGATTATTTTTATAATATTTTTTCCTAAAAAAATATTATACTAATTATATATTTTGATATTTGTTTAATATTAACACATTAAGATAATATAAAAAAACAAATGTTTATAAACTCTATTTAAAACTCCACAAACCCCACAACTAGTTAAAAAAAAAAACCAGTTGTTATGTTTCATTTTGGCCCTTCTTGTTTTGATTTTTTTCATTCCTGTTATTTTTTTCGGTGTCAAGGATTTAGTTGTTTCAATTTTATCTTTCGAATGAAATTTATCATATATTGTGTTAATCATTTTGTCCCTTATTTTTTATATTTTTTTTAAATTCTTTTGAAATTATTTAGTTTTTCTTATATATTAATTAATTCTATTATGGATAAAGTGTTGAAAATAACGATAACAATTATTTTTATAGTATTTTTCCCTAAAACATTAATAGACTAATTATATATTTTGATATTGCTTTAATATTAACTCATTAAAATCATATTAATACTGAGTTTTGTTTTAAAAAATGTTTTAAATATTTTTTAACACTACTAATATTTTTCTTAGGTTTGCCTTCAATCATAATATTAACATCGGTAAAATGTATAAACTAATTATTTTGAACTTTGAACTTTTCTATTAAAAAAAAATTATTCATACTAGAATGATCTTTTTTTATAGCTAAAATATAGCTGGACAAACTCTCTCTCTCTTTTATTTTTAATGGTTTTATTTTTTATCTCTCATAATTTAAGAGCTAAAATTTAATGAAAATAAAATTTAAAGATTGAAACATAAAAATGTAAGACTCAACGTACCATATTAAAAGAAAAAAAACATAAACTCTAAATACCAAAGATAATTTTTGACAGACATTGTTCTCTACAATACCTGCAGGTGGAGAGGAAATATAAAATAGCTTCCTGATTCAATATATTTTATAATGTAATATAATTTAATTATAATTCAACAAACAATAGATTGTGAGCTTTTCATTGCGTTGAATTTGCCACATTTATTGTAGATCACTACAATAAATTTACTATTATACCTTTATCTTTCACTTATTCAAATTATTTTTTATCTCCAAAATTGACAAAATTGTCTTTTCACAAATTTTATACCTTAAAAGTCAACAATTAAATTGTCTTTTCACAAATTGTATTTAATTAAAAACAATTAAATAATGCATATAGGGGTGTTTTTTTTTTCTTTTTTTTTTTCCTGTGAAGCAGCTTTAAGTGTATTTGTGCTAATTACATGTTCGATGTGTGGGTGGTGTTGACGCTCTATAGACAACGAGTGAAAGCATCTAGTGGTCAAATGCATGTTTGTTCTCTTTTCTTTTTCTTTTTCTTTTTCAATTTTAGTCCTAATATTTTGTATTGCTTATTTTTGTTATTGACTCATTTACAAACATTTTTTATGTTTTCAATTTAGTTATAATATTATAATTTGTCATTTTTTTTTTCCAATTTTATCCTTATTCTTTTGATTTTTTTTTATCTTGGTTCTTTTGTTAAAATTTTATTGGTATTCTATTTCATCCTTCAATCAAAGTTTATGATTTTTTTTCAATTTAGCCTTTATTGTTTTTATTTTTCTTGTCCTTTTGTTAATTGTTTTTTTTTTTTTAATTTAACCCTCTAACTTATTTTTTATTTGAATTTTCATCTTCATTCTTTTAATGGTGACATTTTCTGATATTTTTGTTTCATCCCTTGGTGTCTGATTTGTTTGAGATTGGGTTTTGCTTTTTTTTTTTTTTATTTGTTGTTCTTTTGATTTAATGACATAGATCACGAGTTTTAAGAATTAATACAATTAGAGATCTTTTTTCCTCATTTTCTTGTATGATTTTATATAAAAAGTAATTGGTTGTGTAGCTATCTTTTTAATTGTCTTTTTTGATAGATATTTTTAAATATGTTTTTTAGTATTTGAAGTTTTTTTCTTAATTTTATACATTTAAAATAATATTTCTAATATATCCTACCTTGCATAATATTTTTGATTTTTATTCACTCGACTTTATATTCTATTAATTTTAATAAACAATTGCCGTATAAATTTTTTGATAAATATCTCACTGTAAGATATTTTCTCATTACAAAATCAAATAGTTTGATCTCCATTCATCTTTTAATTTGCTCAATTTTTTTTTTAATTATTGTTAATGACTTATTTATTTAGATATCTGAATAAAGTTTTTAATTTATTCTGAGTTTTTTATTTAAAAAAATATATCATAATTACATATATTTCCATATGCTAATTATAATATCAAGAGTCAACATGTTATAAAAACAAACCCCCGCAAGGGCATATTTGAGAATATAATCCATATTGTTTTTCAAAATACTTTTCATTAAAAAAAAAATACCAGAATATTATTTTTTATTTTTTTTTAAATTATTTTTAATATTAACACATAAAAATAATATAAAAATAAAAAAAATTAAAAAAAAAACACTTTTAAAATACAATATCAAACAGCCATTTAGATAAAAAAAAAAATTCATTAGTTAGCCTTGTTGGTTTGCACTACCAGGACTACAATATTTATAGCCAAATAGTAGAATTTTCTTAGACTATTCCCAGGAAACCAACAATTTTGTTAGTCTTTGACAGATCACATCAGCAGGAGAATAGAAAATATAATCATATCTTTGTTTTTTTTTTTTTTTTTTAAATTCTCTATCTCAAGCTGTTTCAGCTTTATCTGCAGTCAAATTTCCAGGAAGAAAACCTGAATTAAATTTAGGCAAGTCAGTGTCATTCAGCTGAAATACCGAGTATATTTCATTTAACCAAGGCTAAGAGAACGAAAACATAGACAGCTTGTAGGGAATTGTAGCTACAAAATATCAGATGAGAGGTAGAGGATAAAGGTATAGCTTAAAATAGGACACTACAAAAATGGTAGAAATGACTCAGGTAGGTTTGAAGAGGAAACAAAAAAAGAGTATAATCTTGTAAGAGAAAAATTATACAATGCGCTGCACTGCCTACATTGGAATGATGGTTAGAACAACTTCAGAAAAACCACCATCTCCTCTGCTTCCTCTGCAAAAAGAAAAAAAAAAGGTAATAAGTTGCAAACATTACTGGGGCACCATGATAAACATGAATAGCGATTAGTAACAGTTTCACGTGATTAATTCTTAGCCAAGAATGACTTTAGGTGCAGCTACGGCACCTAGTGCTTTTAGGAAGTGAAAATGTGTTTATGGGAATATACACAAGGTTCCTGGAAAGCTTAGATTCCACCTGGATCTCTAGCATGCATTCATACATAAACAAAATGTAAAAGTTTTCCTTGAAAGATACAGCAAAAGACCCTAACTCTGTAGACAACTTTCAGTGTCGATGGTATTAAGAAATAGCTTTCATATTCATCTTTCTGCCACAAATGCATGTCATTTTAAGGCATCTTCCAGATTATTAAGTTTAAGGCATCCGAAATACAAATTATAACTAAGAAGACAATCATAAAACCTCATTCTGTGTAGAACAATGGTCCAGCTTTCTATGCCAACAGAAAAGAAATTGAAGAGCTAGCACTACAGTTCAGGATTTATTGTAAGATCTTAGAAATAAAGTCAAAGCGAAAAGGGAAAGAAGGGTGGAACCTTGTTATCCTGATTCTGCGACGGTATTAGGATAGGACGGGGAAGGGCACCGTTGCTGATGTTTTGAATGTATGGCCGCACCTTCTCCTCCAACATTTCATTCAACTGCAAATCAAATTGTATAGGATGTTGATGGTTAATGGCATTTATTAGATAACAAACTAGTAAACAAAGGTGGCATCAAACAAACAGTGATGGATTTGCCATGCATCCAAGCGAAAAGTTCACATTTTCTCCTTTCATTCAAGTTAAGCTTCAGAGTGTTTTTCATTGGTCAATACAAATGCAAAGGGGCTGGGTGTTTTGCCCTGGGCCGGGAGTAAGGTGAAGGTCATAATAGAACAATGCCCTCCCGGCAAGGAAGAGAGGAATTAGTTGACATTTAAATTTGCTTTCTTTCTAGCGTACATTCTGAAATTTCAAGAGTATTTTAACGGTCATGGGACTGCAAGTCACTTCTGCACTCGTTTTTTTTTTTTTTTTTTTTTTTTTTTTTTTTTTTTTTTGGGGGGGGGGGGGGGGGGTTCCTTCTAATTTTATTTTATTTTTAATCTTGTCCTCTCCTTTTTCAAAAAAAAAAAAGTTCCCTTTTCTCTTGAAAAAAAAAAACATTTGTAGTCCTTAACAGTAGACTTGGGAAACAAATCTAAATAAAGCAGCCAAAAACAATCCCTTTCCAACAAGCTTCCTTTTTCTCCTTTTGTTGGGGGGGGGGTGGGTTCCTTCTAATTTTATTTTATTTTTAATCTTGTCCTCTCCTTTTTCAAAAAAAAAAAAAAGTTCCCTTTTCTCTTGAAAAAAAAAAACATTTGTAGTCCTTAACAGTAGACTTGGGAAACAAATCTAAATAAAGCAGCCAAAAACAATCCCTTTCCGACAAGCTTCTTAATAAAATTCTCCAAAAAAAGAGAGTACCCTCGATTCACGAAAAAGCAAGTTCCTTTTTCTCCTGATGCCTAGTCGTCTTGTAGATATATTAAAACAAGAATGATGAGATAGCAGCCTCAGTCTCAGTTGAGAGAGAGCACCCCGGCCATAATCAGATGGCTTTATCCATATTAGGTTTTACCATAAATTTCTCACGAATTAATGGCCCAAGAAAAAGTTTTGGATTTCATTTATCTTACTGGGTTATTTAGCAAACAACTTTTCTCACCTACAACTTTTCTCACCTAAAACACAGTATTTCAAATTGGTTTTTCTTAATACTTGTTAACCTTCACACATTATGCAGCATTATTGTATGGTCGTCCACCTAGCATGTCTGTGAAAAAATAAAAAAGCAACCAGAATGGTACATATGTATAGAGTGTGTGCGCGTGCATGTGCACTGTACATACAAATTTTGCATGTAATATACATAGGTTTGGAGAAATATGAGACGAGTTAATCAGTAGGGGTAGAGGCAGCTTTACCAACCTTTTCTTGACGCCATTTAGTTTCCCATTGTGAATCCAAAATTTTATCAGCAATTTCTCTCTGTGCATTAAGAAGAACAGTCATCTCATAGAACTTTTCTGGTTTTTTAAGATCCTCCTCGCTCCATGATGATGCATTTAGTGGAAGGTCCAGCTCCTGCCAATGCATCATTATTAGCTCAATCAACACTCAAAATGAAACAATACACTCCATATGCATCGCATATCCAAAGCATACAAAGGTATTTACCTGCCAAAATACCCTTTTATTTTCCCTTTCAGTGCAAATTCATATTTAAAGAATACACATGGATTAACTTCTGAGTACACTGACAAATTCAAAAGCAGTGTTCACATGCCAAATGACATCATGCTTGAAGTGAAGCAGGGGACATGACATGTGCGTTTAGAAATTGTGTATAAATTGAGCTTGTCTTGGGAAATAGAGCAGGCTGAATAAAATTGAGAGTATTAGTCCATGGTAGGGGTGAGCAAATTCGGTTTTGTTCAGTTTTTACATTAAAAAACAACCAAAACCATTTTTTTAATAATAATAAAAAAAAACCGAATCTGTTCCGGTTTAAACCGTTGTGATTCGGTTCAGTTTTTTATGCTTAAAACCGAAAAAACTTATACAACATATCTCTCCCGCAAGGAGTTCTTCACTCACAGTATTAAAAACCACTTATTATTAAAAATCCAAAACCCCAAACTAACCAAAAAAAATCCTCACAGTATAGACAAAATTAATTCACAACAACCGATTTTTTTCTTAACCGCTGGATCACCAGACTCAACCTTCTTAGCATAATACTAGGAAGATGTCTTAGTAGCAGCAGCCTGCTCTTAAATATCCAAGCACTTAGTCTACATTGAAACAACCTCCTCCACCACACCACCTCCTCGGCCTCTCACCGAAATGACCGCTAGCACGTGTCGGAGGAATCGTAACCGGCACAGGCAAAACCTTAGAAATAGAAACCAGGACAGTTTCTTCCCTGGAAGCCCTAATTCCCCAAGGATCCTTCAAAAACTAACCAATTCTCGCTACATTGAACAAGAAGTCGGCCTTTGATTTTGTATATATATGAAGTGGTTGCGGCTCCGAGTCCTAGGTTAGGAGAATTGAGGGAGGGATGAAGGGACTAAGAGGAATGGTTGGTTGCAGAGGGAGGGAGGGGGCGGCTTCTAGGTAAGAAATTTAGAAACGAAATAAGAAAGGTTGAAAATTTCTATTTATAGTAAATCTTTTAACCGAACCTGTTCGGTGTGCATCAATCGATCTTAGGCTTACGAAATTGATACCGAACCAAACCAGAATTTTTTCAGAATTTTATAATTGGTTTAATCGGGTTTTTTTAATGGTTCAATTTTTCTCGGTTATTTTTTTTTGTTTTCTCAGTTTAATCAGTTGTTCGATTTTTTTGCTCAACCCTAGTCTATGATGAGATCATATAATACCTATCAAGTCGAAAGGGATATTTTATGGGAAATCTGTACGAGTAGTGACTCTAAGCTAAAATGAGAACATCAGTATAGATGTGTGGTAACACAAGAAATCATAGAACATACACATTCTACAAAAGGAATACAATTGGAGAGGTCATTTAAGATGATTCAGCCATGTTCCAAGCAAACCTTTAGAAGTGCCGAGAGAAAAGGGAGTAGTACTGTGTGTTTTCAATAAAAAATATATCAAAATAATGTTTTTTCAGATTTTTTTTATTCTAACATCAGCACATCAAAAATCACCTACAAACACATCAATTTAATGTTTTTTAAACGAAAAGCAATTTAAAAAGTACTTCAAAAAGAAAAGGCCACTGAGTGCCAAACAAGCACTAAGAAAAGAGTTAAAAGAGATAAAGGATGGACCAAAAATGACTGGGTTGAAGCTGACTGCACTCAAGTAGAAGGGAAAAAAGAGGTACGATAGAGAGAAACAAATGATAGATTGATCAAGACCCAATCTGTACCCCAAAGTTCTTCAAGTACCTCAAAACAAGGACTAAAGGAAGCTATGCTTGTTCCTTGGGGTTTTCAGCTTTGGAGCAGTCACTTTTTTTATGGATGTCAAACAAGTTACCCTCGGTTAGTGAAAAAAGAAACCTATTAGAGGGTTGTAAATGTATTGGTAAATTAATTGAATCTTTTTCTCTCCCTATTGAAATGATATGTTAAAATGTGCACAAGCATCAAAGTTTGCAACCATAGGGTACAATGAATACTCACACCCCAATTTTGTGGCCGAGGTGGTGGGTCAAGTTTCATGACCTCTGCCTCCAGTGTCTTCTTGGCTTTGTAGTATGGAACATTTTTCACAACAACAGGATCATCCCTGGCACGAACAGGATCTATGGAGATCAAGGCCTGCAAATGATTAACGAACTCAAATGACAGTTTTGGCAAAACAATGAACTATATGCAATTCCACCAAGTAAATGTTTAAACTAGAAAGAATTTAAATAAAATGGGAAAACAAAAGCTTGACACATTGTAGGTTTTGTAAATTGTGTGCATGCACACTGCCAACATTTTCTATGACAGATACTAATTCTTCACCTGGATGAACCCTCGGTATGCTTTCTAATAGAGAGATTCAACTTCCAGGCTTCGACCTCAAACCTAATCAGTCATTATGTGGATACTGGATAGACATGATCAAGCAGGTCAGCCATTAATCCATTCCAAAATTATTTAGGTTACTAGTAGTGGTAGTCAGTAGATTACTGCAAGTTGTACTTCTCAATCTGTTTGCTAGATTTATTGCTTTTGTCCTGAACATTGAAGAGTAGTGGAGTTAATGACTGAATACCAGAGCAAGGTGTAAACAGAACAGCTTAGCAGGCAATTTTATGAATTTGCACGGTCAAGGACCCTATACTAGTTATACCATTGAACCTCGCCCAGCTTTAAGCTTGTAAGTTTGTGCCCCGCCATTTTGATAAAACATTTGTGAATATGGACAACCACAAAATTGGGAAGCAGCAAACCATTTGAAATTTGCTTCAAAGATTGATTGACTAAAATAAGGTGCCAAATCACAAAATAAATATGACAATAACCATCTTTTTAGTTTACAAAGGAAACCCATACAGGTTATAGCAAACACACAGAGTTTTG
Source organism: Salix purpurea (assembly GCA_027405865.1). Lineage (NCBI taxonomy): Eukaryota > Viridiplantae > Streptophyta > Magnoliopsida > Malpighiales > Salicaceae > Salix > Salix purpurea. The sequence continues at coordinate 24,585,713 of JAOWLH010000002.1, forward strand.
AAGCAAAGAATTTGACTATATGCTCTAGTTTTCCTCGTAAATGCACCAAATAATCTCATAAAGAAGATCACAAGTTTAATGTGCCAATAAAGTTCATGATTAAATTCTTTTAATGTAAGAAGATGGTCTTACTTCCTGCAAGTGCTCCCAACCAGGATTTCGCTTGGCTACCATATCTCGTAGTTGATCATACCTCATTGATTCCTAAACTCAACACAAAAAAACCAAACTGTTAAGAGAATGAACTGTGACAATCATGCTTTGAAAAACTCCAACAAATGTAACAGGCCAGACAGTTTGACTTCCAGTCCTGAAAGAACTTCAATATCTTGGAATGGAATAGGATAATGGATTTTTCTTAGATTTAGATTATTATTATTATTATTATTTAAAAAGGTGAAAAGTGTACACATGACTAGCTAAAAGACTGCATATAGGGATGTACATCGGTCACTTCTTTGTTTAGCAAGTGACAAGTGTTGTTCATAGAATATATGATATCCATATCATCAATTCTACATTTATCATGCGCTAAAGATCCAGAGTTCATGTCCTATAGATTTAGATTATTATTATTATTATTATTTAAAAAGGTGAAAAGTGTACACATGACTAGCTAAAAGACTGCATATAGGGATGTACATCGGTCACTTCTTTGTTTAGCAAGTGACAAGTGTTGTTCATAGAATATATGATATCCATGTCATCAATTCTACATTTATCATGCGCTAAAGATCCAGAGTTCATGTCATATAGGCTTAGATTTTTCAAATGGATTATGAAACATTCAATATATGTAGCATATGCATGTCAGCACTTCTTTCCTTAGCATGGGTTAAAGTTGCAGAAGCTTAATCAAAGAAGAATGAAGTTTTCAAGGAACAGCATGCCATAAGAAAATGAGGAAATGAAATAGAAAACAACATCAACCAACAGATGAGAGAGGAAGCAAAATGGAGTAGGAACCTTGTATTGCCACCAAATTTTCTGTTTGACATCACCATCATAGTTGAAGCCACCCATAATTTCAGGAAAGGAAAACAACCAAAATGCAGCAATGCTGGGATCTCTCATGCTATCAACTATATGCTGAAACAGCAAAGAGTTATATTATTTTCTAACATGATAAACTGAAATCAAATATACATGCCTCCACTTTGAAAATCATGCTATCCTCTAATTTATCTGATAAAAAATCATAATGATCACTCTCCAATGGATATCTAAACAGCAAACATGAGTGGACTCCCACATATAAAGCAGTAGATCAGAAGGAAAAGGAATACAAATAAATCATGAAGATGCAAAGGTATCTCATTAATTAGGATTCTAGGGCTAACCATGACCATTCTGCCAACCCATAAATAATCCTATATGCATCTGATGAAGACTATAAATGTTCTCAATTGCTTGTAAATCATAATGGGTATTCTCCCTGCACAAAAGCATAGTCCAATTCATGCAAGACTATGTATGAAGTCAAAGGATGACTAGTTTGATCATGATAATATCAAAGTACTTCATCGAGATGATGATGAGAAATTAAAATGGCTTATATTTTACCAGCAATTTAAACACAATAAATAAATGAGCAATTAAATGGCTTATATTCATGATTAATATGACTTGTTTCCAGCGGGATAATTAAAGTAATAATGCTACAAGACCCTCTAAAGCTTAGGCTAGAGGCAAAGAAACATCAAAAACTTCAAGGTGGCATGATACTAGCCTCATAGGGATACTCCATCTTTCTCAGGACATTGTAAGCTTGCCATGGGGGCTCCATTATCTGCAGAAAGACAGAACAATGGATAATTTCATTAATTGGACAAGAAAGTAAATCACACAGGGTAACCCAATAGGAACCAGTGACTAGATTTCTCAAACACAAACAATAGAAACTTGATGAGAATATAGACCACATCTGAATAATCTGCAAGCACACTCATAATTTACTATCTGTTTGAGGCTATTATTTTGTTTTATCAACAAGGGTGCAACCAAGTAATTGGCCAAATACACTTACCCTGAGTCATTAACTCTCAATGTTCCGTTATCTTAATGACATTTTGTTTACTATAATTCTGTTGTTTAATGTTACTTGGCAGCCAACCATTCAGATTCATCTGTGATTATCAATCATCTTTCTTTCTTTTTTTTATCAAGAATTTCCATTCGATCTAAATGGATCACAAAACCGCTACACCAGAAAACAGCTATTCCACTACATTGTAATGCCATTCTGCTCCACGATGGAACACAACTTTGAGATGTCAAGCTTTTAGTTCAGGACTTTTAACTCTAGAAAAATCAAAGACAAATATTTTTAAGGCAGTTGCACTGCCAAGCATAGTAAAATAAGATGTCAGTTACAAGGATTGTTTCCTTTCAATGTCAACCATGTTGAGTAAAAACTCAGCAGATATCACTGAAAGTCTGGAGCTACTTCATTGTGTTCATTTTAAAGTCGCATCAGCAAATTCACCACAAAATAAACCTTACATCATCCGCAGAGATCCTGACTTGTAATTTGTTTTTGCATTCAGGGCAGCTCATTACACCCTGCAACATCAATAAAAATGCACCCAAATATCATAACCTAACATCTGTCATGCACAGAAAAATGGACTAGCTTGTGCTCAAAGATAGGAACATGTGCCATGGACACCACTACATCAATTAGTGTTACAAAGATAGGTAACAAGAATGGTAAAAAACATATTTTATCTAACTATATCAAAAGGGGCTACATCATACAGTGAACTTGTACATTCAAACCAAAATTGATTACAACCAGAGAGAACATTCAGAATATGAGATAACAGCACATCTGGTTCAAACTACCAATATCGATAATAGTATACAGGGATGGTGAGAACGTTTTAGAAACTTGGATAGACATGCTTGGCAATATAAATCTTACTGTTCCATCACAAGTTGGACAGTCTTTAGATGGCAAAGGCATGTTAAGATCCATGGAGGAGGGAAGGTGCACCAGCTCAGCCCGGCTATCAGCAATGGCATCTGCAATACATTCAGCTGTAGCCTTCTCACCACTGCAAAAGTATCCATAGAAGATTAAAAAGAGAGAGGATATGATCAATTCAAGAGCACTATACTTTCAGTTACAGAATTCATTGGAAAAGAGTAAATTATGCATTAATGGTGATGATGTCAATCAAAAAGAACCTCTGCTACATGCAGATTTTCATTGTTACCATAAAATAATCTCCATAAGATTGGTGGAGGCAACTGTGAAGACCAGAATTATAGAAAATAAGAAGCCCATTGTGTTTCTCAAAGTAGGATTCTAGGAGCTAGGAAAGGATCTATGAGAATATCCTACATTGCATTTATGAGGTGACTACTCTCAAGCCCCAAAACTGCAACTTGTTGGTTGCAAAATCGAGATATTTTACTGTAAATTAGATAATAGTACTTGAAAACTATGAAATATGCAGCTTAAATCACGTACAAGTACCCAGCTGGCCCTAGTCTACCCAACAAAGCTCAACATACTTGGTCTAGGTAACTGCTCTCCATTCTCAAACCAACAATGTATTGACTGTTAACCTGATACATTTACCATTAATAGAAAACAACAGTCCTTGAGAACTAAATAATTTAATTCCAATTCTAACCAGATCAAAGACTCCAGCTGACCACATATTTTAAAACTAAGCCCAACAAGCACATACAGCTTGTCATGAAACAATATAAAAACAATCTAGCATGTAGCAGGTCATGTGTTCTGTGTTCTGCTATAGTGATAGAAAATCATAACTAGAGTAATGCCAATTTGTTAGAGTGGACTGTAGTGCTGCTACATACATGCACTATAGCAGTTTTCAAATTAACGGTTTTATGTAGCCTCCTGTAAAAGGTTTGGATGCATGTTTGATCAATACATATTGCTCAGTCTGTGAGAGCCTGGTTTTCTCTAGTACCACAAGATTTTATTTTGGTGAGCTTTACCCCATTAACTACCTTCTCAAGGTGTAATTTTTAACTTGATAATGAACCTTCCCTGCTCCTTTGCACATATTACATCGTAATGCCTGCCATCCATTGCAAGTCTGACAATTCCTGCAAGCACAAGCCAGTCAAATAAACAACACAAATTTTAATCAAACATGTTCTTCTACCACTTTCTACTAGATTGATTATAAATAGTGAGCCATATTAGATGCATCTCCATCCTTCTTTTGATTAAAAAAATCTCATCATTTTTTAGTTCTTATATATATATATATATATATATATATATATATAGATATAGATAGGAGTAATTTTCAGTCCTTTGAAACAGTATGCTGCTCTGCTTCCAGTGAAAAAAAGGGGTGGAATCCCACTCTCAGCAGAAGTTACAAAAGTATCATAAACACCTAAGGAATCTTAAGAACAAAGTTCAGTGATTCATGAGAAGAATATTTTCACCACCTACTCAAATATTTCAGTTCGGGTGTCCCTAGAAGTTCCACGTGAACAATTTGATACATATGTTAATAATCTATCCACATTTGTGCATCATATTTAATTCATTCTGGCAGGTTGAAAGGGCAAATTTGCATGCACGAGCATCTAGTGTATCATTTAGAAACAAGGGCGTATTGAAAATATAAATTATAAGGCTGCTTTGGTAAAAGCCATTCCCAAAGCATCACATGTTTTAAATTAGATTTAATACAGAATTTTGACTTATTGCATCACAGAATCATAAAACAGCAGCAAGGAGGATATTCAATGCATAGATGGAGATAACAGTGTTCAAAGTTCTATAAATTAAAACGGATAGCACAATATTATCATGAAAAGTTCTATCAAACTGGAATTGAACAAATTGTTGGCACGAGCAAGGGGCAGTACCTTTGACATATCACTTTCTTTCCCATCTCCAAGGCAATATCATAGGTCCCCAAAGTAGCAATAGCCTGCAAAGAAGATAAGAAAACTAATGTTCACCCAAAATGACCAGCAACGTAGCAAAAAAGAGGAGATTGTAAGAAAGTGCACCTACTCGGCAAACACATATAATTGCATAAAAAAATATGATCTATAGGATGTTGTTCCCAACCATATATGACTTAAAAAAAATTGCTGGCATTTTATCCACACATTAAGTGAAAGAAATAGATGCTGTAGGTTTTTTTCCTGCCATCAAAACCTCTTTAACAAAAAGCAAACTGCACAAAGGTACATTGTTCCAGCAAAACGTTGAAGTTTCAGGAAGATGTCATTAGTAGCACTTTAACCAAACGATCCACAGGGTCAATAAATCGTCATCAAAGCTTAAACCAGCAATATGAAATCCTAAAGTACAAATTCAACTTAATACAAATAGAACAAAAAGCAGGTACCCCATCTAAGCCAGGGAGAAATGCAGCTCAATAAATCTAAAACAACCCCGCAAGATTTAAACTTGGACATACTTTGTTCATAAAATGAAAAGAAAGGAAAGGAAAAATAAAAACAAAACACCCAGAAACTCAATTTATCACCAAACATACTGAACATGCAAGCAATCATAGCATTCAACTTCCAAAACAAAAATATAGCATTCAACTTCCAAAACAAAAATTATATAAAAATGAAAAATAACCTGAGAAGCAATTGAGTCAAACACTAAATTACATCAAACCAACAACCAAATCCTTAAATGTTCCCTAACACAGTACCTACTTACGAATTATGAAATTCTCATTTACATAAACATTGTTAACCAGGAAAACAAGAAAACCCATTTAAGTAAACGAGAAGTCAAATGAAAAACACTAACTTTGCAAAACCCAACACAGAGTACATGACATAAATGGCACAAAATAATAAAAGACTAATCAAGGTTGAGAACTTATACAAAGATAGAAGCATAGGAGAGCTTGGAAACGAGTTCAGGGACACCAAACCCACGAGGAGCAGAGCCCACAATGTCAAAGGCGAGAGTGAAAGGAGACAAGACAAGTTTTATTGGGAACTCGAAAATGTCAATCAATTGTTGTCCATATCGAGCAGTGAAGAGCTTGTATTGTAAGTCAGCGAATTGCTTCGCACTCTTTATCAGACGGTCTGTTCCTCTTGACATGGCTTGGGTAGATAGACAGGGGATAAAGTTTGGAACTGGAAATGAACTTGTGGGCTCCTTATATATCCTGCTTATTGCTGGAGTAGGAGGATGGGTTCGATCGAAACCAATGGTTAAACCGAACCCAACCAAACCAAACCGAGTTGGGTAGGATTTTGTAAATGAGCAACTTAATCAATACAAACTAAAATTGAGACATAAATCTCTGTTAATTTAATAAGTTTAGGGACTTCCTATATCATTATATATATATATATATATATATATATATATATATATATATATAAATTTCTTTAATTTAGTGGAACAAAGGACTAAAGCCCATAGATACAAACACCATGCTCAATCACTGGAAAGCATTAACAAAACACCTAAAAGGCATCGCACCGTTCACTATTCATTACTGTAGCACCAGACTCATTGCCACTGTTCATTGGCAATAACACTCGGTGCATCGCGGGTGTTGGTCCTCTTTTTTTTTTTTTTCGATTTTAAACAGTGTATTAACGAAATTAGCCCCCGAAAAAGACAAAAAACGCCGCCATTTTCGGGGGCTGGACGGTCATTGACCAGTCCGGCCCGGACCGGTCCGGCTCAGCCGGCCGGTTTTTTTATTTTTTAAACATTAAACTGAACAGTGCAGCGACGAATTCGCCCCCCAATAACGATAAAAACACGCCCTGGGGGTGAGGGGCCATACGGTAATTAGCCACTTTTTTATTTTTTTTTTCGCCGAAAACTTCTAGCGCGTCGAGTCACGCGCCGTCCGTTCCAACGCTCACGCGTTTTTCGGACGGCGCGTGCGGCTTCATGCGGCGTCCAAAAATGGCCTCCCGGCGTCTAGAACGATTTTAAGGCATGTGAGCTTCCCTCCGGTGCGGCGCGTGTACTACCAAGGTGGCCGTAGACGGTGTACTGGTCGTTTGAAAAATTTCACCCCTTTTCTCTCTCCTCCTGCGCATGCTGACGTCAGCGCAGCTGTTTTTTCTCAATTTTCACTTCGGTCCCTGCACTTCGAATTGTCTTAATTTGGTCCTTATTGTTATTATATAGGTTTTGATTTCTTTCAATGTCGTCCTTCAATTGAAATTAAGTATATATTGTAGTTTCATTTTGGTCCTCAGACTTTGAATTTCGGAAATTGGTCTGGAATCCATATTTGTTAAAGTCTCAAAGTTTTGATTTATTTCAATGTTATCCTTCCATGCAAATTAAGTATAAATTAAAGTTTCATTTCGGTCCTAATTCTTTTGATTTCCGGTTTTCTTTCAAATTATTTAATTTCATTAGTATCCATGCTTTGATTTATTTCAATTTTGTCCTTCAAATTATATTTAACATAAAAAAACATTTCTCTTCGAATTTTAATTTTGTACTTAACACAATAATAATAATAATAATAATAATAATAATAATAATAATAATAATAATTATTATTATTATTATTATTATTATTATAATAATTTAATTGTTTTTCTTGCTTGCTCTTCTGTTAATATTTTTTTCCTTCCGGATAATTTAATAATTTTTATTGTTTTGACAGTGATAGCAATGGTAATTTTTTTTTCTTTTATTTTATGTTAAAGGTTCATGAATATTTTTAGTCTATCATTAATTATATGTTCTAATATTTATTGAATATTATTGCATAGAAATATATATAGGGAGAAGAAAACATGACCTAAGATTTTTTGAATAAAAAAATTAATATCATTATTCTTAAATACATTTTATATAATAATATAATGAATTAATCGAATAACATAAGAAAAAATTTGTTGAATATTATCGCCTATAAATATATAGAGAGAGGAAAAAAATGACCTAGGATTTTTTCCTTAAAAAAAATTAATATCAATATTCTTAAATACATTTAATATAATAATATCATTAATAAATCTTATAAAAAAAATTTTGTTTAACTTTATTTCTTAAAAACAAATTCACAATATTTTCATTTTTAATATTTTAAATATAATATTACCTGGGAAAAAATTAAACTAAAAAAAAATTAAAAATTTACTTAGGTTATCTACAATTAAAAAATATACGGATCACTTTCCATTTTGATTACATAGATTTTATCAATTATAATTATACTAACTAAATATTAAAATAATAAAATACAATTCATATAAAAGCAATTAATTTTTTACATAGATAAAAAAAAAGCCGCCGCATTGCGCGGGTATACCGCTCGTAAAGATCTAAACTTCGGATCTCAGAATACAGAGAATTTATTTTTATTTTTTTAGCGTAATTAAAAAAAATCACATATTTAGAAAATATTTCAAAATAATAATATAGTTTTGTGCGTCATATACCACATTTATAACTCATAAAAAATTGATCAAGACAGGTTTTTTAGCCTCCACTCCTTTTCGCTAAAAAATATCACAATTCAGGGGACAATACATATTTTAACAATTCAACACTATTAATATTTCACAATTTATAATTTATAATTTATAATTAAAAACAAATGAAAAGTCACTTAACATTTTATTAAGAAACTATATTCATAATTTTTATAGCATTAAAGCAATATTTACTATTTATTTTAAACCAACAATTCACAATTAAGAGGAGAAATTTATTTTACAATTCAACACTCAATGCATTTAAAAAGTCAAAACATTTCTCAGTTCACAATTCATCAAAACTAATAGTTCACAATTTTATAACTAAACATGAATGAAATGTAACTTGATGTTTTATTAAATTTAAACTATATTCATAATTTTTATAGGATTAAAGCATATAAATAACTACACTTAAAAATCATCATAGCTCATGTAGAGGGCTAGATTGCTTGTGAATAGGCTTGCACCATCTCGATTTACCCAACTTGTTCAAATTAAAGACAGATATATAATGCTCGTGGAGGGGTTAACACTAAAATTACTCAAATTCATAAATGGGTCTAGATCATACATGAACAAACTTGCTTCCCCAACTACATGTCTTTATCTATGATAAGTGATTTTATCATCCACCAAAGTCACTTTGAGGCACTCGATCTCTTAACTTAGTCAATCTAACAATGGCTTTGCAAAACCAATGAGGGTTTAACATTTGTATGACCTTTTTAATTTTGAGACCTCAATTTATCATACATCTGGTTATACCCCTTGCACAAATACCATGTACATGTTGGTTCTTGAATATATTGCAATTACACATAAGTTTTAGTTAAAAATTGCCCTTGTCATGCAATGAGTTTTTGATATATCATTACGTAAGTACATGAATATATTCAAACCTATTCTTAAATTTTTATCATATGACTCAATATTAGTCATTGCATGTGGTTTGGGGATATCCTAGATTAAAAAGCGATAGGTCTCATGGATTGGTTTAGTTGCTTAATGACTCATATCCCCAACTCTATCAATATGATGGCCATCTTCACCATTACTTAGTTTGGATTTTTCATAACAATATGAAGTAGATGTAATACCCAATTGAGTTTTCATATCTATAATTTCTTATCCTAGTGTTATGTTTATTACATTAATAACTAGACTAAAAGACTAACTTTTTGTTATGCTTATATGGTCCTTTAAATGTAATGTGACATCCAAGTAAACTTTATACTGAAAGAGTTTCTTTGTATAAGTCTATTATTTAAATAAAGCTCTAAATTTGCAATTGATTATCATTGGTCAACTCAAACATTGAATTCACACCTGTATCACTATAAATATGTACATTGACATATCAAGTTGGACGAATCCTGTTTGCATACTCCAAGTAATTTTAACTTTGATTTTAAACATATTTCATTAAATTGGATTACATAACATTCTAAATAACTCGATAAAAGACATATTTAATGCATCAATTAAGAATTCATTACTTTTTCTATGATAAATGATATTATTGTTGGTATTAACAATAGTGACAATATAAAAACATAGTATTACAATACTATGAGATATTATGTCAAACAACATAACGTTGATTCACAATCAACAACAACCCAGATCATTGATTTTCTCCATGAATAATAAAATAAAAAAATCAAATTAATATACTTTATAACTAATTAATATAATTTAAACCTTTCTCATAAAACTCTAATTTTAAACCCTAAAATAATCAAAATCACCAAACCTTATAAAATTGATAAAGGAGAAGTACATAATATAACTTTAAATGTTGAATGTGGAATATGGATGGTGGTTATAGTAGTGACAAAGAATGAAAGAGAGATTAATGAGTGAAAAGAGTTTTTTATTGTCACAGTGAAGAAAAAAAGAGGATGGTGTTGTAATTTCTAGCTAGTGGTTTTGCAATAAAATAAGAAAGAAATGGGTGAGTCATGAAAGAGTTATAATGAAATAGGAGAAGAAAAATAAGGAAAGAAATACACGGGAAATAGTGATGAGGTTTTTAACTTGTTTGGAGTCGTATGCAACTCACATGACGAGGTTATTTTTCTAAATATTTCTTAGATCATGTTTTTCCCCTCTAAATTAACAAAAAAAATTCAATAATAAAATTCACATTTAAGTAGCATAAGAACACCCAACACAAATATGGGATCATGGGAACATGAGAGAAGCTCTTGCTAGTGAACATATACAAATAACTTGTTGTCACTTAGTGCATTATTAAGTTTTTGCATGCACAAGAACACCCAACACAATTAGATGTGCTAATAATATTTGAGCAAGACATTTCTACTTGAAAAACCATTAAGATTTGATCCACAAGGGAAACACCAAGACTGAACCATTTTCCTTTCTCATGATTTGATTGTGGATTCGACAAGTTAAACAAGGTTAATTTATATATATATATATATATATATATATATATATATATATTTTAATTTCACCTCGAGTTATTTGAGAATTGAACATTATAATTGTTTTTGATTTATTTTATATGAGGTTATCATGATCTTATAACCTAGTGATAGATTTGACAACTTAACCCTCATTAAAGAAAATCAATCCAATAAATTATTATTTTAATATTTAAAATAAAATATCATTTTGATTTTTTTTTAGTTAAACTATATTTTTATCAGTTACTCAAGTTGTTTTTAGACTATTTACATTAACTAGAATGATATATACTTTAAACTTTTGAGTCAACATACAGTAATTATTAATTTAATTACCTTAAACTGCAGAATCACATGCTCCACACCTCCCTCTCCATCTGCCATAAAAGATCAAAACTTTAGCACAATTAGGTGTGTTTGATTAACCTGTTTTTATTAAAATTAGTTTGATTTTATAACATTAAAAACAATTTTGTAAAAATAAAAAAATAATATTTTAATATATTTTCAAGTAAATACAATTCCTAATACTATTAATATATTAATTATTTTCCCTTAAAAAAATATATCAATTCGGTTGTTCAACCACGCCCGTCAGGCCGGTCACTCTAAAAACTATAATAAAGTATAAGTGTCTCTCTCTCTAAAATCTCTGTTTTCATTCTCCCTAGAAAGAGAAAGCAAGCAAATGGCAGCAGCCCCACCAGCAGTGGCAGTGAATGCAGGAGGAATGGCAGCAGCGAAGGTGGCATCACAGGCTTATTTGGAAAGCAAAGCAGTTAAGGACACAAGGGAGTTAATAGCTGATCTTTGCAAACAATTCTACACCCTTGGATGGGTTTCTGGGACTGGTGGCAGCATCACCATCAAGGCCCATGATGATCCTATCCCTAAGCACCAACAGCTTATCCTCATGTCCCCTTCTGGTAATACTAATATTCAGGTTTTGATTCTTTTGGTATTTTAAGGGTTGTTTTATGTGTTAAAAGTTTGTGTTCTTATGGATTCTTGATTGGTTTTGTTGGTGTTTGTGACTGGTTATGTGGTTTTCTCTCTCTTAATTTGATTGTATGTGGTGCTTTATTACTTCTTCATGGTTGTGTATTTGATACTGGAGCTCAGTTGTCTGTGTATGTGATTAGTTCCTCGCGTGTTTGAAAATATTTAATTTGCCTTTTCTTGGTCTATTATTGATTGCTGGGAATTTTATTGAAGATAAGTATTTGTTGTACTGGTCAGGAGTGCAGAAGGAGAGAATGGAACCAGAGGACATGTATGTCTTGGCTACAAATGGGTCTATATTGTCTTCACCATCTCCGAAACCTTACCCGTACAAGCCTCCCAAATGTTCTGATTGTGCTCCACTTTTCTTAAAGGTACCAGTTTCGTGTTTTTCAGAAACTAATAATTACTCGATTATGTCTTCCATTTGATAGCTCATAAATAATGGAGTTTGAGTTGTTATCAATAAGTTTAAATCTTTAAAAGTGGTTTATTATTAGTGTAGTGTTGTACATTAACTATCAAATAGTAAATTGCTGTTTGATTTTTCACATTTGATATATAAGGATGTTGTGCTTTTCTAAACATAAAGTTTTGTTGTACATTGAATTCACAATCTTATTAGTGAAAAGGCATGGTTTTAATACATCTATGTATAAGGACAGTAATTTTGATTTTTCTTCATAAGTCACAATTAACAGTTATTTGTGGTGTAATGCAGGCATATGACATGCGTAATGCAGGAGCCGTCATTCACAGTCATGGGATAGAATCCTGTCTTGTAACAATGATCAATCCGTTATCAAAAGAATTCCGGGTAAGTCTTTCTTTTACAATTTACAAGTGGTTGTAATTTTCTAATTTACAACTGATGTTATCTTAACATAACATTGTATTTCCTACACCCCTCCCCACCCAAAGATATCCACCTTCTGTCCTTGATATTTCAAGATCTATCATGTGGGGTCTTGGGGAATCCTGTATCTGATAAATAGACCATGATTTTACTGTACATGTGGACCCAGCATTTGCTCTCAAAGTCATGGGGAAAGATGACAATTGAGGATATTATCTTGGTTGAACGCATGGGTTTGTGATACCAGAACAAGATCAATCACCAGGGATCCACATGCACATGGACACAAATTAGATATAAACATGCGGCAATTTTTTTTTTTAATTATTATTATTATTTTTTTGTTTTAGATTACATTTAAGAAACATATCTGTTAAATGAATGATTGTTTTCCAATCAGTGTGGCCATTCTGATCATACTAAATGATGATATAAGCAAAGAATAATCCTGTCAGTAAAATGTAAATTCCTTAGTTTTTTGTAATTGGGGTGCAAGGCAAATGGGTAGGGATTGAAAACCTTAAAAATTCAACCAAGTTGATCAAAGTGGTTTATCATTTTTCTGAATTTTTGAAACAATTGGCCCTATAGTAGTATTAGGTTTCTAATAGATTATGTGAAGTTAACCAAGTAAATTTCTCCAATGGTGGTCTTTCTGAGTCAAGATGGTGGGTTTTCTTTGTGTCATTATTACTGAAAAAGTGACAGTGTTGTCATCTCAGATTATCAGCTATTAGCTGTATTAATTTGTAAAAGAGGGCTTGTATTTGATTAGTTGTTTATGCATCCTGAAGGTCAGATCTTGTAGTCATGCTTCACTAAACATTGCACACAACATCACTCATGATTTGTTTTTTCCAGCTGCTATTGATTTTTCATTGCATCTGTTGATGTGCTTCTGAAATTGTTTTGTACGTCTACAGATCACCCATATGGAGATGATAAAAGGAATTCAAGGGCATGGCTACTATGATGAACTTGTTGTCCCAATAATAGAGAACACAGCCTATGAAAGCGAGCTTACAGATTCTCTTGCTAAAGCTGTGTGTTCTTTAATTTGTTGGCATCTACAATTTGTAGCTTGATTTATAACATGTGGCTTTCTATGCTCATCCGTGGAACTCAATGATAATGTGGGAGCAAATAATCAAATATTTCTTACAAACTGGACCTAACCATGTGTAGATCTATGGTTACATCATGTAGTTTTTGTAGAAGGAGAAAAATCTACATGTTTCCTTCTTCCATTTTGCTTGATTAGCTCTGCTGATGGATGATTGTTTCAGTATTTCAGTAATCTTTTGATGATTATACTACAGTAGCTCACTGTCATACTGATGAGCTATATAACTCTAACTTGCCAATTAGAACATGCCTTTACTGTTCTTTGAGATTTTTTTACCTTAAAAGATCTCCTGTTCTTTTGTTTATTTAGTGGGATATGCTCTGAACTACTTAATACACATTCATGTTTTTCAGATTGAAGCATACCCAAAAACCACAGCTGTGCTTGTTCGCAACCATGGCATATACATATGGGGAGACACATGGATCAGTGCCAAAACCCAGGTTTGTGACTCCTAGTCAATGATCTGAATGAAGTTGGCACCTGCACTGAAATTTCAATAATTTTATATGAAGTTTTTATTTGTTTGTTCTGTAATCATTGTCTACTTTGCTTAAAATGCTGATAATGTGATCTTGATTGTAATTTCGGTGATAAGGGGCCTGATCAATCAGAAAAGTTATCTTTCATCAAAAGTTTTTATGCTAGCTATTTGTGGGATGCTGCAAATATGAAGTGAATCTAAGATTCTTAATCTTTGAGTCACTTGAGAATTTCCTTCTAATGGTGAAGTTGAAAAGCAAAGTTAACACGCGCATAGCTTAAGCTGCTCAAGTATTGCAGTTATACCTGCAATTGTTTCTGGAACTCATTTGATAGTTGATGTGGGAAGCCATTCAAAGAATTGATAAAATGATGCAATAGCTTTAGCTATGTAACTGTTCTCATGTTAAAAGATTCCTTGTCCAGTATGTTATTATTATTTGATGTTTTGTTTTTGCTATTAATGCCTTTTTGGCTGATCAACTATGTGATGTAGAATTGGGCATTAACCTTCACAATTTCCACTCTGACTCTCTTGTTGTTGCTATATCATTTTCTGGTAGGTGTGTAGCAGAAACCTAAGTTTGTTGATGGAACCCAAAATTGGTCTTATTTTGCTAAGCAAGGAAAATCTCGGGATATACAGCAGCTTGGAATTTTCCCTTCCTCTAAATTTAGAACAAAGCTCCTACATATATGATAACTGATATGTGATTGAGTAGCTTTTTCAATAAAAGCCTACTTTTCTTGGGTTTCTTACCCTTTTTCTTTCTTGGTTTGCCTTGCATATCTGGTCTTTATGATACCTTGAATTTTGTAGTGGACCTGATATGAGCAGCACAATAGTAAATGATGTTTCAGACCTTCAAGACAAAATGTTTTTTGATGCAAAGCAACATACTCCACTCCTGCTCTATGCTGTTATACAATCGAAGTATTATAGAATGATATATTTGAGAGAGTTATAATTGTATGGTTTGAGCCCAAAACAAGCTGTATGCGTGTAACCATGTATCCTCAATTCCTTACAGGATGCTTTGATGTTACCTTTTGGAGCTTTACTTGAATTTTTTCAAATCTTTCAGGCTGAATGTTATCACTATCTGTTTGATGCTGCTATCAAACTTCATCAAATGGGCCTAGATTGGTCTACTCCAAACCATGGCCCGATTCAAAATGTCAAAGGAGTTCTAGGCTGTAATGGAAACATGAAAATGGTGGTTAAGGCAGGCATGAGCAATTCAAATAACGGAATTAAACCGTTGCCAGTAAGTTATTAAAACAATGTCCTCAACTTATATTCTCTTCATTTTAATTTTGATGTGGGATATACTAGCTTAATAGAACTCAATATTTATGTTGGACCCAAGCCCTTGCGGTTTGAAATATAAAAGATCTGGTAATGTAATCTTTTATCAAATATTGATGTCTCATCAAGTGAACAATAATATTTTTCAAATTATTTGGTTGCAGCGTTGCATTGTTCTTGACATTGAGGGAACGACTACTCCAATAACATTTGTTGCCGATGTTCTGTTTCCATATGCTCGTGATAATGTTGGGAGGCATTTGTCTGCAACATATGATACTGCTGAAACTCAAGAAGATATAAAGTTGTTGCGTGCACAAGTAAGATTTATTATTAGAAGTTTTGGTATGTTAGTAATTCATGTCTTACCAGATTGATTTTGCCTTTTATTGCATGCTACCAGTGGAATCTTAATATTGATCTTTGGAATTTTGTTTGAAATGATGATATAGATTACTATTCATTTAGGGGAAGCATAAACAGAAGATATCTGCTAATAGTTTTTGAAACTTAATGTTCTCCTTGTTCTTCTCCAGCGTCCCTGACAAAATATCGTATGGTGGGGTTGTGCACAGTAAACAAAAGGAAAAAAAAAAACCAGAGAGCACACCAAAAATTTAACTAGAGATAAAAGATGACAACTCCTTTTATATTGTACAGGACATGTTAGGAACAAAATCACAATTGATGACCTACAATTTTTGGATGTACCAGAAAACTGCATATATGCTGTTGAAGGATTGCAAATCTTAGAAAATTGACAAATTTAGCAAGTAGAGACACATACTCAAACGTGAATGGAATTGTGATGTAATCAATGGGCTGATGAAACTCTCCCTTGCAGTGCTTCCATTTTTCCTCTAACAAATCAACTCAAAACAGTATAAAGTGGAGTTGAATGACCAGGTTTAGCAGTTTTTGGTGGACTATTTTCATATGGGGTTGATTGTTGCCATTAATTTATGAGCTCAGTAGTTCAGAGATTTTTGAAAATATGTTGATGTGCTGTCAAATCTTTTTTGCAGGTTGAAGATGACTTGGCACAAGGTGTTGATGGTGCTATTTCTATTCCATCAGATGATGCTGGGAAAGAGGAGGTAGTTGCAGCTCTGGTTGCTAATGTGGAAACAATGATAAAAGCAGATCGGAAGATCACTGCATTAAAACAATTGCAAGTGAGTATTCAGAAACATAAAGTTGGTAACCATGAGATTGATATGCATGATATAAAGTATATCTCTGTGAGATTACCAAGATTTATTAATGTAGGGTCATATATGGAGAACTGGATATGAGAACAATGAGCTGGAAGGAGTGGTGTATGATGACGTTCCAGAAGCATTGGAGAAGTGGAATGCTTTGGGCATAAAGGTTCTTCCTATTTCTATTTTTAACATTTATCTAGGATATTATTTATCATTTCATGTAATGTCATAGCTGCAGTTTGGGTTCCCCTTGTCCATGTAGCTAATTTAACCCATCAAAGTTTGAAAATTTCAAACAGTAATTTCAATTGATCACATACTAATCTGTTACCCGTCTTTAACTTGAAATACTCCATTACTGTGAACTATGTTATCATTGTATGCAGAAGAGGACGTTACGGCTGATGTTAAATTTTTTTTTTTTTATAACCGGCCTAATCATATTTAAATACTTGTATTAGATAGTTAATTAATCAAGTTATAAAAAGTGTTGCACACAGTCTACTAGCTAACATATAGTATAATGGATCTTATAAACAAGTTTGAATATTAGGCAATCCTCTACATACAAGATACTACGCAATTGCTATCAGAACATAAAAGCATGCTCAAAAATAGAGGTCTACGAAAGAGGAAATTGGAATATATGAATAATAGTTGTTAGTGGCATTGAAGAGCTTGAGAACATAAATGCACCAGAAGGATTGATCCTTGAAATATGATAACTCGTTGAGTGTGACTCAAAAGGCTTTCAACTTCTTGATTATGCATATTCTTTTTGTGCCATTATTTACTGTTTCCTTGTTGCCTCAGGTTTATATATATTCTAGTGGAAGCAGGCTGGCACAAAGACTTATTTTTGGAAACACAAAGAATGGTGACTTGAGAAAATATTTGTCTGGATTCTTTGACACCACAGTGGGGTAAGTTTTGCTGATGCTACCTGAGTACTATTGTCACTCAATTTGGACTTTGGTAACCCTTCGTACTACTGTTCATTGCAGGAATAAAAAAGAAACACGCAGTTACATTGAAATCTCAGAGTCACTTGGAGTTGATAAACCATCTGACATTTTGTTTGTGACGGATGTCTCTCAAGAAGCTTTAGCTGCAAAAGGAGCAGGTAACCTGTTACTTATTATTATACTTGAAGTTAAAACAGAACGGTGTTTGGTACTGTCGATACCGTTGCAATATTTTTCAGTTCTCATTTTCTTCTAACAATTGCATCCTTATATGTCCAATTTGATGCTCAATTTGTCAAATTTTGGTAAGGAAAAATTTAATGACAGGAGCCAAAGTGTAAATACAGAGACACACCATGGCTAACCCAAACTTTGGGAGAAAACTCATTTTCATCCTTCTACTTATATTTTCATTATTCAATTTTGGTTCAAAAGTTGTTTTTTTAGTTCATGAGTTTCAAAGAGAAGAGAGTCGTCAGATTTATGGATTTCTATTCAGGAGAGAAAATTATCATTTGGCATTGATTTCATCCACAAAAAAGACCAATTTTGGTGTCAACAGTTCCATTTGATGGTGATTGTTTTTGTTGGTAAACATCCATAAAAAAAGTGATTTTTGAGTTCACTTTATGTTTTTTCCATGTTGATTTTGTTTTTGTTTTTGAGTGATTTTTAGGTTCTTGGATGATTAATAATAGGTTTTATGATATTTATGAGGTATTTTCTGATGGAGAATGATTGGAAAATGAGATTTTTGGTAAAAAATCATTTTCCCTGATTTTCTAGCCACTTTTATGGTGGTTGGATTTTAGATAACAAACAACTTGTTATTTGTCTATTTTTTATTTTTGCAAAAAATGCCTTCCACCCCTTACGATTTTTTTTTTTTTTAAATATAAAGCAAATCTAGGTACAGGGGGCTTGGTTGAAAGGCCCACACTCTTGGGCTCTTTTCTTAAAGGCCTAGGTTAGGGCCACTTAGTCAAGGCTTACACATTTTTTTTTGTTTTATTTTAATTTCATTCATGATTTTTGTATTTAAATTTTAGGTAGAAAAAAAATTTTAAAAGCAAAATTATCAAACACAATAAGGTCCAATACCAAAGTTGAAGATTTGACGGACCAAGCTATGAAGCTAGGTTGATTCAATATAGTCGTTTTTTTTTTTTTTGAAGAATATACCATATTGATTATTTTTTTGAATTAGTGTTAATCATATGTTTCGTTTTAGTTTCTATAAAATTAGTTTGTAAAGTTACTTTTACAAGATTACAAGGTCTTATGACTTGAGTCACATGTTTAATATGTTAACCCGAGTTAATTCAATGTATAGCCATGCCATTTTGTTTTTAAATATCATCTTGATTTTTTTCATCCAACTTCATAGTTTTTTTCCCTTGTATATTTCGGCAATTTATTTTAAAATTATTAAACCAGTGGAATTCGTTATCTGAATTGCGGGTTTGACGAGTTAGGCTACAAAGTTTATGTTGATTGCAATTTTTTTTTTAAAAAGATACCATATCGATTTATTTTTTTTCTGAAACATTTGGTTTATTTTGAATTGTTCTTCATGATTTTTTTATATTCAAAATACATTGATACTGCATGTCCAAGCTTTCTTTGAATCCATGTGCTTGTTTTTTTTTCTTCAAAGTTTTTTTTTCCGCTCTATTTTTTTTTATTCCCATCTGACCAGCCAGGTAGGATGGTTGGTTAGTTTTCTATTTTATGAAGGGGCTGCAAGGGGCCAAGGGCAGCTGGCAAAACCTCCCAGGACATTACTTCACTACATGTTTGATTGACTTGACCAATACCATAGATTTCCATTCCGTGTCAATAATTTTTGGGAGCATTAGGCCTGAAAATGTATTCTGCTCACTCAAGAAGATATCAATGCACGTCACTGGTTATAGCAGGTTTGGTTTCTTAATATTTATCGACCCAATAGCCGACATTAGTAACCCCTGCCCCTGCCAATAAGTTGTAGCTGAATTTGCATTTCTGTTCTCTCCATCCCTTAATAGACTTGGGTTTGAGTCTCAACCAAAAACATAGCCTGCAACACAATCACCAATTTTGACCATAATTAACAAAGGGTTTGGTTGTTTATTTTCACCTTTTCTTTCCCTTCATTTATCGAAAGGAACTAAATACCACAAGTGATGAATAACTACTGTACACCAAAAACAAGGCTGATGAACAACTGATTCAATTGTATTTGGCGTCTTGATTTGCGAAGAAAAACATGCTCTTGTTACAGCTTGCCACAAAGAAGCTAGTTTACTCCAGTGCTAAGTGGTATGAAAAGGCTTCTATGCAAGCTCGCTCATCTTCAACAGTGTCTGGAGTTGGAGTAAATATTTGTTCCGCAAACTGAGTTCTGGATTCTCATTGGCACTTCTGAAAATTTGGTGACCTTTTCTCATTCATGCTGTCTCTTGCTTTGATATTTGAATGTTCATGCATATTTCAGGTTTGGATGTGATGATTTCTATCAGGCCAGGAAATGCACCTCTTCCAGAGAATCATGGGTTCAAGACAATCACCTCTTTCGCTGAAATCTGATGGCAGATATGTACTCAATATTTATCACGCTAACTTTTGCTTGGAAATCTGAAAGAAGATGTGTAGTAGTGTTATTCCAAATGTATGGCATGCTATTCACAACGTACACATAAAATAAAAATGTTGCATTTTGAAGAAAATGCGGCTGTTTCCTTTGCAACCTTCCTGTGCTTTGCATCGTTACATGGGCATACGCCTTTCCTTAATTTGAAGGACTTGTTTTCATAATCTGACTTTGTTTTAACGACGGAAATCAGGTTTGAAAGTTAACTCGGGTCTTAGGTCTCTCCTCATCAAAGCAGCTAGTCGTAACCAGTGTTGCTCGATGAATTTATGATTCTCGAAGACGAGCTTCGTGGAAAATCTCCTTAGTTTTGGGTCCTTCCAAAGCCGGTGGATGGGCTGAAACTCGCAGGATTGAGTGGGAGATTGAGATTGCTGATGGACTAGAGCTTCAACAAGTCTCTTGATGGGCTAAGTTTTTATGTGATTGTAGGAATGAAAGAGAGGATGAACATTTGTGTGTTTGATGATTCACAGGCATTTATGTGTCAGTGGGTTACACGAGTGTCTTAACATTGTTTATGTGCATCAAATGGTAAGGGAGTTATGGTCCCCAAAAAGTGTGGTGTGGTGATAAAAAAATTGAGATATATACAATAAGTCTTGAGTTCGAGTCAGGACGTGTACCTTTTGTAAAAGTCCGGGATAAATGGGGTTTTACTCGCTTATCTAGACCCACAAAATATGCTTTCTGGGAGGAGAAGTTTCCTTGAATCTAAAAAACAAAAGGTAAGAGAGTTACGTAAACACTTCCCTCATAGTGAGTTAATAAACACAAGTTGGCTTAGTAGTTGAATTTGAAAGAATCACCATGAGCTCAATAGTAAATTAGAAAATTTGGTTCCCTAGAACATATTCCAAACACACCAACTTTTATTATAGGCTCAAATTGGTGGGTCCCTGATAGCTAGCCCAAGTCCAAACCATGTTGGAGTAGATTTAAGATGGTGAAATCTAGATCTAACATTGAATGATTATAAGCTCGAGTTAGTGTGTCTTTTAGAGAGCTAGCTTAAATTTAAATCACACAAGTGTGGGCTTTGACAGGCTAAACACAAACTTTTATTTAAAAATGTTTAAGTTTATAGTCATCTTTCATCACCACTCTATAGATTAGTTATACATTTCAATTTCAATTTTATATATTACGAATTTAGCTACATGATGAGACAATTAGGTTTAACTAGTCAATGTGCTTATATAATGTAGCAAGATTTTTTTAAAATTATTTAATTTAGTTTTGTGGCAATTTAAATAGCTATTTGTAAGAAAAGAATTAATTCAAATTCTTAAAAAATGTATATTATTTTCATCCACAACCTCTTATTCTTATTCATTTTTTTTTTATCAAAACATGTTCTTTCCTTTAGCATCATGTTTTTTTTTTAATAAAATATAAAAGCAATTAAAATAAATATTCTCAAAAAATTTAATTAAGGAGAAAAATGTACTTTAATAAAAAAATATTTTTCTTATTCATGCATTTCTTTTTATTTTGTTAGTTTTTTTTTATTATAAATAGTTTTTTAAAAGAAAACATATCATGATGTGATGAGTGTCTCAATAAAAAAAAGAAATCATGACTTTATAAATTTTAAATGATTATATGAAAAAAATAAAAGAATAATTATTTTTTGTAATAAAATAAAAAATAACAAAATATATCTTTTATTCTTATGGAGCTTTCATGACTAAAATATTAAAAACATAAGTTCATTTATAAATTAATTATTAATATTACCATCAAGAACTCTAATTTTATTTGAAAATTATGATATAATTAAATATTTTTTCAAAATTACTTCAATAACTTATTTAAACAAAACCCTATTCTAAAAATAAACAAACATTAAGGGCTATTTTAAAAGGCCAAGTGCCCTAGAGGCAGGAAGTTCACACCCATGCCTAGTTTTCTTTTTCTTTTTTTATTCTTGGAACCAAACATCTTTCCTTCGAGCATCGTTTATCTCCACATATGACATGAGCAACATCTCTTTTTCTCTCTCCTAATTTAGCATAATTGACTTCCTTATCCTAGTTTGGACATTCAAATTGAAAGTATCAAAGCTTGTGACACTTAAAGCATTCTACTGATGCTTTGTTATAGGACTAGCGACCTCTCCCTCTCCCTCTGTATGCACCTCGACCTTGTCCTTTTGCACCAAGCCTATATTTAGAGGTTATCTTGAGTGCTTGCTTTTCTCTTATATGTCACTGGAATTTTTGCTTATTCACAATCAGAGAACTTTGCAGTTCATCAATGGAGAGTTGATCGATGTCTTTGGACTCCTCGATCGAGTAAACAACATAATTGAACATCTCACTCAATGATCGGAGAATCTTCTTCACCATTGTGACATCTTGCATTTGCTCTCCATGTGGTCTCATCTTATTGGTCACTGACAATACTCTTGAAAAATACTCGGTGACTCCTTCTCCAACCTTCATTTCTAGGTTTTGAATTTTCTACGGAGAGCTTGTAGATGTGACCTCTTAACCTTAGCACTCTCTTCAAATTTCTTATTCATAGATTCTCAAATTTGTTTGGAAGTATCCTCTACAAGAATGGTCTCTAATATTATCTGATCTATGGCGTGAAAGAGATAATTTTTGACTTTCAGGTCCTTCAGCTTCAGTTCATCTAGCCCCTTTCGCTAGGCTTCAGTCTACATTGCTCCACTCTTTGGCTCAATGTACCTAGTCTCTACCAGCCCCCAGTATTCCTTGGATCACAGAAAATTATTCATCAATATGCTCCAATGGTCATAATGACCATCAAAGAGAGGGATGGTTGGTTGCACAAAGTTCCTTTCAATTGTCATTCTTTACTGTTGCAAGAACATCAAAGATTGCTACTTTGATTTCATCATACCCTATAGGGGCTTTGATACCAAAAATATTAAGAATCAAAATACAAAATGAAAGAATACTTCATTATTCTTATTGAAGAAACTAGGTTTATAAATACCCTTTTACAACCTTAACAAAATGAGAGAAAATAACACACATTCAGAGCTAATCATGGTGTTGAAATGCAATTAATAGAAATTAAGAAACACTAAATAAGTCACTTAAGGACTCAAGCTTATTAAAACTCAAACTTGAAATATCTTTAAAGAAGAGAAACACTAACATAAGCTGAGATACAATTTGTTGGTTATTGGGTTTGGCTTGGTTCGCCCATGAAAGATGAACCCGGTTTATTTATCTAGAGATATGGTTTGGCCTGGTTCACCTTTAAGGAATGAATCTGTTATATTTATCTAGAGATATTTCTAATTGGTAACCACTCTTCTCTCTACATAAATATAGACTTCCCTCTAATGTGAGAATACAGTTTTTCATATTTGGAAGATAGTTCTTTCTCTCATTTCTCTGTATTAAATTTTTTGCTAAGATCTGTAAAGATGTTTATGTTGTGGAACATCGTTTAGTAATTAAAATGACCCTGAAGTAATTGATCCAAGAACAAGAAAATTGAATCTCATAAGTTTTCCTTGTCGAATCTACACAATTCATAGGTTGCACTGATCATTTGATCAGAATCTACCATGAATTAATCAGAAGAATACAACAACCATTTCAACTTTTCTAATATCCCCGACAGGCGAACATCGAAAATCTCAGTGACTGCTACATTCACTTTTTTAGTAAATGAAAAACGCCATCATCATCAATAATCGAGGAGGGAAAAAAAAAAAACCCTTTGTTGACATTCGTTGTGCCCACTTTATTCCTAGCTTTGTGTCTAATTATCATCGTGACCACTTAGATATTTCAAAAGTGATATCAGAGCATATAATAATATTATTCTGACCACTTGGCAAACATGATCGATCGCTTAGTAATGCCAAATATTATGCCATTAATTTTGGATCATGACTAATTCAAAAGCTTTTACTAATCTTCAATGGGAAAGATTCAGACCCTTTGAATCATTTGTTTAGCACTATGTGAGCTGAGGTCATAACTCCCTCTGTTGTGGCCGCACCTTCCCCTTGAAGGATTCAAAGAATGTTTCATCAATCTAGATGGTGGCCATTGCTGCATTTCTATCTTATTCAATGTTATTTCTATACTATTCTGTAAAATGAACACTATTTTTCTTTTTCATCCGATGATTAGGAGTCATTTCAACCAAATTACTTCGATCATGCACGATATATATATATATACTAGCTAACTGCCCCCGCGCGTTGCCGCGGGCAGTCTTATGTATATAATTTAACATAATTAAACCCACAATGATAAATTTATATGATATAACTAAATAAAAGTTATAGATTAGGAGATAAAATATATAAAATTTATCATTGTGGTAAAAATAATTAAGTCATTATTATTATTATTATTATTACTATTATTATTATTATTACTACTATTACTATTATTATTATTATTATTATTATTATTATTACTATTATTATTATTATTATCATTATTATTATTATTATTGTGTTAAATACACTTTTATATATACATGGACAAAAGTAGGGATTATTTTAGAAATATAAAAAAATAAAAGTATAAGTACTTAAATGAAAATCAAATATCAAGGGCTGAAATTAAAAAATTAAAAGTCAAAGGGCTGAAATGCAAATTACATTTATTCTAAATTGAAATCAGAGGACAAAATTGCAAAAATCGGAACTTTTGTACCGAATTGATTGAGTTATATACAGCCAATCCGGAAATTGAAAATAGAAGGACCGAAGTGAAACTTTGACATTCAATCAATTGAAATGGGAGGACCCAATCGAACAAAATTAAAACTTCTATAACAGAAATTAGGACCAAAAACGAAATTAAAAGTCGAGGGACTGAAGTGCAAAGTCAAAATAAATGGGGGACTCTCCTGCACATTGACGCGCAGGAGAGAGAGAAAACGTGGCTGGCGGCTTCAACCGGCCTCCGCCACGTCCACGGACATGTGGTGGTTACACGCACCACCGCGGGAGGAAGACCACACGGCGGCGCATCGTTCTGTCCTCCGGAAGACAATTTCCGGCCACCTTAGGAGGCCGCACGCGCCACCTGAACAGGGCGTGAGGCGGAAAACCGATTGACGCGTGTGCCTCACGCCCTGACAGACGTCGATTATAAAATTCGAAAAATAGGGTCAATTACTTTTATAACCCTGCACCCAATTCATGGTTTTTGTCTTATTAGGGGCTAAAACCGTATTAAGCCATTTCTGAAAATAATAAAAAATTAGAAAGTTGCGGTGGACCGGACCGGACCGGTCCGACCGCGCGCAATTACGCCGGTGCCCCTGAGCCGGATGCCTGTTTTTGTCCTATTACCGGGGACGAAACCGTCAATACACTGTTCACAAATGAATATTTAAAAAAAAAAGAAAATCAACTGGAAAAACCGAGAATAGCCCCGTATGCCAGCCCTTCGTCGCCGACCGCCCGAGGGCCAGTTTCGGGCGTGCACTGTTAAAAGAACAGTGCAATGGGAGAGGTGAACAGGGCAAAATCCCACGCCTTTTATTGTGTTTGTAATATAGCATTGTAGGACTCGGGCAAGTCAACAGCACCGGACAAACACAGTTACAAAGAGAGTTAGACCATAAATGTGGATTAATATTGTGGTGCTCAAAAGTGTGGCCGGCATCTTATTATGCAAATTAGAGATTTGTTGGGTAGGAATTGAGAAGTGAAAACATTACATGTTTACAGGGAGGCTAACCGTGTGGCCGATTGGTTGGCTAATTTTGAGCTAACTAGACATTTACTAGATAGAGAGTCGGATGTTATAACTGACCCTCCAGTAGGGATTTATACTTTACTATACTATGATCTGATTGAGTTTACCATTCCTCGGTTAATCTAGAAAGGCGTAAGGCCCTGATCATTAAAAAAAAAAGTGTGGCCGGCCTAAGAATTGAAGACAGTATTTTGTGGACACTAGATAGAGAGTCGGATGTTATAACTGACCCTCCAGCAGGGATTTATACTTTACTATACTATGATCTGATTGAGTTTATCATTCCTCCGTTAATCTAGAAAGGCGTAAGGCCCTGATCATTAAAAAAAAAAGTGTGGCCGGCCTAAGAATTGAAGACAGTATTTTGTGGACACGAACTACAATGCAAAAAATACCTAGAATAACTTCGTATTCTGTGGTGGCCCAAAAAACGACTGTGCAGCACCCAGTACAGACTAGCTTCCAAGGAGATGTGGTGAGTAGCTAGTGTTTAAAATCTGCTGCGGGTGGGCCTCAGGTTGCTCATCAGAAGTCTTGATCAGATAATTTATCCACCATTTAATCATAGGTAAGAGGGAAGGGAAGTCTTCTGCTATTTTTTCAAAGGGACAAAATCATCAAGAGGATAATCCTTCGGAGAAACATTCTGGAAAAAATTAGCATATCCAATGAGATTTCTCCCTTTTCATACTAGCCCAAGAAAAGTGAACTTCGTAATCTGATAATGTAGATCATTGCGAAAATTCATTAGCATAAGTGGAAGCAGCGCTTATTTTTTGGGGTGAACAGGATTGATGGAATCTTTTCATAGTATTTGTATCTATTTCTAGTGCTGGACATCTGATCAAGTTAGGATTTGAGTTGAACAGTAACAGAAAATGGTCTTGTCAGGGAAGACAAATGCACTCAAACCAGGTTCTAAAAGCAGCTACTCAGCTTGAAACCAGACCAGAACAGAAAGATCAGGGAAGATCTTTGTGAAATAATGCTCTAACTAGTCCATACAGACAATGAATGACAAAGTGAAATATAAAAGAAAGTTTATACAGACACATGTTCTCTGCTTTTCTTTTGTTGTTCAGTTCATACTCCCTCTCTTTTCCTTCTTTTTCAATCATCATTAGTATGGCAAAGTCCACTCTCTCTCTTCTCTTTATTTATTTTCTGTAACCTTTCTTGTGTTCCCTTCCCCCCCATAATAACAGGTCTCCTCCAAGTCAAAAAAAAAAAAAAGATAAAAGAAGAAAAAGACCACACCTTAATGTCAATACGAAAATAAAGTAGGAAACAACAACAAAATTGCATGATTGCACAGCAATTGAAAGTCATAGCAAAGGACAATGATTTCACTTCTTGAAAGAGGCAAGCTCAATAATTTCTGGTGCTAGATACCCCAAAACAATCCAAGGATGCCTCAAATTCATTTTCTCTCAGCTCTCAGGAATCTGAGCACTCAGACTGCAAGAATATCTTATGTCAAGTAGATTTGTTTTGCCAAAAGATCAACTAAGACGGAAAGAACAAGAAACCAGTAAAAGTAGCATGCTGTATTTATGACATTAATGGTAGACAATAATATGAGCTAGGAACTGTTCTGATTTATGATCCCACACGTCCTCTTTGCATAAATTGCTTTCTTAATGTGTAATCTCTCCCTTGTACTAGTTCTTCTGCTGACTACGTCAAAGGCATAGATGTTCATAAAAAGAACTTGTAGAGACTTTGAGTTTGTGGGCCATTTTTTTAGGACAAAAACACCTTCCTCAGATAATTAATATTCTAAATTGGAAATTTGACCTGATTAATTTAATAGGACCAGAGCATTACATATCAAAAATTGCAAAATATAGTACTCATCTCCACCCAAGTTGATTTTTTTTTTTGGATTTTTCCTTTGACATCATATGCTACTGTAATTGGCCACTAACATTGTTATACAGTGGTCAGCTCCTGCAATGATTGAGCATTCCACTAAATTACTTGTCTACTCTCTTAAGATAAGATATTTCAGTGCGAATTGTGAATTCTCAATCTATTTTTAGCGAGTAAACTGAAATTTCATATCTACTATTCATGGATCAATAAGAGAGTGGGAAAGAGGACTCAATCAGAGAGGGAAAAAAAGCACTATAGTTTCTACAAAATTCTTGAAAATCAGCCAACGTATTCAGAAATGCACAAACACAGCCAAATTGATTCTCCCATGTTGATACTTGTATTTCTAAAAAAATAAAATACAAGAAAGAAGCTTGAAATTCACCTAAATAGTTTTACCTCACGGTAATATATAGTCCCCAAATATCAGAAAAACCACCAAAGAAACTGGAAAGAAGGAGAGAAGAAACTGGCTAAAGAAATTAATTAAAGACTTTACCATATATGATGAAAAGAGAGATCAAATTATACAACTGAACACAAAGATTTCCACCTCTCCCTCAAAAGCATCCATAAACTCCCACCACCAATCCTTTTGACTTGAATAATATTCAAGAAGAGCCTGAAACTCCTGGTGAGGTTACAGGAAAAAGTGACAACAACTGAGGCTCTGAGTCTCTTGGAGTAGATATGGGTGATGGATGCAAGTAAAAACCTTTCTCTGCTATCGCTCTCTCTTCTTCCGATGAATTCCCCAAAGAAGGCGAGCTCTTGTTAAAAGGGTCTTCATTTAGTGGAGTCACAGGGCTAAGTGTAAGTCTAGGGAAGTCAAGCAGGCTTGGAGACAAGATCTCTGGCTTGTTTCTTGGTGAAAACCCAGTAACCGATGAAGTGTTGCAGGTATTTGCAAAACTAGGCAATAAAGTGTTGATCATGAGACTGTTTTTGAAGCTGTTGTTTCTTCTTTCATAAAGTTTGAAGCTGTTTTGCTGTCTCTTGGGCATGTTCTTGATAGGAGGGATGTTGTAGCTTCTTGAAGTTTGAGTTGGTGTTGTTGGTGGATCTTGGGCTGTTTTCGAGGAAGCCTGTTTTGCTGTTTCTGTTGAGCCAGTGAGCATTTGGACAACTTGTTTGAAAGTAGAAGTGTCTGCTTGGACAAAGGTTGTTGGGCAGGGGTTAGTGTCAGATCTGGAGATGGGTATTGGAGTGAGTGGTGGGGTGTGAATTTGGACCCCATTGTTGCTTCCATTGCTACGAGGAGAGTTTATTGGAGATGGGTTTTTGGTTTCATGAAATCTTGTGGAGGTTTTCATCGAATTTTACTGGGGAGGCGGGTTGTCTGATAATCAGGCCGAGCTAGCTCTAACTCTAGCTCCTCCTCTTGCTCCCTCTTATTTATTCCCTCGACCACCACCGCAGCACCACCTTGAAAGAGAGAGGAGCTAAATTTTAAGAGCGGTGGTGGGTGGAAATATGGAATACAAGAGTGAAAAACAAGGCTTGAAGAGGTACAAAGAGAGAGAGAAGGTGAAAGTGTTCGTCTCCTTTCCTCGCAATGTCTTCGTGTTTGCTTTTGTACTTAAAGGCAATAAAACGGATATATATATACATACACACACACCCCCCTCATGGCTTGGCTGTTTTCTCACTCAAACAATAAATTTCTAAGCTTTTTTTTTCTTTCCTGGTGGGTGATTGTTCATAAAGGCTATGGGCAGGGGTAAAATAGATGCCCGACGGTTTTGGGATTATAAGAGATTGTATTTGGAATATTTGGGCAACAACAGCATCTGTGGCTAGCAAGTTTTTATCTGTGGCTAGCAATTTTTCCTGGAATCAAAATGTGGAAGGGAAAGGATATATATATATATATATATATATATATATTTGTGTGTGTGTGTGTGTGTGGGGCATTGACTTCAGAGCCCTGACTGCAAGGACTCATGTGTGATGGGATTGGAGAAGAAAGCAACGTTTCATCAGGAAAAACAACAATCCCTTCTTCCATTAAAATTACGAAACCATGAATCCTATGAGCATCTCTCCACCCTCCTCAGCTCATATGGTTTTGTGTTATTGTTAGGAATCCCAGCTGACTTTTTTCGCTCTTCATCCAGATCTAAATATATAAAAAAATCAATTTAAATTCAAAACTCTTCCAATCAATTATATATATATATATATATATATATATATATATATATATATATATATATATATATATATATATATATATATATATATATATATATATATATATATATATATATATATATATATATATATCAGTTTATCTGGTGATCAGTTAAAATCTAATTGATTTTTTTAAGAAAAAACTAAAACAAATCTTTTTGATTATTTTTATTTAATTTAATAATTTAGAGTTATCTCGAGCTTTAATAGCTATGATTCTATTGGCTCAGTTGCAAAGTGAAAACATAACCAACAAATACTTGGTAAATTTGAGCAATTAACTTTCCATTTCATTATTAGCAATAGCAACGTTTTTTTTTTTCTTTTTCCCTAGGCTATTTCTACTCATAGTTTTTGAAACGAAGTACAATATTTAATAATCATAGAGGACAACGTTCAAAGATGGCCAAGATTTTTTGCATGGTAATATAAAATATATATGGGGTTAAGTCGAACCAAAGATCACTAAATCTCTTTACTTTTCCTGTTTGATATGTTGTAATTTAATTAATTAGAAGAGAATAAGGACTGCATGTGTTTTTTTTTCATGACCAAACACAATACTGTTATGTTTTTTTTTATGCGAGAAAACTTTATTCTCCAAAAAATGTTTTTTGTGAGCATTTCTAAGCGAGTAAAGCCCCTGATATTTCAGGTGCTTACATGAGTTCACATCTTGACTCGAATTCAAGATCTGCTATACAGATAGTAAATCTTTTATTATCATACCATGCTTCCTAGGGACAACACTATTAAGTGTTAAGCATGAACTATCGATGATTGGCCCTCACCAGGTTTCAATGCATTAAGGTCAGGAAGTTCTTTCAATAGCTGTTGATAGTAAAAATCCCCCTTGTGGGATGCATATTAGCTAGGGTTTCATTGTACAACCACTAACATTTTATGCAAAGATAAGATTAGTCACCTATTTTGAAAAGAAAGAAGTGAGTTGAGCCACCATTTGAGACAAGATGGAGAGTGAGTTGATACATTTTAACAACCTACTTTAATTACTTTTCTTCCTACCCCGAAACGTGAAGCTCGTACGTAATTAGCCATAATCACTCTTTTAGTGAACTAAATTATGCACCGAAAAGAAGATAGTTAGAATCTCATGATCTTCTTATTTCATTATTTTGTGGATCGATGAATCTATTCGGTTTCAGAAATTAGTGTAGAATGAGCGAGAACAATGAACCGATCGATTCTTCATCGAATCAAGGTCGACTTCAAAATCTTGTTCGTTCCCCATTAGCAAAAGTAGTTTCTTGTCTCCAAGGGATTTGACATGGTGACAAAAGACTTGAGATTTACACAACACATCTCAAGTTCGAGTCAGGACGTGTATTTCTTGTAAGAGCCTGAGATAACCAGAGTTTTACCCACTCACCTGAACCCATAAAGTACACTTTCCGGATGGTAAAATGGTTTTATCGAATCCAAAAAAAATAGTTTCTTACTTGGCAAAAACATGGAAAAGGAAAGAGAAATATAAAAAGAGAATCGAATTCTCATCAGCGCTTATTGTATACAACTTACTATATTTTAAAAAAGATTGGCAAAATAAAAAATATATAGACGAGAAAAGAAGGAAGGGTGGGGGACCGAAACTCCATTAAATGCCACTGCTGCTCAAAAAGGGATCCCATTCTTTCATAGCTAAAATCATTATGTCTGGTTTGTGGAGCTTCTAACCAACAGCATTTGTGATGCAAAAGCCACTGATTAGGTTTCAGTTTCTGTTTTTTTTTTTTTTTTTTTTTTTTTTTTTTTTTTTTTTTTTTTTTTTTTAGTAAACTACAAGCAAGAAGGTGGCTGATTCAACAGTCCGATAATATTAATTACTCCTACATATAAATTAAATGGACGGAAGACTCATTGTACCATGTAAGTTGATCCATCCAGAGAATCTCCACGAGTACCAGTAAGTAATCAACCAGAAAACTTAAATCCCACCCCTTCTCTGCAAAAAGAGAAGGAGATAGAGGGTGAAAATCTCAAGTGGATAATGGAGTATCCTCAAGTAGGACCAATGGATAATGAAGGCGAAGATTGACAGAGAAATTTTATATTATTAAGTGATCTTTCACCATACTGAATTGCAATGAAGCTATTATTGCATGAGAATGACTGACTGGCTTTCCCATTCAGCCTGTGTAGATGATGTTTCAGAGTCAATTACATGTTCATGAACGCACTTTTTCGCTTGTTAGGTGTTAAAGAATAATATAAATTATATTCTGGAGTTTTACTTAGCAATTTAAGTTTTTGTTTGTTAGGATAATTTTATAACATGGTATCAGAATCTTGTTGACCCACAGAGGTTACCAGTTTAAATCTCACCAACCTTATTATATTTGATAAAAATCAAGCACAAGGTAATGTGAATCTGTGCAAATTTCAAGCTCAAATGACTTTCACTTAAAGAGATATGCTAGACAATAATATAAATTATTTTCTAGAGTTTCACTTAACAATTTAAATTTTTAGGTGAGATAATTCCTTAACGGTAGAGCTAGAATTCCCACCGTCATCTTTGCAGCTGCAATGGAAGTTGCAATCGGGACGTTTGGTTTGCACATCTTTCTCAAATGTTTTTTCTTCCTTGCGCCTCCTCTGCATAATTGCTTTTTCTGCACTTGCCATGCATGCTCAGATATCTTCCACCATAAGTTCCCTTGTCACTAACCTAATGAAAACCTTGGATTCAACTAATATCTTTATTTATTTTTATTAAAGTGGGTATACAGGTCAAATTGCGTGTATCTTAACTAATCCCAAAATTTTTAAAGTTAATAACATGTAAACTTCCAGTGACCATCATTTTAGCAACTACAGGAGTAGAACCTGAAACCACATGAGAAACAAATTTCTTAGTTCCTAGCTCTCACTACTGCGTCACTTACTGGATAGTTAATCTTTATTTATTTATTTATAATCATAAATACCCTCTCATGTAGGTACATAGTCCCACATCAATCAAGGAGAGTTTAAGAACTTAGATTTCCATGTTAATAAGTATATATAAATGTGTAGCTACACACACACACACACATCAAGGATAGATCGATCCCTTGAATTAAATTTCCTTTATACATTAATTTGTTGAGTGTAGAGCATGAAATCTGACAAGTAAAATATTTAGCACAGTAAAATAAATAAATAAATAATAATAATAATAATTCTTTCGCCGGCTTGACTAATTTCTCAAACAATGTTAATAGTAGGTGGCCTTTGGTGCTTCTTATGGAGTGGATAGAGGCAATGTTTTTGCTATAATTATAATCAGATTTTGCTTACTTCGTAGGGTCAGCTAAACCTTGGTCTTATGGTGCCATCATCATTACAGAAGTTCCTTAATTGCTAGCAGTGTCGTGTTCGGCACATCTTTGGTCCAAGAAACCACCTCACTATCATACATTAAATAATTCTATAGTCTCACACCCAAAAATATTTTTTATTTTAATTACATGTTTTTATTTTTTATTTTTTTATCCTTGGATCATCTCATACCTTTACCAAGTCCAATCTTTTTAGCTTCGGTGAGGAAAAAAAAAACAAAACCCATCAATACTCGGAACTAAAGGATTTTATAAGACTAATCATTGGATTCGTATTTGAGATATTTAAATCCTTATAATTAAAGAAATGAACATGATCTCTTACGTCTTGATTAGCCATTAAAACCAACCTCTCATATTACCTTTTTTTTTTTTTTTTTTTTTTTCAGATTCAGCGATTCCAGTCATTCCTAACGTGACCTAAAGTTTGGTGTTTAGATTGACATGAGGTCGGCTGCCTAGTTGCATGGTAGGCATAAATAATTCGTGTATGTTTAAGATTCTAGTTGAAAATATTTAGAATTTGTTTTTGTTTAAAAATAAATTAAAATTATATATATTTTTAAAAAAATTATTTTTGATACAGTACATGGAATTTAAAGTAAAAATAAATTTTTTTAAATACTTTAAAAACACAATGACAAACCAGACCTGCGTCAACGGATATGTACATCATGAACATGAGAGTTTGGATTTTTTTTTTTTTTTTATAAAAACAATGGCATCTTACAATCAAATAAAAGAAGCTTTGAATCTCTTCTTTTCATTCTTAATAACTCTGAGTTTGGATTTTTTTATATAAAAACAAACAAATAAATAAAGAATATCCTTCTTTAGAAAATTAAAAAGGTACGGGAAAGTTGATAATTTTAGTAAAGCAGAAAAATCTTGAAGAAGTTTCGGGGAAGGTGAATGCTTTGGTTGGATCCAAGTAATTCTAAAACATAATAGGATCGAAAAGCCTGACTTTGTGTTCTTTGTTCTTGGCTTTATTTTTTTAAGGAAAAATGAAAGAAGAGTCTTGTCGATGGTACTCAAAAGGTGGCTGTTTTAAGTCAATGTTGCATGGTCCTACCCTTTCAGGCGTTGCTCTCAATAATAATCATAAAAATAATCTTCGATCAACATACTTTGGGCTATAAATTGACAAATAGACTTAATTAATAGACAAATAAAACCTCATGGGAAATATTTTTGGCTAGATGGAGGCTTCAAGCTAACTAAAACCTTAATTAACTCATAAAACTTCAATTAACTAATATTTCAATTAAAGCACACCTCGATATTCTTGAATCTATCTAATAATTAATGGCACTTAATTGTAAGCAACACAATATATATAGATTTGAAATCGTTTTTATAATGAACTCATAACGTGTAACTTCGTGGTAATGGAGTTTAGATCGTGGACATTATCAAAACGATGCCTTTGATTTTGTTTTAAATGTGCGTGATGGCTATTCAAAGCAGGGTTGTTAGTTTCGTTTCGTTTCGGTCGAAACGGTCAAAATATTTTGTACTAGTTAAAAATACAAGATAAAACGATGTCGTTTTTATCTCGGTTTAAATTCCAGCTCATTCCATATTTTTTTGGCCAAATATCGGTCAAAACGTTATGGTTTCATTTCGCCCGTTTCGTTTCGGCAAAATAATATTTTTTTAAATAATGAATAATTTTACAATATCAATCATATCTCTTAATTCAACCGTTAGATTTAGATGAAATTTTACGAGGAGTCTCTTGACATATTTATATATATTATATTAAAATTTCAAAGCCATCAGATAATATAATGACCTTTCGAGATTGATGATGTCATTCTCATAATATTATACATGCTCATAATTTTATTTAGAAAAATCATTTTATTGTGTCTTTTTTTAGATTAAATTGCACAATTCTAAATAATTTTATTTTTAGATTTGAACTAAATTTATTTTTGAATTAATATATTTAATTATATATATACATAAACAGTACAACTCCGAAACTGACTTGAATTCTAGGTATACTGAGTAGATCATAAATCATCTACCATCAAGTTGGAGCCTTGGATTCCATAGCTAGAGTCCATCTCATTCAAGATTATAATTATCTTCTTTGGCATTTATCGTACTCATTTATTATCCAAGCAGAATACAACACATAACTTAATCATTGAAAGTTCCCAGCACTAAATGAGGAATTTGTTTAGCAGTAATCTCTTATAAATCATCAACCAAGCTTCTCTTCTTTAAAAGTTGATTAACCAGCTGTAGAAATTCTCAGAATCTTTTGAGGTTAGGTCCTTCACTGTATATTAATTATTCAACAATCGCTATTGCCATTGTCACTCTCGATCCCACTTGGAATAGTGTCAATTGAGAATCTACGGAGTACATGTAATAGCAAATTGCTTTAACCAATCCAGTTGCCAAGAGATTGTTAAATGACTTCAGCTTCAACTTTTAAATCATCACAGAAAACCACCCCATTTCTGACGACGTACCATTGCGAAAATTAACAGTTTTATTGTTTATTGGTATTTATACTCAGTGTTAGTTAGCAATTATCTTATCGACGATTTCATTGAGTCTAGCCTCAATACAGTCTTTTTCCTACCGCTGGCGAGTTAGTAACTTTTTCTTCCTCTCCGCTGGTAGGTTTAGTTCCTCTTCTTCCCTAACTCCGGCTGTCTCAACAATAATTTCTCCTCCCCCATCGGCAGTAGTCCCAGTTCTTCTTCCCAAACATAGTTTTGGCACTCTCTTCTTAACCTAACAACCATTTCTCGACATCCAACAACCCATTCTACTTCCTTCGTCCACCAGCAACAGCTTGCAACTGATCATAGACAACCAGAAGTAAGCCTTCCTCGCCATTGATAGCTTCACCATCCCTTCCACCGGTGACAATAGCCATCGGCAATAACTATTTCTTCTTTTTTCATCCAGCATCCACTCCACCTCTAACTCTCAGTCAGGCACCACCCGGACTTCCTCCGTTGCTAGCAACCTCCACCAGGTAGCTTCCCTCCCCTGCCTCATCCACGATAGGCATTTACTATTCATGGAATACGTGAACAACGCCAAGTGAATTAATTCACTCTGTAATGTAATGTAATGCAATACATGAATAGTGCATAGTGAATTAATTCACTATACACCGTTCAAGTTCTTTTTTTCTCTCGGGCCTGACCTTTTCTCAGCCCACCCCAAACCGAGCACAGTTGGGCTAGGCACAATATGATTATATTTTTTAAAAATAAAAATATTAAAAATTTACATTTCAAAAGAAAAGAAAAAAAAATTGTTTTCGTGCATACAACTGAATTCTAAACTTTTTTTGAAGCATATTTTTCACAAAACAAAAAAAAATGCATCTTTTCTCATGTTTTAAAATAAAAAATAGGATATCATAACTTGTTTATGATTATCCGTTACAGTTCATCCAAAAAATCAAAAATCTTTCAACAATTATTTTGTTATTTTTTAGTTGTAAACTTCAGACCTTAAAGCAGTTGGGTTTTTTTCATCCAATAAGCTAGAGACTCTCTCACGAAGAGAGATCTACTTCAAGATTAAAAAAACTAGCAAATAAAAATCTGACCTAAAAAAATAAAACAACAATGCAACTTATCTTAGGTAGGGTGTACTAGGGGCGATGCATCTTCCTCTTGCACATCAAGTCCCCTTTCCCGGACTTTCACAAACTATTAGGTTTTCTAGTGACCTTAATACTAGGTGGCGACTTCTAAAAATTATAATCATAATTTTATGGTTATTAAAAAATTCTTCGTGCATCCCCCTCTTCGAGGACAGTGCACAAATCAAAGAAATATAGTCGTCGTGATAGATGGCGACTCCACTAAGGACTTGTCTAATTGGACTAAACTTTGTCTGTTTGAGTGTTTGCCTGTTTATTTTTGCT
The DNA here is from genome assembly GCA_027405865.1 of Salix purpurea. Lineage (NCBI taxonomy): Eukaryota > Viridiplantae > Streptophyta > Magnoliopsida > Malpighiales > Salicaceae > Salix > Salix purpurea. The sequence goes on from JAOWLH010000002.1 coordinate 24,623,195, forward strand.
GGTCTATTTAGTTTTAGCATGCATTTTAACTGCTTTAGCATACATTTTTACGCATGAACATCGGGAATGAAATAATGCTATCATCCATTTTGATTTCAGTTAGGTGGGGAGCAACGGTTTGCCTCATGACTTTTAGTTTGAATTCAGGTTTGTGAAATGTCCAACTATGAAATGACTGTTTGCTTGATAATGGGTGGTTACATCATGCTCCAACCATTTCTTGTAAGACCCTATATTACCTTCACGTAAGCCGATTATTAGACAATTCATAGACCTTTTGAGACTAGGTAAAAAGCTTATCTCTCATGTAATGACCTAAAACTTGTCTTTGGGGTATAAACTCCCTAATAATTCACCCTCGGTGTGTATGTATATATATTTGCATTCACGCACATCCATCATTGTACATAACATATCATCAACAAGTTGAAACACAGGTCCCCAAAGAGCTTCAACTCGTAAAGTCCACAACACACGGCTCCAACAAAGATACATGGAAAACAACGAACGTGCTCATCACGATGCTCACTTCTAAGAAGAGTTTGATGCTTTGAAAGATGATGTAACTCGTCTTACCAGCTTACTAGAGCAAGCACTGAGAAATGTCTCTCAAACGAGAAAAGAGTACTTAAAAGTAATAATTTTTTTTTGTTATTGTCAACGATGAATCTTTTATTCTTAAGACTTTGTTGTTGATCATTTATGCAATTACGATGTTTGTAATATCTCTCTTAAGATTCTAATAACACCATATATATATATATAATCAGGCATAAATAAAACCCACAAGTTGATCTTAAGATCATCTTAATTCTAAGAGATCATATGAATATTTTTATTGATGTTACAACGAGAAATTCCTTTACGCTGCATGTAAAATGACCTTAGTCTAACAATGCAATTACAGTTGACTATAGTTAGGGCTGAAGCTGTACGTTGTGCTGATTATAAATATATGGTGTTGGACTGTGTTCTTAATCTGGGAACAATGGAAATGGAGAGTGCTGACACTTTGTTGCTGTCTTTCTTATTTTTATTTTTCTTTTGTGTTTGTTTTGAAATCACAACTATATTATCACCCCTGAGGAAAATCCCCACTAGTCACCTCTCTTTCAATTCTTCTTCCCTATACATATACACGATCTATGATATTTTACTGAATTTTTCTTCACCGCAACAAAATTGCGCCTTTTTCTTTTCTTTTTAGAAAACTCTACTACCAAAATTGTGTTTTTTTTATATATATATATATATATAATTTTCAGTGGTTTTTGATATAAATATCATTAAATTTAATATCAATTTGATACAAACACAAGTGTTTTCGATCCTTTTTTCTCGACGCAACTCTTAGATTCATAATTTCTATTTTACGTGAATCATATGAAGTAAAGATCATTTGTGTGTGCTTTAAGATTAAGTTCTTACAATAGATCATTCACATTCGAATTTTTGCATTGTGTGTGTATATATATCTATATATATATATATATATATATATATATATATATATATATATATATATATATATATATATATATATAAACTCTAGATAATAACAAAACAAAACCTACTTACCCTACAAAGCTGAGTCTCCCAGGGCTAGATCATCTTGCCATATCAAATCGTTTGAACAAAATGAGTCAAAACCCCTTAACAGAATAAATTATAATGGAGGCTGTAATTTCACGAAATTGGGGTCTCGCTCTACACATCATAGGCGGGGGTGTTCTTCAGAAAAATCTCTTTACTGAAGAGATTGGCTTTCATTCTGTAGCACATCAATGGCACCAGGTGGAACAAACAAGTCCATGAATTTCTCTTCGTTGACAGCAAATCCAGCCCCAAGTTCCGACTGTATCGAGCAGAAACAAAATGAAAACAATTACAGTTTATACAGCTTGAAAAGCACCATGTCACTTGGTGGAAACAATAAAAACCATATTTATACAGCTTTTCTACAGATTACTTTCATTGGCATGAATATTAAGTCATTGGTAAAATGCACATAGTTTCCTAATTCCTAGCACATGCTTTCATCGCAAACCTGCCGCATGAGTCAGGTATGTCCTAGCATATCAGCTTTTTCTCTGCTAATTATTGGCAAACATTGAATCCAAATCTGCTGGGCTAGGGTTTGCTCAAAGCCTGATTGCTTGCTTAAAGTTTAGAACCAGTGTCTGCTAAGATATCAGCTACGCTAATATATATATATATATATATATATATATATATATATATATATATATAAATCGACAAAGTTGGGAAACGGGAATGGACCCACAAACTAGTGTGCTAGACTTTTGAAAAACTAACATGGACAAGGGAACAGACTCATTTATTGAATAGAGATCACAATATTCATAATTCGTCCCACTGGACGTAATGTGATGGTAAAGGATTTGAGATCTATATAATAGATTTTGAATTTGAATTAGAGTGTGTATCTTTTGTAAGAATTAGGGATAATCAAGATTTTACTCGTTCACTTAGACTCATAAAGTACGTTTTCAGAATGGTTTTCTCAAATTCAAATTCAAAAAATATATTTATATTTCATCCGTTACTGCTTATAGCAGATGGATTGAAGGAAGCCATTACCAAAAATAGCATTGTAATTTAACATATATGCTTATGCGTAAGCAATTTGGTTTCAGAAAGACAAAATTTGATAGTCTCTCCTCTCCCATTTCATCTTGTTCTTTCAATTCATTGCAATAACCCTCTCTCTCCCTATTTTAAAATCTTGACAACCCCCTTTATAAATCCGGCCACCACATCCTGTCAGGATCGACACAACATCTCTCTATAAACCTAAGCTTCCCTTTCTTGGTGGTTCCATTTCTTGTCAAACTTCACTCTACCAATTAAGAAAACCCACTCATTTATATTTTTAATTTACTAGTCTATTTAAGTGTTTTACTTGTTTTATAATGTTAATTTTGTTGTATTAATGTATGATTTGTACTTTAGAGTTTGTTTGGAATTTGTAAAAAAAAAATGACTTAAATTTTGTCACTTGATGAAATTGAGTGTAAATTTGTAACATAGGTGTATTAAAATTGAAGAAATATGAGGTAATTTAATGATTTTGTGTCATTTTTATGGTTAAGTTTGAAATTTTGGTGAATAAATATTTTCTGTGGAATTGATAATAATCAAATGTGTTAATTTAGGTTGAATAAGTTTGAATTGAAAAAAAAATGATTGATAGTTAGTTGGGTCCCAATTAATTTTACTCAATTATGATTTTTTGTTGAGCATTTAGAGAAAATTAAGTTAATGTGTTGATGAAAATTAGAGTATCAATTGAGGTTATTTATTCTTGAATGGAGTAAATAATAGAGAGTTAGTCGAATAACAATTTTTTTAATCAATTTTATGGTTTAGTTAAAAATCTAAGAAAGATTGAGTTTTTGTGAAATTGAAAACAATTAGGGGTTAAACATGTTTCAACTTATGAAGTGTTTGATAGTTATTAGACTATGAATTATATTTTTCTAATTTGAGGGAATTGAGTTACTTTGGAATTAAATAATTGATGGGTTATTAAGTTAGTAATTGGTTTGTATTAGTTAATTGTGATTTATTTTTAATAAATAATTGAATTTGGGTTTTCTAATATGTTTTAATTTTTGGGTTGTGTTTATTGTTTTATTTTATATACCATGTATTCAAGAAGAAACAAGTTCAGGTCAAACAAGAGCACTTCTACTTTATTAAGTAATAATGTTAGTGATCTTGTTGTGAATCAAGGGATGACTTTAAAGAGTTTCTTAACCAAGCATCAATCACTGAAGATAACATATTAGACATCTTTATTTTTGATAGAGCCAAATGTAATTGTTTGTTCATTATGTTATTTATTTCTATTGATTTATTATAAGTTTTACAATTATATAATAATGATTTTCTTATATTCATTTGCAGATCTACTAATATTGAAGCTACTTGTTTCATCACCACTAGAATGAAGTGGTCATTTTAAGAACCATTATTTCAATATAGTTAAATTTGATTACCATCTTAAATTGGTGATATGGTAGGTTCTTGGCGAAAAAAGTTTAAGGTAGATAATCTTTAATTCGAGTTACTAGTTTTTAAAATTTTAAAAACTAATTATGTATGAAATCAATTAAGTAATTGTTTTTGGTGAAACGAGAGCAGTAAGACACTTGTCAAAAGAGTTTAGAAAAAACAAAATGTGGCTAGATAAGTTTAATCAATTAATATTATATTATCATAAATTTGTATTCTTTTATTTTCTTATCTAATTTTTGTATAATAAATTTTTGTACCAAGTTGCGTGATTTTATGTACGATACCTGCAAACAAGCAATTACAAAGGTTGAGTTGAATGACAAAACGAGGTGAGAAAGATATAAATCAAAATATGTCACAAACTATAATTGGGTCACATATATTGAATTTGTGGTTTTTAAAAGTTTTACAAAGCATTCAAGATCTAGTACACAAATAGAAATAAAAAAAAAAATCATGGTTCGATGAGCAACCACACTAGGGGGGAAATTATATTTTAAGATATTATTTTTATATATTTTATTATTTTTCTTGAAGTTTTAATTACATGCTTATTAGTAATATTTTAATAAACTATTTGATTAGTAGGAAAAACAACTTGGATAAGAACCAACTCCATACTTAGCATTATAGGTCCAACAAACTCTAAAGAATTATAACTCAAAACTTCTCTACAAGGACTAAATTCAAGCTCTAGATCAAGAAGAAAACAAAGAGCTTAAAGAAAATTTAAAAAAAATCTAAAAATTGGGTGTAGGAACAATAAAGAATATTGCAAAGTTTTATCCAAAATAGTGTCCACTTTATTTTTATATGTGATTACCCTCCATAAGACCATATTTAAACTTGAATATCTTTAATGGGCTAGACTAATCATATTTTATCATTCATGGTTAGACTACATAAAATAGTGGACTGACATAAATTTATTATTTATAGGCCAAGGAATTGTAAACCCAAACCCAAGTAAGGAATAGGTTGGCAAAATATAATATTTTATAACCTAAGAAATTATTTTACAATAAGCTCATGCCTAAGCCCTGACCCTGACCCGACTGAGTATGAGATGCGTGTGTGAATTTAAACACAAAACCCACTTTACTCATACTCTCTCTTCTCTAAAACTTTTTATATTCTTACAAAAGAAACCACTAAGAAAACTTGTATATTTTTCAAGCGGGGTGAAGCTTTTAGAGGGTTATGAGTTTCTTCAAAAATATGTTAGCCAAAGTATTATTCTAGATCAATTTCTTATTCATCTAGAATTTATTTAAGTCATTTTAATGTTTCATGTTAACGTTTGTATGTTGAAGATTAGATTCCAATAAAATTTTAGCTTTAAAAGTGAAGGACATGATTTTGAATTTGAAACTGAATATACCAAAGATTTTAAACAAAATCTGAAAAGAAGCTCTTACTGCATGATTGCTAATAGAAGTGGCGTATAGCATTCCGGATCCCCGCAGATGAGCAGAGCAACATCGGAGGTAGCCAATATCTTTTAGCTCAAGGAAAGCTAGGGTTGGTGGAGTAGCTTCTACGTTTATCTTTTGAAGTTCAGACTCCCAATAGTCCACGAGGCTGCTGAAACCAATATAGAGCCTACATTGTTGTTTAAACAAATATATGTTTAAAAATATAAATATAAGGAACCGAAAACCTAGAGGCGTGTTTGTGTAATGTCCTTAAAATATTTCCTCAACAGTGAGTGAGGTATTCTTTAGGATTCCACAAGTTTTTTTGATATAATAAAAGTTCAGAGAAAAAGTAGGGTTTCACCAAGATAATTCTCTGGTTATCCATTCCTTGCCTGCGATGAAAGTCTCAAGCCAATAAGAAGCAATATTGATATAATAAAAAATCTGCTAACTATATATCACTTCACCTTAAAACAAACAAACAAACAATCTTAGGTAGTGTTAGGTTATTTTCTTAAGATAGAAGAACTAAGACAGAAAACATGCCCCTTTTTATGCTCTCCATCTCAACTGTACAAAACATTATCTACGTACATGTAAGTTGCAATCCATGATTTTGTTTTTCAGAATATGTTTAGCAACTGAAAATTCGTTGCTAAATATATTCTGAAAAACAAAATATAAGTTTAAATACCTTTATTTTTTTTAATTTGAGTATTTATACTCATGAAATGTGACCAATCACGTATTTTAACAAGTTTTGTTTTTTAAAATTAGCTTTTATGACAGTTATCTCCAATACATGTTAGCCTATTAATACAAAATAACCTTTTTTTTTTTTTACTTTTTCAGCATTTTTTGGTTTGAATAATAAATAAAAATAAAAATAAAAATAAAATATATAAAGACGCCCAATAAAACCATCTGACTAAATAATTAATTAAGAGTGCATGGTTAAGTAGATGTGTTTAGTTAGTTTATCGGGACAAGAGATATAACATAAAAAATATCGAAACAAGTTTAGTTGTGAAGACAATAAAAAATAAAAAATAAATATCTTTGAGATAGTTTCAAAATGAATTTATGTCTTTTAAAACCAAGAAGAATATAAATACATGTTTTCTTTATCATAATTATTATATATATATATATATATAATGGTTTATTGTCAATTGGGCATTGAGCTTGTTTTGAAAAGAGATAGTAATATTTGAAGTATACTCTATCACTTGGTAAATCTATATGCATTCCTTAGTTTTGTTATTAATAAAGTATTTGTAGTTTGTGAGTGTTTCTATTTAAATACATGTACTGATTTTCTTTTTATTTCAACACATATAGTTGTAAAATTTGATCAATCAAGTGCTTATGTAAGCTTTTGTTACAAACAGACCTATGAAGCTAAAATAACCATGTTTTTTGTTATTTTCAGTATTTTTTGATTTTCAATAATCAATTAAAAAAATAAAAAACTAAAGATAAAATAAATAAAACTAACAAAGTAATTAAATGATTTTATTTTTCATACTTGTAATTAGGGTTTAGTTTGGGGTAATAATAAAAGTTTAAAACCCCTATTAATGAGAAATATAAATATAAACTCGCCTAATTAATTGATTAGTTAGTTTCAATAGTAATTTTTTTATATAAAAACAAATAATGCAAGCACTTAAATAGAAAAAACACAAGACAGATAAATGAGCCAATCTATTCTTTTACAAGTTCTTAATATGTTTTCACATTTCTAATTGTGTCCATCCAATATCTTTTTCCTTTGATTTTTTCAATCAAAATTAACAGAGTTATATTTTTCATTCTAGAAATACACTTGATAAAGGAAATATTTTATAGCTCATATGCATGTTTATCTTTAGAAAAACAAATATTCAAATGATATCATATATGCTCTCCTATAGATAAATAATAATCGCCTCAATTTTTTAAAATAAAATTAATAGAAATATTTCATTGACAAGATGTCATGAATACAAGTATTAAAATATATATATATATATAATTACCTTAATTACCGTTATTACTTTCTAATGTGAAAGTGAGGTTGCCTTGTTTGTTTGGCATAAAGTAGAATTCTTTTGGAGAGTGAATTCTAAAGAAAATGATTTTCGAGAAAATAAATTACTTTTCTTATCTACTTGTATTATAGAAAATGAGTGGAAACTAATTTATAATAATTTATTAATGCATTAATAAACTAACTCACAACTTGTTGTGTTTATAATGAATTTTGAAGCAATATGATATAAATTAGAGCATTATATACATTAATACATCACATAAATATTAACAAATAACTAAAAGAATACGAAAAATACTATTCATTATTGTTCATTGTCTCTGAAAACACTATGGACGCGAGCTTTTTCATCCGTGTGTCGCGCGAGTTCGTCCACCCTATTTTTTTTTTGTTTTTTCCGCCTGTGAACAGTGCATTACCGATTAAAGCCCCCGAAAAAGACAAAATAGTGCACAGTTGAAGGGGCTCTCTCGGGTTTTCTCACTTTCTCGGAGCAGTGCACTGCCGAAAAAGGGCCCAGAAAACGACAAATTAGCTAACAGGAGACGGGGGCAGCGCCGTCCTTTCCCTTCCGGTTTTTTGTAATTACGGGTGGGGTCAGGGGCGATCCGGTAATTCATCCATTATTTTATTATTTTTTCCCGCGGGCGACTGGCGCGTGTCTGTCCCGCGCCAGCGAGGTTCCGCGCTTACGCTACTCTTTGGCGGCGCGTGCGACTTCTTCCCGCCTTCAAAAATTGACTTCCGCCTCTCCAGACGATGCGCCGGGAGGTCCTCTATCCTCCGTCGCGGCGCGTTCCATCAACCGATGACCGGTTAAGCCGCGGCGGACGGGTTTCGCTCCGACGTCCCTTTTCTCTCTCCTCCCGCCCCCAAATGCAGATAAGGTCCCTGATGTTTGTGTGAAGTTCCATTTGGTCCCTAAGGTTTTTATTTCGTTTTTATTACTGATTTATTCAAATTAAAGTTTTATTGTTTTCAATTGTGCCCTCCAATTAAAACTGATTATATAAGAACGTTTTATTCCAGTCCTTATACTTTTGATTTTGTATTTATTTTTTATTCAGTCAATTATTCCGGTACAGATGTTTTGATTTCTTTGATTTGGTCCTCCAATTGAAATTGGTAATATATACAAAGTTTGATTTCAGTCCCTCTTCTTCTATTTTTTTAAAAAATGGCAACAGTTTTCAATATTTATTTTTGGTCCTCCGAATTTGTTTTTCTTTAATTTTATCCTTTAATTGGAATTAATTTAATATATGTTATTTTTCATTTCGGTCCTTATTCTTTTAATTTTTTATTTGTTATTAATTCATTGTTTTTTTTTTGTTTTTTTTTGTATTTTTAATTGATTGATTTTCTTATTGTTTTTTATACAAATATTATGCTTTTTTGTAATAATTTCCCTGGGCAATTTAATTATTTGAATTCCTTTTTTATTAATATTGCTCATTTTTTCTCTTTGTTCATTTATTTTGTTTTTTGCTTCTCTTTTGTTTCTTCTTTGGATTGGGTGATTTTTATGATTTGATTATTTATGCAATAATCATGATATTATTACTTTTGTCCATGTGTATATAAGTGTGTTTAACACAATAATAATAATAATAATAATAATAATAATAATAATAATAATAATAATAATAATAATAATAATAATAATAATAATAATAATAATCATAGTAATAATAATAATAATAATAATAATAATAATAACAATAATAATAATAATAATTTAATTGTTTTTCTTGCTTCCCCTTTTGTTAATTTTTTTTTCCTTCATATAATTTAATAATTTTTATTGTTTTGACAGTAATGGCAATGATATTTTTTTTTCCTTTTGTTAAAGTTTCTAAAATATTTTTTTGTCTTTCATTAATTATATGTTCTAATATTTATTGAATATTATCTCATAGGAATATATATAAAGCGAAGAAAACATGACCTAAAATTTTTTAAATAAAAAAAATTAATATCAGTATTCTTAAATACATGTAATATAATCATATAATAATAAATCGGATAAAATAAAATAAAAATTGTCTTCGAATTTTAATTTTGTACTTAGCACAATAATAATAATAATAATAATAATAATAATAATAATTATTATTATTATTATTATTATTATTATTATTATTATTATTATTTAATTATTTAATTATTTTTCTTGCTTCCTCTTTTGTTAATGTTTTTTTTTCCTTCGTATAATTTAATAATTTTTATTGTTTTGACAATAATGGCAATGATTTTTTTTTCCTTTTGTTAAAGTTTCTCAAATAATTTTAATCTTTCATTAATTATATCTTCTAATATTTATTGAATATTATCTCATAGGAATATATATAGGGCGAAGAAAACATGACCTAAATTTTTTTAGTAAAAAAAATTAATATCAGTATTCTTAAATACATCTAATATAATCATATAATGATAAATCAGATAAAATAAAATAAAATTGTATTTGAATTTTAATTTTGTACTTAACACAATAATAATAATAAGAATAATAATAATGATAATAATAATTTAATTGTTTTTCTTGCTTACTCTTTTGTTAATGTTTTTTTTTCTCTGTATAATTTAATAATTTTTAATCTTTTAGCAGTGATGGCAATGATATTTTTTTTTCCTTTTGTTAAAGTTTCTAAAATAATTTTAGTCTTTCATAATAATAAAAATAATAATATAATTATATTCAGCTTAATAATAATAATAATAATAATAATAATAATAACAACAATAATAATAACAATAATAATAACAATAATAATAATAATAATAATAATAATAACAACAACAACAATTTTTTCAATAATAATAATAATAACAATAATAAGAAGAACAATAATAAGAATAATAATAACAATAATAATAATAATAATAACAATAATAATAACAATAACAACAACAATAATAATAATAATAATAACAATAATAATAATAACAATTATTTTTGTTTGTAACTCTTTTGTTAATATTTTTTTTGCTCTTCATAATTTAATAATTTCTATTCTTTTGACAATAATGGTGTTAATTTTTTATATATATATTTTTAGTCTTTTGCCTAAGAATATATATAGGGAAAAGAAAACATGACCTAGGATTTTTTTAATATAAAAAATTAATATAAGTATTCTGAGATACATTTAATATAGTTATATAATAGTAGATGATCTGCCACACAATTACAAATAACCGATTAAAACACATTCACAAATTTAATTTTTTTTATTTATAGAATAATGTCTACTTTTGTCCATGTATATATAAGTGTACTTAACACAATAATAATAATAATAATAATAATAATAATAACAACAACAATAATAACAACAACAACAATAATAATAATAACAATTATTTCAATAATAATAACAATAACAATAATAACAATAATAATAAAAATAATAATAATAATAACAATAATAACAATAATAATAATAATAATAATAATAATAATAATTACAATAATAATAATAATAATAATAATAATAACAATAATAATAATAACAATAATAATAACAATTATTTTGTTAGTAACTCTTTTGTTAATATTTTTTTTGCTCTTCATAATTTAATAATTTCTATTCTTTTGACAATAATGGTGTTAATTTTTTTTATATATATTTTTTATCTTTCGCCTAAGAATATATATAAAAAAAAAAAAAACATGACCTAGGATTTTTTTAATATAAAAAATTAATATAAGTATTCTGAGATACATTTAATATAGTTATATAATAGTAGATGATCGGCCACACAATTACAAATAACCGATTAAAACACATTCACAAATTGATCAATAAACTACAACAAAAAAATATCACACCAAACAATCAAATAATTCACCATACAAATGGATACAAAAAATATTTCCCTAACCAGTAAACACAACTGAATAAAGAAAAATTAGATGATCGACCACACAATTACAACAAAACCAACCACCAACAAATTCCCGATTGACTACAGCAAACAAAAATCTCTAATCAATATAATCTATTATATTTTTTCGACCAACTGATTATATAATTATCAATCCAATTAAAACACACCAGATAATCAAAACATTGTAATTTTGCAATCTATGAGTTAATTAAATCAACACAGAATTCAAATCCAAACTGTGACTAAATTATTCTCCAAGACAGTAAAATAATGTAAACAACCAACTAAATCAATGCAAACAAAAAATAATCTATCTTTAATACATTTCAGCGATTATAATATTGGTATCAACCAGTTAAATGCTTAATAACTGTTAAAAAATATTTAACAATCAAAACATTCAGTTCAAGACAACAAAATATCATCTTTCATTCATTTTATTGATTACAGATTTACATCAACCAATTAAATAACCATCAAAACAATCAATACATACTAAACAATTAATCAATTATGGTCTTGCAATACTCAAATTACAATTCGTTGATCTTTCATAAATTTTATCGCTTATCATTTTTAAATTTCAAAATTGAATTACTATCTGAGTTTTTAATCTTATAACAATAATCAATTAATTCAATACATAAAAAAAATTATAGCATGATTTAAAATTTACAATTCTCTATCTATCAACTAAAAAATTCTCTGCTTACCACATAAATAATCAGTTTGCTACATATAAAAAGCCTGACGCAACGCGCGGGCTACCCAACTCGTTATATCTATAAGATTAAAAAAAAATAGACCTGTTCACCAAGAAGTTTTTTTGACATCCCACTAGTATACATCTAGAAGAAGACAGGCAGTTAATCGTATACTAGAACTCAAAAAAACTTAAAAAAAAAAAAAAAAAAAAAAGCAATTCACCGTATATCGTGGCATATGAAAATGATCTGCTAGACAGAAAACATGAAAATTCTTTAATGGTTATGGAGTCAACACGTTATGATTTCGGTTGGAGGTCACAGAAAAATCTAAATCGGTGGAACGAGGCATGTCAACCTCATATTTTATAGGCTAGATGTATTAAGATTTGTGCGACTTCGATTTGTTTATGAAACCAAGTAATCATATAATTCCACACGTACATCAAATCATTAACTTCATTGGCTGTGACCATGTGTTGATAAGCGTGTTCCAGTGGTGGATTCCAACGTTTTTTCCGCCGGAAAAGAAGATCCCGAACATGTTCACCGGCGACTACCCTTCATGGCCAAGCAATAAGCTAGCTAGTGTCACCATTTCTGCCAAATGGTTCGTAACCCGACCCCAATAATACACACCTAGCTAGCTAGTAGATGCACCCTGGTTTGCATGGTTTTACGTTATACGTCTAGGAAAATCGTCTATATTTGCATGATTTACAAAAAATATGGATCGAGGTTATTTCAAGGATGTCGAAATGACTGGTATATTTTATTTTAATTTAAAAAACAAAATAAACCAAAATAAATTTTATCTTATTCAGAATCTTACTTCGTTCCAAAAATTTTGTCCAGAATGTTTCGATTTCGTTCCACCTAATATGTCCCCGTCAAATAGTGGTTTTTTTATTAAATAATAAATAGTTTTACAATATCAATCATATCTCTTAATCTGATCATTATATTGAGATGAAATTTTACGAGGAGTCTCTTGATATATTTATATATATTATGTTAAAATTTTTGAGCAATTAGAGAATGTAACGAACTTGCGAGATTGATTATGATATTCTCGTAATATTATTCATATTCATAATATTATGTATTTTTTAGATTAATTTTTTTTCAATTTTATTATTCAATAACGAGTTTATTACGCATTGAACTTTATAATTTGATTTGTTTTGCTTTATTTAAGGTTATTATGGTCTTATAACGCAGATCACACATTAGAAAGGTTAACCTAGGTTGACCCGAATTGATCCAATATATCGTTATTTCAATAATATTTTTAAGATGTCAACTTGATTTTTTTGGTTAAATTATATTTTTATCAATTTTCCATATTATCTTTAAACTCAACAGGTCGATCGAGTTATATTAGTTCAACTCTTCTTTTTTTTTTTTACTTATATTTGAAATTTAAATTGCATAATTCTAAATATTTTATTTTTTGGATTTGAACTACTTTTTGTTGAATTAATATATATATATATATATATATATATATATATATATATATATATGATTCTGAAATCCAAACTTTTGCCAGCTACACAACTGCATTTGCATAACTAGTTACAAATCCCAATGTCCATATTTTACGATAAATAAATCTTAAAAGGACGAGTTCGTAGGTGAGTAGATCATGCATACATTTCGCTGGCCTAAGAATCCAAGGGCTCAATGACCATAAGCTGGAGTGTATTAAATTCGGAGTTATATTCCATTTTCGTGGCCAGGCTTTCTTAATTTGAATTAGTCAAAGCATGTTTAATGGATTTACCCGAGAATCTAGATTTCCATTAAGAATGATTAATCATTCTACTTAATTAATAGTTTAAGAACTTGGTTGCCCTAACAAAGCTCTGAGGCAGCACTTTCATTTGCTTATATTATGGAATATTTTTATCACAAGCTAACAGTTTAAAATACCCTCCACCTCCCTTACTTCACACTCTCGTAGACGACACATTCCCACCTTTTTGAGAGAATGGCCGGAGCTCTACTCAAGCTTGCTACCATTCTCTCCCTCGTCTTTTCCATCCTCCTGGCCTCGAGCTCTCAGATAACCTTATCATCCGACATAGAAGACGATGACGAGGAGTATGTTCTTGACAGCCCACCAGAAAACTTCAGATCAAGAAGCCGGTTCTTGGCAAGTGTAGTAAGGAAAGGTACACGATGTAACGCTGAGCGTGGTAACGTCTGTAATGGCGTTTCAGCCAACAAGGGCACGAGCCTGATCTATTGTTGCAAGAAACATTGCCGGAATGTTCTTGGAGACAAGAACAACTGTGGAATATGCGGCAACAAGTGCAGATTTGCAGAGTCTTGCTGCAATGGAAGATGTACAAATATCTTTTCCAACGTTAATCATTGTGGGAAATGCAAAAAGAAGTGTGCTCCGGGGGTCGGATGTCATTATGGAACATGTGGGTATGTTTAAATTTGTATTTAGTGGTACAAGCACATGTTTTCTTAAAGTTGAAGTTACTAATAAATGAAAGTTTCTTACAATTAGGGACTAGTTCATATGGTTTTGGCAGTATTTTCTCTTGCTTTATTTTCACAAAGGGTGTAGTGGATGCATGTTTTGTACTTGAACCGAGTTCTGAATTTCTCCAGTTGAGTTATACAAAATCATCAGTTTGTGCCACCAATAAAGAAAGCCTGTATGGATGGAGGTGATTCTTTAGTCTTCGAGATCGTTTATTCATACGTATGTAATTAATCACCATAATTCAAAATTCAAACCAGACAGAACATTGATGTTTGATAATTGATACTTTCATTTCCTGGTTTTTGCTTCTTATTTCACTGTCCTCCTCCTATCTTTTCAATGGGCCTTGGCCTAGCAGTTGAAGGGACTTGTTTTCTTTCTCTGCATCAGGGTTCAAGTCCCACCATGCATGCCTGTTACCACTGCGGTGTTTTACATGCTCACTGGGTTTGCAGGATGTTCAGTGAGTCCGAGGATTAGTTGTGGTGCGCGTAAGTTAGCCCGGACACCCCGGTTATCAAAAAAAAATTATCTTTTGATAATTGAAGCTGCTGATCGTTTTTGCCCTAGGTTTTGAGCTTTCATGTTTGAGTTTGTCAAATAGCATGCATGGGAAAGGGAAAAGGACAGGGAAGGTATTTTACCATCAATAAGTGCTGGAACAGCACAAGATCGGCAACGTATTACTCATCCAGGAGTTAGAATATGTATTGCTTTCATAGTTAGGTATATGATTATCCGTACGTATGAAACGTCAAGCTGAGCACTCACAGTCCATCTTATCAAAAGAATCACCAAGTTAAATAGTGCATCTTGAATGCTATTCCTGAAACATTTCGCTTTTTTACTGTAACAGATCACCGCTTCCAAACTTGTTCTGACTAGGGTTAGTAGTTTCATTTTGTTTCAGTTGAAACAGATGAAATATTTTATATCAGTTAAAAAAACAAGATAAAATAGTGTTAATTTTATCTCGGTCAATTTCGGATTTTTCAGTCAAATACTACTCGGAATGTTCCGGTTTTGTTTTTCCCGTTCCGTTCTAGTCAAATAGTGTTTTTGTTAAATAATGAATAATTTTACAATATCAATAATATCTCTTAATCCAACCGTTAGATTGAGATGAAATTTTACGAGGAATCTCTTGACATATTTATATATACTATGTTAAAATTTCAGAGCAATCAGAGAATGTAATGACCTTGCAAGAGTGAAAATGGTATTTTCATAATATTATACATGTTCATAATTTTGTTCCGAAAAATCATTTTATTGTGTCTTTTTTTAGATTAAATTGTACAGTTCTACATAATTTTATTTTTGGATTTGAACTAAATTTTTTTGAATTAATATATATACATAAACAGTACAATCTCGAAACAGTGTGCTAAAATACTCCGAAACCAAAACATTTCATTCCAATACAAAAACAAAGCATCAACCGAAACGAAATTGAGACAAAAAAATGTTTCCATTGAATGCACCTGCTAAAGCTAGCAAATGCCCCATGAATAGTATTTTAATTTTATTTTTGGTATGCTCCTGTTTTGGGTTTCACTCCAAGACTTATCAAACATGATTAATTGTTTCATAGCCAGGAGCAAATGGAGCTCGCAAATATTGATTGATAGCCGTGTGGTTGATCGAACCAAAGCTATAAGTACACGCACATACACATTTAGCTTTCATACACAGCTCACGCAATTCATTTCAACTAGTGTTGTTAATCAGATTCCATTTGGGTCGAAATAGCCGAAATATTTCGTACCAGTTAAAAAAAAAAATAACGCAGTTTTTATTTCATTTAAAATTTTTGCCTGTTCTGGAAATTCAGCCTAAATTTCATCCGGAATGTTCCGGTTTTGCTCCGCCTGTTCTGTTTCGGCTAAATAGTATTTTTTTAAAATAATAAATAATTTTACAATATCAATCATATCTTTTAATCTGACCATTAAATTGAGACGAAATTTTGCGAGAAGTCTCTTGACATATTTATATATACTATGTTAAAATTTTAGAAAAATCAGAAAATGTAATGAACTTGCGAGATTGATGATGACATTCTTGTAATATTATACATGTTTATAATTTTGTTCAGAAAGATCATTTTATTGTCTTTTTTTCAATTTCATTATTCAACAATGAGTTTATTATAAATTGAACTTTATAATTTGATTTGATTTATTTTATTTATGGTTATCATGGTCTTATAACGGAGGTCACACATTTGAAAGATTAACCTATGTTGACCCAAGTTGATTCAATATATCGTTGTTTCAATATTTTTTTTAAAATGTCAACTTGATTTTTTTAATTAAACTATATTTTTATCAATTTTTCATGTTATCTTTAAACTCATCAAGTCGGTCGAGTTGTATGAGTTCATCTCTCATTTTTTTACTTATGTTTGAAATTTAAATTGCACAATTCTAAATAATTTTATTTTTAGATTTGAACTAAAAAAAATAATTAATATATTTAATTTCTTATATATATATATATATATATACACACACACACATAAATAATATAACCTCAAAACGGAGCGTCAATACGCTTCGAAACCGAAACATTCCGTTCCAATTAAAAAAAAAATACCAAGTGAAATAGAATCGACAACCTTGATTTCAACATGTAAATATAATTTCTAACAAGGATATACAGAATTTAAAACATGGAGACACTGAAGAGGGACTTCAAATTAGAAAATTACAATCCAAGGCTGACTTCATATATCATGCTAGAACTCATCAATAAAATCCCCAAGAAAAATGTGAATATCTCACTTCGTAGAAGAGGGGGAAATGCATATATCTTTATCTAAAACTTGCAGCCCTTGAACATCCTCGATATTAAACGCATCCTCGAGAGAATTAAAGAAGGCTTGGAGTTGAAGAACTTCATCAAAATGGGGTAGAAGGCTTGTAATTAAGATAAGACATTATCTTAAAAAAAAAATGTTCAGGATAAAAAAAATGCACATGAACAAGATTAAAGGGGTTTTTAGTTAAAAGAGCTATCTTTCATGACAAAGCCTGCCTCATGTTTTGTTTTCAAGTTTTTTTCCTTGCTTTTATCGAGGTTGTCAATTCCATTTCATGTGATGATTAGTTTTCAGAGCTTTTTGGCACGTCGTTTTAGGGCTATATTGTTTGTGTGTGTGTGTGTATATATATTAAAAAAATTTAAATCCAAAAATAAAATTATTTAGAATTGCACAATTTAATCTAAAAAAGACACAATAAAATTATGAACATATATAATATTACAAAAATGACATCATCAATCTTACAAGGTCATTATATTCTCTGAATGCTCTGAAATTTTAACATAATATATATAAATATATCAAAAGACTCTTAAGATATCATATCAATCTAATGATCAGATTAAGAAATATGATTGATATTGTAAAATTATTCATTATTTATATCAAAAGACTCTTAAGATATCATATCAATCTAATGATCAGATTAAGAAATATGATTAATATTGTAAAATTATTCATTATTTATTAAAAAAAAAACATTATTTAGTCGATACCGAACAAGCAGAACAAAACCGGAATGTTTCGTCTAGTATTTGGTTGGAAATTCAGAATGCATCGAAATTTAAATCGAGATAAAAATGATATCATTTTATCTTATTTTTTTAACTAATATAAAACATTTTAGCCGAAATAAAATGAAACTAACAACCTGATGAGTCGGCTGACTAGTGAACTCAGAGGCCCATTAACCCATTCAACTTCCCTTTACTGTGCTTATCAATAGGCCACTGACTGCTTAAAATCTAATTAAATAAAAAAATATTTTGCCTAGGAACCTTGCAAATGGTTCCAACCCTATGATGGAGCTGTGATCTCAAATCTGAGATGTACATTCTCGACTCACCAAGCCAGTAGCTTTCACCGTCCTGATTGGTGATGATCTCTTCGAGTCTTCTCACCTGAAATTTCAGTTTAAGGTCCACAACAGGCTGGTCCGGTCTTTTTCGTTTCCTTCCATGAATAATTCTATGAATAATTCTATCAATGAATGCAAGAGCTAACAAAAACAATATGCTGAACGCTTTGAACATTTATGAAGTTTAACTGAAGCCAAAATTTGAGGAGAAGAAAAAAAACAAATGTACTTAGTTCTGTCTAAACCTTTTAAACTGACTGAGCTACCACCAGCAAACAACATTATGAGTTTGGAGTCCATCCATCGACAGGATGAAAGAACATAAAAGGATTCATTCTGCTGCAGCAGGCAGAAAACTGTCCATAACTGTTCTACTTGACTCTAGTTTTTCTAACTCTTCAGAGCATATAGTAGTAGTACCCGAGCGCTAGAAACAAAAGAACTACCAGAGCAGCAGGAGCAGCCCATATCCAATAGTTTGTTGACTTTCTCCTCCTCGAGATGGCTTTCGGAAGTGAATCCGGACCTCTTGGACGATTCCTAGGCCTGAGAGTATTCTCATGCCGAACTTTTTCCTTCACTGGAACGGGAACTTCATCATTCACTTCAACCATTTCAGGTTCTGCTGCCTCTGCATCTGCTTCGGCAGGTTCCTCAGGCACGGTAGCTGCAGCCTTCTTCTTTAATTTCTTTTCTCGTTCCTGAAGTACATCATAGAGTTTTTTTTTGAGTTGCTAAATACAGATAGTAAACTAAGCGAAGGCAGAAATAAAAATAAAAATAAACCAATAACCTTGAGCTTTTTCTCAGCATCCTTTTGGGCTCTTGCAGCTGCTTTTGCAGCAGCTTTCACAGCCAGCCTCTTCTTCCTTTCCATGGCTTGCTTAGCTTTTGCTATTTCCTCTTCTCTTTTCATCTCCTTCAATTTCACTTCATCAACTTCCTTTTCTGCAGAAGAATTCTTTTGCAGAATTTCCAACCCAGAGACCTCCTTGTCGACAATGTCAGAGTGCTCTATTGTAGTCTTCAACTCTGTCTTCGTAGTTTCCTTCTGGACCTTTTGGGAAGGTAGAGCATCTTTTTGAGGAGTGGGTTTTGGATCTTCTTTCGGTTGCTTTGCATTAGCTTTTATCACTGGCTCCAGTTCAGAAAGTATTGGCGTCTCCAACATCACCAGTGGCTTCTCACCAGGGTTCCTAATTCGTCCATCCTTGCTCAATTGTCGACGGTCAAGTGAGGGCAAAATTCTTTTCTTGTAATCATCCCTAAAGGCCTTGTTATGGCTCCAGAGGGACATAAACTTCTCAACCTAATTATGGATATCAAAGAAAAATATCAGAATGTAGCAGCAATAATTAAAATACTGTTATTCCTATCACCAGATAGTATTTGTCTAACAAACCTCAGCATGTGCAAGTTCTTCAAGAGCCACTACATCTTTCCTGGCCGCAAGTTCTTTGGCTTTGGTCAGGAGCATACGGCATTGGTAAAAGTTGGCATTCTGATGAAGTCATGAAAGATAATTAAAGGCATGTCCAAAAAATCAACTCACAAGCATAATCGGAAATGAAATAGAAAAAGGCTAGTAAAACGATTGAACACAGCCAATAACCAAAACAGAAAGCCAAATTCAACAATGTCAAAAGGAAAGGAGAGGGGAGGGAGGGAGGGAGGATCCAATACGGCTTGTCAGTTTAAGCTTTTCTAAAACTGCTCACTCCAAAGCAAAGATTCTAGAGAGTTTCATAAGAAATGCAGTTCTCCAGGAGGCACTGCAAAGGTATGCACAGAGGAATAATATGAATTTCAAAAACAGTCTCACAGTAGTACAAAAGTAAAACCGTCAAGTCTGTCGCATCAATTTGGTTTTGAATTGAATGTCCACTACAGGCTCCCATGAAACACCATCTCTTTGGACCTCAACATTTTCACAGCATATCAGGGCATGCTTGCTTTGTTGTTTGCTTTCTCAGACAGCAGATTGCTGGCAAAACTAACCTTGAGGTAGTAGATGGAAGTAGAATTTGTTGAGGGTAAAAATTAAGGACTAAAAGTGGTACAAAGCTTTTGTTAGCACATGCCTACACACTCACACAGACAGCTCCTTTTTTGGAAATAAATATTGGAATTAATAAACATACTGCCTCATCACGCTGTTTCCGGAGTTCCTGAATAGTTTCATATGCTTTGTCCCTCTTCTGGGTCACAGCTGTCAACTCATCCTGTAAAGTGCTAATTTCAGTATCCAGTGCCTTCACTTTCCCATCTAGGCCGTCAATTTTTCCCCAAAGCACTTGTTGTTCCTTCTTTACACCATCCAAGTCAACACCCATAAGCTACAATAACCAACATAGAGTAAATTACTGTTACATACATGAAAATGACAGCCATTCAGGCACAGAAAGTAAAGTTGGTGAAACTAGAAACTTCCAACACATGATATTTCAAAAACCATTCTCTTACTTTGACCCGGTCTTGAATGTCTTCTTTCTGACCCATTGAATCCTGAATCTTCGCTCTCATTGCAGCATTAGCAATTACTTTTTCCCTTGTCCCCTCAAGCTGTTTGATGTCTCTAAGTTTTTGCTTCTCCTCTGTCAATGAGATGCTCTCATGTTGTATGCAGTATTGCAACCTGTAGATCTGAAATCACCATACCAATACATGAACTAAAAAAATGCAATATCACACTTACTAATGCACTAAAACAAACTGACAAGTCCCAATGTGCATGCAAAGCTAGCAGCTAAAAACATACACAATCATTAAGCTCTTCCTCAGATGAACATAAACCACCTCGACCAGCACTATTTGTGTCACGCAGCTTTCCCAGTGCCTGATGCAGAGGCTCCAATTTCTTTTTTTTCTCATCAAATATCGATTTAAACTGTCGATTCTCATTCTTCAGAGTCCTTACCTGGTTCACCAACTCTGCTCGTTTCACCTGCAGAAGAACATGTAAAAAATAAGTAGAATTTCATTAGAGGTGAAAAACAGGTAGAATTTCATTGGAACTAGATTGGTGCAATCTATTTCAACAAATGTGAACTCTGAAACGTGCTAAGCATATGGTAGCATATAATGGAAACAGCATGCTATGTAGATAATGGACTCTTTGGAATCTATATTTTAAGAGAGAATAATTCTAAAGTTTTGTTCTTTCTTCAACTCAATAGAAGATAGTCACTACTAGAACTTGAGCTAGGACACCTCCATTGTTCAGTTTTCTTCACAATGGTAGCTAATTATTATATCATATGATACAGTTCTTCATAACCAGAAATCTTAGTTTCAAAGAGTAGCATGAGAATGTGTTATTAGAGTTTGTTTGCAACTAGAATGAAAACAAAGGAAAAGAATAAAAGTGAGAGTAATTAATTGCTTCCAATAAGGTCAATAGCTACAGAATAACAATCAAGCTCATAGTTAAAATATCTGGAAGAAAAAAAATAATATCTTATAAATTTGAAAGCAGAGATATAAATATTAACTTCAGGGACCCTCAAAATTTAATGATATTCAAAACTAACAATCTTCATTCAGAGTTCTCAAACAACATTCCAGAAGTATTTTGTAATTACTTGTAATAACTTAAAGAAAGGTTTAAATATTGTGCCACTGAATTGGCAAAGCAGGTGTAGGAGGAAGACTTTCTTTGTCATTAACATTATAGCAATGGTATTTTCAAAAACATCAATACATAATTCTAATATCTGCAATGCACCTGTAACAAAAAAAAATTGCAAATCACATTTATCAGGCACGTGGCTTTTAATAGACTGGAATGTCAAGAAACCAATTCCATCCATTGACATACATGGTTTAAACTGACACACTCATAAGGCCAATCAGTAGTATCAAGATCTTCATTTCTAAACTTCATCATTCAAAGTTGACTAATAGTAAAAACTAAATCAGCTCACTCGTGGTAGAAATGGGCTTTCCTCTCTTTAGAAAAGAAATATAAAAAGGTTCAGTTAAGTTTTTTGTAAAGAAATTCTCTTCAATTCAAGCTATTTCCAAAATCAAATGTTCACTATGAAAAGGAAGTTCTGCACAGATCTTTCATCCTAAGAAGAAACTACCCTCATCATACAAATGTTCAGATCAGGATTTTCCCGGTTTCATAATAAAAGATTTGTGATTTTTGTCTCTGCTCATAAGTAACTTGCAATTTCTTTCCTTTTAAAGAACAGGTCCAGTCGGATTATTTTAATAACCCGGTTGACAAAAATAAATGTGATGAAAATGAATAGAAAGAGTTGATTCCCTACATTATTTTGGCGTGCTGCTATGGAATGATCCTGAACAAATCATGATAATTCACAAACATTCTTAAAACCCATAGCTTTCTAGTAATTTATAGTTTTCTAGAACATCTGTGACGTGGCAAATAGCATATTTAGTAAGAAGAATATGCTTCCAACTTACCCTTTTAGCTTTTAATTCTTCCACAATTTCAAACCGGGACAGATTCCTCTTCTGAATCTCCTTATCAGCCTGATCAATTTTTGATTTTATTTTCGGATCATCATATTGCCGGTACGTTACAAAATAAAAGGAATGGATCTGCTTAGGAGCAGGCCACTCGTCAACAGCATCCTTCGGCAAGTTGGAATCTTTAACATCATTTCCTTCTGCTTTAACTGGGTCCTCCCCGTGTGAACCAAATTGTATGGGCTCAGTAAGCCTTGCTACCTCATCCAGTTTCCTGTTTTCCTTTTCATGCAGAATTGTTTCATCTACTCCATTTACACTGTCAATAGGGACCTGAACCTTCTCCGGTGCCAGAACCTCAACACCCATTGCTCTTAATAAAGATCAACCTTACAAATGAACAATCCTGAAGTACAAACAAGAGCATGTCATGAGGAAAGAATCAAGAAAACCCGTTTTACAACAAGATCAAGGCATCAAGCAAGTCAAAATCCATTTGTTTTACTAAAAAACAAGATCTAAATTAAGTAAATGAATGAATCATATCGAGCTTACAATTCAAGTAAAAACCAATGCAAACCCAGATAAAATCACCACTCATATACAACGCAAAATCCATAACACAGCAGTAACAACAATCAAAGAACACTTGGATGAAATAAAGATATCAAAATCACAAATATCTACATTACTAAACATGTAAATCCGATAGATAAAATCGTCATGAAAAACACCACATCAAATCATTAAAAAAAATGTCCTTCGCAAAGATCAAGACCTTTTCAATTTCAACACACCAACCAATCATGCAATAAAGAAAAGAAATCCCAACAAAAGCAAGAAATTATATCAATACATATCAGCCAAGAAAACATAAGAGGATAAGAACCATGGAATATGAGAAGAGAAAACAAAGAATGGGAATTGTTACCAGAAGTAGAAAGAAATTGAAGCAGGAAAAAAAGACCCTTTCGACAAGCAAAGGGCCCTCACGTTTCGAGTTTTAACCACACCAACAGGGTGAATGGTGACTTAGATCTCAATGTCTCTTATCCTTCTCCCCTTATCTGAGACAAATCAGGATTCACTTCTCTTTCCTAAGCAAGAGAGAGACAGGGCAAGGATGGACTCTGGCACCCTGCTATATAGACACGCACTACTTAAGAGAGATGAGGAGGGTATCTCGGTTTCTTTGAATTTCTACTTTCTATATTTTTATTTTTATTTTTATTTTTATTTTTAGCCGTAAAAACTAAAAAACGAAAAAAGGTACCGACCACCCTTTCTTTTTCTCTGATGAATTGCCATAAAATCTATTTTTCTTTTTTTTTCGAAATTTGCCATAATAAGCTTAAATAATAAGAAACCATGATTAATTAATTAATTTCATACTTAATTAATTTCATTTAATGTGTAATTGGCATTACTCCATAACATTAATGATCTCAAATCAAAATAGATTGAGTCTTTAATTATATCAAAATAGGATTAAGAAAAAATATAATGCAATACTAAATAAAACAAAGTGTGATTTTATTATTTATAAAGCAAGATTTTACAAAAGAAATTATTTCAATTTTTCTTTGATTTGATATATCACTGCATCATAAATGGTATCATGTTTTAAAGTTTCAAACCCATAATGCATGTATTTATATGTGTGTGTGTGTGTTTTACTTGAACCTATAATTCCTTAAAAGTTTCGTTAATGATGCAAAAACTCTTTGATATGAAATGATGCATGATTTCAAATTAATTAAAAAAAAAAAAACTAAGATTGACTCAATTACAAATGAGTTGAAATATATTATTTTTTTATTATATGTTATTAGAAAGAGAAAATATAGATGGAAGTCGAGGTAAAAGTTCATTAATACAAGCTTCCAACAAGAATAAAAGTGAAGTTGTCATTTGTCACTTTATAAGAAAGATTTGAGAGCCTACAAGGATTGAAGAGGGGTCGAAGATCTTTGCTCGCTATGTGTCATAATTGAATAAATAGAATTACAAAATTATATATATTTTAATATTTACCAATTATAGTTTTACTCTTTTTTTAATATTATCCATATTTATTTTTGTTTATAACAAACCTTTGGTTATAAAAACAAAAACAGTATTTTTTTTAAGGGATTTCCATAATAATAAAAAATTCAACTCATTAACACAAACAAATTCTTAAGAATTTTTATCTTATAGTATAATCAAACACTAATTGATATTACAAAAAAAAAAAGTATTAACCACGTTACCATCTTCTCCATACAAGTAACATTTTGATGCAAGCACACATTGCAAGTATTTTCTCCTCTTCTCTAGCTTATTGAAGTCTTTCAAACATGCATGTTTACAAAACTTAAGCTTGGTTGGGTAGTTCAATTGAGTTTCATCTCAAGCTCGAGCTTTGGTTTGACCAAGTTATTCATTAATAGTAATATGCATAGTATTATTCATGAATAGAATTATGTAACTTTATATCTTTACATATATTTTTTTATATATTTTCTAAGTTATACATTCTCATTCTCATACTTAACAATACTACATAACATATTGAACACACTTAATGAGACAAAGAACATACATCTCTTATTTATACATAAAAAATATATTATTTTTCATCTTCATGAATTTTGACCTATTTATTGCTTGAAAACTAACTTAAGCATGAGAGTTTTCCTTGTTCCACAAGTTTTAAAGGTACAATGTCGGCCTAAAAATCATCAACCAAGAAAATTCAATATTTTTCTATGAAGTTTTTCCATGACTTTATCAATAATAAAAAATAGTATTAATAATATTGATGTATATACTTTTAATTCTCTATTTATTTTCTAATAAAAAATTGAAGAAAAATTTTATTTATTGAAAAAAATAAGTTTTTTTAACAAAAAATTAGAATTATTAATATTTCTTAAAAAAAATTCATAGCTCATAATAGTATTTTTAATATTTTTTATTTGTGATAATTTAAATATAAAATATTTTTTTATTTTATTTACATTAAAAATCATCATGCAAAAAATATATTGCTAACTCAAGAAAGTTCTTTTATATAATATTTATATATAGAAAAACTGTTTTATGGCATTAACTAACTAAATATAAAAAGAAACAAAATCTCCTACATTTCTAAAAACTAATTGTATATAAGAAAATTATATTTTTATGTTTGTTTTTCACTTGGAAAAATAAAAAATATTAAAAGAACTTGAAAAGAAAATGTGAAAATCCTCTAAAATGTATTTTTCAAACAAGAAATATTATATTTAAATAATAAATATTATTTATTATACATACTACTTAAATATCATAACCTCTAAAATGTATTTATTTTTTAGTTTTTGTTTTAATGATTCAGGGTTTTGAAAGAAAAAAAAAAGTATTACTATTATACATATTTTAGTCTCAATGCCCTTGTTTAACTTGTCGATAGTACAACTCACTTTAGAAATATCAATTTTTTTATAGGAATGCTTTTTGACTTGAAATTTGCCAATGATTACAAGATTAAGATAAGTATATTAGTTCTCCTAACACTAACGATAAATTACCCAACTAACTTTAGAACTTTCTACATGTGTAAGGTCAAGTCTGAGAAGCAATTAATGTTTTGGTAGCACTAGATATTTTTCTATTAATAGAATTTAAAAAGTAAATAATTAACCCTAAACTTGAATTCACATTCCTTCTATGGTAGATTTCTCATTCCTTCTATGGTAGATTCTCCATTCTTTACTTGGATAGTCAAAAGGATAAATGTACAAGTAAATTAAATATTGACCTTTGTTTAGTTGTCAAATGGATTATCTATGTAACAATTGATTATTATTCTAAGATAGATAGGATAAATATAATATAAGCAAGATAGAATAGAGGATGAAGATAAGTTATGTTTGGTGGTGGTGTATAAGATAAAGTAATGATATATGTATTATGTTTGCTTGATGGTAGATAAGATAAAAAAACATATTTTTTTTTATTTTATCTTAAATATGACAATCTTGTTGTAAGACTTACATATTTTAAAAAAATAATTAAATATTATTATTTGTATTTTAGTTTATATTGAGTGTTAAAATTAATATTAATATAATAGTTGTAGCTATAAAACTTAGACCAACTAAGTAGGTTGACTTAAGACTTGAACCCATTCAAATTCAAAAAGAATAAAGACAGGATTACCTAGTCTAAGTAAAAAACCTAAATTGATTTGCGACCCGATCAACGCGTGGCTAAACCTGATTCAAAATAGATTGACCTTTTTGGGAATTTTTTTTCAAAATGACTTTGTTTTTATCCTTTTTTTTTAAAAAAAAAAAGGGATTAACTCATGTTAACCCTCCCCGACTTGTGACCTGGGCCTTACTCTAGATTTAATTTTAAAGTTATAATAGTAATCACTTTTATTATAAGATTCCTTAGTTGAACAATTTTGAAATTATATGTTTTTTACTTGAATATTTTAGGAATGAAAAATAATAATAAATATAGTCTTTAAATACATGCCTCTTTTGTACCTTTTGTTTTGGAAATACAAAAATTCGCTCTAAGACTATCTCAACGACATTAATTTTTATATCTTTGTCTTTGTTGTTGTAACCAAATAATTTTTTGTTCCTAATTTTTCATTTTTTATGTCCTTAAACATTAATAAAACATTGCATTATTGATTAGATGAAGATAATAAACTTATTTGAGCAATTGCCCTTAAAAAAAGAGATTTTTTAATATAAATAAAAATAATCATGCTTCTTTTTCTAGTAAAGTTTTACTAAGTTTATGAGAACTTATTGCACAAAACAAATAATCATAGGATCTGAAACTTTATGAATTTTTTTCTTAGTTATAAATTCCTTATTCAAAACTATAAAATTAACAAATACAAATGGAAATTATAATGGGAAAACAAAAACATTCCTTTGATATGTACCAAGGGGATTATAGTGGAACAAAATAAAAACAAAATCCAAACTGTATAGTGATTATTAATTTTATGATAGAATTACTAATGAGTTTAAAGTCATCGATAAATTCCATCAGTAATTTTATCAATAATATTTAATTCATAACCTAATGAGCATTCTCCCTCTCCCTCTCCCTCTCCCTAATTTCTTCTTTTTTCTCTATTTTTTTCTGCCATAAACAATACCCCTCTAATTCTATCACAAATCAGCCTCCCGCTACAAATCCAACCACCTCAACAATTAGGTTATCAACATCTTTGTTTTGATTCAAACTTTATTTAGAATTCCCCACTTTAAGTAAGGAAAACTCCCAATTTTTATTTGAACTCTTGTTTAAATGTTCATTTTTATTTTTATTTTATAGTATTTGAACTTTGTCTAAGTGAATACTTTTTTATAGCTTTTTTCTATGGAAAATTATTGTATGATTTGTAAGTCTTAGTTTTTGTTTGATATTTTGTAGATAAAGTTGCATTTTGTTTTTGGGTAAATTGATGAGATTTATTTTGAATTTGTGACTTAGGTGTTTTATGACAAAATAGATAATGGCGTATGTATCAAGTTTGTTTTATATTTTGTTAATTTTATTGTTAAGTTGAGGTTTTTAGTAAATGTTTAGAAACATGAATTTGTATAAATAGTTTATAAGGAATTAAGAGGACTATTAAAATGGATTGAATAAGTTTGAGTTAAATAAATATTTGTAAATTTATTTAGTTGACATAATAAATTAATACATGTTGTTATCAATATTCTATATGGGTTTGATATAAGTAATGAATGATCTTATGGATGTATAGAGATTCATCCAAATATTTGTGTAGGATGATTTATTGTAACGGGGTTAAAGGTTTTAAAAATTATGCACTATTTAATCAAAGAAATGTTAGCAACGATGGCAATAGATGTTCATGTAAAAATTGAAAAAACTTTATTGATCTAGAGTTTGTAATGATTTATCTTCTTCAAAAAGGATTCATATAGATATACCCGTGTTGGTTTCCACACAAAGAACTATATGTTTTCTCATAAAACCATGGTAAAAATGATGATTAGGTAACCTTCTAATTTTAGAAGTGTGTATGGAGATATAGATGACAATCGTAATCCTCATAAGAATATGATTATGGATGAGATGAGAATGAGTCAGGGTTATACAAATGATGTACAAGTATAGATGAAAAACCTAATACAGATCCAAACATGTTTGTTTTATCTTTTAAAAGATTTTGATAAATCGTTATAAGATGAGTGCATAAATCATAGTAAATAATCTATTTTTGTATAAATGTCCACCATCAAGTTAAAATATGGGTTGAGTGAGCCTATTACTATAAAATTATTGAATGAGTTTGAAGCATTTAACCTAAAAAAAAGAGCTGAATAAGAAATTTTATGTTGT